>CM024639.1:32679007-33279007 GCA_014182715.1 Eucalyptus cloeziana
ATTTGAATGTCACTTTTTCTTAAAATCTTTCCTGCTTTGGCCAATGGTTATGTTAACTACAAATATGCTTATCAGTGAGATCTAGCAATGTTTTTATACAGCATCTGGTGATAGGTATATAATATTTGTTACAATGCAAAGAACAGGGATTAATTGCATGTGGGATAAGTGGTTTTGCCATGTTGATAGGTATTTTATTCTGCTGTGAGACATAAGTGGCTGTCTATGGGTGGAAGTCTGTTTTAGGACACGACTGGTTGTCAATGCTTTTTGTCAATGACATATTTTTTGCTCTTAACTATTTCAGGACAGTAGAGATTTGACATCAAATAGTCAGAGTGACAGTTCTGCCAGTGCTACACAAGATGTCAGTTCTCCTGATGTTTCTTTGAGTTCAAATCCAAATTCTTCTCCAAAGACTTTCCATACCGAGAATTCTTTCCATTTTGACCGATCACATGTAGCATCAGACAACACAAACATGCAAGTAAAAGGATCTAATTCAGACGTTTTTCGAGTTAGTGTTTCTAGTGCTCCCAGCACGTCAAGTCATGGTTCTGCACCCGATGATTGTGATGCTTTAGGTGATGTGTACATTTGGGGTGAAGTGATATGTGATAGCATTGTCAGGGTGGATGCCAGTAAAAATTCTAGTTTTGTGACGACGAGAGCAGATGTACTTGTGCCCCGTCCTTTAGAATCTAGTGTTGTTCTGGATGTACATCACATAGCTTGTGGTGTTCGACACGCTGCTTTGGTTACGAAGCAAGGTGAATTGTTTACATGGGGTGAAGAATCAGGGGGCCGGCTTGGCCATGGTGTTGGGAGGGATGTGACACATCCTCGTTTAGTTGAATCTCTGGCTTTTGCTAATGTTGACTTTGTTGCCTGTGGTGAGTTCCACAGCTGTGCTGTGACAGTGACTGGGGAACTTTATACATGGGGCGATGGCACACATAATGCTGGGCTTCTTGGTCATGGTACAGATGTTAGCCACTGGATACCCAAAAGGGTCTCGGGTCCTCTTGAGGGACTTCAAGTTGCTTCAGTAACTTGTGGGCCCTGGCACACCGCACTGATAACATCAAGTGGACAGCTTTTTACCTTTGGTGATGGGACTTTCGGTGCTTTGGGTCACGGGGACCGGGAGAATGTTACGTATCCTAAAGAAGTAGAATCTCTTCTAGGGTTGAGGACAATTGCTGTTGCTTGTGGGGTGTGGCATACTGCTGCCGTTGTGGAGGTTATCGTCACACAGTCTAGTGCGGCTGTTTCTTCGGGGAAATTATTCACTTGGGGCGATGGAGATAAAAATCGCCTAGGACATGGAGACAAGGAGCCACGGCTCAAACCCACATGTGTGCCGGCTCTTATAGACTACAATTTTTACAAAATTGCTTGCGGGCATAGTATTACCGTTGGATTAGCTACATCAGGGCATGTTTTCACCATGGGTAGTACCGTTTGTGGTCAGCTTGGGAATCCTCAGTCTGATGGGAAGGTACCAAGCATAGTAGAGGACAAGCTCCTTGGGGAAACTGTTGAAGAAATTGCCTGTGGTTCATACCACGTGGCTGTATTAACAGCAAGGAATGAAGTTTATACATGGGGCAAGGGTGCTAATGGGAGGTTGGGCCATGGAGATCTCGAGGATCGGAAAACACCAACTCTAGTTGAAGCTTTGAAGGACAGGCATGTGAAGTATATATCTTGTGGATCAAACTATACGGCAGCTATATGTCTTCACAAATGGGTTTCTGGTGCTGAGCAGTCTCAGTGTGCTGCTTGTAGGCAGGCTTTTGGATTTACTCGGAAAAGGCACAATTGCTATAATTGTGGGCTTGTGCATTGCCATTCGTGCAGTTCTAGAAAAGCTTTTAGAGCAGCCTTGGCACCCAATCCTAGCAAACCTTATCGTGTGTGTGACTCATGTTATGCTAAGCTGAGTAAGGTATTGGAAGGCATTGTCAATAATAGAAGGAATTCTGTGCCTCGCTTATCAGGTGAAAACAAGGACCGATTAGACAAGGCTGATTTAAGATTGTCAAAGGCAAGTGTGCCTTCTAATATGGACCTGATTAAGCAGTTGGACAGTAAAGCTGCTAAACAAGGAAGAAAGGCTGACACCTTTTCCTTGGTTCATTCCACACAAGCTCCCCCATTTTTGCAGCTAAGAGACGCTGTTTTGTCTACAGCAACTGAACTACGACGCTCTGCTCCAAAACCAGTTCATACTCCGTCTGGAGTTAGTTCTAGGTCGGTGTCACCTTTCTCTAGGAGGCCTAGTCCACCTCGTTCTGCTACACCTGTTCCAACAACATCAGGACTATCCTTCTCCAAAAGCATAACAGACAGTCTGAAGAAGACAAATGAGCTTTTAAATCAAGAAGTTATTAAGTTGCGCTCTCAGGTATGTCAACTCCATATTGTTATGTCCTTGGATAAATATCCTAGAAAGAAACTAGGAGTCTCACAGCTCTAGTGGATCTGGTTAGGTTGAGAGTCTCAGGCAAAGATGTGAACATCAGGAGTTAGAGCTGCAAAGATCAACTAAGCAAGCCCAAGAAGCAATGTCACTGGCTACAGAAGAATCAGCTAAATCTAAAGCTGCAAAAGAAGTTATTAAGTCACTCACAGCGCAGGTTTCCTTCTCATCTCTGCATTGCATGTCCATTGTTTGGCGCCAGGTCCACTCTTTTAGAAACAAATTTGTTATGACACTTGGATCTGATAATGTTCTGATAGAGAAATTTTCACGTAAAAAAGTCCTGAAGAAGTTTATCAATAACAATGGCTTTCTACGATCTTAAATCTCGATTCTTTATTTTACCTCCTCTTTCAAATATGTAACTCTTTGTTTCATTCATGAGCATGTGCTGCAAATTCACGTGCCTTTTCTTCCTCAACGAAGGGCCTTGATTTTTAAGTTTTCACTTTTGGACTTACAGTTCTTAAGAATTGTCTCCTTTTGTCAGCTGAAGGAAATGGCTGAACGACTTCCACCAGGTGTTTATGATGCGGAGAGTGTGATACAGACGTGCTTGCCAAATGGATTGGAGTTTAATGGCATTTGCCGTCCTGATGCAAATAGCGAATGTCATTCCAGATCAGATTCATTTACCTCCTCTTTCATGTGTTCATCTGCAGCAAATGATTCTGCTTTAGCCACTGGAATTCAAAATCTTAGTCGATCTCCTGGTTTATTTCCAGCCGGTGAAACCAATATGCACCAACAGAACCAGAGCCCTCTGACCTCCAGTAAGACAGATGATCCCCATGATGTCAGGCTTCCTAATGGCGAACAAGGAAATCCGGCAACTAACGGTAATAGCACAGAGGTGTTTCATGGTGGAGAGTCTCGGCCCTCACAAAGCGGAGAGAATGGGATTGGTTCCAAGAACTCTGCATTGACCAGTAACACTGTTCAAGTTGAGGCTGAATGGATTGAACAGTATGAGCCCGGTGTGTATATAACCCTAGTGGCCTTGCGCGATGGAACTAGAGATCTTAAGAGAGTGCGGTTCAGGTAATGAGCTGATTTCTTCATCTTGTTATTTAACTATTAAATTGGTTTGATCAGTTGATCTTTGAGATGGTCCTGAGCCAGTAGATGCTTTGATTAGTCATAAGATTGTGTTCTCACACATTCTGTCCTAGTTTCTGCATAAATTTATTTTTCTCATTAGCCAAAATGAATATTTTCTTTGTTTGATTGGCACTTTTTCCTTGTATCCTATACTACTTGACCTGTCTATCAGTGGCTACGCTAACTGGGTTAGCTGCGGGAATGTTTGTTCCCTGATACCATTTTTTTTTTTTTCACAAGTAATATGCAGCATTGCCTCCTGAAAAATGTTTCATTTCATCTAGGCACCATATCCTCTGGGCATTGTGCTTTATTGCTGGACTGAGTTTGTCTTAAAGAAAACAGGAACCTAGGACATGTCTATTCTACATAGTGACATTTATATCACTTGATGGAAGTGCACAATTTATTTAATAAAAATGCAGCATTTGGCATTGTTGGTTTCCTTATTTTCATGATGTGCCTATTTGGCTCATCTGTCTTCCACGTTTATGGCAATTAATTTGAGAGTGCATTTGCAGCCGGAAAAGATTTGGGGAGCATCAGGCAGAGACTTGGTGGTCAGAGAATCGTGAGAAGGTCTATGAAAAGTACAATGTCCGTGTGTCGGAGAGGTCCTCGGCTTCTAGTCAGGCTGCTCGTAGATCTGAAGGATCCATGACACCGACTTGTTGAAGTTGCCCTTATTGCAACAACGGAACTGCCAAATGAGTTTGATTTTGTTGCGTCATGGTTCGAAGGCCATGACATTCTCGGTGTGAAGGGAAGTAGACATCTTTTCTTTTCCCTTTTCAAGAGACCGAACTGCCACAATTTTTGACGCCCCTGGCAACCATCTCCTCGCTTTTCTTCCCTCCTGTTCTTTATTTACTTTTATTTATTCTTGGGTGCCTGCCCAATTTATAGATGTATGATGAATTGTAGTGTATATAATATCAACTGCGAGGCAGCAAGAAAGTTTTTTGCTCCTTGTCCAGTGGATCTTTCTTCTTTTTAACTTTGCCTCGATCTACATGTAGAGAGTATCAGTTGAGAATGAGATCAGCCAACTTGCGGGTTATATCTTTTGAGCAAAAAGTTTTGCTGTCTTCATAAATCCAATTGTAATCATGGCCAACACAAAACATTCGCGCGAGGTTCAAACCTCCTCGTGCCTGAGTTTTGAGATCGCACAATTGAATAGAGAGTGGTTCAGCTTGATGCGTACTGCATTGGTAATGTTCGTAAGCGAAGTGCGCGCCCGCCGCCCCCCCCCCCATCCGCCAATCTAAATGTTCATGACAAGATGCTCTTTCCTTCTCAGTCTATTTTGTTCTTTTTGGTGGATCTGATCCAATCCTTCCGTCATCATCTTAGTGCGGTTCATCGGCTTGACCGTTTTTTAGGTTTACCAAACTTGACAATCGCGCGGATGCTCTACTTTATCAGGTGAAATTTCTGATAAATTATGCCCCCACATTCCATGCCTACTCTTTTTAAACACGGGGGAGAGCTTACACAAAGTCAAAAAAGAGCAAGTGACCGGTTGTTTTTGACAACTTCGCTGATCTGAGTTTCAACGAGATTTGACATGGATCGTTTCTTTCTAAGTCGATCAACTCTGACATTTTGCAGCAACCAGAAGTCTCGACGTTGGATGGATTCTCGAGGGAAAGGGCCCGTTTCTCACGGGTTAGTGCGACTTAACTGTCATATCCCCTCCATTTTTGGCGCGATTCTAATTTACGAATCATCTTTCGACAACCATTTTGGTTAGTAAAGGAGATTAACAAAGATAAGATCAAATGACTTTCATAAATAAGCAATCATGGGTATTTCTAAGGAAAAATTATCCAAAAAAACCCTAGATCTATTGTTCGGTAGCTAATTCAGTGCTAAACTTTTAAGTTGTGCCAATTCAGTTTTAAACATAACTATATAAATTCAATTATACATATCTTTGTGATTTGTCAATTTAGTTCCAAACCTTTTAATGATTTGCCAATATAGTCCTTTGGTGATTTTCAACCAAAATTACTTGGAATGACTAAATTGGCAAATCGTTAAAAGATTTAAGATTAAATTGATAAATAATTAAGATGTTTAGGATAGTTGAAAGGTTTAAGATTGTATTGGCCGCCATACAATAGGTTTGAGGATTAAACTTGTAAAATTGAAAGGTTTAGAACTGAATTAATTGTCATACAATAGATTTAGGACTTTTTGGACAAGTAATTTGTATCTCTAACGTCCCCTTTCACAAGCCAAAAAATAATAAAATTCCGCAATCAAAGTTGAACGACGGCAAAGAAAAACAAGCATCACACGCAAAATGAAGCAATGGATGACGCACGAAGGATTCAGACTTCATGCTGATACTGTATTAAAGTAGACAAACTGAAGCTTGAATAGATGTGCAGCTGTGTAATTCTCGAGTTACAAGTGAAAGAAAAGTATTAATAAGCATGCTATTTGTACACATGACAAGTCCGTTACTTGAGAATTTTAGTATCTTGATTTGGACTTTCTAACAAATAGCAATCCATATGCGACAGTGTTCAACATTCACGTCTGAAAAATAAGCAATCTCGGTGCTTCAAGGTCAAATCTTGTTGCAAATCAGTTTGGCCGTTACATCGTCGTCTACTTTTATAACATATACTTTGAAAAACATACAACTAATGCTTTGAACTTTTGGAGTCCAAGAAACGATAGAAAAAACAGAGGAAGTAATAAAGTGTAGTTTATTTTGAAACCTCAAAGTATAAACTGTGGGATTTTGAACTAACGTAAAGTGTATGTTTGAGACTAAAAAATGTAAATTGAAATCTGAAGGGAAGGTAAGGATTATTTTTAAATCCCCAAGCTGGCATAGCTGGTTGGGTTGTTGGGATGTTGGGGCTTTCCAACTTAGGAATTGGAGTTACCCATTCTAATCACATTAACTGCGCACAAGCTACCCTGAGGTAAGGCTATTTGCACAAGCCAAGCACGAGCTTAATCAATTCATGAGACTTGCAAGGTATTTCATGGCCATCTAGACATTTGGATTTTCACTCTTGTGCCCTTGAATTATCAAAAAGGAGGATTGTTTCTGTAATTTCTAATTTTGTTATTTTCATTTGTAAAAGTTGTGACACTCTGAACAGATATTTGACAATAAGCAGATATGAGAGGATAGATGAAAGAAATTAAAATAACTAGTTTAAAATTGAACTGGTGACTGATATTTCAAGTATATTATGCTTAGAACCCTAATATTAGCACCACATCATTCTATGGGCTTTGACAAAAATTTGCCCTTCTAGTATAAGTACTTGGTCGACCAATGGATTACAAAGAATGTCTTCCTCGTATCCAAAATAATCTTTGCGATACTTGCGAAGTTGAAGCAAATATTGATCTATCAAATCCTTCCACCTCCTCATCAACCCAATGGAACTGGGAACAATTTGGGTTTGTATTGTGAAGAATCAATCATTTGAAAAACTATTTTCTTAAAAATTATCATCTGTTCCACTTATTTCAATCAATTTTAAATTTTTTTCATCGTCAACCAAAATGTTTAGGCAGAAAGATTAATTTCTGAAGTTAGAAAAGGAGACAGAGATGATTATTTGTATGGCTTTGGTTCGGCGGGCAGCACGGAGGCGGTTATACGTCAAAATCACTAATACGATGGTTTGTGTTGGCATACAACAACTAGTAGCAACACGACGGTAGACAGATAACATAAACATCCTCGGGAGGCCTGTCAAGAAAACTTGTAATACAAATCAATCCTATCGAGAGCATGTTAATTGCAAAGTTGGATCTGCTGAAAAAATGTACATCACGACATATCGAATAGCACTACCTGAGGCAGATTAGGATTCTGCTCATTTTCAAAACGCGCTGCCTAGACCGGGACAATTGAAGAAGTAATCTGACTTTCTTGTTTCGTCATCGTCATTTCTATTACAATAATCTGAATTCCCGACGTGCACAAAACATCCTACTTATGTAAACTGAGAAGAACCTTGTATACGTTCCAAGGCCAGACTGAGTTTTTTTCTTAGTTCGACCTTCATATGCATGATGATATCTGAAGATGTAGCTTGGAACTTAGCTGAAGTCCCCATATATGGCGAAGTTTCATTCTGCCAGCCATGAACTGATGAGACAGGTCTTTCCAAAAGATAAAGCATATCAAGGGAAAGATCACCTCTCCATATATGCTTAAATTACTATAAGAACTTGCCCACCTTAATGGACGTGGTCGATAAGATGTTTACGTTGAGACAACTAATATGAAAAGGGAGCCCTTTGCGTAGCTGCATAGCAATGCTTATGTTCACCTCTGTGTACAAACTTGTCATCTAAGCTACATATGTTTCCACTGCACACGTTGAAAAGTTCATGCGCTGTGGATTAAAAGGAAAGAGTAAAATCAAGTCCTTTTTCACCATGAAATGGACGAAGATTGACAAGAGAGAGGCGCGACTCGGAGCGACTCCTTTGACCCTTGATCTCTCTTGTGCGGTTGATGAATACCGAGGAATGACGATCCCTCAGAACCAGCATCTGGCCGTTCAGGTTCATGGCGAGAAGTAGGTCGCCAGCTTCTGTGGGCCGAGGGAGTTGTGCTCCTTTGAAGGACCAGAGGGTGGGACTTGAGTTCCCTTCGGAAGACACCCGGAGAAGCGATGAGGTGAGAATGACTTCTGCTTGGGATGCTTTGTCTTCAGCTTGTAGTCTTGAATGGTTCTAGATCCATGAGCTTCACAAATAATCAATGCGAAAATCAGAAGCGAGAAGCCTACAATGTGACTGAATTTTCTCCTACCCATCTTAACGAATGGGATGACGATGGTGTTTATTTGAGAGAGAGAGAGAGAGAGAGAGAGAGAGAGAGAGAGAGAGAGAGAGGATAAGCTAGGAACATTGATCAAGCACATATATATAGAAAGAGTTGGTGTTCATTCTAATATGAATAGCCAAGTAAATTTACATATAAAATATATATTTTCTTTGATGTGCCGACGGTGGATGATGGGATTGATCCACAAGCGGCCTCTTTTCTTTTGAAGTTTGGTTCTACGAATAAGGTAATCCGAGTCCTTTTCACTTGTGTGTCTCTGCATCAAAAGTAAATTTCCTAGGCACAAAAGTCTTAAGCTGACACTGATGAAGTAACCCTTGCTTTGGTTTATGAGTAGATCGTGCTCCTTTACAGTATCCAATCAAAATCTGCCGTTTTATATCGTACATTGATTTCGTAAATCGACCTTCCCATCTCTAACATTACTCGAGGCGCTAAAAAAGGCTTCTACAAAAGAAAATGCAGTGCACATACTCATATTCACACCACAATCCTGTCCACCAATCAGCCATGAAAACATGGTGTGGTGTTCTTCTCTTCCTACGTTGTTGGGTTTCTTGAACATGAAGTCAATCTCTCTCTCTCTCTCTCTCTCTCTCCGAGTAAATGCGAGTAGAAATGTGGGAACATGGGGAAGTAAATGCGGGGTCGTGTTTCCCGATTCAATGGCGGGGGCCGCTGCTGTTGTTGTTGACCAACAGGAGGAGGATGAACCAGCCGCTTGCTGTTCTATCTCTACAAAAATATAAAACGAAGGTACGAAAGGATTCATCAACTGGCACATCATCATAATTGAAAATGGGCAAAACACGAGGGCAAACCCCACGCAGGATCGGCAGCGGCTTTGAGCGGGTCTTCAGGACGTGTGTTTGTGGAGGCCAGCGTCAGGCAAAAGATACAGCATGTGGGGGTTAAAAAACCTGAAAAAGGGCATAATCGATAACAATTAAAGAATTGATGGATGGCAAGTATTCTTGTCGACTGTCGAGTATGTTTTGCCCACAAAAAAAAGAAAAAAATTCTTTAAAAAGTACCCAAATTGATATTAAATCAACCTAGCGATTGACAATTCGGTTCTACATTTCTGAAGGGTACATATAGAATGATCTTCGATGGTCTCCCACAATCTTCGAAATCAAGTTTCACTCTTGAGATTTTCGAATTCCTCTATGCTGACTTTTATAGCGGACGGAGTTGTGGTACTTGTAGGCCACTCCAAAGCCGAGGGATACCTTTTGTTGTTTGAACAAATGGATTAATAAATATCGAGGAGCAAAGAACTTGGGTGAGCAACTGAGCATGGTTTGGGTTGTACCAGTCCGGCACCTAATTTAAGGATCAACCCGCATAGTACTAGTCTCCAATTTTTGGGATTGAGGACCGATCCTACTGAGCCTCAGACTAAGATTTTGTTCGGTTCCAAGATCAAATAAACTTTGTTTCATTTTTTTATACCTTTGAAAGGGCAAAAATACTATTTTATAATGCGACATCCAGAATCCAAATTATAAATACCAGTACATATAAAACACAAATATAAAATAAGGTAACAATAGAAGTTTCACACTTGCTAAAAGCAACAAACCATATTAATGAACATGAGTAGAGCAAGGAGAGGCCAAAGGCGAGTAGCGAAGCGAGTGAATAGAGGTGAGCGAGGTGAGCAAAGGGGGTTTTCATTTTTTGGGTCGAATTAGGGTCGGATTTCTTCCTACTTTCTAATTTACACAACAAACTAAACTGCATAAGAAAAAGGGAACCAAAGAAGGAGGTGCTAAGGCATAAAGTAAACAAAATCATAATATATATATAGATCTAGGTTGGATCAACTTAATGACCAAGTCGCGCAGTGCAAAGTCCAAGGTCTCAAGATTAAGAACTGACCCAATCTCTTTAGAAATAAGATTAAGATTGATTGGGTTGGGTCAATTCAAGGTTGACCCCTTGATCAATGCTCACATCTACAAAGAGCATAAAATGCCCGAAAACTTTAGAGAAAGAAATTTTGCCTCGACCCAATTCTCTCTCCTGGGGTTGCGGATCAAACGACACCACCGTGAGACTACTCCCGATTGTGAATCGGACTCGGAGCCGTGATTCCATTTCGCGACGTCTTCGGTCAAGCAAACGCCGCCGACCGGGGGCTAGAAAGACATGCACATGGAGGGCCAAAGCTAGTCGAACTAAAGGCTGGTGGGGTTACGACCTTTGTGAAATCGGACAGGAAACGCGGGAGTCGAGGGCGGATGGTCCCACTTGTCCTCTGGTGCAGCAGCAGCGACGGATCGACAGGATATGGTCGGCAACGTGGGATTGCCCGGAGCTCCGGTCGTACGAGTCTCCATGGGCTTCAGTACTCCAAGCACAGGCCCACCTTGCACAAAGCATTCAACGGCCCAAATTTGATTTCGCTCGGCCCGTCGCCGACGGTCCCTGAGCCCATCGGCCCATCCCATACTTGGGAAGGCACATAGCGTACGGTCGTAAAATTTTGTTCACACATTTTCGCGCTGGAGATGCATATTTGATTTTTTCGCTTGAGAAAGAGTTTGCGCGATATGGATGATGATGCGGCGACAATTTCCCCCCGAGAATGCTCTTAGATGGAGGCGACCGCTATTGTGATCATCTGTGTGGACAAATGACGGTGATCCTGAAGTTGGAATGAGTCAGTTGGCCATGGACTCACAATCTCTTTTTGGGAAAATATATATTATATAATATGATTAATATTACGAAAAACTCCAAATTTGTATCTTGTGATAAATTTACCTCAAATAAATTTGTTGATTGTCAAAAATCCAAAATTAATACATTTATAATTAATTTACCTTCAGTTGGTTTCTGTTAAATTAAAATTGATGTCATAGAAAATCATAAATTAGTACATCTATTACAAACAAAGAGTCACCCATTAATTATCACATGACATCTAACTCTCTCGGTGAAATTTAATAAAAATTAACAAAAGATAAATTTATCATAAGTGTAATATTTTGGGATTTTTCGGTGATAAAAAATTAGTTTGAAATAAATTAATCATAGATTACTTGTTTAGAGCTTTTCGTGATATTAACCTTATATAATATTCAAGACTAACTAAAAATCGACATCTCAAGAAGTGAAAAATAATAATTAAAAGAAAAAGAAAAGAACTTCTTCGTAAAGAGAAAGGAATGGCATTGCATGCCCCCAAGACATTCCTTGCACATCAAAAGCATATGAACGTCTCTTTTCTCCTCCACCCAACCCCCCCCTTCCATTTCCTTCTGCCGACTGGAAAATCAGAACCATCCGAGATTTGTGCCAAAGGGACAGAAGAGCGTGCACTCTTACCAAACCGACCGAACCAAAGCAACGGAATCGAACTTTAAACAAAACCAAGTTCGAAGGATACTCCAAAAGCGCAAATTGCTCTGTTTTTGTCACATCTTTAGTCGTCCCCCGTCCACAGGAATCCAGCTCGTGCACCGAACGGGAACAAAAGGTCAAGTGCATATTCTCTTAACGCATTTGGTAAGTTGGTCAACGACGGAAATCGATAGAAAAATTGAGATGAGAACGAGAAACTTGATGCGAGGACAAAGCCCTCTTTATCTTTTCCCCTAACTCAAATTATATTTTGACCCCACTCAAAATTTCCACATCTCATGTAATACTACCTAGAATTTTTAGGTGTGGTGCACACTCGACCCCCACCATGCCTTATGAGTCTAAACCCACTAAAAAAGTCAGAACTACAAAGTCGGTCTCCCACAACAAAGGATGCCCAACATTCAAATTTTAGGTACAAAATTTATAGGTTAACAAGGAAGTTTAGGATAACTCACAATGAAAAGGTACACGAATCGCTTCTTGATCCACCAGAATTTTGTACCTTGGAGCTTAAGGGATTTGAGAGTTAACCCGATATCTACATCCTCGACCAGGGCTCTAACTTTCAGATTTAAAATTCTACGGCTTATTCAGGTGGGAAGAATCATTGTCCTCACCACTCAAGATTTGTGTCCAAATCACAGATCGTGACCATGTTCTTGGGGACGTCGATTCCACAAATATCGACAAGCGTGTCATTAGTAATTACTCAATACACGTGTAACATAGTAACTATCAAACTGGTAGAAATCGGCACTCAAAGAATCTCGTACGCTCTCATGGTCAAGCAAAAAGAAAATTATCGTTGTCCTAAATGCCAAGGGATGAGTGGAGTTTCTGGAAAGTTAGATTAAAACTGGATTAGTTATCAGACACCACAAAATTACGAAAACTTCTTCTGCAGGTAATGGGCAGGCGGTGAATATTTAATAATTTAATCAACTATATTGAGAAATACGTTTGTCAACCACTCACGTACGGTTCCCAAATCTGAAAACGCGTCTCCGGCAATCCCAAAAGACAAATTACAACAATAAAGGGGATACCCGCAATGACCTCTTCACATTGGTCGCGAAAATGGACCTTGATCCCCCGCCTGACGTCGCGGAGATGCGTTCCGACCCGTGATCAAAGTCTACGAACAGTAACTCAAATGTCAAATTCAATTTTGCGAACTCGCTCCAGGCCGCGGGGACAGGACTCGCGGACGACGTGGTGGGCAAGTCACCGCGCGACTCCGCGAGTCAGAAAGTCAGCAGAAGCGTTCGGGAAGGAGTTCCCAGTCAACGGGTCTCCGCTCGTGTTCGGGCTTTCTCGTCCTCCTCTCGCAAAAGACTCGTTCAAACACGGCAACCCCAGCCAGCCTGCCCTCGGACCCAAAGGCAAAGCCTCTCTTTTCTTTCTTTCTTTCTTTCTTTCTTTCACGAATCCATCGAAGTGTCCGTTTCGTCCACCTGCGACGACTTCGCCCTCCTATCTCCCAGCAGAGTACACGATTTTACCGGGTCACACGCTTAAATGTGCTTGGAAAAGGTTCGACATCTTCCACACGCTTCATCCCATAGAATCAAAGTCGCCCTTCTCCTGTTGCGGACGTCATGGGAAGAAATCGAGCTCGAAACCCGATTCCCCTAAACTTCATGTCTAATCTGTCGGCAGGGACGACGTCCTGTATCGCCTTAGCGTACACGTGTAGATTCGTAACTTTGGTTCCGTTAACATTAGGAGTCGCTCTTTAAGAACTAGCGTGTTGGGCTCTATATACTTCTAAACACTTGATGTCTATCCTATCGATCATGCAGCCAGGGCAGAGAAAGGGCTAGAAATGGTAAAAAAAATCGAATTAATGAAGAAACAGATGATGTGTAGGGAATTTGATGCATCTTTTGAGCGGAATTTAAATTGTGAATAGGCATCTATTTATTTAGGTAACAATAACATTGATGGAAATACATATAAATTAAATGAAGCAAGCTCTTGCAGGACTTATTCATCATCAAATTTGGGAACCGAATAAAACTCATCACCATTCATTGTACTTGCATATATATGAGACCATGTCACATGGTGTAATAAAAGAATCCATGTAAAGGAGCGTCTCTAAATTTTACGAGGTTGACGAAGAAAAGCGTGCGGAAGAAGTCATAACGACACCTCTCCCCGTCATTTCTTCTTGTTAAGGGATGTTTTTTTTTTTTTTTTAATTGGTCCTACGCTAATCTGTTAAGGGATATTTGATCGGGCAAAACTCAGAACGCATTTCTCCGGCATCCTTTTCGGTCGATCTTTTCTTGGATCCTGCATTAATTTCCTCGCTAGGTACGGGCGAATTGATTCCAGTATTTATTCGCTGGCGATTAATTAAAATATACTAAGGTGGGTAAAAAGTCAGCATTAGCGGAGCTCCCGAGTCAAAAGGTCCGCAATTTTCCTCGCCACACGCGAAACCCGAGACTTGTCCGAACACCGTCTTCCGATCATTAATTAAAACAATATTTTCGTGGCCTTTGAAGCCACCGCCGTTCCAGCTCCACATCGTTGAAATCTTCGAAAACGTCTTTTGACATCTTCACGCGATGCCGCTGTTCTGATTCGGATTTACATTATTTTTATGCGGGCATCGCTCAACGTGCCAGCTCACCCGGTGCACGACCACGATCTGGTCCTCACCATAATTTGGACCGCCTTAATGGAGTTAGGCGGATAAGGGTGCTGAGTCAATTTATAGACAGATTTCTAGGTACCGTGTGCCTTGAGTCCCCACAAAACTAATAATGCGTGGGGTACGTAGCCCCATAAATTTAGAGCTACCGAGTTGGTATTACGGTTCTTTTAAGTGTGCCAAACTATTAAGTCTCCCTTCGATCCCATCACAAAGATCGTCGAATGGGATTTGGGTTCCTAATGACCACTTCCTTTTGGGATTGTTTGGATTGCAAAAGGATTTTGGTTTTTCACGAGAGAGTATTTCTCATTGGGGATGGCGAATGACAACTCGACGGCACAATTTTCTACGTATCAATATCATCAAATCAATATATTCGGTTATTGATCACAGCCGCCGTTAAAAACTTTTTCTAATAAAATTATTGGGTTCTAGTTTTTGTGATCAAATATGCCTTGATAATTTCAAATCTCGATTTTCTTTCTCGTTTTTTAAAATAAAAATGGTATTCATAGTTAACAATAATAAGTTATTCGCAAGAGAATGTTTAATTTAAGCCCGTAAATTGAACCGCGCACTACTACCCCACGGGCATGTTCGTGACCATTGTCGCACTGCATGGGGGAGTCTAGGATTAGTGATACACCTAAATGAGGGATCATCCCTTGCAAACTAACCAAAATTCTTTGATATTAGGAATATATCGAATTTTTGAGCTTGTGAATATCGACCCACTGACTTAGTCCCAGACGACTCGACCAACTTCCGATAGTATTTCATAACTTACTAACACGTGGCAATTAGTTAAAACAACTTAGTAATTATTTAATTTAGTAGTTGTTTCTGTCTAAAAATTCGAAGAGTTACCATCGACCATTGATTCATATTTACTAATAATGATTACTTAGTAGTCGGTCCATGACTCTCACGAACTTCCCATGGGATATATAGTGCCCTCACAATCATTGGTCGATTGATTGAAATGTAATGAATCTCAGTCGTTCATCTCGACTCAGTCTCGGATGATTGTGATTTTTTACTTTTCAATCAAATGCTAAAGTCTGCAGAGGTGGTAATGGTATGGAACCGAATTCCCTATAGAATCTCGGGCTATAGTGCTCCATGGGTAAGATACCCTCGCGATCTTTCCGCCGTTGGATCGAAATACGACGAATCTTAATCGTTGCACAGATCTTGACCAGGATGATCGCGATAAACTCTGCGGACGGGTCAGGCAAAAGGCTTTTTTCCACCCCTTCCTTCCATGCTCCTATTTCAACTACGCAAGTCAACAACCACTCCCCGACAGCTTCACACGGGTCAACTCTCGACGAAAAAATAAAATAAAAATTTATCTCCGAAAATAGGGAGAAAACAGCTGCACACGGTCCACACTCGAAATCCACGTTAATAAATCAATCAATAAAAAATCAAATCAATTCAAAAGTCCAAGAGGACAAAAAGAAAAGAAGAGAGAAAGTTGACCAAAGACCAATTTTATTCAATATTTCACCGCCACAAAAAACGACGTCACACTGACCCTTTGACCTCTTCCCCCTTCAAAAGCCTCGGAATCCTCTCCCTCCCCCCCTCCAAAACTCTCTCTCTCTCTCTCTCTCTCTCTCTCTGAAATACGTTCCGACGACGGAGCAGTTTCGCCGGGGAAAAAGGGATCCGATGGGGCGCGAGGAGCAGCTCCACATCAACGTGCCGAGCCTCTTCCGGTGCCCGATCTCGCTCGACGTCATGAGGTCGCCGGTGAGCCTCTGCACCGGCGTCACCTACGACCGCTCCTCCATCCAGCGCTGGCTCGAGTCCGGCCACCAGACCTGCCCCGCCACCAACCAGCCCCTCCCTTCCACCGACTTCGTCCCCAACCTCACCCTCCACCGCCTCATCCACCTCTGGATCCAGTCCTCCTCCTCCGCCCGCCTCCCGGACTCCCTCGCGCCTCCGCCGGCGGCGAGGTCCTCCCCCTCCGAGATTCTCGCCCTGACCGAGCGGATCGCGACGGGGACGGCCCGGGAGAGTTTCTGCGGCGCGTTGAAGAAGGTCGCGGAGTTCGCGAGCTATCGCGAGGAGAACAGGAGGTTCCTGGCCGGTTCCGACGGTCTTGTGGCGGCGGTCGTTCGGGTTCTGAGGAGAGGAGGAGAAGGAAGCTCGGAATCGGAAATCGAGGTTCTGGAGTTGGCGGTGAGGGTCTTGGAGTCGATTTTGACGGAAAATGGAGTTAAAGAGCGGTTGAGCAGGCTAATGCTCCGGAGCGACCGTGGGAACTGCTTGTCTCCGATGGTTTCAGTCCTCCGCAGTGGAAGATTAGCGTCGAAGATCGGGGCGATTAGGATTTTGGACTCAATCGCGGTCGACAACGAGTCTAAACGCTCGATCGCCGAAACGGAGGGCGTCCTCGCCGAATCCATCCGGCTTCTCGTCGCCGAGACCGACGAGAGCGTGCGCGATGTCGTCTTGCCGTTCCTCATCAAGCTGGCCGTGGCTCGGTCGATGAAGGCCCGGCTGGTCCAGCTCGGGCTCGTCCCGATCCTCTCCGGCTTCATCTCCGACCAAGACTCCACCGGTCCGACCGTCGAGAGGGCTCTGAGGCTGACGCAGATGGTCTCGACGGTCGCGGAAGGGAGGCAGGCGGTGAGCGAGGACGCGAGTCTCGCGGGGTCGCTGGTGGGGAAGCTGACGAAGGCGTCGAGGGCGGCGACGGAGGACGCGGTGGCGGTGCTGTGGAGCATGTGCTGCGTGTACGGGGACGCGAGGGTGAAGGAGCGGGTGGCGAGGAGCGGCGGCATGATGAAGTTCTTGCTGGTGATGCAGAGGGAGGAGGACGCGGGCGTGAAGAAGATGTGCGGGGACCTGATGAAGGCTTTGAGATCCGGGTGCGAGACTGTCGATTCTGGGATGGTGAGCTACGAGACCAGAACTACTCACATCAGGCATCGTTGAATCGTTGACGATGACGACGACGACGATGATGATGAAGAAGACGACGGACACTTCTCTCGGTTACGGAACTTTTTTTGTTAGCTTTTGTAGGAGAAAAGACTGAAAAGTGGATTGTTCACACGCGAGGGGGTTATACATGTACAAGGAGAACGAGATTTCTAGACGAATTCTTTGTAATTTGATCTTTACAGACACTGGACAGATTTGGATTTAAGGAAAAAAGGGGGATCTTCATACTTTCTCACAATCAATGCTTCTTTTTTCTTTTATGGATGCTTGAAATTTCATTTGCCATGATGTCTATCTTCACCTTTGTTCCAGTCAAATCACTAGATTGTGGATTCTCGGCTGGCTGATCGATCCCCCGTGATGTTTGACATCACCCGTAGAGAAGTAATGTCACACTTCCTTTCCATGACTCGCTAAGCGGACTTTGACCTCGGTTCGGCCCGATTACGGATCGGCAATCTTGAGTCATGGAAGACGGACCCAAACGCCAAGATCGAAAGGGGTCAGAATGCCTTGAGTCCTTGACTAGACCTGTTAAATGAGTGGATTGGATCGGATTTGGGTTGGGTCATAGATAGTCCGACCCAAATTGACCCCTTTAACCCGTTTATAACCCATTTATTGCAGTGCAAATTTTTTTACCTATACCCGACCCGATTCATACTCAACTCATACCCGACTCATTTAATGAAACTTAAAAAAACTTTTATATATATATATATATATATTAAAAATGGTATTGCTAAAATGGTTTTATATGATACAAATTTAAGGGACACTTTTTATAAATTTTAAAATAATTATTTTTAAAAAATCGAATTTTAATTATTTTTTTTTTTTAAAATTTTATTTTTTAATTATTTTTGTTTCAAGAATATAATTTTCTTTTTTTTTTTTTTTTTTTCCTTCTTCTTCCTCTTTGGCCGGCCGCCGGCCACGACGATAGCCAACGATCGGCCACGGGCGAGCCTCGAGCTTGCCCGGCTCGTCAACGCCGGCGAGCTCAAGGCTCGCTAGATCGCAAGGCTCAAGCCTCGTCAAACGTCGGCCGAGGCCTTCACCTCGCCAAATTTAGCAAGCTCGAGCTCGCCCGATGCCGGCGAGCTCGAGGCTCGCTAGATCGGTGAGGCTCGAGCCTCGCTCGACGCCAATGAGTTCGAGCTCAAGGCTCGATTGGCCGGTCGTTGGCCATCGCCGTGCTGGTCACTAGAAGAAGGAAGAAGAAAGAAAAAATAAAAAATAAAAGAAAATTATAATAAAAAAATTTATAATATTTCATTTTTTATAAAAAAAAAAAAAAAAAAAAAGAAGAAGTTATTTTTGTAAAGTTAAAGATGGAAGATGGAGATTGCGTGGTTTTGGTTGAAAATGGATCATAAATCTAACTTATTTAAGACCCACTTAAGATCCATTTAAGACCTACATATTTTCAGTATTTAATTGTTAAACCCATTTAACTAGTCTTTTTTCAAAAAACAAGTGATCCATATATGACCAATTTATGATTTAAATAGGTCATATATGGGTTAAACCCATTTTGCTAAATAGGTCATATATGGGTTAAACCCATTTTGCCACCTCTAGCCTTGACTACCCCCACACTCTCTCTCGCAAGGCACACGGAGTTTGGCGGTCGTGTGCCGATGCCTTCTCTTGAGTTTCGACGGAGGAACTGGTCATCTCATCGCTCAAGCAAATCATAGAGAACTTACATTTTCACATTTGCTATCATCAGGTGGTTCTAACAACCAATCATTGCAGAATCAATATGATTGCGAGCTCGAAATTAGCCCAACAATTTGCACTCATGACAATGATCAGTAAAATTAATCAATTCGATTAACACTCCCTAACTGCTTGAATAATTCTCGACTATAATATCTACCAGCACCGACCATCCAGATGCAGATCTTGTTCTGGGCATTGCTCTCCATTACAATTCCGTTTCTACCAATTTGTATTTGACATTTTCTTCTTATACAGGAGTCACGACAAAATCTAGTTATTTTTGTAAATTTTTCACTTTAAGTCAATGAAGTGGCGGTGTGCCACGGAGAATGGATAGCAGTAACTAAACCGCCACGTCAGTGACTTTCTACAAAAAATGGCTGAAATAATTATATTGAAATTTTGTGTAAATGTTTAGGACTGAATTGGTAAAAAAAAAGTTTGGGGTTGAAGGGACATTTATGTAATAAGTTTTATAACTTTCCAATGAAAATTGACTTGGGGAATCCAAGATGAGTATGCCCAAGGATTGATTGAATCCATAATAGGAACCGATTGACATGTAGTGTCCATGGATACGTGATAAAATGGGTAATTTTGCATAGTTTCCAACTTTTTTTTTTGGACGGTAATAGTTTCCAACTTGAAGGGCCCATTCTTGAACAAAGTATCTAATTAAATACTTTGCCTAATCTTTTTAATAAAATTAGAAAAGATGCAAGGAGAGAAATTTGCGTAATGCTTTTCTTGAAAATTTTCTTATGCTTGGTTTATACTAAGTGCCAGGAGAGTAAGGTTTCAATCCAACAGGTTTTGTCCGAATTTCAGTGATGACTTTCTTTTTGTCCTCGTTCATTGAATTTTCCCTAATTATATAGGAAAGAAGCCATGAAAAATCTCAAATTACCATTATGACACATTTATTCTATTTTTTTTTTTGATACCCAAAAACTTTAAATTTATACATGCGCGTGACACATATATCCCTTGTCAAAATGGTGCTCATGTGGCTTAAGTTAAATAAAAATAAAGTCGTGTTTGATATAAAATCATTTGACAAACCTTGACAAAGGTAAGTGTATCATATAGTTATATATTTAGGGTTTTTGATATCAAAAGAAAAAGTTTAGGGTAAATAGTGTCAAAGGGAGAATAGTTTTGATTTTTTTTTAATCACGAAAATAGTTTAAGGTAAATATATCATAGTAAACATAATTTATGATTTTTGATAACTTTTTTTAATTATTTATCTGAGAATCGAATGACTGTGCAATTACCAAACTTTAACTGTTAAAGTCTTCGCAATCGCAAAATCTGATCTCGGCGCTGAAAAGTTTTTGGCGTCTTTTGCAAGAACTTCTTCGTTTACTGTTCAGGTCTGTAACGCGGCGTTTTCTTCGTAAATGACGATGGATCCCTCCGACGCTATAAGTGAAGAGGACAGGGGGCAGCTCTTCGTATACCACGATTTGTTGGTCAAACGGAAAATATTCAAAGTCAAATATTAGGAAATTGGCGATGTCCGAAGAATTATCTCCTGATTATCTCCACTAGCTTTCAAATCACGAATTCATCCCTTTTTCCAATAAAGGAAAGATGAAAAATCATCTTGACAACGGCCTTTTGTTCTGAAATTTCTTGGGTGAAAGGTTTGAGGTTGAAATGATTTGCTTTATGAAATTTGACATTAGCCCTTAAATTAAAAATAATTACAATCAATCTATGTGGCAAGATCGATTTTCCTTTTCTATCTCAATCGGTCATTCTCTAGTTATCATGGTCGTTGGGCATGAAAAGTAGCGAAAAGTAGCAAAAAGGCTCCGTTGATTCATCCAACTGTGGTCACATTTCTTGACATCTTGTCCTGATTATTCAATCTACCGAGATTAGCTAAGATACTACTTTACACGCATTAGTTCAACTGGGTATGTAAGGCTGCGTTTGTTAATGTTCTTTTTTTTTGTTTATAAACAGATTTTGTGTTTTTTTGTTTCAGGGAACAAAAAATGAACAGAAACGGGTTTGTTTTCGTTTTTGTTCCAAATCTATTTTTTTTGTTAAAGAACACTTTTGGAACAGAAACAAGAAATAAGAAAAACTTGTTTTTAGAACAAAAATTAAAAACAAATTTTTCTCTCCTCTCTTTTTTTCTTTTTTTTTTTTTTTTTTTTTTTTTTTTCTTTTGGTCGGTCGTCGCGGCCCCAGGCGAGGCTCGGCCTCGCCTTGGCCGGGCGAGCTCGGGCTCGCCCGGCTCGAGGCAAAGGCCGGGCGAGCTCGAGCTCGCCCGCCCACCGGCGAGGCCGAGCTCGCCCAGATCCGGCGAGCTCGAGCTCGCCTGGCCATCGGCGAGGCTCGGCCTCGCGGGCCACCTCCAGGCCGGCGTCGCGCGGTGGCTGGTGAGGCCAAGCCTCGTCGGTGGTTGGGCGAGCTCGGGCGGATCCGGGCGAGCTCGGCCCGGCCAAGGCGGGCGAGCCTTGCCCAACCACGGCGAGGCTCGGCCTCGCCGGGGCGAGGCCGCCGGCCCTCGTTGGTCGGTCGCCGGCCATGGCCGAGGCCGGCGACCATCAAAAGAAGAAAAAAAGAAAAAAGAAAGAAAAAAAGAAAAAGAAAAAGAAAAAGAAAAAGAAAATATTAAAAAATTAAAAGAAATAAAAAAGAATACAAATTTACCAAATGTGTTTCTGTTCATTTTTTATTCTCGGAACAAGTTTACCAAACGCGTTTTTGTTCAAAAATTGTTTCCCGAAATAAACACTTTTTTTCTATTTCGTTTCCTGCAAACAATTTTTAAACGAAGTGTTACCAAACGCACCCTAAATAGCCGAAGGGGGACATTTGGGCAGGCCCGGTAGGGGGCAAGGTGCGCCTTCCTTGAAGTCACAAATGCATTGGTCGTAGGGTATCCCTGCGCCCGCCGGTCGGCAATAGGGCACGATCTGACCGATCCCTCTCCAGCACGAGGCGCACGTGTCCCGACACTTATTGTAGTCAGGGCAACCACCGCCTATCACCGCAATCGAGCAAGCCTCCACCCTCAGCACGATCAATGCCCCTGCGAACGAGCGTCATGACACAAGGCGTGAGCACGATTGATTTTCAGTTATATAGCGAAAAACTTCGAACCCCGACGTCATTTAAATACGACATATTGTTCATGCAAACTATGGAGATATGAAATGAGGACCACCTGAAATTAGTAAAATAAGTATAGGCAAAGCAAATGAGGTCGACGATTTCGCCATCTGCTTTCTTTCTTCTCTTGCTAAAGCCAAGCTTTGTTGTGATTAGTGAGCCCTTGTTATGCAAGAACACTAACTTTGCTGGGGCTTTTATAGGCAATGCACTTTAATATGGAGGATCGAGAAGGGAAATCCCAGCTTTTTCTTTACAGGGATAGCATTGATTTTCAAGAAGTTATTGACTTGCAATATTATGGCAGGTTCTTAATTTACATCCATGGTGCCCTGTTGCCTTGGTATTATCAGGTCAATATTTTTTTTTTTTGGGTAGGCAGAGATTTGCCTTGGTATGAATTAAATGAAAAATTTGTGCATGTGAATGTTCACCACGATATCGGTGGCAAATCCTGGAATTAGAGGAAGCTAAGATAAACAACCATGCGGAAGAAATTATGACAAAACCTTTGAACCGGTTGTGTGATGTCTTTTATTAGAGTTAGGTATCTAATTTGGCCCGTCAAATGAATGGATCAAAATAGATTTGGTTGGATTCAAAAAGGTCCAATTGAAATTGGTTCATTTAACCCATACTGACCAATTTCTCAATTTAAGCGACTTCTAACCAAAAAAATAAATAATATTTAAGCGATTAAAATTAGAACTAACCACCTATTTAATCCACTTGAAGCTCCTCCTGAGATATGTTACTTGGAAAATTTTTTTATGTGGAACTAAAAGAGTAAATTAACAAAATAAAGGATGCTAGTAAATAATATAAAAGACGTAAAAACAGCCTAAAAATTATAACACCTATACGACACCGGAAAAGTATTTCCTCATTATCCATATAGAATATTAAGTATCAACTCGTCGGTGAATTTAGTATTTTATTCATATTGCAAATAACTTATTTCGAAGAATGATAACAAGCAAATATATTGTCAACAAAAATAAGTAATTTCTCTAGTGCAGCTAGTAATCATATGTATTATTGACTTATAAGTAGGGATAATTGTTAAAAAAATTTCTAAACCTATTGTACAGTCCTTAATTCAATCATAAATATTTTAATTATGTTGATTTAGTTCTAAATATTTTCACAATTTGTCAAGTTAGTTCTTTCAGCTAATTTTAACCGAAAATTGCTAACGTGACACGATGACGCTAACGTGGATAATTTTTATCATTTTTCGTCTTTTCCTTTTTATTTTCCAAGGCCAACGACGTTGTCGGTGGCCCTTGCCAAACTAGGCAAGGGTCAGCTAGCAACCTCGCTGCCTAGAGTTGGAAAAGAAAAGAAGATAAAATAAAGAATAAAAGAATTCTAGAAAAATATAAAAACTATAAAAATTGTTTGTGTTAGTGATTTCTAAATTGTAAAAAAAGCTTAGGATTAAATTGAAAAATTATAAAAAGACTTAGAATTCAATTGGCTCAATTGAAATATTTATAATTAAATTACTTGCTATACAATATATTTATAACTTTTCAAATAATTTTATCGCTATTTTGTATTTTAGTAACTTCTCTAGGTAACGTAACTCTGTAGAACCAAGTAGTTACAAATGCATAAGTGATAAGTATAGAGGCGTCAAATGGGTAGGTTGCGTCGGGTTTTGGTCATATTGAAAACATGTTGATTCCTTATTAACTAATTAATAGATACGGAACTACTTATATTTGTATTAACTCTTATTCAACCTGATCTATTAAAAGCTATACCCACCCAATTAACCCATCCTAACACCTTCATTAAAATTAATTGGCATGCATTTTATGTTAAGTTCAATTTTGCTTTACTTTTGTTAACATTTTACAACTTGCTTTAGAAATTCAGGCAATCCTTATTTCCACCCATTCAATTTCCTTGACGCCATTTCAATAGCAAAGCTTATATTTTCAGGTGAATCGTCTTTAGAATTGGGAGGAGCATCAAAACTTATCTCTACCACTTCATCGTACGGAAAATACACAAACTATCGAAGGCGTTTAAAATGGAAAATCATATTTCTTTTTTTTTTCAACGCTACTCTGCATTGCATCTCTTTTTTAAACAAAGAAAAAGATATACGACGTGTTAATTAGTGCATGCCCTAATTTAAGGGGTGAAGGCGATATTTCATGGGTGATTCCACAATTATGACTTGTTACAGGGATGGAAAGTGGGATTTTCCAGACCCATTAAAACCCATAATTTATTGGACCTTTTTCTAGTAAACCCGTTCCAACCCATATTTTAGATTTTAGACAATTCCTATATAACCCAATCCCTTATATGAGTTAAAATATGGGCACATCACCCGGTTGGCCACCGCTAATGAAATGGGAAAGGGGAGAAAGGAAGCAGATCAGCAATCCTGAACTTCTAGTTCTATGGATCGACCTAATTCCGAACCAAACATACCATCGTCGCTCTTCTATCCTATCGTTTAAATCAAGCCATCAAGATCAGTTTCAGACGATCACCATCTTCTTTGCCTTGGGAACCAAAAAAAGAGGGGGTTTGCAGTTGAAGGATAGAGCTTCCCATTTGCAAGAAAGCAGATATACTACGTTCCAGGGAATAGTCTGGCCAAGCAACTCTGTAAATTACATGATCAAAATCCAAAATAAAATTTTTATCCATCGCGTGGCTGTCTCATATTGCCAAGACATGAAGTTGAAGTCGTTGGACACGAGAAATTAACAGCAAAAGTCGGCTTGAATCGAACCCGATAAGAGCAGGAGAAGCTAGAAGTCGTGATGTCTCACCTATGCTTTGGAGAAACAGGGCTGCGTAATGCCAAGTCCAGTTTGCGATCTTCTCTGTCACAGAACAATCAGCTCCCGCTCGCGCGTATTGATCTGATCTTTATGTTCTCGTCAATATCCACTACAGAATTAGTAACAGTAGCCTTAGCCCAAATTATTACGTGGTGCAATCTACAAAACGGCTCATCCACTATGTCCATAACGTTTCCGGGTATGAACGAAACTCACCCGGTTGGACATAAACAGCGCAACAAATCGACAGCAAAAGACAAGCACGAAACTCTGCCCCGGTCGGATGATGGAACAAAGAACGAGAGACGCGATCAGAAGATATGGCATCAAGTGATCGAGAAGCTGCGCCGGTGACATCGGGAGAAATATTGGTTAGAACGCTCGCTTCTATCAAAATTCAAACCAGAATACGTTGGATAAAGATGCCTATTTTATCCGCCGGAAGAAGCTCGCCCGTCCGGTTGCCTGGGGGCCTTATTTGGAAGTAAGTTGAACTCTTTAGGGAAACTTCTCTTGCAAAAATTACTCACTCCATATCTTCACTTCGTGATTTAAAAGAATAAAAATAAAGTATCCTTTATTTAATATTTTTGCCAATTCGAATAAATACTCCGACATTCTCGCTCTCGGAAGTTTCTACTATTTGTGAAAAAAGAACCAGAGGAGGTTTTCTCTTCCGGCACTCTCCCTCCGGCGAGACAACGGAGAACCCGCCTTTGCGGGAGCAGCTCCGGCGAAAGGAATGGTACACAAACTCCGGCGGTCTCTCTTCTTGCATCTTTCTTTTTGGTTGGCCAAAGCTCCAATCTTTCGCTTCCTTTTTTTGGCTTTTTCCGTGCTTGACTTTTTGCCGCCAAATTCTCTCGTAAAGGTTCGTTTTTTATCGCTGGTTTTCACAAGAACCATGATTTTGTTTTCCTTTTCTGTTAGAATTACTGTGATCAGTGTTACACACGGTACATTCTGATTTCGGCTCTATGCTGGGTCACCATCAGCCGCTTCAGCACTCGATCTCATCGACAAAAGGCTGGGTTGCCGAGGATAGTTATAGTTATCTTGCAATGTCAGTCATGTAAAATTAACTTTTTTGTTATTGCACGGGGGCCAGAAGTGAAGCAAAATCAAAGGGTGCGGTATTGCGCTAATAAGTTTTAAAGCTGGGTTGAAATTGAAAATTTGGGCAAAATACGTGTTCTTTTTGGCCGAAGTAGTTAAAAATAATTTATGTATATATAGTCTTTAAGCAGATAACCATTTTAATTTCGAAATTAAGTCGTAGACTCGGTCTCGTTAAATAGTGAAATCTTGCACTTCTATTCAGCTTGGCCATTCGAATTTTTGATGTGAACTTTACCAATACTAGATAAAAATGCCAGCTTGTTTACCTTGTTTTCGGTATGCTTAATCCTTGTGTTCCTGCAGGCAACTGTTTGCCTGCAATGTGGGGACAAGGGCTTCGATGTTGCTTTGATCTATTGTGTGGACTGTCAAAGTTATGCTATTCACCGGTAAGTTTGCCTTCACGACTGAATAATGTAATTCTCGACAACTACCCAATACATGTGTGCACTTGTATGGATGCATGCACATGATTTTTATGTAGGTATTACTTCTTCTGCATTCTTGCTCCAGCTAGTTGAGTTGATCATGGTGATTTACAGGCCTTTTAAATTCTTAAAATCACAGTATTCCTTTTGTACCTAAGATTTGAAGTGTCTTTGGCTGTGTTGACCATTAGAGTTATGATGCAAATTATGGAGTTGTAGTGTATGAGTCTGTTGGGGGCATCAAACCTAGTTATTGTTTGCCCAAGGATCGCCACACTTGATTCATTGATTAACTTTGTGAGATATTTCTGGTGGAAGTTGCGCAAGTAGCATTGCTCTATAGGATATATAACAGTTGAATCTAGAGTCTGGAATCAGAAAGAAACCCTCAGGATTCTATTTGTTTAGATCTTTATGGTGCTGGTTTCACTTCAGACTGTAGTGAGAGGGAAAGATTTTCTTTCTTTTGAATGATGGAGTGAGAGGGAAAGATTTAAACATTGTAAAGCTACAGATGCACACGTGTTCGATCTATCCGCGTCTGTCATGCATATTACATAATTTTCAAGACTTTCTATCACACATCATGCCAAGTATCATAGGCTTCCTATGAACTCTGTTGTGTCAATAGCAGATGGCACTTGCGGATATCTAGCTAACGAATTTCAGGCATGCCACTTGTCATTTGAGTCCTTTAGCAAATGAAATTGGGAAATTTGATAGTCTTTAGTACACCAGCATTTCCTTTATGTCGGTTCTAGTGCAGTTGGTGATATACTTATCGAATTTTGAACCTAGTTCTATATATTTTGTCAAATGTGGCCACGTGGTAGTTAAAATAGCAAGCCGCAGTCCGTCAAGTTTATTAATTTAACGTGCCAAATATCTGCACTATTTATGTACGTTTGGCTCTTGCAAAGAAATGCTCACCATTTGAAGTTTGATGGTCTTCCTTTCATGCTTTTCAGCTATTGCCTAGAAACCTTGCCTAAAACTTTTGATGAACATGTTGAATGGTTCTGCGACGATTGTCAACCCAAGCTTGGAAAGCCCAAAGCCAACGAGGAAAGTTGCTCTCCCCTGTCTGAAGTGGATGATTTGCCAAACTTAAGGATTGCAGAATCAGTCCAATGTACAAAGAATTCTAATGAGTATATCCCTCCAGAAAGATTGGGGAAGAAGAAGAATAAGAAGAGGAAGAAGAGGGAGAAGAATGAGCTCAAGCCCCAAAGGGAAAAAGATGAGGAAGGAGGACAGTTAGGTGATAATGGCATGGAAAGATTGGGAAAGAAGAAGAAGAGAAAGAAGAGTAAGCTCAAACCCCAAAGGGGAAAAGATGAGGAAGGAAGACAGATGGGCGAGAAGGGCAGTGCAAATACTTCAGGGCCACAAGTCAAAAAGACCAAAGATATACCTCTTAGTCAAGTTTCTGAAACTCGGTGCAGCAGAAACTATGGATATGTAAGTATTGATGTTCTGTTCTGTGGCTGTGACTGTTTAGCTTTTGTTATTTGGAACTGTTGGTTTTAATTATTCCTTCTGAGTGGGCATGTTCAGTTTTTTCTCGTTCAACATGATGGTGATGGGTTTGTAGCCAGGGTGTTTTTACTTGTGTATTGGATTTATGTGGAGGTTAGGTGACATTCCACGATTGTGAATCTGCCAGAAGAGCTTGTGAAAATCCCAGCTCAATTATTGATGGCAGAATGGCTCCCTGCAATTTGGCTTCTCTCGGCCAGCCTCGGCCACCTGTTCCTTACGGTACTTTCTGTTTTGATCCATGGTACTGCCTGAATGTGAACATTGCATGCTCCAACTGACGGTGCTGTGTGGCATTTGATCTAGTATGACATGAATTGATGGAAGTTAGTTTTGTTTTAGTCACAATTGGAGTGTCGTATATTCCAGCAAGAACTTATTCACGTTGTTAGGGTACCAATGGTAGTAATAAAGAGCAAGCTAGATTTACCAAGAACTTTTACTAAAATTGATTTATCCATTGATGTGATGCAAATGGGTGTTTAAACCAGTGGATCTATGCGCCAGTTAATTGGCCTGTTCATAATAGTAATGGTGCGATATAAGGTTTTGCAGACATTGGTCCATAATTGAAGTATGCTGAAAATCTGCATTTAGGGCACAATGGGCAAGAAAATTATAGTATGTGCCCTCAAAGTTCGTTAAATGACTGCCGAATGAATTGTGAAATTCAATGATATTTGTCTTCTTGGCGTCTTGTATGTTGACAACCAAATGAATATCTCGGATTGTAAGCCACAAGACGTGGCTCTCTAAATAAGTACAGGGAGTAGGGTCCTCCTTTGGCATATTCATCAATCATGAGTGTTACAATGTACTGGTGTTTCATTTGAGCTACGTAGTAGTCACATTTTGGAGTTTCTAGTTTATGTTTTCTTGATCTAACGGATGCTTGTTTTGTTGTCCTAGGGCAACTGAGACCTGTAACACCTCTGATTGGAAGTGTGCAGGCTCCCAGGGTGAGTTACGTTGGGAATCCTGTCTACCAGCATCCGAGTTCTTTTGGTTATCAGCCTGGATATGTCTATCCTCCTTATGGGTAAGTCCAAAGTCATGTAATTTCCTGCGAGGAACTTACAGTTATTTGTCCCGGTTAGAATTGGATGCTTGTGCTGCCGTGCAATCTGGGTTTCCAGAGATGTAGCAACTGGCATATAATTCAAAACTTCCAAAATCAGATAGTAAATTTGTTGATCACAAGAAAAATGGAAAATCAGATATGACCGAGTGTGTGGAGCATCTTCCTTTTTGTTTGCCTGAATGAAGTATTATGTGAGCAAAGTTTGTGACATTTCATCTCCCATATATTGGTTGGAGCTCTGTTTGTATTTAAGATTATTAAATTCATTCCTGGCCACTTGCAGTATGAAGGTCAGCATATTGATTAAATTGGTCAAATCGATGACATCTTCAACAAATTATTTGATAGGAAAAGATTCCTGTTGATGTAATACCTTGATGTGTCTGTATCTTCTAAAGTGATTCAATTACTTTCTTCACCGCAGGTTCCGCCCTACATATTGGCCTAACTATGTGCATCCACAGGTAAATATTAGATATCCTTATTGTCGAAATTTCAACTTTTCTTAGAAGTTGTAGCATAAAGTGTTCAGTAACCCATATCGAGCTCACTGATATGAGTTGATCTACTCTCCTGCATTGCGGGGTGCCTTTAACTATAATCCTTACATGGCCCAGCATTACCTGCAAAGATATCGGGCACCATCCGCAGATAGAAGTGACGTATGCGCATTTGGGCAGTCAGGTCATCGACCTCCTGGTAATCATGGGCATCCGATGTTTCTTGGTTATCAGATGCCAGGTCAGCATACTATGCAACTTGGGGGGCCCAATATGACTGGAGGGACGACTGCTGCAGTTCCCGCCATTCGAGTGCCTTACCCTGCTGGTATTTTTCTCTCTCTCTCCTCTCATTTAGCAAAGTGATGTTTCTGGAGCTCCTACGATGTCGGGAATACACATCCTTATGATTTTATCAGGTTTTTTTTTTTTTTTTTTGTCGTTTATATTTTGTTTATTTACAGGGGGATTTAGCAAACAATGGGTCGATTACGTTGGAGGGTCGTGGCGCATGTGTCCCCCTTTACGTAGAGCTTGAAAGACAGTATAGTTAACTTTTAAAAAACTAACATATATATATATATATATATGCGCAAAACTTTTCGAATCTCTTTGGTGGAATGTGGGCATTCCAAATATATATATGTTGAAGAATCCATGATCCACTTTCTGCAGAGTTACGGGTAATATCAGTATGCATCTTTTCATGCATTAGAGCTACTAAGTGATTCCCAGTTCCAGTGCCTATCCATGATCCATGATATGAGTGCCCATTGCAGTGATCACCCAGCTGCATCTCCTCCTCCCTTTTCTTTTCTTTTTTTCTTTGAAATAGCTTTACAAAACATACACAAAAAATGATTTCAACACTTCCCTTCCCAAAATGAGAATGATACAGATATGCAATTGATTCAACAATGAGAATGATACAGATATGCAATCTCTCTCTAGGAATTTTTAACTTGTTTCATCAAAATTTATTTGGGATGGCGATGAAGGGATTGACTTTGTATTCCCTTTATATTAACGTGCTGTTGCCGAGCCAGGTAGGGACCTGTGGCCAGTACCCATTTTAGTACCCTGTTTTCCCTTGTCTCGAACAACTGGGGTCGAGACTTGCTGATGCTCGCTTGCACTCAGTTTCGAGTGTCGGCAGGTCATCCCTGGTCTCCGTGCTGTGTTTGTCCACTGAATTGTGTTCAATGCCATCGCGAGTTCGAGCCTCAATCGGCTCGGTTTCTCCCTCCCGCTCGGTGCCTACCACACGCTCGACGAAATGCTTGAACCAAGATCTTGCGAACCTGGCTCTGTGTCGTGTGTCCGAACTGACTGCCATGTGCTGGTGATAGTGCCTAAACGAAACTGTCTTTATTTGAGGAAAACATTTTCAATCAAAACACTGGGATTCTCGTTTCCTTGAAAAAAAAGAGAAAGAAAAATCGTGACATTCGTCTTCTATTCATTCCGTTCGCCTTCATTTCCCAATGATCTGAGTCTCGGCTGTGGATGTGTGTGGGTTCTCTTCTCAGTGTACGGCGTACGCATGTTCAATGCCTTGATGTTTCGGTGTGTAAGAGCTTTGTTCGTTGATATTATGGCGGGGAAAACGTATCAGGAAGTGAAAAATATGAAGACAAGAGATGGGCTTAGTCGGTCTAATGAGACCTGGGCTTGGTTTGTTTAAGAGAGCTTGGGTTGGTTTGGGCCTAAATAGAATCTATGCCTAGACTTTAGTTTAAGACTTTAGGGGGGCTGGGCTCAAAAATAAGAAATAGAAAAGCAGGCCGGGGGGTTGAGTTAAGCCCAATCGATCGAGGCTCAGGTCGAGGACCCAGATCGGTGGGCCCTGGTCTGTCCGGGTCGGTCCCAGCCCGATCTCCTTTCTCCCCCGGCCCGGCTCGCGTGGTGGTCTTCTTCTTCCCTCTGCAGCGCAGAGCGTGGCACGAGCCAGAGATGCAGGGCGAGGCAGAGAGGGTCGGGGCGAGGGAGGCAGGGTAGCTGGCGGTGGCAGGGGCCATGCGCGCCTGCCAGCCAGACTTAAAAGGGAGAGAGAGAGAGAGAGAGAGAGGTAGGAGAAATGGAGGGGGGGATCCGAGAGTGGGGCGGAGAGAAAGGGAAGAAGCGGCAGCTCGTTTCCTTTTGCTCTCAGCCAGATGCACTTCGCCTCCTTGGCCACGCACGACCACCCGCCTCCGCCGTCGCCGTCCAACGACATCCAGCCGGCGTCCTCACCCTCGTGGTCTCCTCTCTCCCGATTCCCACATCTCCGGTGAGTTCCTTTTTCGGTTCGACCCCCTTTTCCCCGAGGATCTCGGCTCAGAGACATCGCGGGGCGGTCGGCCACGGTGCCTTCTAGCCGCCGTCTCCGAGCCGGGTAGGGACCCCAAGGCCAAACGCTCGCTCCGCAGACCTTTTGTCGGCTCGCCCTGTTTTGTCCAAGCCGGGGAAACCGAGACCCGTTCTTTCTTTTTGTTAGTCCATACGCGTGTTCATTCATCTCTTGATGTTTTACGGAGCCGCTGCTGTTGATTTCAATCCACCGCACACCGTTCGCTCGGCAAAATGTTTGAACTGAGGCCGTACACATCTATCTTCCGATTTTGAGTCGCTTCGAACGTGTCTTGGTAGGGTTCGCTCAACGGTGATCTTTCACTAACCTCAACATATGGTGTTTTGTTCACCGTGGTTCAATATGCTTTTCCCCTTTTCAGTCCTGTTCGGCGCCTTTGCGGCGTGTGTTTGGTAAATGTTGGGGAGGTCATAAGTGACGGAAAGCTCGTGCCTAACCGAAAGCTCGCTTTTATGTCATTACCTCTAAACCTATAAGTCCATTCCCCTCTGGACAAAAAGCAAAGGTCGCGGCACCGAATATATAAGTTTGTGATTTTTGTGGCATTATCCCTTTCATTTTATCAATCATGTTATTTAACATTCAATTACAACTTGTCGAGTATATGTTTCGAGTTTGAATTAGTGAAGGAAATCCAACCCAAACGGAGACTTGTAAGTTTGTAACTTCATGTCCAAAAAGGCAATTTCTTATTGGAATGCTTTTCACATTGAAGTTGGATTCCTGATTTGAGTCGGCGAGTCACGTGAGAACATATAAAAATGGAATGTTACTTAGTTATTATGGCATTAGAGCTGACAAAAGAAGCGTGAAGGTTTTTCCTTTGTAATGGCTTGTGAGAGTGGGTTTTGTTTGAGGCGTAATTTGAGGCTGAAAAACGCTTTTGAACAATTGTAAAATCTGCATTTGTTTGATTCATAATTGATTTCTAGGTGGTTGGCTAGGTCCAACATTCAGACTGAATAATATAAATTTCTTATGCACTTATTATTTCGCATTGATTTTTGTGATAATTTTTTTCATTTTGCATTAGATTTGAGTTGCAAAATCCATTTATTTCAGCATTATTTCATAACACAACTCATTCAGCCAATTAAGTTTCATTTGACCTTGTACCATAAGGTATCAAATTATGTATGGTGGAAAAGTTTAGTGAACGCAACGAGTGGCTATGAATAAAGTGATGATTTTATAGGACAAGACTTATCATAGTTGTGTAAGCTTTTGAAACCATTTCGTACATTCACTATAGATTCAAAGCCATGATTTGGTAAGTACAAACCTATGGAAGCATGCCCCACCTGTGAACATGCCCCTTTTCCTTCCCATACACGTCGTCGTTTAAAATGTTGGAAACCCTAGTTCGTATTTGATGACGTGATTAATTGCAAGATGGTTAAGGGCCTTTCTTATTTTCCTCCAAATGATTTAAATCCTAAAATCTTCGGATTTTGAACCATATTCCTCAAAGAAAATCCAATATACTCATGTTCAAAAATTATATCCTCCTCGAGGAATACTTTCTTTTCTCTCTTTTTATTTTTAATCCGTAAATATACCGTTCATAACGATACGTGCCATCTGATTATAAATTTCGTCATTTCTAATTTTCATCGCATCTTACTCATTTTACACATGGGTCTTTCCCTATAAAGCCCTAGAAATAGTCAAAAGAGGACATCGGGCTAAAGCTAGTGCTTTTTTTTTTTTTTTTTTGTTAAATTTTTTTAATTCCTTAGGGAATAAAAGAATCGTTGACCAGCTTCGGTGCAATCTTAGTGAAGTTTTGGGCTTTGCTTAAGGCCCAAAACAACCTGAAGAAACGAAGTGGCGGCAAGGCAAATCGCATTTTCTTCTTAATAATTCTGCTTTTAGAGCATGAATCCAAAATGACTCCGACACGCTCATTCTAGAAGTACGCCAGCTCGTTGTCGAAACAGAACGGCGGGGGAGGGTTTTCTCTCTGTTTTTTCTCTCTCTCTCTCATCGCGGATCCGTCTCCGACAAGGCAGCTCCCTCCTCGGAACGTGGCGACTCCCCCGGCCGGCGCCGCGACGGCGGAGGACCCACCCGCTCCTCCGGGACCGACTCCGGCGAGACGAATGGTACGCGAGCTCCGTCGTTCTCTCCTCTCGCTCCTTCCTCCTCCTGGGCTGGACAAGCTCGAATCTTCTTCTCTCTTTTCCTTCTTTTCCCCTTCTGTTTTGCCTTCTCCGTGCTCGACCTTTTGCCGCTCCATGTTTTTCGCCGGAGCCGTGGTTTTCGTTTTCCCTTCTGGTCGAATTAGCGTGAGGGGTGATGGAGGTGGGTACATTTTGGGTACGTGGAGAACCGGAATAATGTCCGGAGTTTACCCTAATTTCGAGTCGTTTCTTGTACGGGATTCGACCTCGTCGGTGCGGCATGCGGCGTTCTGATTGCGGCTCAATGCCGGGCGGCCACCTTCCGCCGCCGCCGCACTTGGATTCCACCGCTGAGGAATGCCGGGGTGGCGGAGGATGGTTAACGTTATCTCGTACTGTTCATCATGTGAGATTAACTAATGAGTTGTCGCATGCGGGCCAGATCTGAAGGAAAATCAATAGGGCGTTTTAAAGCTGCCGGGTCGAATTTGAAAATTCTGCTCAAAGTACCTCTGTTTTTTTTTCTTTTGGCGGCGTTCGCTGAACTAGTTCGAAGTAATTCATGTATGCGTAGCTTTTAAGTAGTTCAAGAATTCAAATTTCGGAATTAGTTGCTGAAATTTTGGTAGTTTGGAGCTTTGTAAACAAGTTATAGACTCAAGTTATGGTAAATAGTGTAATCTCCAACTTTTATTCAGCTTGGCCATCCGAATTTTATGTGAACCTTACCGATATTAGGAAAAAAATATGAGTTTGTTTTCCATTGTTTTGGGTATTCTCAATCCTTTTGTTCTTCCAGCTGACTGTCTGCCAAGAATGTGGGGACAGTGGCTTCGATGTTGCTCTGATCTATTGTGACGACTGTCAGGAATGTGCTATTCACCGGTAATTTTGCCCCCACTTCCTCTCCAATTATATCACATAATCCTAGGCAACCGTGCATGTAGGTGCGCCCACAGTACTACATGATGCATGTGCGCACCTGTATGCATGCATGCATGCGAATGCACATGTGTAGAGTTCTATACGTGGTATTAGCTTTTCCTGAATCTTGCTCTAGCTAGTTGAGGAAATCATTACAAGCCTTTCGGATACTTAAACCCACAGTATTCCTTTTGCACATTAAATTGAGGCATTTTTTGCCGTGGTTGACCATTCAAGTTTTGATGCAAATTATGGAGTTGTAGTGTATGAGTCTGTTGGGGCATCCAACCTAGTAATCGTTCACCCAAGGGTTTCTCCTTGATTTACTGATGTACTTTGTGAGGTATGTCTGGTGGAAGTTGCACATATAATGTTGCTCTATTGGATGTGTAACAAATGAACCTAGAGTCTTGCATCTGAAAGAATTTCCCAAGTTTCTATTTTTTTAGATCTTTTTGGTGCCAGTTCTCTTTAGACTAGAGGGAGAGGGAGTTTTTGTTCTTTTTCTTTGGAATGATGGAGTGAGAGCGTGCACAGCTGTCTATTTAGCTGTGTCTATCATGCACACACATACTTTCCAAGACTTCATATTACACATTATGTCATGGATCATAGGTTTCCCATGAACTCTATTGTGTCAATAGCAAATACGGATTTCTAGCTAAGAAATTTTGGGTACGCCACTTGTCATTTAAGTCCTTTAGCAAATGCAATGGGGAAATTCCTACGTCTTTGAGAAGTCATCATTCCTCATCTATTGCTTCTAGGGTAGTTACTGATATACTAATATTAGTACGAACCTAGTTCTATTTTTTCTATCGAATGTGGCCAGGTAGCAATTAATGTATCAACCTGCAATCTTCCTTAATTTCTGTGTACTTTAACATGCTAAACTTTTAAACCAAGTTCAGCTCATGTCAAAGATGCTCACTGTTTGAAATTTGACTGTAAGCCTTTTGTGCTATTCAGCTATTGCCTAGAAACCTTGCCTAAAACTTTCGACGAACATGTTGTGTGGTTCTGCGAGGATTGTCGACCCAAGCCTGGAAAGCCCGATACCAATGAGGAAAGTTGCTCTCCCCTTTGTGAAGAGGATGACTTGGAGATTATAGAATTCGTTCAATGTACAAAAAGTTCAAAAAATTTTCCTATAGAAAGATTGGGGAAGAAGATTGAGATTGAGAAGTGGATGAGGGAGAAGAAGAGGAGAAAGAAGAATGAACTCAAGTCACTAATGGTTAGAGATAAGGAAGGACAGTTGGCTGAGAAGGGCAGGGTGTTTACTTCAGAGACAGATGTTGGAAAAACCAAAAATGTATGTCTTAGTCAAGTTTATGGAACTCGGAACAGTGGAAACTCTGAAAAAGCTGAAAATATTGGAATAGACATGAGAGCTAACTCAGGAGACATGCGGAGCTCTAATGAAGAGGCTGAATCCATGAAAGCCCCAGAATCACCAAAGCTTGATTGTCCAAAGCTATTTCGGGAACATACTTACTCGTATGCCCAGCCAATTATTGATCCAATCTGGAGGTAAAATTGACCTCCCTTTCCTTCTAAATTTCTTGGTTCTCTAGCAGCAAATGCCCGCTTATGATTTTTTTTTTTTTTTTTTTTTTATTTTATTGTTATTTTATTTTTTTCATTTACAGGGGAAGTTTGAAATTCAACAAACAAGGGATCAATTATTTTGGGAAAGTCGTGGCACATGTGTCTGACTTAGCGTGCTTTAAAGTGAACGAGGAGGCAAAGTTGTTCCCTTCGATTCTTTGCACTGAGTTGCATCCTACACCTAAAGTATGGCCGAAAGGCTTCAAGGACCAGGGTCCCAGTGATGATAGTATTGCGATTTACATATTTCCTGATAACAAGAGGTGATTGCCTTACGCTCAATGTTTAAAGATCCTTATCCGTTTCGTCTGGATTTCTTACTTGTTTCCTTGTTTGTACAGTGAACAAGAATTTTTTGATAGCCTTGTCATTGAAATGATCCGCAACGATCTTGCCATGAGAGCGGTGGTTACCAATGCGGAGTTCCTAGTTTTCACTTCCACAAAGCTGCCGTTGCACCTTTGGAGTAAGTTTGATGGTCATCCTTACAAATTTCAAATGTCTTTGCACCCAACTCCTAAAGTGTTCTTTGGAACTTTTTTTTTTTTTTGGTTGCTCTTTTTAAGTTTTTATCTAACAGAAGAGAATGGACATTATTTAAAGAAAGCCGATTTATGGCGTTCTCCAATTTTATTTTTTTGTTTTTCTTTGTTTTCGACAAGGCTCTGTTTGAGAAATATTCTTGAAAGCAAGCTGATTTGTGTTCTCCAATTTTATTCTTCTTGTCAGAACTGTAAGGCAACCCTATGTGAAATGTGGTAGAGCTTGTCATTATGTTAATCTGGCAATGTTAATCTGGCAATTTACCAAATCCAAGTTATATCACTAACAACTTAGTGAGACGCAATACGAGAAACACATTTCTGCTCTGATATAAAACTGTAAGTGATGTCTCATTTGGTTTTCAAAACCAGGTTTTGAGCACAAACTTGACAGACCGTAAAGGACCATTTCTTAATCTTTTAATGAGAGTTAAGTCAACTTTCTTAGGAAAAGCTCTTCATGATTTGGTTTGTTTCTCTCCTACTCTTTTTCAGGATTTCAGTCAAAATTCTATTTGTGGGGGGTTTTCAGGGAATCTTTGCCCGTGTCCAAGGTTGATGTTGACACGCCTGGATCAGTGAAAGGTCCGTTGAAGACGATTAGTTGGAAGATGCACAGTCCTGGGAGTCCTCTTAGCGTCAGTGGAAGTGACGGTTCGAGCGCTGTGTATTGACAAATTTTTTTTCTTCCTGGTTCTTTCAGATTTTGATGTGCAGGTTCGGAATGGCTTATATGTCAAATGTACAGTTTAAGCCCCGGCTTGCCCTTACTGAATTGTTTGTTCGTATGGCTTTTTGTTCTGTGGTCTAAACTAATCTCTTGTAAGGATGGATGTGTAAAGCCTGAAGAAAGTTGAAAATATAGATCTCTTACTATCTGTTCACTGATGAGATAAACTTCGAGTCTCTCCGAGGTATTGTATCGTTTAAGCCTCCGGTTTGCAATTGTTTTAGAGGTTTCAGCAATGTTATGTTGGAGCATTTACCATCAAATAGAACTTGGAGAAAACAAGATAAATGGTTTCTAAACATAAATGATTTTTAAACTTTTGACTCAATATGTAATGTTGTTTTTAGATTTTTAATATGTTTAATGTGATCTATAAACTTTTGATATATGTTCAATTTAGTGCAGTCATGAATTTTGCTGATTATAATTTTTATTTGGTATGCATAAATGGTGGACATAAAAAATGTTATATGTTGATTATGTATGTGAGATATTCATCTCAAATTAGAATATATTATTTTTTTAAATTTGTTTAATTTGGAAAAATGATTGTTTATGTTATTTGATGATGTTGATTATTGTATTTTGATTTGTGTTGAATATTTTACGTGGATCACATATGATCTTATTTTTATGTCCATTGTCCAAATTTATTGGATTGAAAGCTAAATTAGCAATATTAGACTGAATTAATGAGATGATAACATTTGATATTTTCATATAGTTTAAGGATTAGATTGAATATATGTTAAATTTTCAGGGGTTTTATTGAACAAAGTTTAGGGATGACATTGCATATTGGACTGGAGTCGAGGGATCATATGTGTGATTGTCCTTATAATTTAACTTGGAATAATCAAATGGATGTCTCCTTGTAGGCATTTGAGGGGTCGGATGAGAACGCAAGTGCACTGTCGTTCTAAAGTTGCAACTCTGCTGAATACCTGTCCGATGGAGGTTCAGCTGGAGAAAAACTGCTTCACCCAGATGCTATGATATGTTCAAAAGAGCAAGATTTCGTGGTCGTGCCCTGAAGCCTGCGCACATTGGAGGGGTGATTAGATGGGTTTACGACGGTTCAGATCAGGTTTTATTCTTACATCATCATGCTGGGAATGTTTGCTGCTGAAGTCGTTCGCTTTTGCACCCTCCCCGGGGTATACACGACGGTGAAACCTTTTGACACGCTCTGACTGGATAGATCTTTTGAGTGATTGCTCTTTGTCAAGTGTTTCATCATGAAGGAGAGCTTCACGATCAATTCCAGCCCTCTCCATGATGGTTACTTGAGAAGGTCGTTGTTTCGGGCAGTCCAAAGTCCTGGACCAGTATACGTATTCCCCGTTATTAAGCAAGTCTCCTTTTTGATTAAAAGCTTTTGGAACCTTCGCCATCTAGTGACGTCACTATCGGGACTTTGATTGCATTCCATTTCTCATTTAACATTTTCGAAAAATTCACAGTTATGAGTGAAGATTGTTTTCATGATAATTCTCTCCCAGCGATTTATATTTTTCAAGCAACTTCATTTCTCAATGCAAAGCATTTTAATGGAAAATTGTAATTTTTTTAATTTAGTTCTAAACTTTTCTTTTGTCATTTAAATTCTAAATCTTTTGTAATTATATCAATTTAGTCCATCCGGCTAAATTTAGTTGGTTAGTGCTTACGTAGATTTTTTGATAATATTTCATTTTTTATTGATTTTTATTTTATTTTTCCTTTCTTTTCTTCCTCCCTCCTCTTCCCTTGTTCTAGCGATTGACTCCCCTGGTTGTTGGACTGAGGCAGTCGACAAGCTTGCGCAACCACTAGCGAGGCGAGCCTCTGTTGGATTTGGCGAGGGCTTGCCTTGCCCAGATTCGCCCTCACCAAATCTAGTGAGGCAAGCCCTTACCAGTGGATCAACAAGGTGAGCCTTGCCAGAGGTTGGGCTTGGTTGACCTCACTGGATCTGGGTGGGGTCGGGCTTGCCAATCCACTGGCGAGGCTCACCCTCTAGTGAGGGCTTGCCTCACTAATGGTTGGGTGAGCTTGCCCTTGTCTAGCGACAATGAGGTCAAGCTTGTTGATCCACTAGCAAGGGCTTGTCTCACTGGATTTGGGTGAGCTCATCCTCACCCAATGACAATGAGGCAAGCTCACCGATTGCGTCGGCCATCCCCTTTGGGCCTAGAGTTGGCAAAATGGGTCATAAACCCATATTATGACTCATTTTTAATTAAATGGGTTATATATGGGTCAAGTGAAAGTTAAATGTTGGTCATAAATGGGTCTTAAAAAATAAAGCAAGAAAAGAAATGGGTCTAAATGGGTTACTAGGAAATCCACTTTGAACCCATGGCCTTCCTCCTCTACGGCAGAGGCTCTGCCTCAATTCTCTCTTCCTTCCATGACTACAAATCCTTGGATGAGTAGAGCATCCTCTTTCCTTTCCGATCCTAATTGATTGCAACCACCACCTACCCCGCTGTCATGCTGCCATCTTCATTGCCAATCCCGAGCGCATCAGCCTTGGGCGAGCCGTGAGCTCGCCGGCCTCAACAAAGCTCAGGCTTGCCTAGATCGGGTGAGTTGCGAGCTTGCTGGCCTTGACGGAGCTCGGGCGAGCTTGCGTCGGCCTCGATGGAGCTCGGGCTCGCCAGCCTCGACGAAGCTCGAGCTCGCTTGGATCGGCCGAGCCCTAAGCTCATCGGCTGCGACGAAGCTTGACAGCTCAGGCTCGCCTGGATGGGCGGAGCCTTGATCTCGCCGGACTGCGGCTTGGCTGGTCACCGTTGACGAAGTAACAAGGGAGAAGGAGGAGGAAAAAGAAAGAAAAGAGAAAAGAAGAAAAGAAGAAAGTAAAATAAATAATAATAATTCAAAATTTTTTAACATAATAAAAAATTCGATTTTTTTATTTTTTATGATATTTGGTAGATAGATATTCATATACATACTGGAAAAGTACTTTTAGATGAAGCTTGATGCTGTTTAGATTGATAAATAGAAATTCTAAACATCATAATGTAATTTTTAACTTGGTGAACTATAATCAAGAAAGCAACCAAAATTAAAAACAATTACAATTAAGAAGCTACGCATTCTTACATTCAAGAAGATTTGTTATAAGCAAATATTATTTTCATGTCAATTATTAGCTCATCAAACTTTTTCTTATCAAGAGTTGTTCAAAAGTATTTCAATTTAAAGTTTTTTCACATTTTTTATTTTATTTAGTTTTTAAATTTGGTGTGAAGTTTTTATTTAAGTAATTAAATTAAGTTAAATATAAATGTGTTTCGATAATATGGGTCGGGTCGGGTATGAGTCATCAAATTTACATTACATGAAAATGGGTCAAAACGGGTTAAATGGATCAATATGGGTCGGATCATTTTTGACCCGACTCAAACCCATCCTGACCCACCCATGTGACGGCCCTACCTCTAGCTAGTCGCTAGAGCAAAGGAAGGAAAAGGGAGGAAGCAAAAAAAAAAAAAAAAAAAAAAAAAAAAAAAAAACATAAAAATTGAAAAAATTATAAAAAAATTGTCCATTGTGTGGCATCGGTCTTTGTCTGGCAAATTTGGTTAGATGGATTGAATCGATATAATTACAAAAGATTTAGGATTGAAATGATTAAAAAAAAGATTTACAACTGAATTAGAAAAATTATAATAAATTTAAGATATTTTTGATAATTTTTCCGCATTCTAATATCTGCTCGTTTTGCACGCATGTGGATGCTTGCTGCTCGACAATCCCGATCCTTGAAGCATTAATTCAACGAAAACCCTCGGACCAGGAAGATTAACATGATTGGCCAGAGTTTCAGGAAAGAAAAGCTTCAAAAGAGAAGAGGAAAAGTCCCTTTCAGAATACCAACAACAGGGATGAGAGCGAATGAGATTGGAATGAAGTTACACCAATCGAATCGCGTAAATAAACCGTGTACTCATGCAGAGGATCTCGGTAAGGCCGCTACGTCCGTCGAAATGGGAGTCGTCATTAGCGTCCTGTTCAATTTCCCGTGATTTGGGTTGTGGTCACTGGCCTGCGCATGATGATATTAAGCTTGTTTGAGGGGTCATGTATGAGAAGAGGTCGTCGGAGCCAAGTACAAATTCTCTTCCTCGAATCATTTAATCAATTATGTCAAAATCTACATGGGGTCATAGAAGAAAGTGACCGCGGTTGCGGTTGCAGCATCATACGGGTGGTTAAAGTCAATATCGATTGATTAATCTCTTTTAACAGCTTAATCACGGTCCATGTGAACCCATTTGCAAGCAGAAAGCACGAGAAAAGTACCAAAAAAATCTTAAACTTTTTAATTGTGCCGATTTAATTTTAATTTTTTCACAATTTGTTAATTAAGTCATTTCAACCAATTTTAACTGAAAAGTGGATATCAACTATCTTATGTGATACAATCGACACTGATATGAATATTTAAAAAAAAAAAATTGATTTGGGTAAGGGCCACCTTGCCCACATCCAACGAGGCACTAGTGGCCTTGCCCTATTAGTCGCAAGAGAGGGCATGAAGGCTCTCCCCATATTAGGCAATTGGGGGAGGGCTGCATCCCTCACGCATAGCCAGCAAGGTTGCGAATCATTGTCTAGATTTGGTGAGGGCCTAGATTTGGTGAGGGAGGTGAGATGAGGACCCTTACCAACAAGTGGGGAGGGCTTCTTTCTCTCCTCGCTTAGTGGCTAGTGAAGGTCCAGCCAAAATGAAAGTAATAACAAAAGAGAGAAAAGGAGAAGAAAATGACAAAAAAAAAAAAACGAAAGAGAAAAAAAAAAAACATAAAATATTTAAATAATTATTAAAATATTGTTATAAAATATTTATGTTAAATGATCAGTGTCCACCTCAGCGATTTCCACTAAAATTCGTTGGATGAACTTAATTGACAAACCACTGGGATTCGCCCTAGTGGCCACCCTTTCAACATGGAAGGGGGAGGTGAGGGTCAAATCCCCATCTTCTCGGGAGGATGGGGGTGGGGACGCGTAAGTTTTCAAGTGGGTTTCGACTCCCACGCCCGCAAGAGAGCAAGGCAAAAGTCCGAGAGTGAGTGTAGAATAGGAATAGAGTAGAAGCGACCAAAAAAAAAAAAAAAAAAGAACTTAATTGACAAAATACGAAAAGATTTAAGATTAGATTAACACAATTAAAAATATTTATGACTGAATTATCATAATTACAATAGACTTAGAATTATTCTTATGCTTGTATCCCGATATCAACCCTAACTACCATCTACAGAGGATCTCGTAGGAACCCCTCATCCAAACAGTTTCTTGCACGTTTCAGCGTAGTAGGTGGGCGTTGTTCTTATCTTCTGGATCTAACAAGTATTATTTTCAATCCCCACTTGCAATGATTCAGAATTCGCTCAAAAATTAATTGATCAGCCGCGTCCTTTTTTGTTCTTTCTTTAGAGATGAACAGGGCTAAAACTGAAATCAAAACAACCCAAATAGGAAGCTGGTCAAGCCCACCCCGCTCGAGGCGAGTTTAAGGTTCTTTTGTTTATTATTAGTCAAGGTATCCTTCATTATTAAGGCTGCTAATCATTAGTTTAATTACTCTCGTTAACTTTAAGAACGAGAGAATTAAATAGCCCATATTCATAAGAATCGAACTATGACTTTACTCTTGTATAGGTGATCTTGCCTCTTATAAATTTAATCTAGGCATTAAATCTTGAATTTATTTTTGATCACGCGGGTTTTACTTTTTTCAAGTATATCTAAGCTTGATTTTGACTTTTGTCACGACTTAGCATGCACGATTTTGTTAGATCTCAAAAGTTGGTTTGAATGTCAAATGGAGAGATCTAATTAAAGTATGGTAAAAGATATCCCATGATTTCACTCCTAGACAAGGGGAAAATGAGATGGTGCACCACACGAAACTAAGGACCAAAGTTTTTTAAATAAAAATATAATTTATGCCAAGAATGCCCTTCGAGCTAACTAATCGACAATAGAATTTAACCCTAAGGAAGTCCTTCGAGTAAAGTTACCGTCATCGTGATAAATCTTCTACGGAGGCCGCTTGATAAAAAATTAGCAATCTGCCCCCTAAAAGTTACTAGACATAAAACAATGTTAACACATGGTTAGACTTTCCACTTCATCGATCGCTTTTGGCGCAACCACTCCCATTTACACTTTGACATTATGCGGCATAAACAAATCAAGCGCCAAACAAAGTGACAAAACCCGAATTGAAAAGCACAAAAAAAGCGGAAATGTCATTTGGACCGATGCGCCTCTGTTGACAGACACGACCGAGGTGGAAGGAGCACCTCAACTAGATCACCTTCTAGAATAGTTGCCCAGCAATGTCTGAGATCTCTCTCTCGCTCTCTCTTCTTGTACTTTTCCTCCGGAGTCAATGCTCGTCTAGGACAGGAGGAAGAAGTTCGATCGTTGGTTCTGAAGATTTCAGTACTACTTATCATAAATTAATACGGAGGGCGATGTCAAGGCTGGTGTGTGAAAAGGTCAAGGTCAGCACCTCTCGTTTAGGGCTGGAGCCTGAGTCAAACGGTTCATGCATCAATACGCGACGGTCTTGTCTTTTCGATGCTTTTGTGGGCACTGTGTCCATATAATTGAGCCCACCGCGATAAAGAAGCTCAACTACTTTGTCCCCGATGGCGTCGGTGTTCCTTTGCTCGGTCAGCGTGTGTTCCACAGCCAAAATCGATTTTGGTCCCCCCTTATAGACTTATTTTCTTGCCCAAACCAGCTTTTTTTGTGTAGTTTATTGTCCCTCCAAGGAATAACCCCGTAAAGGCGACGCAATTTCAAACATCCGCATGTCTTCCAAACCTATATAGCTTCCTCAGCCTTTTGGCTAAGATCCAGTGGTCTGCTCTAGACCTGTTCGTATTGCTTCATATGGCATAAGATGACACATGATCTCAAGGTGATGTATTAGAGCTATTTTATACTTACAATCCAAGAGATCGCCATCATTAATGTGAAACTTGTCGTAGAAAACGAGGGTTTAAGTTTAGTGTATTGACTTAGCAAGAGCAAAGATATTTCGGATTTTTTATTCCTAGCTATTTGCTTTTTCACGGTACTTTAGCTAGCTAATAACAAAGAAGGTTGTCCTTAATGATCCGTCCGGACTCACGACACTCATCGCGAGCGTGCCACATGAGCCAATCTCTTTTTAATTCCCTTTTATGACGTAAAATTGGGTTGTGCTTACTTTAGATCTCCGGCTATAAGTTTGGCAGCATATATTTAAAAATCCTCTAGAAACGAGAGAATTTTGTTTGTAGAGGTTCCAAAAGCACTTTAGCTACAACTTCAAGGTGCTTACAAAAAGCCGATTTGGATGTTCCCAGACACTTCCAAAAGAGCCACAATACCTCTATCTAAAAGCTAATGTTGCTATCCTAGCATTGGCTTCATTTTCATTTCGAGAAATTATATAGATATATAGTATTGCTAGATCCACTCTCCCTCCCCTCCTCATTATGAGCTTGTTCCATATATCGATCTATGCATCGAACAAGTTTCCATTAAAAGTTGAACATCTTGGAGTTGACATTTAAATTTGTAGGACAAGGTTTGGACCATAAACATGTTAAGACTAAACTTTAGAGTTATATCGAGAAGTACGTTCTCTTATGGATTATTGAAATATTGTTTCACATAACTTGACAATTGGTTGTAATTACTTTTTATATTCATACGGTCTCCCTTCACTTATTAATTTAAATTTAAAATTTTGAATTAGACTTTCTAACATGATATCAAAGTTACTACTATCCCTTTTGAAAATGCGCGTCTAGCGTTAGGCCTTGGCAAGCAAGGCGTTCGCCCGACAAAGATTTCACCCAATGAAGATTCACATTTCTAGCTCTCATCAAGGAAGAAGAAGCACAAATCATTAGATCGGGGTGGGCCAAGCACAATGATACAATTCCCTTTTTAAGGAGGTCAATACAAGATTTGAATGTTTCGCAGAAGTCTTCTCTTTTCTTTCTGGCCGTTCAGCATAGCAAAATGCGACGGAGAAAAGAAGTGTTGATAGCCAATCTTCTTTTGCCGGAAGCATGTTATAACAAGAAGAAATGTATAATCACATAGTGCCAAACATTTGCGGATGGTATCTCCTGCAAAATAAAAAAGACAAGAAAATAATTGGATGGAAAAGAGGGACCGGTGACTGTTACAATGAATTTATTCAGCCTGAACTGCAGCGTTATGTATCATCAATTGGGCTACCAAACTAAATCGAAAGAAAGCAACAACAAAATCCAAGCCATAAGCTTCCAACTTGCTGGCCACAAAAAGAATCAAATGCCATTCCAATTCAAACTCTCTCTATAATCTCAACAAACGCTGAGAAATTACAGCAATTTCCATAAATTAAAACCACCCATGTTTCTAAAATGTTTTTCCTAATTCTAGTATGTTGTGTTTACAAGTCAAAGAAATTACTGAAGAAATCTAAAGATGGGGCAGGCGAAGTTATCCGAGGCGAGATAAATGGGGATGGACTCTGAAGCAAAAAACTGCCGTCCGTGAAGTGGTTCTTGGTGCTATAGAGAGCCGGGCTCAAGTCATGGAAGAAGCTCAGCGGGTTCGGGTCCGACAGCGGCGAGAAGAAGCTCGAAGGGATTGGCTGCAGCGAGGCCGGCCCTGGCGACAAAATCCCCGGTATTGACCCGGTCCTCTCCACCACTCCACCGTGACCAATTTGCCCCATCGATTCTATCTCCTCCAATATGTCCCCACCGCCCATGATCTGCTTCCCTTCCGGCGGCTTCGCTTTCTCGACAGTCGCGAACCGTGCCGCAGGCGACACCCCACCAGAGGCCATGGGGGACGGCAAGTACGTGGATGATGCCCCGGTGAGGCGCTGGACCAGCGACATGAACTCGCTAGGGTTCGTGTGGATGACCTTCGGGGACACGGCGTAGATGATGACCGGCGGCCGGGGCGGGGCCGGCAGATGCTGCGACGGCTGTTGATACTGCTGCTGCTGCGGCGGAGCCACGGGGGGCTTCCGGATCTTGTGGGAGTCTTTGCGGACCTTGAGCGCTGGCGGGCGGGGGCCTTGGAGCTCTCGCCGAGGCGATCTACCGGCTGGGAAATCGGAGTTCATGCTGGGAACGATCGGATTCACTGTCTAGAAGGTGAGACGATGAACAGAGAGATGGGAAAGATATGATGGCGGAGGAGGAAATGCTAATGTTGATGTCGAGCGCATTATTATTCTACTGGAGACCAGCGAATATGAGGGTTTTACGTGAAATATTTAAAGTGAGCAAGTCAATGAAGGTTGGGGATTAAAATATTCGGGGGACTATTATCATCTAAATGATGAAACGAGACGAAACGGGCCTTATTATAAAACTTATACTAATCTAATGATAAATTTAAGGCCGGTTTCGTAGTTTTATGGGCGTTTGAACTCGTCTAACCTTCGAGGGAGGGTTAGAAGGAGTCGCGATCGACGTCAGGAGCCTTTCGTGGTGACGTCACGCGTCCATTTGGGACAAAAATTTGTGAGGATCTAGGTCAAGAAAAATTTTACGATGTTGGAATCGTGCTCGTGCTCCATGTGGGTGGAATTACATGGATCGAGCAATGGAGATGTTGGGAACTTGTCGTTGTAATGGTGAACCTGACGGCACTACCGCTAGGACTACTTGGAAGACCGAGTCTCGTCTCTCCTCTCCCTGGCCTTTGACAAAACAGACAAAACAAGAAGGAGAGAGAACGGGAAGAAGTGACGGGTTTGGTTCTCGTTAAGCCATGATGGGCTAGCAGTCATTTCGTTCCCATTTATTGCTGTTGCTCTTCTAGATGAGTTCGCAATGGGATCGCGAGTCTGCGATGGCCAACTCTTTTCAGCTAGCAGGTGCAGTCAAAGGAAAAGGCCAGACATGGAGTGTATAGCGGGTAACTCAGGTGCGGACGAGATTTATGACTTTTTTGCACTGTGAAAACGTGCGATTTATGTCTGAATTTAGTGATGGAACTGCTCGAATTCAATGAAATGAGTGAGATCGGCAATCTCGGATTTATTACATCACAAGGAAAAAGAAGTAATTAATCTAATGCATCGATTTTTTCAAGAACGCTTCTATAGTATATTTTTATGGGGGTGCAAGGATGAAGCATTTGCAGTAAAGTGGAATCGACCCCTGATTCTTAGACATGTCGAATGTGCCATTAGTATCATATTGAAACAGTCTGGTTATGTTTCGATGTCGAATGTAGATTGTCCATAAGCATTTAAGGTTCTTTTCTATGGTGTGGATGCGGTTCTTTTCTATGGTGTGGATGCGACTTTTCTTTTTTACGCTTTGCTTTGGTTACAATGAATTCTTTATGCTAATCTTTCGGCTAACTACTACCCATGAATGTAGCAGACCCATGATACAAAGCACGTCGATCCTTCGTGATTCTCCCTCTTCTTGTATTAATTTAGTCGTCGCTTCGTTATCCAAGGACACGGGATGAGCGACTGGATCAATACAACAAAATTTATGGGGCGCTTGAAGAATTCTAAGTACCTTAGAGAAAAAATAAAAAAATTGAATAGAGGGTTTGAGAGAGAGGGAGAGAGAGAGAGAGGGAGGGAGGGAGGGAGGGGTCTATATCGAAGTAGACATTGAGAAAAATTGGACAAAATGACGACGAGCCAATCCCACCCAAAGGACAAGAGAGTGCTTGGGTGCAAGCTATGTTGGACCTGTTCAAATGCAAATGAGTTACCAAAGCTCACCAGCCACATTGGACCTGAACTTGTGTTGACTCCAGTTTTGCTTGGATCTCTTCAAACTTGCACTCCTAAACCCAGTCCGGCTCTCCTTTCGGGTACTACGATTTAAACCAAACCATTTCCCATTTTCTCTCGCTCTGAAAGCATATTGCCAAGATGGTGTATTGAGCCACATAACTTGAGACTTGAGAACCAATTCTATAATTAGTGCACGAGCCATTATCAAGCCACAATATTTCGATATATATATTTATGTAATTAGACACGTTACATTAACAAATGTATTTATTTCCACCAAAAGAAGAAGAAAGGACCGGCAAATAATAGATGAATCCACCCAATCAAGGCAGAGAAGGGATGAAACCGGGACTTTTCAACGATCATTAGTCAGTCTGATGGTGAACCCGCAATAGATACGAAGTGACAAAGGGAACGATGGAATTTCAATGAAACGAGTCATGGTAAACTATTGCGGGTTATGAAAATTAAGATACTAAAGCGACATTCTAAATATTGAAAAAGATTGAGAATTTGTCTGCCTGCTGCACCAGTTACATGGTGCCATCGTACTCTATGTACTATTAAAAACTAAAAAGGATTGAGATTTTTACCCATTTATGGGATAACTTAACTCGATTTACTTCTCCATGATCACAGTGCATCGTCACGAAGAGAAAAACATAATGGGCAGTTCGAATTAGGATACGTGTCCAAGATATTATAAACCTATTATAAACCTTTTAATTGTTTTAATTAGTCCAAAAACTTTTGATAATTTACCAATATAGTCTTTTTGGGCAATTTTAGATGGAAATCAACAATGTAGATACTAGTTGGCCTATGTGACATGCTGATGCTAATGTAAATGATTGTGGAATTTATTATTCAAATTTTTCTAATTTGTTTTCCTATTTTTTCTTCTCTTCCCCCCATAATCTTTTTGGCTAATTTTAACTAGAAATTGATAGCATAGGCGCTAGCTGGCCTATGTGACATGCTGATGCTAATATGAATGATTGTGGAATTTATTATTAAGATTTTTCTAATTTTTTTTCCTTTTTTTCCTTTTCCCTTTTCTTTTCACTAGTAGTCGGGCTTAGGTGATTGTTGGCTATTGCCTTTGCTGGTGAGGGCAACCCCTACCCAAGTAAGGTTAGCCCTCACTAAGCAAGGGTTGGCCTTGCTAGATTTGGCGAAGGCATGCGACCGGCCACTGGTGAGAAGAAAAAAAGGGATAACAAAGAAGAAAGAAAAAGAGAGAAAAATTCAATTTTTTTTTTTTTATAATAGATTAATTAAAACATACATGTCAACGTTGGCCATGTCACATAAGTTAGCTAGCTTCCATGTCATAGATTTTCCCAAAATTGACTGGAAGGGCTAAATTAGCAAATCATTGAAATGTTTATGAATGAAGTGGTACAATTAAAAGTTTTCTGGCTAAATTGACCACAGTATAATAGGTATATAGCTTTCTAGACAATTTTCCTAGCTAGAATTGGTGATATGGATCTTTCTGGGAGGGTAATTGGGTCTGAGGATTTCAATGCTAATGGAAATATGCAAATTTCGTGCCCCGGAAATATCAGGAAAGCGTTCAGCTAGTGACCTAGTTATTTGACATGTAAATTTTCATACTAAAAAAAATAAAAAATAGAGTTTCACCACTAAAGTGGAATTTCGGCATACATAATCAAATTAAATCGATAGCTAAATGTCTTTAGCCCGAAGAACTGTATATGAAGTTCTAACCAAAACGGCATTGAAGTGATGAGATGTTATTGATGAGTTGGATAGAGAGATGCATCGAGTCCCTTCAATCCATATCGAATTCGTGTGTCATTCTCTTTTGGGTCGAAACGAAACTCCTAACCGCTACAGTTGAGCTAGCAACGTGGTATCAGCTCAATCCTGCTAACTTACGGTTGAATTAGCCCAAGTTAGTCGGTGTTAAGTCTTGCGATGGAGCAAGTAAATCTCATGATTTCTAGTATCTGTATGCCTTTATTCTTGCAGCTAAATCACATGGGCCGGATCTGGACTTAAACAGTCGTGTGTCGGCCTTTTGATCTCAATTCAATTGGGCAAACAAGTAAGGGTGAGAGCATGTGGACGCGTGGAGTATAATGATGCTGATGATAATGAGGTAGAAGCTCATTTGACTTGATTTCATGCTGCCTACACAAATATTATTTTATTTTGTTGGGTTTATTGTATAAAGAGATTTGATTTAGTCGGCCCATTTTGAGCCCGAGAAAGGCCTTATGATGGGTAGTAATTGGGGTGATAGAACGTCAAAATCTAAAGAACCATAACCTAAAATTGAAAAGGAAAAGGTTAAAGAATTGATCTAAGCCCATACAACAGGACATCTTGAGCTCTTTATCTTTACATTGTATTGGGTTCTATTATTCCGTTACGTACAAAACAAGAGTTCGAGAGAATGTTCGCCCATGTACCCGCCACATGACACTTCGCATTACCTTTTATGTCTTGCAAGTGGCAAGACACATGATACTGTATTGCTGCATCGGCGACATTCAATTAATGGGTTTTAGTTGATCAATTTATCATCTCTAAACTTCTAAGACTACCGTTAGCAGAGAACCACCACCTCCCAATCTTTGTTGGTGAGAAAATTATCCCCAAAACCTTTGGTACTAAGCCTCGTATTCTCATGACTATCTTGCTCTGATGCCACCACGTAGTGGAAACGAGGATAACATGAATTGCAATTGGCAACATGAGTGAAACTCACAAACATGTACGAAGCGCAACATAGAGAAAAAAAATCTCGAATTTAATTTTGCTTCAAAGAGATAGCCATTTTTATATAAGAACAAATAGAAATAAAAATAGACTGAACATGCTGAAGAATTCTAATTTACTAAATCAAAAGTATCCTAATGAAATTCTAAGTTCAAAATAGGAAATAAGTAAATTAATGAGATATAATATTAGACTGAACCTTAAATATTTAAAGAGAGAACTCGTAAAATTTGTTAAAAAAAAAATCACCTAAAATTAGGAAATCATAACATATTTTGATATAATGGTTGACTGGGGTACCCTCTTTCCCTCTTCGTCCCACCCACTCTTTTTGAATTTCGAGATAATCATAAAAAAAAAAAAATCTAAATTTATTACATTTATCTCAATTCAGTTCTCAACCTTTTCATTTAATCAATTTTATTTTAAACTTTTTGACAATTTGTCAATATAGTTTATCTGGTCAATTTTAATTAAAAATAGCCCACGTAGACATTGATTGTCTTACGTGATATGGCAAACCTTGACGTGGGTTTTTTTTTAATATTTATTTATTAATTTGTCAATTCTTCTTTTTTGTTTTTTTGTTCACTATCGGTGGCCATTGAGTGAGGACCACTAAGCCCTCCTCTGCCACAAGCAAGGCCGCCTTGCCTAGATCTTGAGGGGGCCAAACTTGCCATGGCCTTGCCAGTAGCTTGGCCTCACCCTTGGTCACGATGGTCTGAGTGAGGATTAGGTGAGCTCCAGTGAATCTTACTAATTATTGTGAAAAAAACAGAGAATGAAAGGAAATATATATTAAAAAAATTTTAAAAAAATTGTCTATATTAGTACTGTCCGTGTTATGTAAGATAGCTGATTTTATGTCAACGATTTTTGATCAAAATTAGCCATATAAACTATATTAGCAAATTGTCAATAAGTTTAGGACTAAATTGATCGAATTAGAAAGTTTTTGATATAATTGGCACGAGAATCAAATAGATTTAAGACTTTTTTGATACTTTTCCTCCAAATTTCTCATTCATGTTTTGTAAACTACTTTTCTAATTGTTGTTGGGAGTCTAGATGATTTGTTGCCAATTCAAAATTGTGCGTCTGTCTAGTACTTTTTTCAGCCAGGAGGTGACAGCGATGACCACAGACCGAAAAATTGAACAAACTATCGAGTAAGACGCGTCAATTACATGTACATTCCAAGGGTTGCAAATGTCTCGAGTGACAGCAATGAAGTTCAGCAGCCCATATACAAGTAAGCACGAATAGAACTTATGCCAAGTAAGAAGTAACAAATGCCCAAGCAACACACTTCACAAATCGTGAGTTCCAATGCAAACTATAAGCTGTTACACTGAGAGATACCTCAAAACAGCCAAATAAACATTAGTTTTTCATAAAACAATTATATCAAGCTATTACATTGCAGAAGACCGCAAGAACATCCCAACCTCTGTTTGGTAAGTTTATTTAGTATTCCACAAGGAGAGGAACATGATAATTGCTAGTTAAGGAGGCGTCGGCATATTGTAGGCTCCTCCTCCCGTTCCGTAGGTGATGGGTCCCGTTCCAGGCCCTCCAACTCCATAGTCTTGGGCAAATACCGCAAGAAATTTTCGTCCTGCCACATGAAATTAAAAGTGGTCACATTTTGAATAACCTATACGTACATATATGTGGATGTGTAGGTATAGTTAAATGGATATAAGTTTTACTTCCATTTACAAAAGGTGGGGATGCCTATCCATGATTATTGGTGGTGTCCAAGCCGACTCAAGAGGAGATGCTGATCCGTGTGTTTTTTCCCCCGAAAGTGAGGGAATTGCCGGGCAATATGGAGTTGGTCGAGCCGAGGGCGGAGTAGGTAATGCAACCGTGAAGTCAAGAAGGGTAAGGTTAATCAGCATGGGAGACGGAAGAGCAGTGAAACTTTGAGGGAGTCGATGATCAAAGGGGAGGAGTTGATTGGGCAAGCGAAAGACTCCAAGTCGAGAACACCAAGAGCATCACTCAATTAGGTGGGAGAGAATCTCATGAACTAGAAGTTTTCAAGGCACAATAGGTCAACGAAGTGACCGAGATAACTGAATATGCCTAGAAACTTTTAAGGGTTTAGGATTTTAGTAATCTAAAATGTTCTCAATAGTGTTTAAGAGAAAGTTATCCCTATATTATAGAGCATTCTTGTAGTTGATTGGTCGTGAATGATAGATATGGTGATTGGATCTCTAAGTGAGAGAAATTCTATGATTGCAAGTAGAGGGACTTATGTATAAATAGGAATTTCCTCCCCTTCGTTTGTATCACCCCATATCCAACATAACAAGAAGTAGGGTTGAGCATATTGGATCGATCGAATTGGGAACCGCTTGGAGAGGACCGGACCAACCAAGATGTCGGTCCAATTCTCGATTCCATAAAAAGGAACTGATGATTTTGGTTTGGTTCTCGATTTTGGGTTGGAAACGGACTAGACTCGATCGGACCGACTCATTTTTTTAAAATATATATTTTTTATTTCTTAAAAATAGCAATAAACCCTAAAATGGTAACAATTCTAGTATTTTTTTTTTTTTTGGCTAAATGACCAGTCCAGTTCTTGGTCCAAGACCATTTGGTCTGGTTCCCGGTCCCAAAAATTGAAAATCGGTCCTCCCGATCCAATTTTCACTTCCCATTTCCTAGGTGGAACTAGACTAGACCGGGAACTGGTCACCTCTAACAAGAGCAATAGAGGATTTTCTCTAGAAAAACTGCTCTCTTGAGTTTCTCTCTACAATTAGGCATGGCGCTAGGGAGGCAGTGGGCAAATGATCAGTAGGAAAGCTAAGTTTAGGCAACTCTAATAAAGGGTGAACAAGTTAAGAGGAAGTTTAAGTATCGCACAATTGCAATCTCAAGTGTTGGCTCAATGTGCCTAATTCAAAATAAATATAGATAATTTACCATAGGAGAACATGAATATAAATTTAAACTGTGAAGATATGTGCTCCATAAAAGAAGGAAAATTTGTTAATTAGCCTTCCAGGTATATCGAATAATCCATAAATATAGATGATTTACAGGGTCTTTTGATCACTTGAGAAGTAAACACCAAATCTAAAAGTTGGTGTACACATAGGATAGATCAAAAGAAGCAGAAGGACGAAATTATTGGAAGCCGATATATCTTAGAATCTCAAGATCTGATTATACCCATGACACAATGCAACCGCTGCACTTTGGATACACCACGAAAATATCTCAATTTGTCAGAGAAAACCTACATTGGTTTAGTTTTAGTAACTATATTTTCTGAGTTATTTAAAATATATTATGTTTATTTAACTATAAGAAAATAACTTTTATTTTTCACTTGATAATTTGTGCATGCATTCTCACAAAGCAAAATATCGGAGTAATAAGCAGAGACCGAAAGTAACATGAGAATTGTTGTCTCTATAGTTTGGCCGTAATGCAAGGTTCCATCTTCAAATTATTAGTTGCAATTACCATGTCTTTCCTTTAAACCTAGGAACAAACAACACTTCTTCCTTATTTGAAAGAAAAGAATATAAATCTCCATTTGTTTCGGGAGAAATGAATTATTTGGAAAACATTATTAAAAAAAATAATAATTTATATCATTTGAAATAATTAGTTAATGAAATTATCGCATTATTTATCATGGTTTATGTCTAAATATTTTTGTTGATAATGAAAATATATTTTTTTCATTATTTTTATAAGTGATATAAACAATCATTTTTATGGAAATATTTATTAAATTATTCTTTTTTTGGGAAACAAACGCACTCGCACCCTAAATTTTGCCAAGAGCTTCAATATATATCTTAGACTGAGTCATGCCAAAAAAAGATATATTTAAAACATACTCGAGAATGATACAATTAATTATAACTTACCAAGATTAGGGTATGGTGAGGCAGACACCCCTTCAAGTGAGGACATGAGCAATACGGCTGCGACGAAGATGCCCATCAATACGCCTCTCAAGACCTTAGAGGATGATGCCATTTTGTGTCCTAAAACGACACTTTGAGAATTTTAGTTTTTGTGAAGGAGTGCTGTCATTTGGGTTGCACTTTTATAGGGCAAATTGGACACGCCGACTCGTAATTTATTTATTTGTTTTTGTTAATGTTGATTGCTCTGGTCTCGACTGTAATCGGCAATGCCGCATGGGGACGAGAAAGAAAAGACTGACAAATCGATTCTTGGATGACTGTTATGCATGCTTTACTCAGTCAAACGCGCGGCCAACCTTAGCGACATTTCTTCACGCGGAGATTAAACAAATTGGACCCGGCAGATACTTCTTCAACCATGTTTCGTCGCTCATCATGATAGACAGGGACGCCTGAGAATTTTCAAAACGGACATTCTCGTACTCAATCCTGTACCAGCTAGTTCTAGAACAATCAACAATTCGGAATGAAAATGGCCCAATGTGGGTCGTATATACCGTCTCCATGATTTAACCTTCACTAAAACCATGTTTCGTCAATCATCTTTGCAGCCCTAGCCCAGTGGCCGACAAGTCTCACGAGAGCCTCACCCGGCATTGTGGGGAAAAGAAGCCAAAGGAGGAAGAAGAGAAAATAAAAAGAAAACGAAAAAAGAAAAATCGAATAAATAAAATGTTATATAAAAATTATCATGTCAATGTCAATCCACGTCCATGTGAGCGCCCAATAGCCAAAATTGGTTGGATGGACAAAATATTTAGGATTGAATTAGCCAAAGAAAATTCAGGAACGAATTGGTACAATTGCTAAATATTCAGTGTTGGATAATTTGTTTGTTGAAGAAGGATACTATAACAGGTTGCAATACTTATACCATTTTAATGAGTTGAGTTTGAGATCTAATGCCAAAATTCTTCTGATGGATTTACGAGATAACTAAGTTATTAAAAAAAGGTTTAGGATGAGCGGTTTCCTTCCTTATAGTCAAACTAGTCGTATAACTAATGTTTAGAAGTCTAGTGAATTCTCTTTCTACATAGGATCACAAGTACCTATCGTGCGTTCCATCATAGTACCTCCACTTGGTCCAAGTCGCAGACAAACGAGCGACGGTTCAAGTCCCACTTTTCTTTCTTCTGCTCCTTTCTATTCAAGAAGAGAAGGACGTAAATCCCGCTTCTCCAGAGAGTAGTAAGCTTGAATTGGTCCAAGTAAAAGTTTTGACCACTTCTTGGCAAACGAGAGGAGTTGAATACCTTCGTGGCGGAGGAAGACTGACCAAAGTCTATATTTGCCCGCGCAAGAGAGGAAGGCTGACCAAGTCTTGGAAGATGAAGAGGAAGGCTGACCAAGTCTTGGAAGATGAAGTGCGGGAAATTGCTGAAAAAAAATTAATTTTATAGTATTTGTACCAATTCAATTATAATTTTTCTTTTATAATTTGTTAGTGCAGTCTACTCAGCCAATTTTAACTAGAAATTGTTTATGTAAACTTCGACTGCTTTGCGTAGCATAACTGGCGTCTACGGGGATAATTTTCTCAATTGTTTAATGATAATTTTGAATTTATTTATTTATTTATTTATTTTTCTCTTTTCTCATCGTCGATGATTGAAGGCCTCTTTTTGTTTTGCCAGTGGCTGGTCACCGACCATTGCCTATCCATAAGAGGGTTGGCCTTACTAGATTTGGCGAGGGGGTCTCTCATCGACATACACCCTCGTTTGTGGCAGGCAAGGGCAACACTCGCCCAGATTAGGCCGATCGGCCACTAGCAGAAAGAGAAGGCAAAGAAGAAGGAAGAAGAAAGAAAAAAAATCAGAAATTTTTTGTAGAAATTATGTTTGTTAGTGTCAATTATGCCATGTAGGATGATTGACGTTTACATTAGTGATTTTCGATCAAACTTGGCCAAATGAACTACATTTATAAACATGAGTAGATTTATGATTAAATTGGCCAAATTGAAAGGTTTCGTACCGAATTGGCACAAGTATAATAGATTGAAGACTTTTTTCATAATTTTCCCCGTGGGAACACTGTAGACTTGAGAGCACTGAAAAGAGAAAAATAACGAAAGTCTTCGCTTGCATGGTGGACACAACGTTCCAAGATGGTAGGCAACCTTAATTAGAACTGTCTTGAGACATTAACATCGTGTTACCTCATGAACCTTGAAATAATTCATCCAGATATAAATACAAACATGATGTTCACCCATTGATGATCACGGCATTTTCGCACCTGCCCACAATTTTCTATTCACAATTCAATATTTGCCAAGTTGAATTTTTTATTCGTTTGAACTTCATCTCAAGAGAACTTCAAATGAAGGAGAAGCAACTTCGGTCAGTTCTCTACATCCTCGTTCTGATTCACATCGGGCTTTGCACAAGCATGGCTAGAGCCAGAGATGCCGACACCGACAGAGAAGCGCTCACGGCTTTCAAATCCGCGATATCCGACCCGCGAAATGCTCTTGCCGGTTGGAATCTCAGCACATCTCACTGTAATTGGACTGGCGTTTCGTGCACGAAGGACGGCGAAATGAGAGTGAACTCTCTTATCCTTGCTGATCTCGGACTCACCGGCATCCTTCCGTCTCAACTCTCCAATCTCAGCTCTCTCCAGCATCTCGACTTGTCTCTGAACTCATTCAGCGGTGAAATTCCGTGGAGTTTTGGACGCCTCACAGCCCTTGGGCGAATCATTCTTGTCGGGAACTCTATCAGCGGCTTGATTCCAGCAAATCTCTCTCAGTGTCGGAGCCTGGAAGAGATCAGCTTCGCTTTCAACAACATATCCGGCAAACTTCCCGCTGAATTGGGTAGTCTTACTGAGCTGAAAATTCTTGATGTTTCTGTGAATAATCTCACAGGCTCAATCCCAAGAACGTTTGGTAATCTTTCTGCTCTCACCAGTCTTAGCCTTGCGAGAAACCGTTTGTCTGGAGAGCTGTCGAACGAGCTTGGGAATCTTCGAAATCTTGCTGTTCTTCAGCTCTCTGAGAACGTATTAACTGGCATAATCCCACCTTGGATATTCAACATTTCGACCCTCGAATTCGTTAGCCTTACACAGAACAAGCTTGCTGGAACATTGCCTTCTAGTGTAAACATCTCACTAGCAAACCTGAAACAGCTCTATTTGGCAGAAAATATGATCGAGGGATTGCTACCAAATTATTTGTTCAACAATTCACGAATTCAAGAACTCGATTTCTCTTCCAATCGATTTCGTGGGTCCATTCCTTCACTTGGTAATATGAAAAGCCTGAAAATTTTGCATCTCGGCTACAACCATCTGTCATCTACCACCGATCTCAACCTTCAGATCTTCCGTTCACTTGTCAATTGCACCAAGTTAGAGATTCTCTACCTAAACAGCAACCAACTAGCCGGCGAACTTCCAAGCTTGATTGGAAACTTGTCAGTGCATCTGCAAGATTTTTGCATCGACAGTAATCGTCTAACCAAAGAATTTCCCGATGTCCTTGATAGGTATCAGAACCTCACGGCCTTGTCGATCTATGAGAACCGGTTTTCTGGAAAATTTCCAAGCACCGTAGGAAGGTTGCACCGGCTACGAAGACTCCAAGCGTATGGAAATAACTTTCGCGATGAAATCCCGGATTTCTTTGGCAATCTCACTCAGTTATATTATCTCAGGATGGGAAATAATGAGTTCTCCGGTAGATTTCCATCAAGCATTGGAAATTGCAAGCGGTTGAATGTACTCGGGTTGGCATCCAATAGCCTCGGCGGAAACATTCCGGAGGAGATTTTCAGGCTTCCCAACTTGGGAACCGTGCTATTGAACGAAAACCAATTAAATGGTTCTCTCTCTTCTCTGGTGGGAGGATTGAAACAGCTCGAATCGCTCGATGTTTCGGATAACCAGCTATCTGGATCTATTCCGACGGCCATTGGGGGATGCTCGAGTTTGGATGCTCTCAAAATGGCTAGGAACAACCTAAGCGGGCAAATACCGAGTCAAATTGGCGACTTATCTGCCCTGCGGAGTTTGGATCTCTCGGGGAACAATCTCTCCGGTTCAATCCCCGTAGAATTAGGAGATCTTCAGATTCTGCAGAGTCTGAACCTGTCTTTCAATCATTTAGAAGGGCAAGTTCCTAGGAATGGTGCCTTTGTTAATCTAACCTGGGATGAACTCCAGGGGAATAATGAGCTTTGCATGATCGACGCCAAAGCCGCACGAAAGCTCGGGATTAGTACATGTGAAGCCATGACGAAGAAAAAGTCCAATCAGCATCACCTACTGGCAGTCCTCATTCCCGTTTCAATCTCTATTGTATTAGCGTGTTGCATCCTCTGCTTCACATGGATAATTATCCGAAAGAAGAGGAAAATAAAAGAAAGAGAGTCATCATTCCCATCTCCTCTCATCAGAGGCTTGCCGAAGAAGGTATCTTATGATGAGCTTCGCCGTGCAACTGACGGGTTTGCTCAAGAAAACTTAATTGGGAAGGGCGGGTTTGGCTCGGTGTACAAAGCTGTGTTCACGTGGAGCAACGATGGCTCTTGCATTTGCCTTGCTGTTAAGGTCATAGATCTTGAGCAAAGCAAGGCTTCCAGGAGCTTCAACACGGAATGCGAAGCCCTCAAATTCATCAGGCATCGGAACCTCGTGAAAGTCATCACTTCCTGCTCGAGCATCGACAACACGGGGCACGAGTTCAAAGCGCTGGTGATGGAGTACATGCCTAAGGGTAACTTGGAGAAGTGGCTGTACCCAGAAGATGTAGAGCGCGATGGCTTGCGCTTGAGCCTGATGCAGAGGCTCAATGTCGCTATCGACGTTGCTTCTGCGATGGATTACCTGCATCACGACTGCAACCCTCCTGTGGTCCACTGCGATCTGAAGCCGGGTAATGTCCTTTTGGATGACAACATGGTTGCACACGTTGGGGACTTTGGATTGGCTAGGTTTCTTCATCAAAGTCAACAGGAAACAGGACATAGCACAATAGGGCTGAAAGGTTCAATTGGTTACATTCCTCCAGGTACTGTAATTTCTTTTTCTTCTTTTTTTTTAATGAAACAAATTTACTGAAGCTTGATCAATCTTTTTATAATATAACAATATGCTTGTGCCTTTTTGATGACTCCTAGAGTATGGAATGGGAAGCAGGGCATCACCAAGTGGAGATGTCTACAGTTTCGGCATCCTCCTGCTCGAGATGCTCGTCTTGAAGAAACCGACTGACCAAATGTTCGAGGAAGGCCTGAACCTGAGAATTTTCGTGTCGGCATTGGACAACGGGGGTCAAAAAGTCCTCGACATTGCTGATCCAAGGCTTTTCGCGAACAACGAGGCTTCCAATTCGATGGGTAGCGATGTCTCCTCAAGAAGCTCCCCGGCGCATCCGGACAACCTCAGCTTAGAAGGCAGCACGAATCCAAGGAACAGCTGGTTAATGAGGTGCGAAGAATGCGTCGCTGCGTTGATCAGGTTAGGCCTGTCTTGTGCGGCACCATCCGCCAAGGATCGTCCGAGCATGAGAGACGCCTTGTCGAGATTGCGTGAGATTAAGAGAGGTTTGCCCGGCTCAATTGAAGCCTCCTGATCATGTATAAGAATTTTGAGTACCTGCGCGCAATATTTAGTACTAGCTCAATTGTCGAAGTCACGTCTGTCGTTTATGTCTACGAGGCATTTCTTACATAAGTATGTCGACATGTATGTGTATACATATGCAGTAAAAGATCCGTGATCGAATTCCTAGTTCATGATGCACTCAATTCCCACGTTTAACATGAAATTTAAGGAGCAGAGTATGGCAAGAAAGATGTGATCCTGTGAAGGATATGCACATGCTGAGAAAAACGAAAGGAAACAGTGACAACGTTGCGAAACCTCCCGTCACACGAATTCATTGTCTTGTTCTCCAAACCCATCGAGGAGGAATTTTGATTGACTCTCATACCAAAAACACATTTTCTTGTTTTTCTTTTTATTCATCTTTTTCTCATCGTGATTAATATATCTTCACAGAATTGAGGCGAACTACTATATCCAAAGTAACCACTTTGATCAGAAAACTGTCTCCCAGTTCAGTTGCTCTTCTCAACACTGCTACTGGAGAGGGTCATGTCCAGCCATTGCAATACAGTTTCAAAGAATTTACAGAGATATACTGTTCTTTCTGATGAGTTTTCTTGGTTAGTTTTATCGTGAAGATCTAACATTCAAAGTATGACATAGTTTTTTTCTCCTCCTCCTCTACCAATTTGCTTTCTTTTTATCGTTTTTGCGTCATCACTTCTTTCTCTTCTGGCGTTCCAACTTTTCTTGTTTTTCCTTCGTTTAGCAAAACAAGAAGAGGAGCCCTTCGAAAGTTCGGCTAATCTCCACAGATGTAATAACCTCCATAATCCCGAACATAAAGGAAAAAAATCATTTATTTTCACTTTCTTTTAGCATTTCCTTGATAACTACAAGTTGTCGGATACAAACGTAAGTTGTATTAAAAAAGTCTTATACCGGAGAATTAATATGATGTGGAGTAGTTAATATATAATAATTGGCTCAAAACTCATTAGTTTAACTTTTGAGCGGATATGAATTCAATCGGAAATTTCAACGAACTCGTACTTGTGTTCTCTCTTGACAATCTTCCTAGGAAGTAAGAGAATAAGATATCGAACTCTTATCACACGCTCCTAATAAATGGGATCAGAGATGATTATTGATTAATGGCCACCAACATGGTTTCCAGCGGAGGGAAGAAGTTGGGTTGACGGGTTCGGATTTGTACTTTCTCTTGACAATTTCTCTTTGACGAAGGTATCGGATTTATACTATGCTCTCCCTACATGATTACTTCAGAATTCACTCTTGATACAAGCCCCAATTGTTAATTATTAATACAGTCGCGGAGTAATTAATAACTCCAACCAAACATCCAATCCCATGGCTTTTGGATCAATTTCATCGCTAATTACACAAGACCTTACGAAGGATACGCGCTGGACCCTGTCCAGAGGATGAAGTCCAAGCCGCACCCGAGACTAAAACGCGTTGGCGCATCTGTTGTGTCGTGCAGCAGGTTGTCAAACAGCACCTTGAAACGCACAAGACAGGCACACGCCACCTCTGCAAACGACTGGTCAGTAGCGATCATCATCGTATTAGCGAAAATATAAGCCTCGGAATGGCGTGCTGACCTCGAAAAGTCAAAGCATAGAGCACCGGATTCGAGGGAGGGTAGTAGGCGGTAGCCCCCCTCGATGGCCGGAAACTCCCTGCGACTCTGCGAGCGCAAGTCTTGTTCTTGAATTTGTTAAACTTAAAGAAAGAAGAGGAGCTTTATATCTTAATCGGAGCTATGAATAATGAATCGGAAAACAAGGGAGAGGCGCCACGTAACGACGGAGGCACGTGCGGGCGCAACGACGCCCGAGACGTTAGCTCCCCTCAAGTTTCACAAGTAATCTTCCTTTGACTTGCATTACAATTTCGCTACTCCCCAAGTGTGAAAGTACACTGTACACGCTCAACCCCACACATGCCAGACCCGTCGAACAGGATTCGATCGAGTCGAGTTTGATGAGTCAGGTTGAAAAATGGTCTGACTTATTTCCAATACAATACAAATTTAATGATATTTACTTAACCCAACTTGTATTTAATCCGATCCATGTTACTTTTTATATTTAATCCGGTTTAAGAAAACTTATACCTAAACTAAGGTGAGAATACACAATAGGTGAGTGTGAGATCAAGTGAAGGTGAGAGAGAGAGTGAAAAGAGAGTCACAGAGGTAGTTTGAGCTTAAATAAGTTATCGAGCATCGCATTTTACGTTTCTAAATCCATTTATGATAAATTTACTAAATATAACTAACCCATATAAATAATAAAAACGAAACTTATAATACATGGGTTAAGAAATGAGTTTGTAACCCATTTCGACAGGTCTAATACATGCCGACAAAACTCTTGTACGGGAATGCAAATGAGGTATTCATTACTAACAAATCGAACTAGCATCTCCGTGGGACAGCTTGGCCAAGGACTTGTCCCATTTTTGGCACTTCCATATCTTCAGCAGGAAACAAGCAATAATTGCCATTTATCACAATAGAGCCACATCCTCCATCCCAGCTCAAGCGGACCCCTTATGTCCATCTATGGACCCGTCGCTTCTCATCGAGGACAACTATGCCAACCAACAAGCTTCGACTCGTCCGCCTCAATCGCCCTCCGATGTCGCCCATTATATCAATGCCATGTGACGGATCGCCCCTAGGACGATCAATTGCCTGACCCCTCAAATCCCCACATGACAAATCGCTTTAAGAAGAGAATAACACCGGTACGAATCCATTCGATCTGTGATGTAGATAGTAGAGTCGATTAACAAAAAGGGAAGATACAAAAAGTCGTACCAACTTCACACCGTAGGACTTCTCATACGATGTTAGATTAGACTAAGAGAGAGTATAACTCTGGACCCAACTTAAGAAATTGTACAGTGAAATGAAATACCGAAAACACAAAACACATGACCACGAATCATCATCATCACCACCACCTTCTGCATCCAATGATTTCACACCACTATCCTCTTCCTTGGTGCTGACGGCTCATCAACCGCCCACACGTTCCGTGTCAGCAAATCCACACTGACCCCAACACATGCCCCTCTTCAATGCACCACCGCTCCTCCATTCTCGTTCATATATATCTCTTCTCTTCTTCTCCAACCTTGATCATCTCTTCGCATCCCGGACCCGAAGACCTAAAGAAACGAAGGAGAAACCCACCTCCCGTTCTTGGTCACAGGCTTAACCCTAAAGCGCGAACCGAGGAGTTCTCTCAGTTCTCTTCTCGTCACTGGATGTGAAAAGAACACGATGTTCGCACCCTCGAGCGACCAAGCGGCGCTGTTCCAGCGGTGGGGGACCGCAAGCCACGGTGGCGTCCCCGCCGCCGCGCCAAGCTGCCCCCGCTGCGCCTCCAGCCACACCAAGTTCTGCTACTACAATAACTACAGCCTCTCTCAGCCCCGATACTTCTGCAAGTCCTGCCGCCGGTACTGGACCAAGGGCGGCTCGCTCCGCAACGTTCCAGTTGGCGGGGGGTGCCGCAAGAACCGCCGCACGAGGCCCTCCTCCAGGTCGCAGGCTCCGGCCTCTGGCCAGCCTGAGCGCTCTTCCCTGGCTGGTGGTCAGCCCGACTCAGTGGACAAGGATCGAAGCATTGAGTCTCCTCAGAGCGGCTCGCCGGCCACTGCAGCCGGTGCGCTGGATATCGATATGGCGGCCGTTTTTGCCAAGTTCTTGAATAACGAGCAAAAGAAATCCTGCTCTCAAGAATTGACAGGTTCGACCTCTAGTGCGGTGACGCCGGATAGCGTGCAGACGGCAGCGTCGCTCGATCTCGTTGAGGAGCAGGCTGAGCCGCCTCCGGAAGTGCCACACGCTGAAGGGCTGTTCACGGAAACAAATGGTTTCGATCACCAGGAATCATCGGCGGACGACTTGTTATGGGTCGACACGACGTCGTGCCTGGCGAATTTCGCTTGGCAGCCGATGGTGCAGCTACAGGAGATCGGAACGCCGCCGGCCGATGATCACTTTAGATTGCTTCCGACGAATGATAATTTTTGGAGCTCGTTCGATCTTGCGGGGTTCGAGCTGTCCTCGAGGCCTTGAAACTGATGTCGCGGTTTTCTATTTTCTATATTTTCTTTTGCGGGGAGGGCATAATTTCTTAGTGTTTTTCATGAAAGTAAAGATTTATACAATGAGCCAATGACGGGATTCATGGCGCATATAGCACACTCTAGCTGATTGATATATGGAAATTGAAATAAGAATAGATTCAAATGATCCTGATATTATCTTCCTTTATTTAGTATGATTGATCTAACTTGGAGAATGAATTGTTTTTCTTTTTCTTTTTTTTTTGGGGGGTTGGTGCTCAGAGAACTCGGAGAGAAATGTATATAGCTAATATATCATACTATAGCGAAATGTTGCTAGCATATGACAGGAACAATAATCAACTATTTATCTTGTCCTACTATGGCAAAAGTTGGGTAGTCGGGGAGCAACTAATATTGATGCAACGAGGCGAGGGGATCGTTATTGGGATTCCTAAGCACGATGAGTTGTGCGTGATACAACATGGCTAATTACATGATTAATCGAATTGCGTAGTTGATTAAATGATCGTTGCACCTAAACATATGTGATTTAACAATCAATTGGGTAGACTCATCGCCCGTATTGTTTTGCTTTCCTTTCTAGGGCAACCAAAGATAAATGCACGAGTGGCGTACCCCAAATCTGAGAAATTTCAGTTAACCAACATTTTCCTTTTTTTGGAAATTAGTAATGAAGAGAGGGTTGATAGTTGGTTCTTTAACCAAGTCATCATATAGTTGTTCCCGTTCGGAGACATGATGTAGATAGTTATATTTTCCTCCATCGATCCGTGGTTCTATAATCAAGTTATCATATACTTGTTATTGTTCTCTAACCATGCTTCCGATCGAGTGGTATGTAAGTCATGATCTATGGATATTCACTCACATGCTAGCTTAAGTAAAGATAAATATGGTAATGTCCATGTTTGTAACCACCAATCGCAAGACTGGTTGGAGGAGGTTTCCTTCAATTAAGAATCGCCCCCTGGGGAGGAGGGAAGTTCTTTTTAATTATCTTCTAGTAAGCTCATAGAAAGGTTGAAACTAATTATAGAGCGAATTAATACATAGATTTCACTTTCATGCATCATCAGCGACGAAATTCCTGCTCAAGATTATCGTACTTCCGACAAGAAAAGTTCAGAAATTTCAAATGGTGGGTTATTTCATGATGGGACGGATGTAGGATGACCAATCGTATTAGAATATAGCCCATCAGTGGTACTTAATTAGTGAGATCTGCTCGAGTTTCAGATCATTCAGATTTGGTTTTCTTCGTCTTTCCGAGTTTAGCCAGTCGAATATCACAGCATGTTGAGTTTGCAATTTGAGGGTTTCTTTCTTCTTCTTCTTTTTTCCTTTTTGCGGCTAGAGAAGAAAGGAAACTAAAGACGGTACGTTGACAAAGCTCCGTGAACTAACAATTTGGATATCATTTCCCTTTTCCGTTTCCTTTCTTTGGACTGATACCTGCATTAAATATGGACGGCTTCTAACTAGTTTAATACATTCAAAGACGAGAAAAAAAGATCGGAGAATTAAATTATTTGTTCTTGGATCGTGTGTCGTGACAATTTATCTATACTCGATCCGAGATCTAATAAACGCATAACGTCCTTTGGAGGTAGCCAAAGAAAGCGTATCCCCGTCGTCTAGGCAAAGAAGAAAGGACGTTTGTCAACCCGCCTGGCTCGTGCATATGCGGGAATTACCATCCACAAGCAGATTGAACCCTAAAAAGCATGTCTGGTTTAGACCGCAAGTTCCGGTGATGTCGCCGCCTTTGCTTCTCTGCTCATCCTCGTTTCACATGAGGTTCAGGGATGATCAGCTTATCTTGGATCGAGGCAGAGAAGACGTACATGGCATTGACAACTACGAAACCATGCTTCATCCACTTGATTAGATGTGTCAGTAGATACGCCATCGATTTATTGAGATAGGGAAAGTCAAAGAGAATCGGGCTGAGTTAGGTCGCTAGATGGATACTCTTTCTTTCTTTGGGTTCGAAATTGCAATAATGGAAGTTCAATGCCTCCAAATAAAAAAGTTTGGGAGAAATACCTGACTTGACCCAATTAAACTCAAAAACCTATAGTCGTACAATACGAGTTATCGGCCAAAATAAGCAAGTTAGATTGCTCCATTGAACTTTAATAATTCGACGTGGACTTCTATAGAAAGTTGGGTGTTCTTTCCCTCGAGTCCTTAACACCCAAGAAAAAGCAAAAACTCTAATTTTGGAGGAGTACTACGTAAACTTATTTTGTGGAAGATGGGCCATGAATTCATAAATAATTGACAGCACAACGAAGATTTTTCATTGTGTGATCTACTACGCACGCGATACGAAGCTCGCTTCAATTTGAAATATACACGATCAACTTGCTCTAAAAGGAACGATTCCAAACACAAATTCACACTTGGGAATCAACCAATAGATTATAGGAACCATACAAATCTTCTCTCTCTCTCTCTCTCGCTCTCCGATGACATATCTATAGAGCTCCTTCCACTGCCCATCAGTGAACTGAACCTGGGTCATTCCCAAACACGCCATTGCATGTGCGCTTGACGTGGGAGCGTTGAGATGTCGATGTAGACGATCCGAAATCGATCGGATGGGGATTGATTGTGTTGTAGGTACTGATCGAGGATGTTTCCCATCTCTATCGAGATTCGGGTGGATTTTTGTTTCGGGGGGATTTGGAGCGAGCCCCCTTTGGGTGTGATGTCAACCCCCATCACATGGCCTCGTCGAGTCGTGCATATGTCCTCTTGCGTGGCTTCATATCTTTCGGTGGACCCTTGGCAAAAATAGCGTCCTGCTTTCTGAATTATTTGGATGAGAATAGGCTGGAGCTTCCCAAGGGGACCGACTCCTCTTCATATGCTTGGGGGTTGTGGACCATTTCGGTTGGCCTAGAGGCTTTCTAATGCAATTTGTGCAACGAATCCTTACTGTGAAAAGAGGCGTGACGGCTTCTACAAAGATTGGCAAAGCACCTCAATGCAACAACTTTAAAAGAAGTTGCTCGCCCGGCTTCTAGGTGGTGCAACTTCAACGTGTTTTTCAAAGATATCAATATACCATCACGGTATATTTACATAATATCATGATTAAATTATCATGCACCAAACAAGTTTTAAAATTTAAGGAGCTTCTTCGGCATTGGCTTAAGCTAATATTGTAATCATTCACATTGACAACTGCAATTTTGTGAGCATCGTCAGTGAAAAGAAATGTAATCGTTGCCTTTTGATCAATTATCACTTTGGCTTCTCTATTTTTGAGTTACCTATTTCCATAATGCGTTTTCATCTTAAATAATACCAATTTGCAGCTTATATAAGATTTTAGTGTATAATTATTTAGGAAATCTCTACTTTTCTTCCTAAAATGCCTTTGAGTCAATTCCAAATTTTCCCCAACCCAGAAGCACAAACCTCCCTACTAAACCTAACCATCCTAACATAGTTGGGATCATCACCATCCGGCACCACAACCGCTGTCAAACCAGCCAAATAATCTGAAGGTGGCTTCAAGTGTCGAGGGCGGTGGCGGGAGTGGCAGCCATGGATATGAACGATGGGAGACATGGCCGGAGAAAGTGGAACTGTGTCCGGAGATGGCAAAGGGGTGGAGGAAGTGAGGCTCTATGGATGTTAGTGTTAGTTGGAGTTTGTGGTTGGTGAAGCGTTAAGGCACGGTTGATGTTTTCTAGGAAAAGGGCAATGTAAGTCTTTTGATGCATAAGGTTCTATCTAGGGATGCAAATTGGTACTTCAAAAAAACACGCGAGGAAAAGTGATAATGGAGGAAAAAGCGAGGATCAAATCTAGTAAAACATGCTCAATATGGGGAACGCCAAAGGCTTCTCAAAGAAGAGAGTAGACATGCGACTCTGTGGGTGGAAATACTAACATCTTGTGGAGTTCTAGTAGTTTTGAAGACGGCAATGCTTTTGTGGTGTTTTCCCCAGTTTATAACTTCACTTCGAATTTCAAATCAATATAAACTGATTGCAATTCATTGTATTTTTAAAAGTTATTATAAAAATCTCGAAAGCTGAGAATCTCTATAGCTAGTTTTCTTAACATAAAGATATATAGTATATGCATATATGTGTGTTATTGCGTGAATCTCATGAAAGTAGTAGTAATAATAATCTTTTTGTTTTTTCGAGTGTGAACTTGGCATTCAAGCCGGCCATAGTAGCTGTGGGTATTTCACCCACATCTTGTGGTCCTAGGGTAGCCTCTTCACTGAGGGAGGTCAGTATCCTGATCACCGTCAGTGACAAAAGTAAAATAATTTACCTTGTCACTGACCTCATGGTTCCTCATGAGTCAGGCCCCCCATGTTCCCCCACCTATTGTTAGCCAGCCGGTGGAGGAGGTTGAGGAAGCAAGTATGGGGTCACTCACCCCAGGGCGGTTTCCCGCCTTTACTTCCATGAGCAGTTTAAGGACCTGCTCAGGTCCGATCATATGTCGTAAGAGAAAATATGTTTTCCCACGGACAGATTAATTTACAAAAAGCTATTAGAAGAAAAATGCGATTATTGATTGGCAAGTGAGGTCGTTCGCTCTTGGTAGGACGATGATGTTGGGCTTCTGTCATGTAGGCCCAACTGTCATCACATGGGCTTCTTATGTCCATATACATGTTCCTAGCCTAAACCAACACTAGCATTAATCAACCGGATAGAGGATCTTTCGATCTTCATATAGTAAAACAAGGGTCATGTTCAAATCTCTAATTAGTGAGTTACAAATATGGACCTTACCCTGTTAACTTAACAAAAAGCAAATTTATCCACGTCTATAATTTTCAATTGGAAACATCTCCTTCAATTAGGGATGACAGCATATATGATCAGTGAAAGGTACCTTTCTCCAACTTCAACAACACCTTTTGGGATGCTTTGAATTCTTCTTACAGGACAGATCCATATTTTCACTTTTAATTATGTCCGTAGGAGATATTTATATGAACTGTTATACAATAAAAAAAAAAATCAACTCCTTTGTAATAAAAAAAAAATGGTGAGATTTGATCGGTTAATTAGGAATTTGGTAAGAGATGATACTCAAAGGACATAAGCAAATCGACAACTATGCAGGAGCCATATCAACATCTAATAAAGAGCAACAGACAAGTACCATGGCTTGCCGACAGAACCTTTTAAGTGATCAACTACCATGAAGTTTTGTGAAGTGTTCGACGCAACAAAGAAGCATACTCGAGTCACAAAGGTCAAATGGAGGCTTTGTCGCCAAACGATGGTTATTCAGGTGGCATTGGAAGTGGTAACCTCTACGGATAATGATCGTCAATATACCAAAACGCATAACAAGGATCTCGAAGAACGTGCAATAAGTTATTGTGCTTATAATAATAACCGCTTTTTGTAATTATGGTTACTGCTCGGTTATAAATATCCGCTATTCTTGTTGCAGAAGAGGATCACTGCCCAAACATATTAATAAATGAAGTTCACTATTTCCATTTATTTTTCTTGCAAGGTTTATTTCTGTGTACTTTTTTTTTTTTTTGAATATTCATGTTCGTCACTTTACATTCACTTTTAAAGCAATAACTTCACGGAACATTTTCACAACACAAAATAAATAAAAAATAAAACTCAAGGATCAACTTTTTTTATGAAAGATTTATTGCTATTTGAGTGAACTCCCATTTTTTGTGAAACGGGTACATTAAGGCTACGCATGATAACGTTTCTTGGCTAGGGAAGAGTTTTTTTTTCAGAAATAGTTCTTTTCTATTTCTATTATGGGGAATAATTTTTTAGTAAAATAAGATGTTTGGTAACTACATAAAATTTATATTCTAGAAATAGAAAAAGAATATAAATATGTTTGGTATGAAACATTTTCTTTTTTTGTATTTATTCATTTTTTATTTTTGCTTTGATGGATCGCAACGCCGACCGTCGGCCGCCGTCGTCGGGCAGTCGGCAGGGGCAACGGTGGGCGGCGGCGGTGATCGGTGGCAGCGGCGGTGGGTGGCGATGGCTCCGGGTGGTTTGAGGTGGCCGCGGCAAGAGAGAGGACCAAAAGAAAAATAAAAAAGAAAGTCAACTTATTTCTAAAAATTATTTTCGAGAACAAGAATCAACATTTTTTTTGTTTTCATTTCTACTCCAAATCTATTATCGCTAACTTTCTATTTTAGGAAAAAAAAAAATTTGGCGTTGCAAACGGATTTGCTTTTTTTTTTGTTCCGGGAAAAGAACAGAAAATCCAGAGGAACAGAAACGTTCTCATGTGCACTACCTCATTAATATACCGTGCACGCATCGTTTTGTTCTCCTTGTTTTTCTACCAAAATGTTGTACGGGAAGTGCGATCATAGAGTATTGTCCCCTCCTCTCGTTTTCCCCCTTCTCTCTTCTTTTTTGTTCTGTATCATGGAGGGATGATGGGTCAACATGGGAACAACAATGCAAGATGAAAGCTTAGCGAAAAGGTGAACTCGTATGGTCGAGGCAACTACCAATGGTTGGGAAATCAATTGTCCCCACCCTTCAAATCGCTATTACGACAGATTTTTCCAATGCTCTACACGTATGGACCATCATTTTTTTCCTCCTTTCGGGACCTTTCTCCCAAGTTTGGATTCTTCACATGCCATCCCTCTCTCCATTGTCCTCTCCAATGGAGGCATCTCGACGAGCTCGCTTCCATTTATTCGTTCTCAAGCCTCATCTTTTTTCATCAGATCAATGCCGACCGTTCACATGTCGAAACACGAGATCCCTGATGGGAGTTTGGTGCCAAGGTCTAGATCTAAGGTTTCCCTTAGACCTAATCAAGGGCCTAATAAGCCCGTTTGGCATTGCCCAAGCTAGCAAAAACGGGATGATTGTCGACACTTTACGAACCTAGTATTCATGATCATACACCCGAATTTTACGGAACAAAGTCGATGCAACTATCTCCGTCCTCTCGAGCATGGACGTGACCAGGTCGAGTGGCCGAACGAGGGCAAAGAGATGAGGGCAGAAAAGCTTAAAAGAAGATTGATTGGCAATGAGGGAATTTTTGGGGGGATTCAATGGATGATGAATGGAAGATCCACGACAAAGACCACATGACAAACATGCGCTGTCGTTGCTGGAAACGACAGCGACCCATCGTCTGAGATGGCCCCAAAATTATTTTGGCAGTGTGTTCTGTCCCTTCCCCGTTCCCATTGGTGTTATCACCTTTTTTTCAAAAAGGCTCTCTCGCATCTACTGCCTAGATTAACTATACAGCTTCTATCACGTCGCATTCGATATCTCAAATCAATCTTTTATAACTTTATATGTTTGCATAAAGTCATTCTTCAATAATATACACCCTCAGGCAAAGAATATGATCGTCGGATTTTGATGCGACAACTACCACGAGACTTCCTGAATTAACAGACGCTATATCGAGGATATGGATATTAGGAATGTGCTGTATTAGGATGCATTCAATACTGGTACGACGTATAATTGTCAATCAGTAAATGGTGTGTAAGATCTAAATGCAGAGAAAGAGTTGAGAAGAGCGAGGTGACCGGCAAAATGCTACATGATGATCCCCATAAAGAAAGGGATTAGGGGGATGGGAACGAGAGGTCTTGAATTCACAGCCCAATTGGAAAATCTTGTGAGAGCTAAAGAAGAGAGAGGGAGTGGACAAAATGTACTTTGCCTATTTGCTTTCGAGATGGACCAAGTACCACCCAATTATTCACTTTGCTCTCTCTCTCTCTCTCTCTCTTCTCTAGATTTCCAACTTTTTCGTGTCTTATCAAATTATCTCGCCTTGCATCCAACCCTTTTCCGCGAAGGGCAATCCACTTAGATACTCAGTGCTTAACCGGTCCTACAGCTGGTGATATGCCTCGATCACACTTTCATTATCTATAAATTGAAGGCCTAACAATTATGTCCTATTTTCTTTATTTTCTTTCCTTTCCTTTTCTCTGAAGCATCGAATATTACAAGGACTTAATTCCGGAAATTAACCGGGAGAGTTGAAATAAAATGATAAAATAATAAATTTCAAAAAGGGGAAAAGTGGTCACTTGGACATTTGAAGTAAAAGATTTCATGAAGGTTCATGTATGGAGATCCACCTCTAGACGAGAGGGGTTGGATGGAACAGAATTATTTTTTATTATTATTTGAAGTAAGCAGGCTCTGTTTCATGATTGGAACTACTTTATCTGCACACACAAACTGATTTGGAGATCTCACCACCATTTACATCAATCCACAAGCTTGTGGTGTCTCTCTTCTTTTTGAGCTGCTTTGTCCTTTTCATTCATTTGATCCTCATGCATCTTTTTAATATAGCCTCCAAAAAGATGCAAGACTCCTTTCATGAAGAATAATTGTTCTGATAGATGAAGTTTCTGCCAAGATTGATACATCTGCCAAAGAAAAACAAACCATGCAATGGGTTTACTAGTAAATCATGAAGATGAACCAGAGATTGTTATAGCAATTTGATCAGCTCCTTCATACTATAGTTTTTGCAAGTAGGGAATTGCAAAAAGTAAAAGTAAGAAGCTTTGTCTTAGGTCAGTATCTTAAACTGCGATGCCACCATTCACTTAGCAAATGTTGTACTTGAAGAATATAAGCCTTGGCTTGCATCTGCTGCGATTTCCCTTGACTAGAATAAGGTCACCATAGTTTCACCTGTTATTTTCACATTAACTAGCGCATGTCTACACCAGATAATTAATTTCAGACCTTTTGAAGCCGACTTTGCTTATCATACTCTTTTGTCGATTGCTGCATTCAAAACACGAAATGATCTGCACTTGTCGACACAAGCTGTCAATCAATTCCGTCGAGCCGCGTAAGGTTGATGGCTAATCACTAATTACCACGATTTCGGATAAAACTCCCTTTTCAGTAAATATCAATGGAAAGGAGGGCATTTCGATAAAGCTTTGTCATTGGAAAAAGAAACTCATGTTTGGTGATTATAACTTCACAAGCAACTGGTTTTTGCTAAAAATAGATGAGATAGAACAGTAGCAGCAGAAGTAGCAAAAGTTTCATCCATGTCAACCAGTGAAATCACCATCTTGCTCTTGCTCATCAATCTCTCCCTCTTCCCATCCATCTCTGCCTTGAATCAGGAAGGTATCTCTCTGCTCTCGTGGTTCTCAACCTTCAATTCATCGCCCTCCGCTGCTTTTTTCTCTTCATGGAACTTCAACCATCAGAATCCATGCAGATGGGACTACATCAAATGCTCCGACGACGGGTTCGTCTCAGAAATAGCTATCACATCCATCTACATTCCAACCCCCTTCCCCACACAAGTTCTCAACTTAAACCGCCTCACTTCCCTCATCATCTCCGGCGCAAACCTCACTGGGGAAATCCCTCTTTCCATAGGGAACTTGACTGGACTAGTCAGCTTGGACCTCAGTTTCAATCACCTCAGAGGAAAAATCCCTACCGAGGTTGGTAAATTGTCTGAACTTCAGCTGTTATCGTTGAATTCGAATTCCTTGAGCGGTGAGATTCCTAGAGAAATATGCAACTGTTCAAGGCTTAGGCAAATTGAACTTGTCGATAATCAGCTGTCTGGAAGAATTCCAGAAGAAATAGGGGAATTGTGGTATCTAGAAATTTTTCGGGCAGGTGGGAATGCAGGCATTAGTGGAGAGATCCCAATGCAGATATCAAGCTGCAAAAAGCTAGAATTCTTGGGCCTTGCGGATACAGGAATTTCGGGGCAGATTCCAGCTAGTTTAGGCGAGCTGAAGAACCTGAAGACACTTTCAGTCTACACAGCAAATCTCACTGGTAAGATTCCGCCCAGCATAGGCAACTGCTCGGCCTTGGAGAATCTGTTTCTCTATCAAAACCAGATTTCCGGCACCATTCCTGATGAATTGAGCCAGCTCAAGAAGCTCAAAAGAGTGTTGCTGTGGCAGAACAATTTAGGTGGCAGGATTCCCAACACTCTCGAGAACTGTTCTCAGTTACTCGTCATTGATTTCTCAGTAAATTCTTTAAGCGGTGAGATTCCTTCGTCGTTGGCAAACTTAATCACACTCGAGGAACTTCTACTATCCCAAAACAACATCTCAGGGGAAATATTGCCACTCATTGGCAACTTGTTGAATCTGAAGCAGCTAGAATTGGATAACAACAGGTTTTCTGGCGAGATTCCGGCCACCTTTGGGCAACTGAAGAAGCTCACTCTCTTTTTCGCTTGGCAGAATAATCTCCATGGCAGGATACCGGGCGAGCTCGCCAACTGCGAGAAGCTTCAAGCATTGGACCTTTCGCATAATCACCTCACTGGGTCAATCCCGGATTCTTTGTTCAGTCTCAAAAACCTATTCCAATTGTTGTTAATCTCGAATGATTTGGATGGTGAGATCCCGCATAACATAGGAGACTGTGCCAGCTTGGCTCGCTTGCGTCTTGGATCAAACCGGCTCAGTGGTAAAATCCCGCCGGAGGTTGGGCTTCTCTACAATCTGACCTTTCTTGAACTCTCGGAGAATCATTTCAGCGGATGGATCCCCCCGGAAATTGGCAACTGCACTCATCTGGAAATGGTTGATTTGCATGGAAACAAGCTCGAAGGCATGATCCCAACATCTTTCGAGGCCCTCACAGGCCTCAATGTGCTAGATATTTCTGCTAATAACATACAAGGGACAATCCCTGAGAACTTGGGCAAACTCAAATCTCTGAATAAGCTAATATTGAGCGGTAACAAGATCACAGGTGTTATTCCGCGGTCGTTGGAACAATGCATGGATCTCCAGCTACTTGATTTAAGCCGCAATAGGATAATGGGTTCAATTCCATTCGAGATTGGTCATTTGCAAGGATTGGATATTTTGCTGAACTTGAGTTGGAATTCTCTGTCAGGACCAATCCCAGAAAGCTTTGCAAATCTATCCAAGCTTGCCAATTTGGATATCTCGCACAATGCATTGACAGGAAGTCTTGGAGTGCTCGGCAATCTCAACAATCTGGTGTCTCTGGACGTCTCTTACAACAATTTTTCTGGCCTTCTTCCCGATACTAAGTTATTTCAAGATCTGCCTCCAACTGCTTATGCCGGCAACCCAGAGCTCTGCGTTTACAAAGATAACTGCCGCCGTCGCCGGAGCATCCATGCCGCGAAATCCACAAGAAACTTTGTCATCTGCCTTCTTCTAAGCATTATAATGACGATAGCAATCATCACAGTCGGGACAATTCTATTCATCAAAATTTATGGCAGTGCGTTCGGGGGAAATGATGACGAGAATGACCTGCAATGGACTTTTACCCCCTTTCGGAAGCTTAACTTCTCCTTGAATGATATCCTTACCCAACTGTCCGACTCGAACATCATAGGGAAGGGTTGTTCGGGAATGGTTTACCGAGTAGAAACTCCAGCGGACCAGGTTATCGCTGTGAAGAAGCTCTGGCCATTGAAAAATGAGGAGATTCCCGAAAGAGACTCGTTTTCTGCAGAAGTTCGGGCTCTAGGATCAATAAGGCACAAGAACATACTGAGGCTCTTGGGTTGCTGTGATAATGGGAAGACTAGGTTGCTTTTGTTCGATTACATCAGCAACGGAAACTTAGGTGAGCTGCTTCACGAGAAGAGGCAGTTCTTGGATTGGGACGCGAGATACAAGATCATATTAGGAGCAGCGCACGGTTTGGCCTATCTTCACCATGATTGCATCCCTCCCATAGTTCATCGAGACATCAAGTCAAACAACATTCTTATTGGGCCACAGTTCGAAGCATATATCTCGGACTTCGGGCTAGCAAAGCTAGTCAGTTCATCGGATTGTTCGATGACTGCCAACACCATTGCTGGCTCTTATGGGTACATGGCTCCTGGTAAGTTGGACTATGTCACACACGTTATTCACTAGTGTATCTGACTTCAGTCCTGATTGTTTTCCATTAGTTGACAAGGTTATTATTGCAGCTAGCACCTTCAGTATTGAAAGCCTCCAAATTTCGCATATTTTAGGAATACTAGATAACTGTAGTCAAGAGAATACACTTGTTCCTTCATAGCTTTTAGCACACATTTCCACTGAACTAGACATCTCACCTAATTTGGACTTAAGTCAGAACTCTTGGTTATTCTTCCACTTTTTTTACCCATGGTCATTTTCGTTAAAAGTTCACGGATGAAGCATATAGTAACTGATGACATATTGCAGAATATGGATACAGCTTGAAGATCACAGCGAAGAGTGATGTGTACAGCTTTGGCATAGTTCTCCTAGAAATTTTGACCGCGAAGCAACCGATGGACAAAAGGATTCCTGAGAATATGCACATTGTTGCATGGGTGAACAGAGAACTCCGAGAAAGGAAAAGTGAGTTCATGTCCATCCTCGACCCACAATTAGTATTGAGCTCAGGTACACAAATTCAGGAGATGGTACAGGTTCTGGGGGTGTCGCTCCTGTGCGTGAACCAACACCCCGAGGATCGGCCTGCCATGAAAGACGTAGCGGCCATGCTCAATGAGATCAGGCATGAAAATGAGGATCATGAAAAGCCGAGCAAAGCTTTGGGGAGCAACCCGAAAGCAGCTGTTCATTGTTCCAGTTTCTCTAGATCATCTGAACCTCTCATTGGATCAACTTCCTAGGTATAGAAGGACCTCAAGCTCCAGATCTATGGTTCTTGTTCCCTTCAAAAATAACCTATTCATTGTATTGATTGATGTGTATAACAGAGACCAAAATTCATTTGGCTTCCTAGTAAGGTGAGCAAATTGCACGTATTCATCTGTAGCTTCTTGTACTTCTTAACTTTTGATGTTGAGTAACTGAATTGACCAACCATGCTATATATCAAGTGATCAAAGTAAACGGTTTCTGAGACAGGATATGTATGCTTTCACCGAAGTATATGATCATCACATCCAGTTAAAGCCATGCTAGAACGATCATATGAAATGAGCTCTGGTATCGTTCTTGTGAAACATCAGCTTCATCGATACAAGGTATCATGGACTGATTTTGTTCAAGAATCTTCTCGCACATATAAAATTAGATCAAGGAAATAATATAGAGGCCAGGGATGAAGAAAATGTGAAGAAAGAAGCGTAATGCTAGAAAATAGACTTTTGAATCTATGCACACTACCGTTAAAGAAGAACTCCAAATTCTAAATTTTCTGTCTAACAGCACTAGGTGATAACTCGGTGGAAAAGAAGATGAACTGGGATTCAAAATGCTCCCATTTTCACCTACTAAACGCTAGTTACTCACCGGAAAATCTGCTTGTCAAAGCTTATCTACCGTTAGAAGTGGAATATCCCTTCTATTCGGATTATTAGTTAGTTAATTACATGCCATTTTTTGGGAGCCCTGCTACGAAACTAACCGTCCCATCAAGCTGAAAATTCTTTCTTCTACACCTTAGCTCTCAAAGTATTAGCCGATGTCACAACTGGTGATTGAAAAAGGGTGATAACACAACTGAATGTCATATTTGGAATTGATATAGCGCTCATTTTGCGAATTGCCGAACATTACCATATAAAAAATTCAATCAGTCCAGCAATTATGAAACGACAAGACGCTAGTTGCACGAAGAGGACCAAAAGCATGACAAAATGGAGACCTAAAAGGTACCCCATCCTCACAAGCTTATCACTGTCTATTTCGATGTAGTCGAGGAAATTTTGTCCTCCATGCTTTTGGAAGTTGCATGATGCATCGTCTCTAGTCACATGTCTCATTTACGGCCGCTTCCAATCATCCACTACAACAGGAACATATCTTTCTCCCACTCCTCAAATCCTTGAAAAAATTCCTGATGACATGTGGTAAGGAGTGTCAGAGCAATCTATTCTTTCTTTAAGCTTTCCATTCTTATCGCTAGTGTGATCGTTCTGCAAAAGAAATCGTGAGATTTGACCATCTTTGCCAACTTGCAACGTGAACTACTCACAATCAAACATTTCTCCTTGTCACAAAGCACATCCACCGCATTTGTAATATCAAACCATATAAATGACATGAAACCAGCTCCCTACAAACTCACATCATGCTTCACAGCTTTCCAACAGCGAAATTTTTCCCGCCATCATAGGTGTCTAAGTTCGCCCAGTACACATCCCTTCCAATGATGCTGCTCACTTCCCGATATTTTGCCCCAGTAATTACACTAGAATACTCGAGCGATACCTGAGAACGCTCTGAACCAATTCCAATTCTATATGTTTTCACGCTGTATGGCCTTTCAAACGGACCTCGCCTCTTTCTGAGCATGTTTATCTCTCTAAGAAGTCTCACAGGGAAGACTTTTTCCTGAGAGCGCAGGCACACAAACTGTCTAGTGGCTTCATGAAAGACATAAGCCAGCATAAAGCTATTTTGGACAGCAAAATTAAATCTATGTAGGTCTCTTTTCCCATGTGCAATGCATTTGTCATGGGAAGATGGTCTCTTTTCAGATAACTTCAAGGGAAGTGACTGTGAATTACTTCAAAGGCTAAACTTTTCTCTCTTGATGCCCTAAAAGTCCCTTGCAGTATCATTATATTTCCTTAGGAAAAAAATGTTGAAAAAGGTAACCCTTCCTGTCACCTGGAAGAATGACATGAATATTTGGCAAGGGATAGCAGTTAGGTGTTCTTGTGACCAGTGACATTCAAGTAATTTATTATTGCTGAGAACTAAGTACCGTACATAGCAACATTCATTCTTAACAGCTTCTGCTATCTGTACAGAGACAATGAAAGGCAAGTTATAGGATACACGTGAGCCCGAATATAAATACGAACACTGTATGTCCTCTAACTTGATGTTTGATTTTTAATTTCTCCAAGAACCTTATGGAACCTGAAATAAGTCAGAATATATAATCAAGACACGAAGGAATGGCGACAGATAAACAGCTACTTTATAAGTTCATGTTTATCATATTCTGTTAATTTACTTACGGGAATGGTAACTTCACAGTCCACTGCGATAACTTGAGTAGAAGTGAACGAGTGTGGGTTACACTTTCACCTCCGGATGCCACTTTATGCTGCATCCAACACTTTTGACAGAACAAATAGCAATAAGCAAGTCAGATAAAACAATGAGTGGATTTACACAGAGTGTCTGTGTGTGTGTATCTGTGAGCGCACGTGTGTGCGCGTGTCTTGCTGATCAGGGTAGATTATCCTGCGGTTTTACCTAGGTTTTTGTGTCAACGATACAGGTTGTCCACTGAGAATGCAGTCTATGGCCAGGCTTAAATCCCTAGGCAGAGAAAGATAATGCATTTTAAACCGACAGAATGGAAAGGAGTAGTGAGAAGCTGAGCTTATCAAGAAAATGCAACGGACCTTCCAGTAACAGGCACATTATTACTTGGTCGAGAGTCATCAAACTGGCCATGGTATACTAGCTCAAATGGCCTCCGACCATCCTGTTACATGAGCAAAAACTAAGCAAATAACAGACTTTTGCTTAATCTTCATCAAAATAATGGTTGAATACCAACTAGAGAGACACATAGGTCAGGTTCACCTTTTTGAATAAATAGAACTCTGGTGTGCAAACAGCTCCAAAATCACGTGCTACATCCTGGCTCTGCAATTTGATCATTCAAATTTAAGTGCTTGCAAAAAATTCAGTTATATGCAAAATCTGATTATTTATAAATTCAGTTATATGCAAAATCTGATGATTTATTGCCAAAAGACTATAGAATATTCGAGGTCAAGAGACCATAAAGTTGTGTAACAGCACAAAAACAGAAGTCCAAGTATCTCAAAGCACGCAGGACAAGAGTATCATAACGAACAGAAGAACTGAATAAGCATTGACTATATTTTGAGCCAGTTAAGAAAATCGTTCAAATTAGATCCCTCCTCACCAAGGATACACATGAGAAACCAACATGCACAACCCATGGATATGCATGTACCATAGAAAAAAAGCCTAAATAGACAGAGACAAGTTCGCCTCATGTGAAACGATCACCGAGACCACCCAGGTAGCAATTCTGACAGAATGCCTATCTATAAAGTCTCCACTGCAAAATATAACAGAAGGCCAGAGCCCACTAAGTTCCAATAAGATGCTGGTATTTAGAGTAACAGGATAGACTAGGATAGGAGAGACATTAGTACCAATACTTTAATTTGAATGAGAATGTGTATATCGAAGTCTCGTCAAATGAATCAAAGATCCGCATATTTAATAGCACGAGGACATTTAGGCTTCTATGCATGGATGATTATGTATAATTTACTAAGACAGATGAAGCAATAGGTATGGACAGATTTCAGAAAACAGCCTTAGGAAAAAAGAAGAAGAAGTAGTCTAGTTCCTTTTAGCAAGGTTGCATACCTCATCATAGAGATAAGGAAAGGGATAATTGAATGCTTTAGCTTCTTCTGCCATGAACTTGGGCCCATCCTATGAAAAGGAAATGCATTGTAGTCAAATCACAAAGAACGCTCATGCAGCTCTAAAATGGATATAAACAATATGCAACAAACCTGTGGGTGAGTAGCTACAGAGTTCGAAGATATTGCAACAACTGCCAGTCCTTTCTGCAGCATGCAAAAGCAGCGCACATATGGTCAACTCAGTATTCATATCCTCACAGAACTGGAAAAGAAGCATTCTTGTCAATTGGTAGTGTCTACCTTCATGTAGAAATTTGTAAGCTTTACAATATCATTCTTCAAGTGTTTAACAAACGGGCAGTGGTTGCATATAAACATAACCTGAATGACAGAGGTACAAAGCAAATAAGTGCAATGTCAGCATGATTTGTTTAAAAGAGGGAAGGACCCATCCTTGACAGAGAGGCAGCTAAAAAGAACTGTCCAAGCCAGTAACTGAGTTAGCAAGCCATATCGTTGCATCTTGTTCATTATCAAGGGAGGAGCTTTGCTGACACCATATTTTGTACTAGAAGCATCATGGTGGGAGGGTCTAACGTATAGTTTCACTTTTCAGAAGTGTGGAAGCGCCTTTTCTACAGTGCCACGTGCTTCAGAGCCAGAAATGCATTGAGACAACCTAGAGTGTTGTTGTATGTATATCAATATGAAAGGCTTCGCAACTATGAATTCGATGTTTGATCGGGTGAAAGCAGCATCATCTTATTCATATAACAACAATCCACAATAACTTTGATGCTATGCTTTACGAATCAACATTTTGCATATGTACCAATCCATTTTTAGCTACTTTTCCCCTCCCATATAGCTCTTTCATTTTGCAAACAGAGTACACCAAGGCAAAACCTACAGAAGATTACCAAGATAATATATTTGTTGAACCTTCTTAATTATCACCTTACAAAGTTCCTACCAAGATGAGACAACTTAGAACCGGTAAATCTCCATAATGCAGCCACATCTGTTGAGGCTTAGAATAATCGTAAGCAACCCCATTCACTCTATGAATTTGCAAAAGAGAGAAACAAATCAAATTGGGAGGTTATGCTAGCTGTAGAAGGCCTTTCAATGACAAAGTTTTACAATAAAAAAAGCGGCTTTGAATGACTTTTTTTTCCTGCTTTTTGGGTCGCCCAACTAAAAGACTGGAGCAATCTGCACACAAAGTGTACCCTTCAGATGAAGATGCCATCAAGAATAAACCCAACAAAAAGTCCATGCAAGAGGAGCCAAAAAACAAAAACAAAACAACGCAATCCCGCACCACAAAAAATGACAAAAAAATCCATTCAACACGAGGACAGAAGAACAAAAACCGAAACTTTGAGCTCGTGAGGTTTGCGAGAGTACCAGCAGAGCGGGGTAAGACTCGAAATCTTCAAGACTCCACATTTTCCCAGTGAGCGGCTCGGGAAGCTGTTCTCACCACCACCCCCACCAAAAAAAAAAAAAAAAAAGCAAATCAACAACAAGCGAACCCAATTGAATGTACCGACATTAGGAAAAGCGAGAAGGCGATAACAGCAGCAGCAGCAGCAGCGCGACGAGGGGAGAACCTGGAATTGTGGAGCCCTGAAGCCGATGGAGACTCTGTCGGACTCGGTTCTCGCGGCTCTGACGGCGAGCCTCCCCGGGGGCGCGGCCGCGGAGCTTCTGCTCTGGAACAAGCCCATCTTGAACGGCGCAGAAGGGGCGAGAGAGGAGAGAGACGATAGCGATGTCGCGGCGGGCGGTGATGATTTGCGGAGAGGGAGACGGAGGAGACGCGCGCTCGTCAGGAGGACAGTTGCTGCAGTGGCCATGGAATATTCTCCGTCTTTCCTCCGAAACGCAGGGAATCGGTGGAACGGAGCAGAAAGAAGACGAAAAAAAAGTGTCCGTTACAACATGTGAATTTAGGAATTTCTGGCCGGAAATAATTTTTGGACTTCGTAGGAAGGAATTGGAAATTAAGGGAAAGGGGAAAAAATTGTGAATTTTAATACATTTTGTCATTTTGGATTTTGGTTCGATTTGACACAAAAATGTCGATTTTGATTTTTGGTGTTATCCATTCCGAAGCAAGCGAATTTGTGTATTTAAGCTTCAAATTAAATTATAAAACTTAACAAAGAAGGTGGGGTGGTTAAAAATAACGAAAAAAACGAACATGGCAATCATCCAAGGTGTTTTTGTAACATATCCTACTGTTATTTCCATTGTTTATAAATTAATACTCGTATCAAGATCCATATATAGCATGGGGAGAAAAGTTTTATTTTTCTTTTAAAGTTCTAAAGTAATAACTAGGAGACTATATTTAGGTTTATAAGCAATTTGAAAATTGATTTAATTACGATTTAGAGAAAAAAATTTGAAACAAACTAAATCACAATCATCGATTTTTGATTTATTAACAATGCTCCCAACAAACTCTCGCTCTCTAAATTGTTTCCTAATCTTTTAAAAGATATAACTCTTTGTAAATATTTAGGCTAATAAAAACTCTAGAAGAAGCATGCTTGTGATTTCCTTAAAGAAACTATTTCTCTCTTTCTTTTTCTTAATTGGTGCCTGAGGAGAAATTCTTCCCTTTTTTTTTTTTTTTTTGCAAATTTTCAATTGTTCTAAGTATCGTCGCTGAAAGAGGGGACGTGTCACTCCACGAGAAAGCGACGTGTCAACTTCTCAATGGTTCCTCTGATGTGGACCAAAAATACGTATATAGTATTAGATATGTTTTCTTTTTTGGTTAAAATAGTATTAGATAAATTACATATGAGGATTCTCTCTCTCTCTCTCTCTCTCTCTCTCTCTCTAACACAAGTTGCTGAGTTCATCTCAGTAAAATGCATTAGCGTTGTTGGGCGTGCGTTAAATCTAGACAAAGATCCGGCCAAAAATTTATGTACAAAGATGAGATAAATTAAGTGGTCCCAAAAACAGAACGGACTCGAAATTGATCAGGCTTAGGATCTAGTATTCAATTCCAAAACCCGTGGCATGATATTAGAAAAATTACGCCTTTTCTTTTATATCGAATGATAGAACCTCAATGGACCTAAGTTCAATAAGTCCAAGGCTTGAGAAAAAAAAGATTTTTTCAAGTTATGCAGCTCGATACAATTCTCAATCGGGTCTACTTCGGACGCGTTCGGTAACGATTACGTTTCTCGGGAATAATTTTTTATTAGAAATGATTTTTTTTTCGATTATATCACCGGAAATAATTTTTTGAGCAAAAAACGCGTTTAGAATCGTCCAAAATTTTTATTCTCATGATAAAAATGCATTTGGTAGAATTCTTAAATTTTTTTATTTCTTTAAATTTTTTAATACTTTTATTATATTTTTATTATTTTTCTCTTCTTCTTCTTCCTCCTTTGTAGGCTGGTCGTCAGCCCGTCGCTATGGTTGGCAATTTGGCTGGGCGAGGTCGATGAGCTCGCCGGAGGCTTTCTAGATCTAGGTGAGGCCAAGGCAATGTGAGATCAACCTTGCCTTGGCTAGGTGAGGCTAAGCTCACCCAGGCCTCGCCGAGCCACCACCGCCAGGTGACACCGACTTGGAGGTAGCCCGGCGAGGCTCGGGCCGGTGACACTCCGGCGAGGTCGCCGATCATAGCCGAGGCTTGCAACCAGCCAAAAGGAAGAAGAAGGAAGGGAAGAGAAGAAGAGAAAAGAGGAGAAAAAAAATAGGAATTGATTTTAGGAATTATTTTGGAAAAACAAGAAATAACTTTTTCTATTTTGATTCTATTTCAAATCTATTCCCGAGAACAATTTTTTTGCTCTCGGGAATAAAAATTTTACCAAACGAATATTTGTTTTTTTTTCATTTCGAGAAACATAAAAATAGAAATAGCTGTTCCGGAACGGTTACTAAACAGGGCTTTAAAGTGGGGGGTAAAAAGATATTATTCTTTCTCGGGTCAGACCAGATGGACCGTCTCGGCCACACGCCACACAAGGCTTTCCAGCATTATTCTTGCATCCTTTTGCACAATTGACGTCGCTTCCGTCGATGTCAAAACATAGGCGCCCGTCAAGAAAGAAAGAAAAGGAAAATTCACTGTTTTCCAGGAAAAGATGGAAGAAAAAAATTGACCTTTCTCGATAAGTTCACACCACTGGGCCTTTGCTCTAAAAAGAGTATCAAAGGCAGTCCTTGAGTAGGACCCTCAATCCAGAAATCGATCATGACGCTTTCAAACCCTTCCAACAGCAGGCGCTGTTCTCAGCACCCTTTTCCTTCTTCTTCTTTTCCCCTGTGCTCTCTTTTCACCGTGGAGCCAAACGTTATCATAATCAGTCGTTCCCATCTCAATAATTACCCTTGAATGCAATCCGGACCCATCTCGAGTTTTACTTTTTCCTTTGCATCCTCATCCTGTGGCTGGTCTCGCCCTGTCATCATGCAAGGTTCAATCACAGGAAGTATGGATGGACCTTAGTGCGGGCGAACAGTGGAAGATGGGGTTTCTTCATTTCTCGCTCAATCATGTGTCCATATTACGTCGTGGCAAACGGAAGGTCCGCAGTACGTCATTGACGTGTGCTCAGATGCTGCTATGTTAGAACTTTCGATTCTATCATTCGATTTTGGAATATAATACCCCGAACAGAGATGTGTTCTGGGTTGATTGCTTCTTGCTTAGAACGAGCAATCGCTCGATGAGGATAGGCACGAGCTGTATAAAAGCGGCTCTGTAACAGAGAGAACGTCAGAGGGCGGTGATAGCTCCAAGGTCAGATTTAATGTCATTGTCAATGTTGGATTAAAAAAATGGGATTTTCTTTTAAAACTTGTCCAGACCCCAGAAAACTGTTTTTGCTAATGGCGTTGATAAGCAGGGCGGTCACTTGGTGCATAAAAATCTAAAACGTCTCTCTCTCTCTCTCTCTCTCTCTCCATCTCTCTCTCTCTCACACGCTAGCCAAAGATACTGCGTCTCGAGATGCAACTAAATAAAGAAGAAGAAGATGCAGAGGTTGGTATCAAGAGAAGGAGAACGATGGAGAGAAGGTCAGAGATCAAGTCCGCCGTTGAAGAGCTCTCTCTGATGGTCAAGCTCAAACCAGCCGTGACCAGAGCTACAAATGGCGATGAAAAGGACGAACCGCGTGATGATGCCTTCCATGTACCAACAAGGCCTTTCCTTTCTCTCTGCAGCTTAATTCTTGAAGTTCTTGGTAAGTCGAATTTCTGGTTTTCCTGCTTTCTTGCTTTGACAGGCTTTCGGCAAACTATTAGTCAATGTTTTCCGGTTGGCTCCGTGATCTTGCAGATAAGGTTGGCCCAAGAATGGCCGTTCTGAGATTAGACGTCCATCAAAATGTTCAGGTAAATGAAAAACGAACGCTTAGAATTTTTTTTTTTTTTTTGCTTTTCTTGTCTGTGATGCCTTGAAAATCACTCCCCTCTCGGACAAAGTCCTGTCCAGAACGTGGAGGCCTCAGGCTTTGACTTTTTTTTTTCCTTTTTCCCATGGACGAAAGTGCCCCATGTGCATATTTCAGATGGGCTGGCTTCATGACATGTCGTCTTTTGTCCTTTTGTCCACTCGAACTCAGGGTGACGTTGTCTTTGTGAGGATATTTATCAGTTTTCTGATCTCAATGCTGGTTTGGTTCATGCCTTCATGGGGTGTGGCCGGGAAATTTCTCCATCTCTCGCCATTCTGTGTTCACTTCCATGAGCAAAAGAAAATGAATATGAGATTCACCTAGTTTGGTTGTCCGTTTTGGTTTGTAGCGAGTGGAGTTGTTCAAAGAATCTGACCCATCGAAGTATTCGAATTTGGCTGAGATGATAAAGAAAGAGGCAGATGAAGGCAATGCAAAAAAGGGTAACAGCTGCAGCAGAGCAATAGTTTGGCTTACCAGGTAAATAAATCCCTGATTGCCTTACTCTTTGGTTACTTGAATCACTTAGGCTGACGTCTGATAACTTTATCGTATTTTCCCAACATAGTTCATGTGACGTTCCAACTCAATCTGTATCAGTAGATATGCTTAACACTATTGGCTCCTAGCAGTTCCATTATCATAATTCGCATTTGATAGGATGGTTTCAGTATAACTAAAAGCAGTTACTGCCCAATGAGATGAAGAGCCTCGACTTTAAAAATAATTGAAATTTGTTCATTTACGCAATATATATGATTTACAATGGTATTGCCAAGTTAGAAAGCACTAATCCCTTGATGTGCTGAAGATTCTTAAGTTCCAAGTAACAAGTGGTTGATTATCACCAGATCCTTGGACTTGATGGTGGCCCTATTGCAAAGGTTAGCCAACGATCCTGGACAGAAGATGGAACAAGCAGTGGAGGAGTCCTACAATGTCACCTTGAAACCATGGCATGGATGGATTTCCTCGGCTGCCTTCAAAGTAATATCAATCCCCTGATTTTATGTTGTTTCACTTTTTTTATTATTCTTGGTTAACCAGTCATAGTTTCAGAATTTTGCGTAGCCTTTTAATATTGATCGTGTTACTAGTACGACTGGACAGGATTAATAAACAATGTAGTGATTTAGCTATGGTCTTAAGGAAGAAATTTCAAAGCCAAATTCTCATCAGATTATCAGTTCTATTAAAATTGTTACAGATTGCCCTTCAACTGGTGCCCGAAACAAAAACATTCATCAACCTCCTCAAGACAAAAGATGAAAGCTACGAAAACTTCAAAGAGGACACACAGACCTTAATTTCATTAGCATCTCCTGTTCTGGAAGAGATCCACTGTATCCTGGTAATCACATCTCATCATATTTCCAACTGGATTTAACTGTCATATACATTTACTTAATTTTTTGAATCTCTTTGACATATTGCAGAAACTTTATGGCTTGGATAGATTGAAATCTAAATAATGAGATCGGACGAAGGACCTCCAGACTGTACAGTTGTTGCTAGTCATGAAGTTTTGAACTTTCTTTTTTTGTTTTTGATTTTCCCCTCCTGGCATCATCGCCCCCTCTAGTAATTACATCCACGTGTTGTTAGCTTCATGAGCAAAGTTGGCTTGGGCTCTGAAAGAGCTGAACTTGTGCAAGGTACAAGAAACTTTGTGTACAGTCAGGTTACTTACTCCAAAAGTTACAGATATACAGAGAGTGCATTTTCTGTCAATATTTTGACTGTCACGAATCTACTCTGCATAATAATATTATCTATCTACTGCACAAGTTTCATTTATATTGTTACACAACCACCGGTTTCAAGTCCAGTTGAAGCTGGAAGAATTCCGCTTCTCATAGATACTTCATTCTTAGTCCATTTCGCTACTGTATAATGATGAAATTGGCAGAACCATAATGTGTATAAAGGTGAAGTACACAGTAGAGGCGTTTCTTCAAAACATTTAAGTCCACGTTCAAAAGTTAAAATGTTGGAATGACCTAATTACATAAAGCTCATTATTTCTGCAAATCGAATTCACATGATCTCAGCAATCAGTTAGAACCAATTTATGTGTCTCCTCTCTCATCTTTGGCTTCCCTTGAAAGCTAGTGCTATCTTGTATTACTCCCAATGAAGTCAGGTACTCAGATGGACCTTTTCAAAAATCCCTATCTGATCTACTCCCAAATTAATGCCGCCTGAGTCCGTGGGATGTTGAGGAGGATCGTGATGTGCAATAAGTGCCGCGACCAGACCTGCATTGCTCGCAATGCTCGGCTCGGTGAACCACGGTTTGTCCCTTTCGTCTATGAAATGATCAAACTCGTCCGGTCCACCCACCATGGCTCCCAAAAGAACATTTGGGTTGGGGTCTTTGGAGTGCAGCCAACCGTCTCCCTCGCTGCATGAGTACTTCTGACCATCCCACGGGATTGATGCGCTCCTCTGATGAACTTGCAATGGGTACTGGCCGCCCTCCGAAGCCAACCATGTAGCTCATTTTCATTGGATTATCTCCCAGGATATAATCAATCTGAAGGAAACAATATATTGTCAGACGTAAAATTGGTGATGATTGTTTAATCTTCAAATAGGAACATATTGTGGCCAATTTAAATGAAATCACAAATTCATGAGTGCGAGCGTGGAAGAGGCCATTGCATCAAGATTCCCCTGACGCCATTGTTTTCTTTAAAAAATTCAGACCTAGTTCATAGTTGACTGTGTTTTTAGTGGACAGAGCTGCACCGACAAGTTAAGACTGAGTCTTGGCACAGCACTACCAACCGTTGCTGAGCTCAAGCCCAACTGAATACCACCCATCAACAGGTCTTGATATACAATGATCACAGCTAGAGAATTTTTCACTTTGCACGGTGGGCCCAATGCATTCTTGAGTTATGTGATGGCTAAGCTGACCTGAGAAGAAGAGAAGCTCTGCAACATCTTGACTGAGAATGATCGGTCATGGCACACCCCTCCTGTCCTGCGGAGAAGATTGAGGTAGTCACTATACAGCTTACTGAGAAATGATGCCGTCGCTGCATATTGCAGTGGTGACCCAGAATCTGGTTTCAAGAGTATTAATCCACCTGTTTAAGAAACTGAGAAGTCAGAAAAGCTTAGGGCATAAACTGGAGAACTAAACAGATATAGACAGATAGACATGACAATTTGCCTAGAGCATCATTAACAGCAAACTCAAGAACTTTTACCCTGTGTCTTATTGAAGCTTTGATCCGATAGATATGAACAGAGGACTGACTCGGTCATGTTTGCTGATGATGCAAAAGAATCTTCATAAGGGTAGCCGAGATCACGAAAATATAGAAGTCGGGCAAGCAATACCTATAAGAACACATCCAGAACTTAATTCCTAATGTCCGTCCAGAATTACATGAACATTAATCAACCTTTGCATCAAAAGAGTTGTTTGTCTCCCACTCACCGCACTGCCGAGGAGCTTGTTGTCCCAATAGAACACCCCTCTCTCACTAGTCCTTTCCTCTTGCAAGGCCAAACGGAAATTGTGAGAAGCATATTCAAGATGGGATGGATTCCCGGTAGCAAAGAACAACCAAGTCCCTCCCCACACTAAATCATCTTTGAAGCTTGTCGAATTGTAAAATGCTCTGGCGTCCCCTCCACACTCATCGACTGCAGTGTAGGTCCCTTGTTTCATTGGATCTTCTTTGATTGCAAGCTCAAACAAAGTTTCTGCCGCTGCTGTTAATTGTATTGCATAGTCTTTTTGATCTTTGAACACTAAAGATGCCGCCGATAATCCTGCAACTACTTCCCCTGCTAAGTCCGAAGCCGCCATGTCACAAGATGAAACAGGTCTCACATAGCTCATGTCTTCGGGTCTTTGCCAGCAAGTTGTGTCATTATCACCACCCTCGGTATCATTCTTAGCACCTCCAACCTACAAAGAAAGATGAACAACATTTTGACTGAGTTCCACAGATGAGAGTAAGGATTACAGAGGGAAAGTGCTTAAATCCTGCCTGAGGATACAAGATGGGATCCGAAGTCACATTTGGAGGAATAAAGAGCTTCAACAAGTAATCACTGCCCCATCTGATAATGTCTCTCGCATGATCTAGCTCACCAATATCAGCATACTTTTCGTGATATTATAGCATGCTCCAACTCAATAAGGTGACCGTGTAAGCGGTTGGGAAGCTGAACTTTATGTTGTTCCCAGAGTCATAAAAACCACCTAAAAGGCCAGCCTGCGTGGCATTCCCATCTTGCAATCCCGAATCTCCTCGAAATTTCACGGGACTGGTCTTTGGGTAATACCCAGCTGCAAAAGACAAACTTCAATGTGATTCAGGAAGAAGAAAGAATCACATCATTATATTTTATAAAGTAAAAGGATGAAAACAATGATATAAGCTGGTGTGGTGAGAATCATTACACTTTTGAGCATCAAAGAATGTAAGTGCCTGGTTCACTGCAAGAGTGAGATTCTTGGAGGGCCCATCATGCTTATGCTTCTGCGGAAGAAAGAGAACCAGCAGAACAAGTGCAAGGACAACGAGTACTATTGAGATGGCAATGTAGAGAAAACGCTTGAAGTGTTGCCTATCGGTGATAACAAGATCATAGTCGTAGGACTTTGAGAATCTGGAGGGGATAGATTCATAAGCATTGGTTTGTGACTGAGGAAAAAGGCTGCCGAACCTGAGTTCTACGGAATTCCACCGGCTATCGGATGGCAGAATCCGTCCTGCTTCAGACAATGTGTGAACAAACCTTACAGAATATGCTTCCAAATCTGCTGCAGAATTATGTGAAGGCGAACCAATGGGGTAGTCGGACCTGGGCATAGTTAAAAAGATCGAGGTTCCAAGAGTATGCTTCTTGATATGAGGAAGGAAGAGGATTGTGTTTTATGATGAGAATTTTTTTTAAAAGAACAAATTACAGATTTTGTGCCTGAAACTTTTACCGGCTGATTTGTTGAGAGGGTAACATCTCTTTCTTGTGATCACCTATACTTCTATATCACGCATTTGTTGTGCTCCTGTTTTATCAGCATCCTAGGAAAGCTTATTTTGCATTGTTTTCAAGAGGTCAAGTGGAAGGGTCCATAGAACTAGAAAACAGATCAAACGTTCAAGAGGAATTTGCCCATTGGACATATTCCAAGATGCTTCTCTTTAGAAAGCAGATCAGGAGAAGCGAATCGATGATTCCAAGGAAGGAGTTTGCACACTTTGTCTATGCCGGCCTTGTCATAAATGGTCTTTCAGAAAGAAGATAGCTTCCCTTTGGTTGCAACTACAAGATCTGTCTCTTTCGAACTTCCATCCTTGGCTACTGGAAATCGATGTCAATTGTCAGCTGTAAGCAAGCACATCAGTATACATTAAAAAAAAAATACATAGGAAATGACATCATAAAGCAAGCTTCAGTATAGGAATGAGAAGTGGTACTATGGTCGTTGATCGTGGGCGATAGAGACGATACCAAGATTTATCAATTAGGGTGTTACTCAAAATGGAACTGTATGAACCTTTCTGCTAGAACCTGGCTAACCGCAAATTAATGAGCATCTGATCGGACCTATGACCGCCCCTAATAGGCCCAGCCGTTCTTGCTCTAGGTTGATCCTCTGATAAACCCGTTAGGCCCATTTTCAGGAACATGGAATTTATTGGGCACAGTCAGTTCCCAGTTCTGGCTCTGGAACTGTCCATGCTTCAACTTCAAACAAAGGAATCAAATTGTCTGAAAGAGTTCCTTGATTGAGTCAGATTTCAATTACTTATCCAAAATACCGGAAAGGTCACCAATTTTAATCGCTTTTAATAGTGGCTCATGAAAAGAGTCTTTTAGCAGACCAAATTTGCCAATCCATAGTTTTGGCTAGTCAAGGGATTATAAGATTCAGAGCTAGCCAAGGGGATTATCGGAGCACGTTCGGTCCAGAACCAGGCCGGTGGATATGTGATATTTTTGCAAATAAATACGAAGCGTTTTAATTCACGTAATTATGTATTCATTATAGTACTTGAAGAGTACAAGCTCAAACTGCACAGGCCATCACCACACACATGGACAGTCTGCGCACATCCAGTGCATGTGATCCTTCCATCAGTTGGATTTGGATCCTTCGTATAATTAACAAAGTACACAGAAATTGATTTACTCCGAGCATTATTGATACGATGATAATGACACAGACAAAACTACATTGTCTGAAACAAGAAGCAAAAGCATCAGAAACGAGAACTTTCCACATAATTGTTTTACTCTGTTAGTTTGTTTCTCAGGACGGGGCAGCTTGAGGCAGCCTCTTCAACAGCATTATCATTCATTGGCCCGCCCTTCGTTAGACCTCCAAGCAGCTCTCCACGGTCATAGAAGAACTCCACCTTCACAATTTTCTCCTGGTCGTTCAACTGTTTTTTTACATGGAAAAGAACGTAGCAAGTAGAACTTGTGTGAACGAGAATTCAGCTCCTGAACTATTAAGAACACAATCAGTAAAAGATGCAAATATATAGGGGCACCTGAAAAACAGCCATTCCGTACAACTCCACCTTGTCCCCAGTTGGGGCATGCCCCTTGAAAGGGCCCTCCATGAAGCCCCAGTGCCGGAACTTGTACACGATTTCCGGTGGTCCTGAGTAGACCTGGAGGACCTCCAGCGCAAACCCACGCGGGAATGCTGTCGTGAAGGCATGGTGGGCCGTGTCCACAGTCTCCTCGGCCGGGTTGTAGCACCGGTACTTCTCGGGCAGCGAGGTCTGGAGGAGGGCGTTGTAGCTTCCCCCAAGCTTCTTCTTCTCTTCCAGAGTCAGAGCCTTTCTTCCTAAGCGCCAAACATTTTTTTGGGGGTTAATCATTCAACTTGTTTTGATTAGTCCATTTATTTAGAGATAATTGTTCGAGCAATTACAAAGTAGCACACCATTGAGGCTGATGGTGTAATGAAGTGGGTCGATAGATTTGTTGTCCAGAAATCTGGTCTTATGGAACATCTCCATCTCCCATGTCTTCACCAGGTTCTGCACTTTCTCTTCGAGAGACCCCGGTGGCCACAACTTCACACGAGTACATTTATTGGGTTAAAAGAGGCGAAATTGAGCGAGTTGGCTCGTACGAAATCCCGACTCTTATGTCAAAAGAGAACAAACCTTGGTCCGGCCTTGTTCAAAGAGAGTGTTGACAGCATCATAGTCGGGAGGGGCACCGTATCTCCAGTGAGTGTGCTCTTCTCCTTCTCCACTCAAGTAGGAACGATACTTGTCCTCACAAGTTTCCAAGCTCGCCATCTTTTGCTCAGCTCATACACGGGTACACGTTTTATGTACAAGAGAGAACATATAAATAGGCACATGTCAGTTGAAAAGTCATCCTAAAAGGTAAGCTACAGTCTCTCTCTCTCTCTCTCTCTCGCATTTCTTGCTTATTCCTGTATTTTGAATTCTACCCTTTGAGAAAGAAAACAAGTTCGCTTCACATCATCACTCTTAGTCCTGGATTTTATTTGGATTCCGGTTGCTCGCCGTCAACTTTATAAAGTGTGCTAAATCACTCTGAATTCTCGTACTGTTGGCATGCGGCTGTCCAGTGTCCATCGTGGTCCTGTCGGTTGCTTCATTTTCACCATGTACCTGGTTAGTATTAGGATCTTTAGGTAGCTAGGATTGGTAGGAAGGGTGGACACATCGTAATACCATTTCAAAACTCCGACCCAATCCTTCACCTGGGTCATCACCCCTTGATCAACTGCCTCGAGCCAACAACTACGAAAATGATCTTATTCTTTATTTTTTTTAATCATCTTTTCAAACTTTCCACCCCTGAAAGTGAATTGAGACCTTGCTTAGGCACCTTCAAATCGTCTTAGTCACAAACCCAGTCAAACGAGTAGTGGCGTGCTCCCTCAGATACAGACGCACCTAAGCCTAGAACGACAATCCACGAGGAAGGAAATTTTCCCTTGTCCGTTCGTTTCTTGTCCCCTTGGTGGCTGAATGCGACTCCCCTTTAAGAAAAGATAAAATCTTCATGGGGATGAAGATCAAGAGCCTTCTCCTCCATGGAATGGACAAAGAGGCGGCTCACACGAGTCGTTAACTTTGACTGTGATGATTGGAGCTCTGTCATTGATTGGGCGATCCGCTCTGATGCTCCTCTCGTTTTCTCCGCCAGAATTTACATTTTTATTTGAACTTTGAGAAATAATGAAAATTTTTAATTGAATTTATATGTCAATACTTACGTATTGCGAGAGTCTCGAGTGCATAAGGTTGAAGAAATAAGTTAAAGTGCATAATATGGTTACAAGATTAGAAAAAATCAAAAAGGAAAAATAGTCACTCTAAACAGACTAACTCCATATACCAATCAAAATCTTTTAACTTACCAAAATTATTCCATACCCTAATTTTGAATTTTAGAAGACTTTATTGAATTATTACAATTAGTTCACTCTCGGCACACACAAGTTCTTTGATTTACTTGCTCGTGTGTAACTCTCTAATTCTTCTACTTTGCCCCTCTCCTGCTCTTTCTTGGTTGAAGCCTACTCTACATATTATGATGAAGCTCTCGTCAAGCTTCATCTATGAACTTAAAATGGATTCAGCTTGTCCTCTAATGACACATACTTTTCCAGAAACCTAGCTCTAACATCATCTTTAACAATCCGGTCAATCCATGTGATCTGTACCTTCGAGAGGAGTATTCAATTGATCACGTCTTTCATGCATATTCTCTAATTAAGCACTAAAGTGTTATCTAATGCGCTAAGAATGTACCTTCCAATGCCTCATCAATTTAGATGAGTAGGAACACTATGCAAGTTACACAACCTTCATACATATGGATATCATCGTGGATTGTTTAAGCATACAATTTCAGAATTTTCCTCTTTTTTTTTTTTTTTTTTTTGGATGGACATATAATTTGCTGCTGCATGAGCAGGAGAGGCTCAGATTGGTGGTATATGTAGACAAGATAACTATACAGAATTGTACGAGGTGATGCAAAAGATTCATAGTATCCCGGTGTAACTTTTCATTGAAAAAGAGACATTGAGGTGATCATAAAGGTTCGAAATGGAGAAATAGTACATCGAGGAGGAAACGGACTTTTCTTCTCAAGAAGCAACAACGGGGACGACACATAACATTTTCCCCTTCTTCTTTTTTTAATGTTTTATTTGGTTAACCGGTGGTCCTAATGAAAGGGCAGCTTGTGGCTGAAGCTTCTTCACCAGAACTCTGCAAGGTTGCTCCTTTCATCAGACCTCCAAGAAGTTCGCCGTGGTCGAAAAAGAAATCCACCTTCACGATTTTCTCATTCTCGTCGAGCTGCATTTAGAACAATAGGTGACATAATCAATCTCTGCTGGAGCAGTAGATCGCGATTGAAAAAAATAAAGTTACGAAATGTTTTAAAGCCCCGAAACAGGGTTTATTGTATGCAAAATCACTCTAATCTTCATGCTGCATACAATACGAGTGCTGTACTTATATCAGTCTTCTCAAAACTGGTGTATCTGTATCGGTAACAGAGAATTCTTATATGTGAAAATGAAAATTCACCTCCAGTATTCCGATCCCGAAAAATTGGACCATTTCGCCCATTGGGGCGTGGCCCTTGAAGGGTCCTTCCATGTAACCCCAGCGCCTGAACTTGTAAGCGATCACAGGCGGTCCTGAATAAACCTGAAGGACTTCAATCGCGAAGCCATATGGGAATGTCGTCGTGAAGGCCACAAGGGCTGAGTTCGAGGTCTCATCCTTTGGATTGTGGAACCGCAGGTTCTTCAGTAGCGCGGCCTGTGGGAAGAAGTTGTAGCCCCTTCCAAGTTTGCCCACATTTGCCAAGCTCTGGGGTTTCCTTCCTGACATTGACAATCGTGAATCCTCAACTGAAGCTGCGAATTTCTACGCTCTAATGCATAGGAATTTGGTGGACTTTGATAACTGTATAGAGCTAGAGTTTGAATGTTTTAGGTACCATTTAGGCTCAAAGTGAGCATTTTGGGGTCAGCAGTTTTGTAGTCATCTGGGCATAACTTATGGAACATCTCCATTTCCCAAGTCTTCACTAGGTTCTGCACTTTTTCTTCTTGATAACTGGGTGGCCATTTCTTCAAGCAAAACCATAACAAAAAAAAGATTGCAAAAGTTTTCAGATTGGACCTAACCAATTTAGTTGCACACTATGCAATATCTTAGTTCGGCCTTCTTCGAAAAGCTTGTTGATGACATCATAATTCCGCCCGGGGGAGAAAAGGGGGGGGAGGTGGTGCAGAATCTTTACTTGGTAATGTTCTCTCCTTCGTTCAAGTAAGACCGGTACTTTTCTCCCCCGTAACCCGAAGACGCCATTCGTGTCTAGTTTCACGAGGAGATTGCTAGTAAATGGACCTCCTTATATATAGGAAACACAGGTATCTGATGACAGATGTCACACCAGTGCAGTCACACAGGAAAAACGAAAAACACAAGCGAGAATGCCAGTGAAATTCGGCCTGCTGATCAGAGCGTTTAATTATTGTTGACTTGACATGAAGTCAGCTGTCCTTTTAAACCAAGTTGGATGAAAGTAGGAGCTTCTTCATCTGTTTGAAGAAAATCCAATCTGTAACTAAAGTCAGAAGTCTTATGAAAATCATCTGCAGAAGAACCGGCATGGCTGAAGCAGTCGCCTGTCAATGGACACCCAGATTTCTGTCATCAAAGGTTTCACATGCAAATGCTTGAGAGGAATCTCCTAGATTATTGTGTGTAGCCATCGGCGAGTCTCCACTTGAATAATATCATCTCGTTTAACAGTTAATATATGAATCAGAAGCATATATCTAGGCAAGACAGACTCGGGTGTACCTAAAGAAAGCGAATTGATCAGCAATCAGTTTTACCTGCCGATCTTCGGATGGTCTAAACATACATCATTGATTGTCCCAATCGAAAACCTCTTTCAGAACTAGTGGGGATTAGGTTAATGCTTTGACCTGGCAATGTTACATGTGCGGGGAGCTTGCATTTGTATAATCCATACTGAGACTTTTCCAGGAAAAATGTGATCCTTGAACTGAGATTGGCCATTCCGAATTCTTGCCTAATCAATACGTAGTTGGACATGATCCACCCCACGGTGAACGAGTTGGTTTACGCTTTGACCCCTCATCCGGAAGGGTAGAGGTTCAAAACTTCTCGCCCCCATTGCGCGACTTAAGTGGAGTGCCGTGGGAGGTGGGCCCACGCGCTAGTACCCCGGGTTTACATCACTAGCTGCCGGTTGTACGGCGGTTCCCGAGTCATCAAAAAAAAAAAGGTAATTGGACATGTCATAATCACCACACGCAACAATAGGGAAGAAGTCTCTCTCTCTCTCCATTCCTGGAAATATCTTATCTTATATTAGCCATCTACCAGTCCCCTCAAAACAAACTTCAAATTATGTTTGTTTCACAAAAAATTAATGATTTAGAGAATATTTTTCTTAAAAATAATTGTTGGAAATAATTAGTCAATGAAAAATATTATTTGTTATTGATGACAATTTATATTTAAATATTTTCATGGACAATGAGAATTTTATTCTCCTATTTATTTTTGTAAGTGATATAAGCGACTATTTTTAGAAAAATATTTCCTTAATCATTATTTTCTCAATTTGTCATACGGTTTACCGAGCCAAGTAGTGGGGGCTCATCCTTGGACTCGATTGCATGTCTTCTTCTTCACTAGCAATAGCGTCAGCGTCTGTCGTCTGGATCAATCACACGATCATCTTTTCCAAAGCCAATTGCACTTTGTTTTTCACACGGCTTGACTTATATGAAAAGGAGAGAGCGAGTCGGTTTGGCTACGACCCTCTTTGGACATTAGCAAGTCCTTCCGTTCAAGTCGGAATCACGGAAATCATAGTCAGTGCTTTTGTTATTTAATTTATGTGGGCCTTACATAGGATCCACATTACCAACTATCGAAAGTGACCCCAATTCTATGTAAATCGCGAATTCCTTGCGATTCTCAGCCAGTTTTCGATGGGAGAATGGCTCCTTCTCTTAATTTTGTTAGCATTTTTCGTGGACCCTTAAGAGATAGCCAAATGCAAATCGAGCGTGCAGCCAAGTGACCCGGAAGTCGCCCACGGACAGCAATTTTTTTCTCATTAGATAGATTTTCTTTAGCGTTTGAACAAAAAATATATATATTATTCAGCGTAATTCCAAGCAATTTCCTAACTCCCATGCTAAATGTTGTAGTACACTAATGGATTTTAACTCGTTCTTTAAAAAACCACACAAATAATGTTACACACCAAATCCTATATGGATAAGGGCATAACACGGCGTTTCCTTTTTTTCTCTTTTTCTCCTTCCTACCTTGGACTTTTCAACCCATATTTTACAAACAATCTTGCATCCACTTTGGCGTACACATACATTCAATTATTTTTATACTTTTACTTACTTTATTCTTCTAAAATATTTTAAGCATTTTAGATTAAATTAGAAATCAAGTGTAGACGCCTCGGAATTCATGAGAGGCAAAAAGTCAAACTACCAAAAAAAAAGGAAGATTTAACTTATCCTCGAACCACATATATTTCGAGAGGAACCTAACTCTGACATCATCTTTAATAATATGGTAAATCCATGTGATCGGTACCTTCGAAAGAAGTACTCAAATAATCACATCTTTCGTGTATATTCTATAGTTGTCGCTGAAGTGTTATCTGATGCGCCAAATGTGGACTGAAACTCAGACATTGCGCTCTGGTGGAATTATTCATTGCAAAAGAGACATGATATGATCACAAAAGAAGCAACAGAAGGGACTACACGTGACATCTCCCCTTGCTTTTATTCCTTTTCATCTTTCTGTTTGGGTCAACCGGTGTTCCTCATGAAAGGGCAGCCCGTGGCTGAAGATTCTTCACCAGAACCTTGCAAGGTTGCTCCTCTCATCAGACCTCCGAGAAGCTCGCCGCGGTCGCAAAAGAACTCCACCTTCACAACTTTCTCATTCTCATCGAGCTGCGTTCAGAACAACAGGTGACATAATCAGTCTCTGCTGGAGCAGATCACGCTCGAAAAAAATAAAGTCACGAAAAGTTTTATAGCCCCGAAACGAGGTTTATTGTATGTAAAATCACTCTGATCTTCATGCTGCATACAATACGGATGCTGCACTTGTGTTAGTATTCTCAGAGCTCGCGGATCTGCATCGGTAACAGAGAATTCTTGCATGTGAAAATGAAAATTCACCTCGAATATCCCGATCCCAAAAAATTGGACCATTTCGCCCGTCGGGGCATGGCCCTTGAAGGGGCCTTCCATGTAACCCCAGTGCCTGAACTTGTAAGTGATCACGGGTGGTCCTGCATAAACCTGAATAATTTCCACTGCAAAACCGCGCGGGAATGTCGTTGTGAAGGCCACATGGGCTGAGTCGAAGTTCTCGCCCTCCGGATTGTAGAACCGCAGGTTGTCCGGCAGCGCGGTCTGCAGGAAGAAGTTGTAGCCCCCTCCAATCTTGCCCACATCTGCCAGGCTCTGGGCTTTCCTCCCTGAAAGGCGACTAATTGTAAATCCTCAACTGAAGCTGTGAATATCTACGCTCGAATGCATGAGAATTCGGTGGACTTTGATGATTCCATGGAACTAGATTTTGAATGTTTTTCGGGTACCATTTAGGCTCAAAGTGAGCTTTTTGGGGTCAGCTGTTTTGAAGTCGTCTGGGTTTGCCTTGTGGAACATCTCCATTTCCCAAGACTTCATGAGGTGCTGCACTTTTTCCTCTAGGGAACCGGGTGGCCATACCTTCAAGCAGAACCGAAACAAAAGAATTACAAAGCTTTCAAATTGAGCCGAATCCAATTTAGTTGCACATCATATCATATTGGTTCTTATGCTAATGAGCTGTATATATGGAATCGAGCACCGCGGCACGTGCATGCAGGTGCGAGTGCAAACCTGAGTTCGGCCTTCCTCAAACAACTTGTTGACGACGTCGTAATTCGGGGGGCCGCCAAATCTCCACTTGGTGTTCTTCTCTCCATCACCGCTCATGAAAGACCGGTACTTGTCTCCCCCGGAACCCGAAGATGCCATCGTGTTCAGCTTCACAACGATATTGCCAGTGAACGGGCCTCCTTATATATAGGAAACGCGAGTACCCGACGGCTGAGGACACCCAGGTGCAGTCACGCAGGAAAAAGGAAGAAAGACAAACGAGAGCAGCAATCAAATTCGACCTGCCCAACAGAGCGGATGACTATTGTCCAATTGAGATGAAGTCAACTTTTTTTTTTTAACCTAGTTGAATGAATAAGAAACTCGTTCATCTATTTGAATAGATCCAGTCTCATGTCTAAAGTAATGAGTTTTGCGGGAACCATGAGTAGAATCACATGGATGCCAGGTTCCGTTAATTAAGGTTTTCATAAGCAAATGCTAGAGAGTAATCTCTCTTAGACTACTGTTTGTAGCCATCGGAGAGTCCCCACTTGGATAATATTCATTATTCATTTCCTTTAATTGTTGATATATGAATGAGAAGCATATATTAAGGCAAGGCAGTTCAGCAAATCACTTTCACCAACCAACGTTCGACTGGTCTAAACATGCATCGTTGCTTGTCAAATTAGAAAACCGTTTTCAATACTAATGAGGATAAAGGTTTGATGTATTGACACGGCAATGTAAAAAAATCATGTGCGTGGAGCTTGAGTTTGGACAATCCGTGCTATGATTCTCCCAGGAAATTGTCATCCTTAAACTGAGATGGAACATTTCGACTCCTTGCCTGATCGATAAATAGTTGGACGGATCATAATGACCAAGTCCATCTCTCTCTCTCTCTCTCCCTTCCTCCTGTTCTTGGATATGTCTGATAATACTATTCTACTAGCCGCCCTAAAGATGTTCGATGCCAACTTCGATTTGTCTTCCAGCTATTATAAAGTAATCGTGCCAAGTAGTCTGGGCTCATGTCTGGACTCATTTGCATAGAGGCGACGTGCCCTGTCTTCTTCTTCGATAGCACTAGGGTCTGCATCAATCGCACAAATATCTTCTCCAAAGCCAATCGCACTTTGTTTGTCCTATGGTTCAGTTTTATATCAAAGGGCAAAGCGAGGTTGTTTGGCTATTATCCTCTTCGACTGTTGGTGGGGTCTCAAGTAGAATTCACAAGATAAACAATGAAAAGTGACCTAATTCATGTAGACCACAAGTTCTCGCAATTCTCACCCTCTCCATGATTAAAAAAATGGTTCAATCTCTTAATTTTGTAGCACTCTTGGTGTGGCCTCCAAAGATAGCCAGTGCAAATCGCTTGTGCAGCAAGTTACCTAGGAGTCCTCACGGGCAAAAACACTTTAGGTAGGGTAGCTCTCCACCCAGAGTTCGAATCATCAGAGGTAGCTACTTGAACTTAAGCTAAAACTAGGATGGGTTAAAGGTGACTAGTGCGTCTCATGAAATTTATCCGCCGCCATTGGTAGAAATGAGAATGCCGCACAATTATTATATAAATAAATAAATAAATTATGTTGGAGTCTCTTGACATTAGTTCTCCAATTTGGTCTCTAGTAACTTAATACTTCCTGATCGATTTCATCCACCAGTAATTTATTTGTGCAATTGAGATTCTACAAATCTCGTCGTATTTCATCTTTTGGTAATAATGTTGTAAACGGACTACTTTCCTGAAGAGGAAAAACTTCATTATCAGACTAGGACCAAAACTGTGCAGGCCCAGCTGCATAATTTCGATTCTCCTACCGTCTTGCCTTTTCGACCAGGCTACTTCTCAGGCCCAAAACCATGAGCCCAATACCTTCAGACCGAGCCTAATTTCTTGGCGAGCTTCCGAGTAGGAGTGGCGAGTGGGCCAGCACGGCCCGGGCATGGCTGGCCTAGCAAAAATAGCATGCCGCGCAAGGCCAGGCTCGTTTACCAAGAAAGCCATGCTTGGGCACGGCCCGCATGACTTGCTACAATGCCAGGCTCCGCCATGCCCGGCCCAGGCCCACGAGCTTTTTCTTTACAAAACGGCAACTCTCCGATAGCTACTTTTTGTGTTGTGGCCCCTCGTGCCCCCAGATTAAACGCTAAAAGAGGCCCAAAAGAACGGGGAAAGGGACAGTGGCCCATGGGCTGATCAATGAAGCCCAAGAACCTGACTCGGCATCACATGGGACGGGCCGCTAGCCAGCATGTTCTCAAGGACAAATGGGTCGACACGCCAGGCCCATTAGCCACCCCTACTTCAGCCCATGATGAACATCACCACACACCCCAGTCAGCGATTCAGTGACTTTTTCGTAATTACTGCATAAAATGTTGTAATACACCAAAATTTACAACATTGCAATTCCAAAAAAAAAAAAAATTGCGAACAATAAGATGGAATTTACCCCCTTCCTTTTTCTTTTTAAACCGGAATTGAGTTCAATTTGAATATCTTTTCCAGGCTCATTACAACTTAATTCCTGCCCTTTTGGGGGGCAATTTCCTTCTAGTTACGTCTTCCTTTCATTTATTATTATTAGTATTCTCTCTCGGACATTTTAAGCACTTGCATTTACCCAAAAAACGAAAAAAAAAAAAAAAAAAAAAAAAGCCAAAAGTCAAACCGGAAAAATTGAAAGAGAGGAAAAAATCAGGGAAAGGAATGGGGGGAAAGAGGAAACCATCAGCAACCAAATTGTATCCCCAGCAACAGTAGTAGTTGTACGGTCCGCATCATGGTTCGACCTTTCCAATGGAAAGACCGCATCACGTGGTTCCTCCTTCCTCCATCGAAAATCTCAAAATCCAACCCCGAACAATCTATGTTTTTCTTACTTTTAAAGATCCAAATCGAACGCCAAATCGTAAAGGGTAAATAAGGAAGAGCAAAAATATGGTTTATTTTGGGGGGCGTCTGGTGGGATTCGGGTAGAAGGGGAGAGAGGCTCAGATGGAAAAATGGGTGTTGAGAAATTTATCAGCACGGATTAAAATCAGAGTGGTGCATGACTTTCTCAAGTTGATCATCACTGCCTCTCCCCGTTTCACCACCTTAATCTCCCCAAACCAAAGAAAAAAACACGAGACCAGAATGAAGAACATAAACCCTAGGTCGCCAAAGCAATGCTCGATCTATCAAAGGAAAGAGAGAGTGCGGTGCTCCGTTGAAGAGAAGAGAGGAAGAGGTGCGTTTGAGAGAATGCTTTGAGCCTTTATATAAAGGCATGAAAGGACCTCCAGAAACCCTAGCAAGCGCCCCTCCAGATTACAAATATACCCCGCTCTCCTCCCGAGTCTTGACTAATGGACCGGGCCCACGGAAACGGCCCAATTCAAACCGGACGAGCACTCGCCTGAACCGGACTAGAAATAGACCGCATCCATCTTTCTCCAAACTGAGCATAATGTAAGAAGATGTGAATCATTGGTGGGTCGAGTTAGTTTAATGGGACTGACTCTCGTTTGATTTGGAGCCTCTTTCTTATTCAAATTAGAGGTTCGGCTCATACCAACCAAGTTAGGAATAACTCCAATTTCTCTCCAACTCGCAATCACCGCTTCGTCGGTCATGCTTGAGTTATGACCCGGATCAGAATATTTTAACCGCAGAGATGAAGCTGGTAAAGTAATGTGCTGTGAATCCACCCCCGCGTTTTAATTCACCATAGGACAAAAGATGTAAATAGCAGCGGTAACGAAATTGGACTGCATGAACTCGGGACTGTCCTTCCACATGACATGGTGAGAGGACGACAGTCAGCTCTCATTATCTGTTTTAGTTTTGCAAACAGAAAAGTTTTCACTTTGTTTGATTTCATACTGAGTTTAACCAAACAATATGTATTCCCCCACGATCTAATGTTTTCTCTCCCCAATCTGCCACCGTCTGAGAGCCGCACTGGGTGGTCTGCCGGTGGGGATGGGGGCGGCTTTTGGTCGGTCAGCGGCAGCACACTTAGCAATAAAGAGAGAGTTGCGAAAACTGATATTTCAAGGCTAGACCGGGCTTTCACAGCCTGGGGCTATTTTCAGCAGCCCCGGTATTAGGAACCAGCAATCCGCTCTTTCAGGACTGAATCACTGTTGGTAGTCGGTGCACGTCTCAGCAATGCAAGCCGAACACTCCCTTATGAATTAAGCACAAAACGAACGGTCCTGTTTCATCATTATAACCAAAAATGAGGCATCTATTTAATTATGTACAGTCTTTACAATGATCTCACTTCAGTCAACTTCATTAATCAACATTCAAAATCAGCGCTCGGTGAAAGGGGAATCCTGCGAGAGAACTCCACCGATGGGATGCAATTTGTTACCCTGAGATTTTGCACCACAACAGCAGTGTCTTCCGGTCTCCTATATACAGTTTTCCACCGTCGAAAGAACAGGCGAACATCTGGTTTAATGACTTCGCAAACAAGAAAGTCACGCATTAATCCTAGACTTACCCAGTCACTTCAGCAGTTTAAATCGTGTGAATATCCACACCGCCTCTTATGCTCGAGTGCAACTGCATATGTTATCTGCCTCTACTCTGAGATAATATGGGTTTGGACTGGCCATGCTGTTTTTTTCCCTTGGGTAATCCACTATCACTAGTGCTCCCTTCATTGAGATTCTCATGGACTTCAGAGAACTCTCCAGACCAGGAATTGAGGGGGATCAAATAACTATCATCCTTAGAGTTAGAGCTCTTCCTCAGCTCTTCAAAACGTTTCACATTTTCTGATATTTGATGCAAGGTTTTATTTATCCTTGCAAAACCCCTTTCAACTGGTTCTACCACATGAGAAACCGTGTACTTCATGTCATCAACAATCTGAAAGCACAAAAAGAGAGAGTCACCACCAGTTTCATTGGACAAATAAAAGACAGTTAACTCGTAATATGGAAAATGGGTCTCTCTTACTATTTCACCGCTTCCAACAACCACATCACGAACACTCTGGGGAAAATTCATGCGTTTTTCTCTCTCATCATGCCGTGCAATGTGTATTCTAGTTGTCCTTTCACAGTCTCGAACCTCCTCGGGATCAGGAGGTGATCCAAGAGATGCATAGTCAGTCATCACAGCCACATTACGGACACACCTCTCTCCACGCTTGTATGGGACAGCTGGGAAGACATAGAGATGCACTACAGCAGCAACGCCCATCTGCTCAAAAGTTTTGACTGGAAGGTTAATAAATAACTAAAAAAAGCCGATATGCATGATTTCCTTGTCGTAACCCATTTACTCAGGAGGTTGGATTGAGGGTTAATAGCAAAAAGAAGAAGCCCAGCTATGCATGACTTTCTTATCATACCAACCTCTATGCAGATGATGTAGTCTTGTATGCGTGTCTTCAGCTCCTGAGCCAAAGACCCTCTCAAGACTCCAATTGAGAAAAGAAATGCAACGGCGACGCCTTGCCACCACGTCAGGAAAACAATTGACTTGAAAACCAGGAACTTTGCCAATGGTTTGATTGGCGCAAGTTTGTCTTTAATTACAGTATAAAACTGTACCAAGCAATACAGGGCCCATGTCTGACTAAAATTTAGAACCACTGCCAAGTAAGGATAGCTGGAAGAAAGAGAAATCCAGTCAATGCACTACAACTCATCAGGAAAATTATCAAGGATAATCACTTAAATGTCATCCAATAATGGCGCAATGTACCTAAAAAACATAGTAGTCACCCATGCTAGAAGAAAAATATTTCCAGTTAAATTGTGTTTATTCAAGGATATGTAAGATCAAAGCAGACTTGAATGTAAATAAACATGTACTTACCCATAATTCCATTCAAACTTCCCTTCTCCATATACCCCACAAGCCTCAAGAAGCATAGCTAGCAAAGCACAGATCAACTTTACTATCATCTGCAGAGTGCAAAGTTTCTCCATATTAAAAAATCCATTACAAGTAAACAGCCCAAGTTATTTGCAATACAAACATGAATACGAACATATTGCACAATGCCAATTTTCACAGCATGGTAGAAGTCAGGACCAAGATACCACTCCCTCATAAAGCAGTTAAGTGGGAAAGGATGCTCTACAACTCCATATGAATAAGCTTCTTCCAGAAGAGGTGTGCCAGCATCAATTACACTCCGACTTTCCATATATTTGACAGTACTTTCTTCACCACCTAATTAGAAAAACATAACTAGTCAAAATACAAAACAAAAAAAAACGGATACTAAATTGCTGACCCCACATTAATGAACAGCAGAACACACTAGGAGGAGGACAACCCCAGGGAATGCAAGGAGTGACTTGTGCTTGTATGGATAAAGTGCTTCTTAACAGATCTAACAAATTAGCATTGTTACCGACATTGGGAAAGAAAATATGTCAAAGTTCTATATTCTCACCTAAGCAAGCAATAAGATATCTCTCAAAGCAATATAGGGCAAATGCTTCATAACAGTCCCGAATCACTTCGCAGTTGAACGCAGAATTTGAATCCACCAGTGATAAAAACTACACAAGAAGCAGCATGAAGCTCAAGCTAATACCACAGCCACAGGTAGAAACACAATTCGACAAGTAGCCTCAGAAGGTTATCCCAAGAGAAATCAATTAACATGAGTAAGCAAGATGTAGGAAAGATTACATCGTGCTACAACCCCAAAAGAACAAGAAACAACAATATTGCAACAAATGCGAGAAAAAAAGGTAAGTAATTTAATGATACCGATTCCACTGCGTAGACAGGAACCATAAGAATGAGTCCGATAAGGAATTTCTGCTCCTGAGATTAAACAACAGAGTCACTGCTTCAACATCCAAAGAACAACCAAAACAATAGACTATCACACTAAACAAATTAGAAGAGCAAAAAAGGGGGGAAAAAAGGAAGGGTCGTGGGAGGTCTGCATTTTGTTATCATATATGAAAGAGAACACTATTAAAAGAACACTGTACTGAGAAAAAAGCATGACAAATAAATCCAGAATCCAAAGTGAAAGGATGGTAGGATGTACCTCTGGCTGGTTATAAGCAGCAAGGTGCTCGAAGATGAGATATGTGGACAGCACGAGAGCCACGAGAACCAATATGCTCGCGCTGAAGGATGTCCAGCTAAGTTCAAAGGACGTTTCGACTCCAAGATTCGATAACCATCCACTACCCAAACGGCTCGTGGATTCGGCTAAAGGGAGGAGAAGCACTAAGCAATAGAAAAGCTCCCTCCGCCCCATCGAGCCACAACAGACGAAACACAATGCACCACCAGATTGGCAAAATCAAACTATATAGGTCTACACCATCAGAGCAGCAAAACTAAGAAACCCTTAAATTGCTTCTTAGCGAAGCGATTCCTCCGATAGCTCGGCCCTCATTCGTGCATTGAGGAATCACTCGCTCTTTGACACTCAACTTGCAAAACCAATTCCTACACTTTTCCACCAGCGGAAACACGAACTGAGGAATCAAAGCTTCCGAACGAGAGAAGAGAATCGAACACCACAAATCCCCTGCAAGAGAAAGAACAAAAAAAAAAAAAAAAAACGTCTCAAGTCACGATCAAGCGTCGCCGGAGCTGCAGGGCCGCGTCCGGCGAGACCGCGAACCGCGATCGGAACCGCAACAAGATCGCGCCAAACCAACAACGTAACAAAAGAAACAAAAGAAACCGAAGCGGAAATCGAAACCCTAAGGAGTCGCGAATCAAACGCGCGATCACATTCGAAGCATCGGAAAACCTCCGATCGATCAAGGAATTCCGAAACTCTTCCTAAGCGATTCGACGCAGGACGGGAAGGCGGAGATTCGGATTCGAGATCGGAACCTGATTTTGGCAGCGGCGAGAGAATCGATCGGAAGCTCCAATTCCCAGTGGAAGATCACGCACGGAAGACAGCATATGAAAAAATAAAAATAAAAGTAAAAATATTAGAGGGGAGGAAAATATAAAAGCGGGGGATGGAAAGTAAACTGGTTTTGCTTCGGCGGAGGGGAAAGGAAAGGGGAGTCTTTTGTTTTTATTTCCCTAATATTAATCGTATTCGCAGTACGCAATTTAAAATAAGACAAAAATAAGATCGCAGGAATTGAAAGATGCGTAGCTTCTGTACAGTGACAGCGCCACGTAAGAGATTGGAATCGCAGGCGGGCGATCGCCGTCCATTTTACGGAAACCAATGAGAAATCACATGGACGGTTGATGACGACCACCCGTGCGGAATATTTCCTTTTGGCCGTAATAATAATAATAATAATAATAATAATAAATATAGTTATTTGACCGACTCTTCAGGAAAAAAAAAAAAAAACACAAACATACATATATATATATATATATATATATATATATATATATATATAACTTTTGAGACACGAAAGCATGTTTGATGATTAAGTGGACTCCACGTCGGACGTGTTGGATCACGTCAGCCCTAGCCTGGCAGAAGCTGGGTCGGAATTGACGTGTTATGTATACATAGCTTGTACTCGCAACATTTCTTTGAAATCATCGTGGATAAGTTTAGGGGTGGGACCGACGGACCGTCCTTCCATCTATTGGATCAAACTCGATTTTAAAAGGAATTCGGGTTCAGATTTGGTAGGTGGACTTATAAGCAATTGACTTATTAGGTTTGTGTAAATCGCAAGAATATGTTCTTAGTTTATAATAAAATTTTGAGATTTTTTTTTATCTCAAAACTATAATGATGTTAATGACGTTATAACTTCAAATAGTTCATTGAGAGATTCACTTGCTTTGTTAATAGAAGATCGGACTAAATCAAGTTTTGTTAGTAAATTAATAAGTTGATGTTTGTGTTTCACCCTTTTTTCTTATTAAAAAAATTACCAACAGTTTATCTTTTTTTATACACTTGAAAGTATTCTTAGACTAAAATGTTTGAAAGGTTTTTGCAAGCTTCTCATTTAACGGAAATCTTACCACACGAGACATTAATAAATATGGAAAAAAAGATTATTGCGTTAAAATTAAAAGTTATGGAGCTAAACTAAAATAAAAAATCATTCTAATCAAATCATATACTTTTCGTGATTGATCAAAATTTCGATATCCTATTGAATGGATCAAAATTTTGATAACCGACAAAAAAAAAAAAAAAACCGATATCCTATTGAATGGATCAAAATTTTGATGTGGGTTGACTACAAATATTAATCGAAATAAGCACTTGCTTTCTTGGTCCATCGAAACAATTAAAATTCAATAGGCGATGTCTAAGCCTGAAAAAAGGATTAACGTTCGAACTTCCAAAGCGACAAAAACTTCAACGCCTGACATCACGAGCCGCATCGGTCAACGTTAGCTTCTACTGAAAAGATTCAAGCGGCGAGAAGCTACACTTTTTGCGCTTCCCGTTCCCACCAAGTTATTGGCTTCCCCAAAAACTTCAGCTCCGCTTGTTCCGACGCTTCCTCTCCGGCTTCCGCCGGAGGACACAACGTGCCGCTGCCGGCGTCGGCCGTAGCCTCGACGGGGATGGCGTTGGTGTCTTCACGGCCCAACGAGGGGCGGCGGTGCTCCGCGAAGGCCTTCTTCCAGACCTTGCGAGCATCCGCTCGGTAGGCCACCCACTCGTCGTGCTTCTGCTGCAAACGGCTCAGCACGAGCGGCAGCGTCCGCGCTGGGTCCTTGCCCACGATCTCCACCACGTCGGCCCCTCGGTCGCCGTACATCTTCCTGATGCACCTCAGCTCTCCGGGCGTAAGGCCACAGCCCTCGATGCGCCGGGCCGCCATATGGCTCCCGATGCGGGACATCGCCGACCGAGCGAGGTTGATCATCGCGTCCACATTGCACATGTCGTCCTCGCAGTCGAACAGCACGACCTCGTGCGCGTTCTTGACCCGCACTGTGAAGGTCCCCGTCGGCTTTGCTCCTTTTATTTCAGGCTTCTCGCCAGTGTTCAGCACTGCGAGTTCGTTCCCCAACTCGCTAAACGCCTCAGGACCGGCAAATCCACCGTTGCCGTCGTTCGAAGCGGAACCTGCCGACTGAAGTTCCACAAATTCCGCGATCAAGTCTTGATGGTCTGCAAAGAGATCTCGCAGCTTTTTGAAAACCCACTCCTCGCCCTTCTCCTCACACAGGCTGCAGGTTTCGCAGAACTCCGCAAACACGTCTTGGCGGCGCGGGAATCGGATCTTCACGTTGTTGCTGAAATCCACGAGCCGAAGGAGTCGACGCTCCGTAGCCATGAGGGCGGCGCGCTTTGTGCAAGGAATCTGCACAGGACTTCTCATTTCATTGCTTCTCAAGGGTTTCTCAGAAGGTGAACGTAATGATCGAAATTTAAGGAACGATGAAGCCAGGCGAGATAGGGCAGGCGTATAGATGTAATGAACTGAGGAAACCGAGTTCTAGTAAAACCCCAATTCAGACCTGGTTTTGTGTTTAATTTAACTTCTAAGACTTTCCTATAATAACTCCCTGTCCAGCTTGGAAGGTAGAAAAATCTACTTCAAATCTCCGCTTATGGACTTTCCTCCAAAAGTCAAATAAAAAAAAGAAGATTCTTTCTTTATTTCAAGAATTTGGTTAAAATAATCTATAGCTTTGCGGGTTGTTCTCTGCGTATTATTAGAGGTTTTGCTTATTGGAAAATTAGATAAAAGTTAAAATGCGAAATGCGTAAGAATAATGGAACTTATTATCTCAAAATTCTCAATAAAGAAAAACAATTTCATATGCCTCTTAAGAGACTTACCAACATTTAGTTACGAGCCCTTATTATGTGATCTCTAATTAGAGACACTAACAAATTCCACTATTCTTATGCATTCCACATTTTAACTTTTATCTAATTTTTCAATAACCAAAACCTTTTAAATTATGCAGGCGTAGAGATGTAATGAACCGAGGAGGAAACCTAGTTCTAGTAAACCTCCGATTCAGATCTGGTTTTGTGTTTAATTTATCTGCTAAAACTTTCCTATATTGACTCCATGTCCAGCTTGGAAGGGAGAAAAATTTACTTCAAATCTCCGCTAAAGAACTTTCCTCCAAAATTGAAATAAAAGAAAATATTTTTTATATTTATTTCAATAATTAGGCTTAAATAATTCATAGATTTCTGCACAATTTAATAGGTTTTGCTTATGAAAAAATTAAATAAATGTGAAATGCGTAATAATAATTTTAGTAAGGAGCTTGTTATCTCAAAATTCTCAAAAAAAAAAAAAAAAGAATTGTAAAAATTGTCTATGCTATTTGGTATGCCTCCTAAGAGACTTACCGACGTGTAATTGTTAGCGATCTCTCGTTACATGGTCTCTGATTGTAGGCTAGGTGAGAGGACAGGAGCAATTATTGTGTGCATCTCCAAAGTTTGCCATCCTCCGTTGGATTAGCAGCATACGAAAATCACAGGTGCGTTTGGTTGTGAGACAAACAAGACCAACAATTGCAAATCTAGGTTCATCAAAAACGGGATAATTACCAAAAAAAAATTTCTCCATCAAGGATTGACATCAAAGGAGCAAGCTTTCCTCTGATGAAATCAGCAGGCTGCTCCATACAGACAGCAGATGAGAATCAATCATAAAACAGCAGAATCGGTAATTGCCAAGAGGAGGATCTGATCTTCGCACCATGGTGTCACTGGAACGAGCAATTCTCTGAGCTTCTTCCGGGTCTTTCGAAAAACCTACATTTTGGAGCAAATTCTCATAAGAAAAGGACGGCCATATTGTAGCATGGCTGAATAAGATGATACAAGATAACAATTTGTCAACTTCCACACAAGCTCTTCCCTGACCATAAAATCCCCACTCAAGCTGCCAACGGCCGCAAGAAAGGTGTAGCCAAGTGCTTAGACCTAACTGCTAAGCTGCTTTAAGCTCATGGACAGATGACGTACTACTGCATATTGACCTAGGTACATCAATGAACTCCTCCCTCAATATCTCCTACCGTATGACAATCGGGAGTTGCACACTTTGCCTTCTAGAGTTGAGTGCTACAGAACCATCAAGTACGAAACGAACTCCCGCATTGCTAGCATTTTGGAGCCTCAACAGACCATGATTCCTCGTAAGTTGCCCTGCCGACAATGAACGCGACAACTTCTCGTGGTCTGCAAGCGAAAAATCATGAGTAGAAAATGCTGCACGGCACATCATGTAGGTTCTCAAAGTCGAACAAAACCTTCTAGACAAATTTATCTTACACAAGTGGGATGAATTCTAAGAAGTGATGAAAGAGAATAAGGACCAGCAAATGTCCCCAACAATCCGAGCAGAGGCCTTCGCTCCAAGCACACATGACGTCAGTTATTTCAAGGAACGACAGAAACCCTCGGATCAAACAAATAGATAATCTGCATCTTTCAGTCGGCCCTTTGTGATGCTCCCCATGGTTTGGAACAAAAGAGGCTGCTGCTGCAACAGGAAGACGCTCTCAGTTTCGACCGCATATCCAACGAGGATTCCACTTTACTTAACAGACCTTCAATCCATGGGACATGTTGGGAGCAATATTTAGGAAATCTCGATTTCAATACTGCACTAATCATCCACATCCCAATAGGTGCCCATTAAAAGAGCATCATGGGGAAGAGAAAATAAAGAAAAATATTACAATCATTCTTTCTAAGGACGCTGATCATACTATCAGTATCAGTTGCCCTTTTTGGGTCTAAGTATTGTCTAGAGTGTGCTACCAAGAGTAGTCTCTCCCTTACTCCGGGCTTGTGCATCGATCGAGCAGCAAGCTCGTTGAAAAGTTGCATCAACTGAACAGGGCTCTCCTTTTCACAGGGCAGTGGATGCAACATCACCAAGTGCAGACGGGCTATATCAGAGACATTTTTCATTGTTCAGAAGATTTATTACTGCCTAAATGAAACATTTACATGTGTTATTAGAACCAAATCCCAACATTCTAAATTGAGTCAACAGAAACAAACATTGCGCTTCACTAGTCAGAGAATAACAAACACATATTTGTAATATTATGAAGTTCTGGAAGAAGATAGTGACGTTTCACACATCCATGCAAGGAATATCAACGTAAAAGCAGAGGCTCATAGAGGTCAAAACCAGGAGAATTCCAACCTCATCAACATGTGAATGAGTTGAGCTTTCTGAACCAGCAGGTATTTAAGTAAAGCTGTTTTCTAAAAGCATGTTAAGATGCTGCAGCACCCATTTAACAGGTAGGCATGACCCGAGGCATTGCCTATCAAGCCATGTTCATTGCCAACATTCAAATTCATGCCGGCAGAACTGACAGCCTCTGAAACAAGCGCAACTCTTGTCCATGAAAAATTCCAATCGTCTTAACCTCTATGACAAAGGTCCAGACATGCAGCTAAGCTAATTTCCCTCAATTGTAAGTGTTAGTAAACGAGCATCTGTCATTTATATCAAACGTAAAGAGTCGTGTAGGGACATATATTTAGAACTTTCTTCCAAGCGACCAAATACGCACGGAGTGACACACATCAAGCTTATTACGCATGGCAGATGGAACGGCCAAGTCGTATAGATTAAATGCTGACAGGACCTCAAAATTGGACGACCCGTAAAGAAAGCGACAGCGTAACGTAAGAGACCGGGTTCACAGGCGGGGCGATCACTGTTGATTTTAGAGAAAACAACTTAAATCAGCGATGTCTATGCCTAAAACGTGACAAAATTTCAGCAGACGTCATTATTAGAATAGATAAATATTAAATCACATCTCCACCTAACGATTTAAGTTTTTGGAGATGGTGGTCTCATGAAAACTCTCACTCATGAGTCGTGTCAGCCTACATTGGCTTGTACTAAAAAGATTCAAGCAGACATTCATGCCAATATTTTCTGGCGCTTCCACTTTGGCTTCCGCTGGAGGATACGACGCGCTGCTAGTGCCAGCGTCCCCCGGCGCCTCAATGTCGACGGTACTGGTGTCTGTCTCCACGGCCCAACGAAGGCTGGTGGTGCTCTGTAAAGGCCTTCTTCCAAACCTCACGATAATCCGACCGGCAGGCCATCCACTCATTGTGCTTCTGCTGCAAACCGGCCCAATACAAGTGTTGGAAATTGTGATCCATTTTTTAAAATTTCTAGAAACTTCAAGATTGATATTAGCTAGAAAAGTCAAGAAAAATCCTTAAGAAAATCTAGCTTAGGTGGAAAGAAAAATGTAGAAGCATAAATGTAGAAGTCTCTAGAAGAACTACAATCTAGAATTTCCTAGATGAAGCCTACATGGACAACATTCTATAGAAATCTAGAATGTTGTACTAAGGCGGTGACTCACACCTATAAATAGGCTTGTAGTTCATTCATTTGTGTGTGAGGTTTATACCTCCACCAGTGTGGAGGAGCAGAACTAAAATAGTTTCTATATCATGAAATATTCCTCCATTACCAAAACATCTTATACTATTCATTTCCATCAACTAGATAAATTATATCCCATGTTCTTTATCATTCAATTATCCTATCTTATCCCTTGTCCATCATCTACAAGATATACTATACACTTGCACACATCACTAATAAAAAACTATAACCAATACCAAAACTATGCTTCCGCACGCACACATCCAAAAATTTCTAACATTGCAGCGTGCGCGCTAGGTCCTCCCTCAAGAGCTCCACCATCTCGGCCCCTTGTTTGCCATACATCATCTTGATGCATCTCAGCTCATCAAGCGACAGCCGTCGCGGCGCCCGGCCGTCAGATGTCTCCCAATGCAGGCCATCGCCGATCGAGCGAGCTCGATCGTCACGTCCAGGTTGCACATGTGGTCCTCGCATTCGAACAGGACACGCTGGTGATCGTTCTTGACCAGCTCTCGACATGAACCCTTCAGCTTTTCAAGTTTCTCGCCAATGTTCAGAACCGCGAGTTCGTTCCCCAAGCCGCTAAATGCCTCGCGACCAACAGAGCCACGGGCGCCGCCAATAGGAGTGGAACCTTCCGACTGAAGTTCCACGAATGCCGCGATCAAATCTTGATGATCCACAAAGAGATCGAGCAGCTTCCCAAAAACCCACTCCTCGCCCTTCTCCTCGCACAGACTGCAGGTTTCGCAGAACGCTGCGAACACATCTTGGCGGCACGGGAACCAGAGCTTCACTTTGTTGCCGAAATCCACGAGCCAATGGGGCCGACGCTCTCTGGGCATGGCCGGCGCCTTGAGGGCAGTGCGCTTTCTTCGAGGGATCTGCACGGGACTGCTCATTCTTTTTGTTGGAAATTGTGATTCATTTTCTCTAAAACTTTCTAGAAACTTCAAGATTGATATTGTCTAGAATTGTTGAGAATGGAGGTTGCTAAATGAATCTACAAGATTCATGTGGAAATGCAAGCAAGTAGAAATCTCTAGAAAAAGAATGAATAAACTACAATCTAGAATTTCCTAGAATAAGCCTAAGTGGACAACATTCCACATAAATCTAGAATGTTGTATTTAGTCCCTATAAATAGGAAAGAGGGGAGCGTAGCAAACTAACAAATTTAAAAGAGTGAGAGGAGCATGAGACAATACTCCATATCATGAAACTCCTCCACCAACACTTCTTACAATTATTGTAAAATTATTTTCATAAACTAGTAAAACTATTTTCCCCCATATCTCATGTCCTATATCCTTCAATTATCCTATATTGTCCCTTATCCATTCACTACAAACTATACCATACACTTGCACATGTCACTAACCAAAAACTATAACTAATATCAAAATCATGTTTCCACATGCTCACGTCCAAAATTTTTAACACTTTTTTGCTTATCAGGGGTCTCTCAGAAGGGAATGGGATGATGGATGATATCAGGCAAGTCAGGTCCGGCATACATGCAATGAACTGAAGACAAAGCCTTGGTTCTTGTGGTCTTCTGGCGGGAACTAGAACTGGAACTGGAACTGGAAGAGGGTATTATATATGGGGCAGCTCCCGAGTTCGAACTCGGCTTTCCTCTTCAATCTAACTACTAAGACTTTCCCATAACTTTTCCTATAACAAATCTCTGTCCAGCTTGGAAGTGAGAGAAAAATCTACTTCATCTTCTCCGCTTAGGAGTTTTCCTCCGAAGTCCGAATAAAAGAAGATTCTTTCTTTATTTCAAGAATTAGGGTTAAAATAATCTATAGCTTTGCATGTTGTTCTCTTCGTATTATTAAAGGTTTCGCTTATTGAAAAATTAGATAAAAGTTCAAATGTCAAATCCGTAAGGATAATGGAACTTGTTATCTCAAAATTCTCAACAAAAAAATAAGAGAAGTATAAAGCCGACTGTGCTATTTTCGTATAAAGAGACTTATCAACATTTAGTCAGTGTATGTGGGATTAAGCAAATAAGGTTTGACCAAGAAAAGCATTATTCCTCAAGGCTTTCCTCCCTAATCCCAAAAGAATAATGGGAATCTGGACAGTTAAAAAAAATAAAAAAATCTCTTAGAGATATCTCCACACACGACCGCTATAAACTAAAAAGGAAAAAATAAAGGAAGTCTCCTAGTAGAAAACGAACTCCATGTGTTAATAAAATGTTGGTTGCTCCCAAAACGATCACGTCAACAATTTCCAACAAAAATTAACCAGTGGATTTAATTTGCAAAACGTAAAAAAAAAATAATAATAATGTTAAATTGACATAATTCTTGTATTTTTTTTGGCGTGAAGAGGTTATATTATATAGGGTAATTCTCCAGTTCAAAAACCCAGTCCGCTGATACTTTCCTATTACAACTCTGTACAACTCGGATCGAAGAAAAATCTACTTCAAATCTCCGCTTAAGAACCTTCCTCCAAAATTCAAATAAATGAAGATTTTTATTTATTTATTTAAAAAACTAGGTTAAAATAATTTATAGATTTCTACATAACTTAAAAGTTTTCATTTATTGACAAATTAAAGAAAAGTTAAAACGTGAAACGCATAAGAATAGACTTCATCGGGAGCTTGGGGAGAAGTGTTAAAAAAGTCATAAATCTTTTATATTTGTGCCATTTTAGTCTTAAACCTTTTTTTGTGCTAATTTAATTCTAAACCTTTTTACTTGGTGTTGATTCAGTCATTTCCGACCAATTTTGGCCAGATTTTGCTAACTAAGCGCCAGCCAGTTGACGTGACTCAATCAATGCCGACATAGACAACTTTTAATAATATTTTAAAATTTTTGAATTTTTATTTTTTATTTTTTATTTTTTTTTTTCTTCTCCTCCCCATTCCTCCAGCCAATCACTAGACCTCGGCGACCAACTAGAGGCGACAGCCGGTGAAGTTGAGGTCGACCTCACTGGCCACCTCGCTAGTGGCCGCGAGGGCGGCCTTGACCTCGTTGGCCATCGCCACTTGCTGATCGCCGGAGGAGCGAAGGAAAAAATGAAAAAAAAAAAATCTAAAAATATATTATTAAAAGTTATTCATGTTAGCATCAATCGGGTCACGTCGGCCGATCGGCACACGATCAAGCAAAATCCAGCCAAAATTAACCAGAAATGACTAAATTGGCACAAGATAAAAAGGTTTAGAACTAAATTGGCACAAATGCAAAAAGTTTATGGTTTTTTAACACTTCTCCCCGTGAGCTTGTTATGGAAAAATTCTCAATAAAACAAAAGGAATTTAGTATATTATAAGTCCTAAAACTTGTCATGAAATTGTAATTAAATATTAAAATTTATATAAAAATTATCAAATTGATTCAATCAAGTCATTCAATTGATTTCAACAAAAAAGAAAATCCTATTGATTGTACATTTTAAAAGTTTTAGAATTCGATTGCATTTTTATAGTAAGTTTTAAAACTTGATTACATTTTTTGAAAATTTTAAAATTTAATTATACTTTCGTAATAAGGTACGCTACAGTAGTCACAAAACAATCTGTGCTATTTTCGTGAGGCTCTCAAGAGACTTACCAACATTTACTTTCAGCGATATTTCTCATTGCATGGTTTCTGAGAGTGACTTTTGTTTAAACTACTGACAAAATAGATTCGGTTTCGACAGCAATCCAAGTAGCCTCAGTGAGCGGGCGCGAGCAATTATTGCGTGCATGGCGAAATTGGTGTGCACGCCACAGTCCGCCATCTTCCGTCGAAATTTGCAGCATAAGAAAACTGAAGCGGCATACATTCGGTGGGCAACATGCAGAGTCCATTGCGTAGAAAATCGAAAGCGATAAGTGCTTCAGGTTGTGAGACAAACAAGATGAACTATTGACAGAAAGAGGAACGTCATTGTGTTTCCGACCACATGATACGGGTCTTTCACCGCAAAAACCATTATACAAAACCAAAAGACCAATTTGTAAACCCAGGTACATCAAAGATTACAGACAATGCCCTGTAAAATCAATTTCGGATTCCTCTTAACTAAACCAGTTTACGATAATCACAGCTTTGCTACTAGTCCATACAGCTTCATGTTAAGTGAGGCGTCCGCACTTCTATGTCAAATATCGAGGAGGAAAAGTCTGATCTTGCGAGTCACCATCATTTTCTCCAAGAACACAAAATTTGTATCCTCATTGTGGTTTTACCAAAAAGCCATAGGGCCATGCGAATATGATCTCTTTTCTATATCCCGAAGCAAAATCTATATGACTGGAGCAGGAAAGTATCCGAGTTAATCGTGAAGAGCTGGGTAGATGTTCTACTGCATGGCTTGACCCCGAAGGAGCAAGCTTTCTTCTAATGATATTAACAAGCTGCTCCAGATAGTAAACTCTGTGGATGAAATTGTAACATAAACAGCAAAACTGGTAAATGCCGCAAAGAGGATCTGATCTTCACACCATGTTGGTGCTGGAACGAGCAATTCTCTGAGCTTCTTCCAGGTCTTTCAAAAACCTACATTGCAGAGCAGATTCCTTTAATTACGAGGCTACCCATGAGAAAAGGGTAGCAATATTGTAGCATGGGTAAATAAGATGATTTATGATGAAAATTGTCAAGTTCCACATAAGCCCTTCCCCAATTACAAAATCCCAGGCTATGAAAGAAAGCCATAGAAAACATCCCTAGGGATGGACTTGACAAAAAGATAATGTGAAAATCCCCACTCAAGATGCCAAAAGCCACAAGAAAGATTAGGCCAACATCAAGCAAAAGCTGACTGCTGAGCCACTTTAAGTTCATGGACAGTTGACATACTAAAGTGTAGCGACCTCTGCATCAATAAACTCCTTCCTAGATATGCCCTACCATATGACTATTGGGTGTTGCACATTACCTTCTTGAGTTGAGTATTACAGAACCACCAAGAATAAAACGAACTCCCACATTGCTAGCATTTTGAAGAGCAACAGACCGTGATTCCTCATAAGTTGTCCCGCCAACAATGAAAATAACTACCTCTTGTGGCCTGCAAACAAAAATCCAGACTCAAAGCCGCATGGCACATCATGTAGGATCTCAAAGTCAAATGCAACCTTCTCAACAAATTTATCTTACACATTCACAGGAACACTCTTTCTGAATCACCCCCCTCCTTTTTCCAAAAAACAAAAACTTCACACGCACATACAGAGGTTTAATTCCTTTGTAAACACCGATTCAAACCACATTCTAGCTTCACCAGTTCTGACACTCGTCCATACTGCTTCACAAGAGACTGATTTCATGACCTAGGACCACTAGGTGACAGTATAAAACATATCCTACAATCTATGCCAAAGGCAAGGATGCATTATGTAATTTATGTATTCATGTTTTAGTAACTCCCATCAAATTGAGCATCTAATTTCACATCCAGAAAGCACATTTATGCTAAAATTTGCAATAGTAAAACCATCATAACTCTTACTTCATGACGACAAGTGGGATAAATTCTAAAAAGTGATCAAAATTGCGATAAGAACCAGAAAATGTCCACAACAATCCAAGCAGAAGCCTTCACCCAAAAGACACGTAAATTGAGTGATTTCGAGGAATGACAAACTCTGAGATCAAAACGGATGTGCAATGTGCATCATTACAGAGAGAAGCATGAACACACCTGCCCTGCTGGAAATGGTTTCCAACAAATGGATAATCCACATCTCGCAGTCGGCCCTTTATGATGCTCTCCATGGTTTGGAACAAAAGAGGTTGATGTTGCGTATATACATTCTCCACCCCCTGAAACAGAGAGACGCTATCAGTTTTGACAGCATATCTGTGTCACAAGAACCCCACTTCACTGAACAGACCTTCAATCCACGTGCCATGTTGCGAGCAATATTTAGAAAATCTCGATTCCCAAAAAGATCTCCTGTCCGTTTATCCACACCAGCTTGCTTCAGTAAGAATTGAACTAGCTGGAATTCATGATATAGGCACAGTTATTTCCTGATTTAATCACTAGGAAGATTCACATGTATAAGACTACAAAATGCCATACGCACTACAATATGAACTTCCGAATATAGAAATCCAAAATTAATGTTTTTGACAGAAAGAGTGAGAGAAACAGCCAATCATATTGACTGTGCAGGTTTATGTGTTCCCTCAGCCAATATATTGCACAAGAAAGGAATCCTTGATCACCATGTCTTCTTTTTCCATTTTTCTTTTTACTCAATAAGTGGTCATCACATGACACAGCACATTGGTATCTAATAACAGCGCAACTGCACTAAACATCCGCATCAAAATAGATGGCCATCAAAAGGGCATCAGTTTCCCTTCTGTGTCCTCACACCATGAGGAATAGATAATGAGGGGAAATAGTAAAATCATTCTTCAAAAGGAGGATAGTACTATTAGTATCAGTTTCCCTTTTGGGTCTAAACATTATTCAGAGTATGCTAACAAGAATAGTCTCTCTCTTACCCCAGGCTTGTACTTGGCAGATCGAGCTGCCAGCTTGTTAAAAAGTTGCATCAACTGGACAGGGCCCTCCTTTTCATATCGAAGTGCATACAACATCACTAAGCGCAGTCGATCAATATTGGACACACTTTCATTGTTCAGAAGATTCGTCACTGCCTAAATAAAATATTTAAAAGTGATTATCAGAACCAAATACCAACATTCTGAATTGACTAAGCAGAAACAAAAATTATACTTTCCTGTCGGAAAATTACAATTAAATATAAAACGATAGAAACATTTCCAAAGAGTATTAAAGAAAATGCAGAAGCATATAGAGGTCAGTCAAAATCAGAAGAATTTCACCCCATGAAAATTTCAACGAGTTGAGCTTTCTGAACCAGCAAGTTGTTGAGTGAAGCTGTTTTCAAAAAGCAGGTTAAGATGCTGCAGCCGTGGAGGAGCTGATACTTGAAGTGTTCAACAACCACCTTGTGGAAGCTGCAGCACCCCTTTAATCAGTGGGATTTGCCTATCAAGCCATTTACATTTCCAAGGTTTATATTCATGCCAGCAAAACTTCTGAACAAACGCAACTCTTGTCCATGACCAATCCCATCCTGTTAACTTCAATGACAAAGCTCCAGACATGAAGCTAAGCTAATTTCGCTAAATTGTAAGCATTGATAAATGAGCATGTTTTTATATATCAAATACAAAGAATCATGTGGCAACAAATTTAGAACCATCTTTCCCAGTTTTGATCTTAATTATATGATTGCAGACCCTGAGTCCCCAAAGCAACCAAACACTCACAGAGTAACACATCAAATTATGCACAGCAGATGACCTCTCCATGTTGCATACAATAAATGCTGACAGTACCTCAAAAGCTGCCACCTGGCCACCATTACAAGCCAATTCCTGCTCTGTCTCTGAAACTACCATCAGCTTTCGCTCTTCAACTATCTTGCTCATTTCTGTGACCAACGTCACATGCTTTGAAACATTCCCATGCATTTTCCTATACTCAGGGTAGTTATCAACAAATTTGGCCATGTCCTCTGCAGAACATCAGACCATTGGGTAAATACTATATGTATTATGCTTCCAGAGTGGTGGTACTAAGAGATCATTATGATACAAAGTCAAATCATACAAAGCTTTCATGCTGTTCTATACAAACCTATTGTCTGGATGCTTTGGTTACTTTTGGCAAGTTGCTGAAATTCGTCAACCATCCGTTTGATGTTCATTCCAATGTCACCAAAATTCTCATACATGTTAGCTTTGAAAAAAGCATCTTGCTCAGATGAAAGTACAACCTCCTGTAATGTGAACACAACAGAAAGACAATTATAAAATCAGACACATGCATAATTCATTATGGAAATCAAGATAGAGAAAGGCAGAAAGAAAACAACCTGCTGATCTGTAGGCAGCTTCTCTATGCTTCTTAAGTCAACTTTGTTATCTTCAATTCCAAGCAGCTCGTGAACCATTGCCTAAAACAATTTCATGAAACCAATGAGTTGCTCTCCATACTCCAAAGTAGATGATCAGGCATTTTTATACAAGAATAAGGTATTTGTTTAGTAATACTGATAGTCATTGTATACCTGATAAGTCCATTGATTCAGCAATGGAGTCACAGGATCGTCCCTCCTATCAATTATCAGCAGCAATGGAGCAACTTCTGTTCGTCTGAAATCAAAAAGCCCACTTTCCTGTTGATACATCAACTTCTGCCAACATTTACCATTAAAGCAAAAACAAAGAAAATCAGGTTCTCCCTTCTCTATATTCAACCTCAGTAAACCGCCAAGCAAAAAAAAGAAAAATAAATAAATAAATACGTAACCACTAAGGAATGAAAAAGTCAAAATTACACACAATTTTGAAGGGGGATTTACTAGTTGCTTCATCAAACAAATCTTTTTAATCATAACAAACCATCTATGTCAACAGGCAAGTGGTTTGAGTGTTGCAAGATGGACGTATTGAAAAAATCAAGTAAACCATACAATTACTGCATGCAAATTAGGAAGATGCAATTTGACCGTTAGACAAAAAGGGAAGAAATTTACTATGAATAAGCCTGGGCATGGAAGCATATAAGACGCACACAAAAGCGAAGGCAAACTTCTACATTTAGTAGAGTTTCCAAATTTACTCCCAGAAGAAAAAGCCCAATCTACTAAATAAAGGAGATATATCAACTCAGCAGAAGCTAAGTACAATGACAGGGAAAAAAGGTAAAAACTCTATGCGTCCCAAGGTCCATCCATATCTTACAAAAACACATTGTTTCCTAATTCCAAATCGTTACAGTAGTCTACCTTATTTGAGTAGAACTCCACGGCCCAAACTAAGAAAAACATCAAAATATATGTCCTAGAACCATACTATTTTCCCGAGTATCTCTTGCATTCAAATCCAACTTACCGATGCTTCTTGTGCTATCCTTTTTGCAATGTCGGATGTCCTTTGGTAGCGGATCACAGGTCTCCGTTTCAAGGCCAAGAATACTGCAGTGACACCATCAACGACTCGGTCACAGAATTGCTGCAATCTTGGGGGGTCGACAACTGCTGGGAGCATATACATGTGATTTGTCGGAATATTCAATGTGAAATGGAAAGGGTCTATAGCAACAAAATCTGCATAAAACTCCTGCAATATCAAATCGGCGGTTGGATCTAACAACAGAAAAGATGATGGCACTACAAGCTAATACTACAAAGCCATGATCAACTGAACTTTGAGCTAATATTAACAATAAATTAATAAGAAAAGTGAATGAACATGCGTCTTCATTTGCATATCTTATCATAGAAGTGAATTGTAAAACTAGTCAAGAGCGATTTGCAATACACATCTGAAAAAGAAAATGGCGAGTACCTGAACTTGTTGAACAATCTCTAGCTCATCCGAATCGGCCAAGACATGTATCTGCGTGTCCTTCAGTATGTTCGAGAAAACTACAAAAGTTCAGCATCAATGATCATCACTCATTCATTCCCATCCACAATCATCTCAAGCTAACATCCAATTTCAACTTCGACGCAGAGATTAGAGAAACTCACAGAGGTGATACTCTCCGAACCTAGGGCTCGCGAGCTGCCGCCGCAGATGCTGAACGTTCTCCGACGTCGGGCGGAGAAAGCACACCGCCTTGAGATGCGACATCGATTCCCTAGACTTGGAGACGGAGTCCACCATCTCCACCAAGAACACCTCCTTCTTGAGAAGCTCGGACTGCGAATACACCACGCTGACGACGCTGACCTGCGAATCGCAACAATCACCGCAAACACAAACACACACAAAAAAAAAAAAAAAAAACACGCAGATTCCCAATCAGCACCGCATCCCTCGCCCGATCGCTCGATCGAGCAATCACGCAAGCAGCAGCGAGCAAACGACAAACGATCGGGAGAGACAATACGCGCGGGGGAGCGATCGAGAGTCGAAGGAGGAGGCTTACGGTTTGAGAATCGAGGACGAGGACCTTCATCCCGGATATGTCCTGCAGCATCCGGTTGACGTAATCCCGCACGGCCGAGACCAGCACCATTTTTGGCCGATCGCCGGATGCTCCTCCTCCTCCTCCTCCTCCTCTTTCGAAATCTTCCGGTTGTCAGGCCAGATTCTCAGATCTGAGCAGAGGACGGGATCGGACGTCGAAGCATCAAAGCAAAATCAGGTGACCACACCGTTGAGGACCGACGTACGAACGCGCAAGATTTCGTGCGTTTTGGTTTTTAACTGCCTTTTTTTAACTTCGTTTTTTTTACCAGAGACGGGTTTTCGGGCCGGTCGTAGCGACGGCCCGTTTCGGTCAGGGCCTGTCTAGGCCCGACGGACGAATGAGCGCAAAGCTTGAAATTGTGGATATCTTGCCCGCGTTACCTTCGGCCCGGCCCGCTGTCGCCCACGGCAACTTCTATACGAGGAATTCACAATTTGTTTCGTGCCATTGTATTTACTCAAAAAGGATAATAATACAAATGATCTGTAAAATTTAATTGATATGCAATATAGTTCCTAAACTTTAATTTATTCAATACGTTCCCTAAACTTTATCTAAATGCACAATATGGTCCACGAACTTTTGATTTGTCAAATGCAATCCATGGGTTTTTTATACATGTTCAATTTGGTCCATGAATTATATAAAAAATATTCAATATTTTTATTTTATTAATTTAAGTTTGGAAATAATATTGAACATTTTGGTAAAGTACAAAGACTAAATTGAATATGTACCAGAAGTTCAAAACCACATTAAACAAATTAAAAATTCATGGAGTACATTACACATTGATGTAAAGTTTAGAGACTACATTAAACAAAGTGAGAGTTCACGTATTATATTATACATCGGGCAAAAGTTTATAGACCATTTGTGTCATTTTCCCTTACCAAAATAATTTTCTCGTGATTGTAATTTGCTTCTTTATCAAAAATGGTAATTAAACCTTCCCGTATCATGATGGATCGGACATTCCTCAATAAATCCATGTCATGTCGTTAGGGGTTGCCACCCCTTACACTTGACGCATATTAAGAAAGGGCGATGGCGACGAGTAATTTTATGTGCTTGCTTCTTCTTAACCGTGGAGGAAGGGTGAGTAGGATCTCGGTGGGCGGTACCCACCTTGCAGTTGGAAATTGCCCACTAAGAACTAGTTAGGTGGAACCTCACTAGCTCCAAGTGATGCCATCAATTTGAACTCCAAAGGGTAAAAAGTTCTACGGCCCCATCATTTGGGCTTGAAGCCCATAAAATTGGGCCCACGGCCTTAGCATCGAAGCCCAAGTGTAATTTTCAACCGAGTTCCCTATCAAAACGGTCCAGCACTAGTCGTGATTTCTCCTTCTTCTTATTCGTATCTTTTTTCCTTTTTTAAAATTTTTTTTTTTAATTATTGGCAATTAGACATGTACCCGCACCTTTCGCGGGAAAGCGCTATCGCAAAATTTCGACGGAATCATAATGATTCGACGAAAATCGCATGATTAGATGCGTAAGAAAAGTTGGGGTAATAAAGAAAAGCAAAACGAACACGATAAACTCGAAATGAAGGTAGGGTTCTTGTCGGCATAATTACCGAAAATACATGTCATAAAATTATCTATAGACGTTAATTCGACCGTGAATTTTTTGTTTTATCTAATTTAATCATAAATTTTTTGATGATTTACCGATGTAACTATTCCAACCGATTTTGACTTGTTTTTGCTAATTTAGATGATTTCCACAATTTTTTTTTTTTATATTTCCTGAATTTTTCTTCCTTTTTTTTTCCTTTTTGTTTCCCTATTTCCCTCGACTGACCATTGGCCACTGGTAAGGGTCGCCTTTCAGCGAGGGACCCCCTCAATGACCTCTAGTGAGGGCTATGGCTAACGATTCTTGCCAACCATCATTAAGGTTTCAATGACCTCGTGGTTGAAAATTCAATGAAGGAGAAAAAGGAAAGGAACATAATAGGAAAAAAGAAGAAATTCAATTTTGTAAAATAAATTACAAAAATTATCCATGTTAATGCCATACATGTCGTGTAAGATAACCGATATCCACGTTAACTACCTTTTGCACAAATTTGGTCGGAATGACCACCTTATGAAGTCATCAAAAGATTTATGATAACTAAATTATCTACTATTGTACACTAGATTTATAACTTCTTCTTTTTTTTTTTTTTATATATATAATTTTTCCGCTTCTTACCGAAACAATAAATAGCTTCACCCTCCACATGTTTTTTTTTTGGTCGTTTTCACCCTCCACATGTTAATTAGTTAGTTTTGCAGGCAATCGTAGATAACTTAATTTAAAACAGAGCGCACTTTGGTAACTACACAGGAAATGCCTGATGGGTAAGGATTTTCAAACCTTTGGAGTTAGCTTTTAGTTGCATTCGTAAAAATCTGACTAACATAAATAAATGTTTAGCGTCGGTAATTTATGGCGACTGATTTTCATCTTCTTGTCAGCCGAAAGAAAATGTCATCTTCTGTTAAAATCATAATAACGAGATTTTGTAGTTATTACTGTAATATTTATCATAAATTGGTCCTCCTTATTCATTTAAAAATCATTTGCTATATCTCATTATAAATCTTTCTCGTTCTTCATGAATATTTTCCTCGTGTTGCGGTAATGCGTTGTGGGCCTTGTGGGGCCTAAATGCAGGTGCTTGATTATGGATTACCATTAATTGCCTAATGATAATTATAAGCAAGAAATTAAAGATTTTCATTGATGTAGATTCTTTTTTTTTTTTTTTTTTTTGTTATTTCGTAGAATTCGATGTGTCGCCTCCCATCAAATTATGATTCTCATGCCCACCACTAGCCACTACGATCTACTCGTGGATGGTATAGTCCATGAGATCAGCTCCACCAGCGTACCGGAAGCCATGAAGTCTCTCTACACGAGATAGTAGATATTAGCGGTGCGAACCAATCGAAAAATCACTTAGTATATGATAAGAAGTCACGATCTTGTAACAGACGGTTCAATGCACTTATCATCGGAGTGTCATTTAGCCATATTATAATGCACATGCTAGAGCAAATCGAGGTTGGTGCAGCAGACAAAAGACTCGGGACTCGAGTATAAATAATTCCGCGGCGATTCGCTATTTAATTCTTAACCAAAGTGGAAGATGCCATGGAAGCCCACTACTGCTCAACCTCCCGCCTGAGGGATACGTTTATTGTTTTACCCTTTTTTTTACTCACCTTAAAAATCGGGACTCCTTATTAAAAAAATAAGATGTTAGTTAATATAGTTTTCATCTTGTCGGTTCACAGTAATGTTGCTAGCCTAGATCACCTAGAGGAGATGAATAAGTATAAAATAAAATCTTGACAAATTAATGCATAATAGAGCAAGTCAAAATCTAAGTCTACACGAGATCTACATTCTGGAATAAAGTTTAAAATCTATTATACGGTAGAATAGACTCTAAGAGCAACCTACGAGTGTGTAATAGACTTTTGCAATAAACAATAAGAGAATAAGAGTAAGAGAAATTGCATATTTATAGTTATTCGGCTAGATGAAGTCTATGTCCACTATTCCACGTAGGTGAATTCCATTATATAATTTATAAGAGATTATTACTTTTAGTGCAAACACTCAATGATAGATCACACTATCTCACTAATTCACTATTTTGGTATTTCTCTCATAATCACAAACGTTTGAGTACATGAAAGATAAGTGTATGCTTAGACTTTGGAATTATAGATTTTAAGCCTTGTCTCTTACTTGCTCCTTATTCCCTTGATTTCCTTATATATTATTCAACTTCCAAACTAGCCATTGGACAGCTTCCAAAGGATCGTCTTCCATTTTGGTCAATGGATAGGACTATAAGAAAAAATTTTCACTTGATTATGATTGCCCATACAATCAAATTCTTGGTCTCCATAAATAGGGCTCCTTCATTTAAAAAGAACTTGTCTTCAATATTGATTTCCCAATTAATTTGATGTAGCCAATCTTCCACAACGATGTGAAATCCAACACAAATTGCTAGTCGTTGTAGAATCCATGATAATCTCGTTCTAGAGTTGTTTCCCTTTGGATTAGTGCATAGATTTCAATATGTATTATTTAAGTATTTACGTTTTGAGGATGTCAAGATGAAAAGTTTTCTTCTTCTCCGACTGAGAATGTATTGAAGATATGAGAATGTGTATGAATGGATTCAGTCCGATGTTGCAATAAACTTATCGACCATATACAATCGACTGATCTCTCACTAATAAGTGTAAGAAATTCACCTACTATGACCACTCGGAGACACGTAGATTAGTGATTCATGAGATTGGTTCCAAAAAATGTGATGTGGCTAGAAGGCCAAGTCATTCATCTCGCAAAATATTTTCCAAAAATTACCCCTCAATACAATGTCTTCGTCAAAACTAACACAATTTTTCTATGCAAAACCTTCCAATGTTCCTTCTCTCATTTTCTTTCAATATGTACAGCTTCATAATTAATTAATAATAGATTAATAAGTTTAATCAGATGGAAAAAAAATAAAAATGGTTAATATCAATTCTTTCTTTTTTTCATTACCAATGGAGGTATTATTATCTGGAGGGCAGAATATTTTGTTGTTGCTTCAAAATAACTAAAAACACAAACACCTATCCGAAATGTTGAAATCAAAGTAGGGGGCAGGTGGTATTAATATTAAATTCTCAGATACTGGCCGGCGGTGGTTAGGAAGTTCCTATCGTGTCGTTTGATTGCACGGGAATACTTTAAATCCCATCATTAAGATCAAATCATTCATCATTAATTGGGCCGCTGGCCACACTGATTAGCTCCCTAATCCGATATTTACTTTAAAAAGAGAGGCCAGTTTCGTTGGGTGGGGGGAGATTGCCTAACAACACATTGGCCTTTGACCAGACCTAGCTTGTCTTGTCTACCTGGATTAGGTTCGAATCGAGGAGGACACAGTGGTTTACCAAGTTCCTAAAATCTCCTTTTCCATGTTATCTCCTAGCCTACAAGTCCTATATGTATAGATATACACACACACAATAATTGCTTTGAGATGACACATCCATTAATCACAACATCGCATATGCAGGGCAATCGAAGTCGATTTAGTTAATACAAAGACCACCTATTCAGAAAACCAAATGGAATAATCATTTTGCTGATTATATCATTGGCCTAACAAAACAATGAATTTGCATGGCGAATTTAGTAACACTCCCTCCCTGTGTATAAACCGATGATCCTTACACATGCTAGACATCGTGTGAATGGGACCACAGACTCACAATAATGGGATCACATGTGGAACATGATAATGGGACAAGTCAATATTTATTTTTAACGAAAACACTTAACTTATCGTAAATGGGTCAACAATTGTAATCATAACAAATCACTTTACCTTGAAGCTCAGGACATAAAGCTCATGTTTAGGTAAAGTTACCTCTCGAAGATAACTCTCTTATTGTCTAAACAAAACAGCTTTGAAACTAAACTTACTCTATCATTGTTAGATCCACTTAGATAAATAATTTATTTTCTTTTCTTTTTTTAACAAAAGCGCATTGAACTTTTGTACACTAAAATGAACTAATTATGATGATTTTTTTTTGTCTTAACAGTTAGTTATACTAATTTAACTAAGTTGGGTTGGTAATTTTTAACAAATACGGCACAATAACACAATTTGAACATGACAAAAAACTATTTGGTAAACATATATTTGAAAAGCCCTTTAGTATAACCAAATTAAGTTTTTAGTTTTAGTATTTTTAAAATTGCAAAAAGAAACAATGATTATATAACCTTTTACATTTTCATGTTGAGAGTAATGTAAAAGATATATATTAGAAAATTTATTTAAAAATTATATTAAAAGAATTTGATTATAGATTAGATGCAAAGCTCAACTTTTGGCCTAGGGTTCTTTTATGTTTGTTTTCAACTTTGAATAATTTTTTTAATTATTGTAGTATTAATCATCTTCGTTAATTAATTATCATTCTAGTGTATTGATAAAAAGTTGGGCTATTGATTGTCAAAAGATAAAATGACAAAAAAGGTGAACCCAATATTTGCAAAGAGTTTTTATTATTTAAAAAAATAAAAAAATTCTGATGAAACTTCGTCGCCAATCAACGGTGTATGGGGTGTGGGGAAAATGATCGGTTTAAAAATAAAAAAAAAAGAAGTCAACGGATGAATAGTAGAGGTAAACTTACACCTCCAAATATTGAACCAAACACCTAAATTTTTCCTAATGGCCTTTCGGGGCTGAAAGCCCTTTGAGAATCTTTGAAAGCTAGAGGAACTAAGTTAAGGTTGGTTGTGTTCGGGTCAATTTCATATCAACTCATGAAATATGATTGGTAATTTATCATTTTCATGTCGAACTTGTTATATACGAAATTGATTCATATAACTTGTTTAAATTAACAGTTTAGTATTAACACGATATATAAATATTTCTTTAAAATATTATTTGTTTAAAATATTACTCTTTCCACATTATTCACAATAAAGAGTTTAAATGATGAAATTTCATTGACTATAAATATGTTTTTCTATTCATTTGATGTTAACAAATTGTTAGAATTTATGAACAGACATTACATGATAAATCAAGGATATTTCATGTGACTCTCATGTTGGCGAGTTGATTTGGTGTTTTAATGGGTCATACGATTATGTTGAGTCATTAACCTGTCATTTTAAATGGCGCCACAAGAACTGGAGTGGTGTCGATTCATTAACTTCTAGATTGTATTCGTGTCGAATCACGTCGTGCGTATTAATCATGTCATTTTATTTGTTTAAATGATGTTTGATTCATTAGCCATTAATCATGTCGTTGGCACGAACATGGCCCGTCAACACAACCACCACCCATTCCGCACATCACCAAGTGCCAATCCGAACCAAAGACACGCACTATCATGGCATTTTTTTTTTATTTTCCCTTAACCCAACCAGCAGCTTGCTCGAAGAGCATGAGCCCGCGCATCCCGGTGACCTCCGGTTTTACGCGACGGCACGAGCCGCCGAACGGTCGATCGGGGGACCGCCGCCCACCCCCCCCCACCGCCCCAGTACGAGGAGGAATCGGAACAGATCGTACGGTTTGCACATGGAAGTCCATAAACATGGGGGGGTTCAAAACGCACGAAACCCTAACAACATTCGCCATCTGCACCGACCACGATTAATTTACTCGGGGGGATTACTGGAGAAATCTCTGTTAAGCTCCTCCGAACCCATCTGACTGATCTTGGGGAATCCCCCCAACTGGAATGTGCGAGCTCTGTTCCCCATGATTACCACCTCCACCCCGGGAACAATATTTTATTCACGTACTGTCGATGCCGCAACAGTTGCGACCCCCCCGCGGCGTCACGAAGTGTCAGCAGCATTCATGCCGATTTTTTAATGAGAACAAAGATGGGATTTTTACCGGAACGCGGACAGGGGGAGGACGAGTTAAATAATGGGTTCTGGAAGCGGGGAATGTTAGGAAGCGGAAATGGTAAAGCGCCAGTAGCCGCCACCGATTTTGGACATTTGACCATTTGGGATTTTTGCCTCCTTTGTTTATGAGAGTTTCGGAGGGTTTTGAAGAAGTCGGGACGACGTTGTCTTTCCCAAAACCTTAAATTAAAGAGGCGACGAGACAGCTATTCTCTCGCTCGGCACTTTGCTTGTTATCGTGTGTCAACCTCTCTCTCTCTCTCTGTCTCTCTCTCTCACCTCGAATTGCAGGAAGGCAACGGTTTTTGTATGAGCTCTCTTGCATTTGTTCTTCCCTTCTTTTTAACTGTTTTCTAAGGGGCTCTCTCCGTCTCTCTTTTGTCCTTTTGGCTGATTCTTGTTCTGTGGGAACGCAGGTGGTGCCTCCACCGAGCCGCCACTGAACCGCCGGAGGATGAGAGGACCTTCCCCAGGCTCCATCGAGACCAGGCACCGACTCTCTTCTTCCTCCAAGTCAGCCTCTCTCTCTCTCTCTCTCTCTCTGGTGTTTTTGTGTGTGTGTCGGCCGATCCATTTTGCTTTGTGCTGGCTCGTGTGGGTATGTCCATCTAGGCTTGTAGAGTTAAAAAAATTGCTTCTTGCCGATGAACTCGACCCCTCTGTTTTGCTGAGCATCATCGAGTCACTGTCGACATCACATTGGTGGTTTTGGGAGTTGAATTGGCATTGGACCCCTTCTTTTGCGTGATGGGCTGTCCTACCGGGCGGCGACTTGGTCTCCTCCTTTTCATTTGCTGAGATCAATTTGTTTGGTGAGCTGTTTGGTTGTTGGAACTTTTGCAATCGATTGAGCAACGATGTAGGTTTGCACTGCGCTATGTGGCGGAAGACTTAGACGACCTTCATTGATTTTCGTTTCGAGATCGGAAACTGTCGGGAATTCCGGAATCGATGTCTTGTCTGTTTGAAATTCTCAATCGGAGTTGGTTTTGGGTTGGAAAAATGTGAATTCTGCAAATCGGTTCAGAACTTGTCCAGCATTGTTATCCTTACACATTCGATATTCAATTTTCTGGACACCATTCGACTTATCCATTTTTGGAGGGTGGAGAAGTTAAATTGTTTGAATAATGCCATAGGATAGTATTATGACAGATTAAGGTAGTACGATGCTTTTAAGTTAATAATGGCTCATCATTGTCTAATTATCAAGCTGCCTTATTGTTGTTGTTTACGTAGCCAATTATTTATATCCTGTGGTGGTTGGGAAGGGGTTGTTGGGTTGAGAAAGGACAGCAATACACATTGGAATTTATTTGTTTGATTGTTTCAAAATCTGAAGTAGTGTGTACCTCGTCAATTTGTCCGTTTCTTCTTTGCTAAGGGGAGAGAAAAATGTGTACCCTCCAGTTTCACAGCATCAGTTCCTACATACAGAGAACAGACTAATCTCATGTGCTCATACACTGCCATGGCGTGCTATTTCCATCGATCCAGATTATGTTCTGCCTCCTGCTTAAGTTTTCTATCACAGTTAGCACTTTATTCTTGTGCTTATGTTAGGGGTGCCTAGCATCTTGATTTGGAATATAAAATGTTTTTTCTTTTTCATCTCCTGTTTAGTATGTGTAATATGCTACCGAAATCAAATATTTCAGACCTCTGCCTTGTTTCTGCTGTTGCTTCTCTCGTTAAGTTTCTCTTCGAATGATTTGAAGAATTCAAGAAGTAAGGTTTCGGAAAGGGATCGCATTTTGCTCAGAAGCTGTATATACATAATAGTTGGTACTTGTACAAGTGTACATTTATCAAGTTATGGAGGAAAATGTTTGTGCAAGAAGTAAATGGTCACTGATTGGTGTCTTGCAGGCATTCTCACTATAATAGGGAGAGAATGCCTGTGGTATTATGAGGACTTGATGCGGAAGTTCACCTTCTCGAATGATGTTCACCTTTGTTGAAATTTGTGTTCTGAATGATTGACAACTCTCATGAAGCTTCCAGCTTGTGTTGGTTTATCAACATTGACCCGTGTTTGTTGTTTATTTATTTGTGTCGTCTTTCACTCATTCCAGGATACATGTTCACTGTTGTCTTCTTGGTGCAGTGACGAGACAATTAAGAGAAGGTTCCAAAGGAGTAAATATTTCAAAGGTGTTGAGAAAGCTTTCTATTTACCCATCCAAGCAAGGAATTTGAATTGCAAGATATCAACCTTGAAAGTTGTTCTGCTTATCATTTTACTGGGAACTTTTCTGACGCTCTATTGTTCTCCGGCAATTTATAATACAGATCATCCCACTAGTTCTTCATCTCGGTAATTCTTGTGCTCCAATCCTCCATCAGAGTGAAAGTTTTTTCTTTTTCTTGTTATTTTTTTGGTGCAAACTGTTACTTTCCTCTCTTTTTTACCTGTGGGTTGGGCTAGAGGGATTAGAGATATACAGTTTTTCCAAGTTTGCCACTATTGTTGTACTATATATAGTTAAATACATGTTATGCACACACTTCGATATGGTGCTGCTTTACTAATCTGGATTTCCTGCAGGCCAAGTCTCATTGGTAGATGGACAAGAGAGACTGCTGGTGCAGATCTCCGCTATGCGTCATTGCTGGACATTAATTGGGATCAGATCTCAACTGCTGTTGAGAAGCTGACTGATAAGAATGAGTATCAAGGTGTTGGTCTGTTAAACTTTAATGAAAACGAAATTGATAAATGGAAGCAACTATTCCCTGATCCCGAGCATGTCATATTACACCTGGAACATGTGGCTTACAATGTAACCTGGGAGTCGCTCTATCCTGAATGGATAGATGAGGAAGAAGAATTTGAGGTCCCCACTTGTCCTTTTTTGCCTCAGCTTCAGGTTCCTGGAAAACCACGTCTTGATCTTATTGCCGTGAAGCTTCCATGTAATAAGTCAGGGGGGTGGTCAAGAGACGTGGCTTGTCTCCATTTGCAACTTGCAGCAGCCAGACTTGCTGCTTCTGCTAAGAGTTATCATCCAGTGCGCGTTCTTTTTGTTACCGAATGCCTTCCAATTCCAAATCTCTTCACTTGCAAGGAACTTATCACTCGCAAAGGGAATGTTTGGCTGTATGAGCCTGACCTAAATAAACTGAGAGAAAAGGCTCGTCTTCCTGTTGGGTCATGTGAACTAGCGGTGCCTCTTAAGGCTAAAGGTCAGCTTCTTCTTTATCATGTTATGATCTCCTTATTCTCAAAATTTTTGTGCGAAGTGAACAGCCTTTTCTTCTCCCACGTTCTACCTAGCCAGTTCTTAAACCAGATTCTGCATGGCATCAAGTCATTTGGCCAATATAGACATTCATAGCATGATTGCACAGAATCCTGCAAAATGTTAATTGTGAGAAGCAATTTGGGGTAGGAATTTGATATCTTCCAGTGTGACACCTGGGATGATTACTGCCAAAGTGAACTAAGAACTTGATGAATCAGTTTCAGAGAATGCAAATAGCCTAGAATTGCATTCCCTTCTCTTTTGGTTTTCTTTTTCTTTTTTCACCCTGATTGGATTGTTCATTTTGACAGGGCACTTTTACTCAGAAAGGGCACATCGAGAAGCATATGCTACAATCCTGCACTCTGCTCATGTCTACGTTTGCGGTGCCATCACAGCAGCTCAGAGCATTCGCATGGCTGGTTCTACGCGGGACCTTGTGATACTTGTTGATAAAACCATCAGTGACTATCACCGCAAAGGTTTGGAGGAAGCAGGGTGGAAAATCCACACGATCGAGAGAATCAGGAATCCAAAAGCTGAAAGAGACGCTTATAACGAGTGGAACTACAGCAAATTTCGGCTTTGGCAGCTGACCGATTACGACAAGATCATTTTCATTGATGCTGACTTGCTTATCCTCAGGAATATTGATTTCCTGTTTGAAATGCCTGAAATATCTGCAACCGGCAATAATGCTACTCTGTTCAACTCTGGTGTGATGGTGGTCGAGCCATCGAATTGTACATTCCAGCTGCTCATGGATCACATTAACGAAATCGAGTCCTACAACGGTGGGGATCAGGGATATCTAAATGAAATATTCACTTGGTGGCATCGGATCCCTAAGCACATGAACTTCTTGAAGCACTTTTGGGAAGGCGATGAGGTGGAGAAGAAGGAGATGAAAACACGTCTGTTCGGTGCCGATCCTCCAATCCTTTATGTCCTCCACTATCTCGGTAACAAACCATGGCTATGCTTCCGGGACTACGACTGCAACTGGAATGTAGACATCCTGCAGGAGTTCGCGAGCGATGTCGCCCACCGGACGTGGTGGAAGGTCCACGACGCCATGCCGGAGAACTTGCACAAGTTCTGCTTGCTCCGTTCGAAGCAGAAGGCGGGTTTGGAGTGGGACCGAAGGCAAGCCGAGAAAGGAAACTACACGGACGGTCACTGGAAGATCAAGATAAAAGACGAACGGCTAAAGACGTGCTTCGAGCAGTTTTGTTTCTGGGAAAGCATGTTGTGGCATTGGGGCGAAAAGAATTGGACCGACAATGCGACCGTCACTCCCTCACTGCCTGGGATTAGTACATCATCCCTCCCTTCTTTATGACCCTGACCCGCTTCCGATCTTCGCCCCTCCATTTTGTGCAAATCATACAGGGACTCGGATCATCAAATGGTTACAGTTCCAATCGAATACTACAGAAACATTGCAGCCTTGCCAGGTGGCATCCTTCCGATGTGTGTAATGAATTCAAATCGCGTACTCAATAGTGAAATACATTCCATTTCTTGGAAATTCACCTGGCAGAATCCTTTGAACCAGGTTTGACACTTGGGGATGACGAGCTCTGTTTCATGATTTTAAAGCGTTGCAGATAGACCGCAAGAGGATCAATTCAAATTAATATGCGATGACTGTTTATAACTTTTTAATCTAACTATCTGTGTCGGCACCTGAAGAATGAGTTCACCACGATGGAGTTCAGCGATGAGTCTTTAGTTGCTAGCAAGAGAATCTTAGAGAACAATAAGAAAAGCGATTTGGCAAAACAGAGGCCACAAAATAGCCACTTTATATAGACCGTCTAATGGGTTGATTAGCAATTATTTTAACGGACTCTTCGGGACTCTTTATGAATTGAGCTGTCAAAATGGGTTATGGACTCACTTTATAATCTTATAATGCAATTGATTTTCGTCGGACATTCATAGGTCCATTATGTATTATTACAATGCATTTTGGCCATGTGGGTGCAAGTTATGCTTGGTTACACTATCTTACTACACTTTAAAATAAGGGTGACATAAGCAAAGGACAACGGAGTTTATTGACATGACGATGAGAAACGAGGATATCAGATATGGGATGTGTTGCTAGCAATTGAAATAGTTACACAAATTACATATAGATTTTGACCCGATATGTAATTTCATCCATGAATTTTTAGTTTATTTAATATGGTCCATAAATTTTTTTAAAATATTTAATTTAGTCCCAAAGTTATATGAAAATGTCCAATGTTGTCTTTGTATTAATTTAAGTTTGAAGACAACTTTAAGCATTTTCACATAATTAAGAAATTAAATTAAATATGTACAAAAAATTCGGAGACTATATCGAACAAATCAAAAGATTCAAAGACGACATTATAAAATGAGCTAAAATTCAGTTACCATATTAAACAAATCAAAAATTTAAAAACCACATTGTATATTAAGTTATAGTTTAGAGGTATGGTACCGTTCAAGGGGTGCTCAGCCCCCAAAAACACCGACTTCTTGATACAATAGAAGCAAGTTTAGTACGTCTAGCAGATTTGAGTATGTTAGCAAATGTTTCTATAGTGATGGCACTGCTTTAAGTTAGAAACGTTTGCAATATGGTAGCTGTACTACTTCCTGTACTACACATGACAATTACCCTTCCCGTGTACTACATATGACAATTACTTGTGAAAATCAACAATGGTAAATGTCTAGTATATTTTGTAAATTATTGAAGGTGCAGTAAATCCAGTATATTGTTAAATGCATTAGCTGTTAGCAGTGAACATTTTCTACAGATCGGCAGTACATTTGAGGACACAAAGCTATAATTGGTAAATGTTAGCGGGGATTGGTTGCCGCTTGTTTCCTGACAGTGATAAATCCCCTTTCTGGTTAACTGAGGTTGACTTTGGTCAATAGATCACAACAAATCCAGTGGCCAAACCCAAACCAACCCCCTTAAAAAGTGCCGAAAACCAGCTGCAAATGTCGACACGAGTAATGGTAGCAATTTCTCGTACTGACACAATAACATAATTCAAACACGTACGAAAAGTTAGCGTACTTGGAATGAGGTTCGTTGTGTTCTTTCAATTTCATCTTGACCTACAAGAGACTAATTACACATCGCGTTTGTGACAACCCGTGAGATACGAAATTAGTTTTATATAATCAATTAACCAGTTAGTGTTGTCGTGACCTATATGTGGTCAGATTAAACACGATTAATCAAATAATTCTCAATATACCCTTATATCGATACAAACGCGACCTGCAAACACTTATAGCCGACCTGATCATCAGCACGTAAGGCTGACATCTTGTATCATAGTAGTTCTCGGATCTCCACCATCGTTCTTTAGAAACTACGAATTAGTATGGAGCGAACCACATAAGCCGCACACTGGAGATGTGCATATGCTAGAAGATCTACTTTCTGATATTATTAAGCACAAGGGAATGGATCGTGTAAATTATTTGATCATGCTGAAGACCCAGATGGACGGTCGATCAGAATAACAAGAAGCTAAAAGCCATTACGCAATCATTTTGTTCTGCCATTTTCAATTTCACCACTGCTCATACAATGCAGTTATGCATGCATAATTTTTCGTGTTCCACAAAATCCATGCTCGCGCGGGAGGAGACGGTGTGCTCTTTGGTATTAACTGGAGATGATGTATCTAACCATAACAGACGCATAATCTTTCTCCTGTAAAACAGGATATTGGTAGTCAAAATTTCAATGTAGACAATTCCACCAACAGCCTTTGAATTTACATCCTAAACCGACCAGTCATCAACGTAATTTCGAAACTAGTCTTCTGATGTCGTATGCTGTAAAGTTTCCACGCATTTCAGGACAAACCATGGTGAGTTCTAGACCTTGCGAAACATGTTTGAACAACAAAAAAATGCCATAGCTTGCGCAGACCTTCCCCTCAATTCACTCCATTTTTATTCGCTTCAAATGAGTTTGCCTCATCCATTCGAGGCACTCATCTGCAGTTCCGGCCGGGTTTGCCAGCTGCCATGCAAGTAGCTTTTGTTGCTGAAAAAGAAATAACAAGTCAGCTTCAATTTCATAGTTCAGTAGATTGGTGCGGAAAAGTATCGCTTACCCATTCTTTAACCAATGGACCTCCACATTTGAGCTGGAGAATGTTCATAATGTCCGTTCCAGTGACTAAAGGCTTCACTTCCCATATTTTTTCTAGGCCTGCACATCATGCAAATGGAGTGTATATCAGAACAATGCTCAAAACAAATCCCAAGACTACACTTCCAAAAGATTCCACAGACTCTTTAAAGTTGAATTCATGCAGAAAGTACACATGCAAACTCAAATTCTCTGGGTGTCTTTTCTCATAAATACCAATGGTACAGGGAGGGGTCAGAGCATAAATCCTTAAGCAATCCACAACGCATGGACGAACTTTTGTAAGACAAAGGAAGCAAAGGACCTCTACACATACCTAATTTGAGAATAGCATTCTCAACTGCCTGGAACACCTCTTTTCTCTTGTCTAATTCATTGTGCTTTAACATGTCATCTTCAGAGCAGCCAATAGGAGAGGGATAAGCCAGCACAGAAATCAATAATGCTACTCGCCAGAAATCCTTTACTTCTCGCAGGAGAAAACCTACATAGACGACAAACAATACTGCATAAGTATTCCGTAAAATGATGCTAAAAAATAATGTACAGATTGACAAAATATGACAAACCAAAAAGAAGGTGAACCAAGTAGATACGGTCCTCTTAAACTACTTCAACACCAAAAGTAACATGCTTGACCTTTTCTGTGGACAATCCATGTGGTTGACTCATACTGGGAGGTAACAGTCTAGTAACAATCTCGAGGTTAAAAAGGCAAAGAAAAAAAAAACGAAAAGGTAAGGAAGCCTAGGTCCAATTTGATGTCATAAGCACAGTGGGTTCACAATAGATACAGCGTAAGTATTGGTAGAACAGTATAAAGATATTGATATACAAAATACCATTTCATTTTCGATGTGAATGTGATGATCTCAGCCAAGATTTTACATACAGATGAGGATTCCAATTCCCAAATACTGTTGCACTTCTCATTTCCAAGGAAATATCTATGATTCCCTACTACCCTCAACTGGAACTTTCCCCCTTTTGTTACAGAATTTCAAATAATACATGATGAAACACCGTGCTTATCATCATTTAGATTGGTGATCCCTAGGAAATACTGTATAAGTCAATTAATAACTGCCCTGCATCTCTTGTGCTTTCACTTAAAGAAATTTCAGCTATAGAATCCTGATGGCTTAGTTCATTACTCTTGTTCTTTCATTGAGTGAAAAGATAGCAGACCAAAAAAATTTCAAAGTAACCAGAGAAAAACTGCTCACATATTCTTACCTGTTAATACCCGCAGCTTTGACGAAGCAGGGATATCAACAAGTTCAGTGCCCATACCATCTTCATTCAGCTCTCCATCAATATTTGATTCAAGAAAAGGAATCAAGCTAAGCAGTCTTGCCACAGCAGAGTGTACACTGACGACCTTAAAAGGAGAAAGCCTTTAACTACTATTAATTCATGGCTGCGTAAAAGATAAACAGCTCATCAAGTACAAAATTCGCCGGGTGTCTATGAACTAACTGTCTCAGCATTGCTAGCCTTTCGCTTGAGAGAGTTCCAAAAAATGTACTTGACAATTGGAATCTGCAAAAAGACATTAAATAATTGTGATTGCAATAGAAAGGGAACAATATCTGAAAACTGGGATGACTTTATGTTCCCAATTTAAGTCCAATCCAAAAGCTGAAGCTCTTAGGTAAAAGGAGAAGACCCATTAATCCAATTAAAAGAGATGTGCACATGCAAATTGAAGAAAGGAAAGACGAAGGTACCTACTTTCCTTTGTTAACTTCGTATGTGATGGTTCTGAATGGGAAAAACAGAGCTGCATACAAGGACAATCTTCTTTGTTCATCCTGAAATAGGTATACGTATTGAGTAATCAAAAGCGTATTACTCCAAGGAAAGTTCAAGAAGAATATGCAACAATAGGTAGCATAAGCAATGACTACAGAAAGTACATGGTTTCCCTAAGCATAAGACAAGAACTTAACTATATCAACTAGACCATGAAAAAAAGAACAAATCTAGTCAACCAATCATGATGAGAATGCCTGTCCCTGGTAAGAAGTAACGAAATCTAAACAAGAGAAATGTGGCCATATATAATAGAGTAATCGTATTATAATACAGGACAGAACTTATAAGATTCAAGCAGCTAGGGCATGCAGAAGGAGATCAGCATGCCTAAAATAATTCTTTGCATGTTTCTACAATTTTCTTGACTCAAAGAAACATTGATCGCAGTAAACCAGCAACATAATGCAATAGTCAATCAAGCGCAGTTCAGAAAGAAATAAATGAGAACTACAAGGAAGCAAAATAAATGAGCAAATAACAAATTCTGAAAATTTTAATTTGGTTCAGACAGGATGAATGGAGCTAATTAAAATTAGTAAACTAATCTCCTACTAACAGATATAGCCAATTTCGAATCACCACTCCATAAGTTGCCTACTTTTGCTAAAGTAAAAGATCATTATGATAATCAAGCAACCGAATGCTTCAAATAGATCCTTATCAAGTCAAAACTTCTAAAGCCATATTATGACATCTTCCATCCAAAATATAATGAAAATCACACAACTCTCCTAAAGATTAAGCATAGAGTGCTTCATGAATAGCTTATTTCATCTGTCACTGGGAAACCAAAAGCAAGCGTCCCATCATGAGTCTATAAGCCAAAGAGTAGTTTAAATACCATAAAGCCACTTAAGTGCATATAAATTTTTGGATGAAAAAAACAAAAATCAGGCATGAACCAACATGAAATAGCATAAATTCAAGGATTATTATGCACAGTAAGAGACAATGATCCAATTAGCTGCGGAAGGCTCCATGCAGCATCCATATAAGCCAAGCAAAGCCTAGAAACAGACCAACAGATGCAATCTGTAAGCTACAATGCACTGACACAACAATGAGAATAAGAGAAACTACAGATTTCTACAGTCAAAGACTAAAAGCAGTAGAAGCTCAGGGAAATTTGTGCAGAAATGAAATTGCTAACTCGACTTAGAAAAGGGACAGAACAACCTTAATTGAAATTATCATGGAAAGAAACATGAGAAAAGTGGAGAGACTACAATGCTTCCAAACAACTTGAAAGATATTGTCCACTAAACCAAGAAGAGTTCTAGGAGGTGAATAGCACTTTGAACGTTAGCCTTTCTTGATGCTTTTCATATGACCCTTTTGGATTTAATTCATATCGTTTTAGCTTGCTTCCTTATCTCAATGTCGTCAATTTGTCTTTCCTTTTAACAGTATATTTAGTTTGCTTTAGTAACGTGCCTTCTTCTCTTAATAATGTTTCTATACTTACATCAAAAGAAACATTAGTGCACTTGAATTGTTCGTCCTATAGGAAATAGCAAGGCTCTAGCCTCTACACCCAATTGGGTAGATTTTAGGACATAGAAGCTTTTGAAGACGCCACCATAAAAAAGTAGGAATTGTGTACACTCACCAGTCTCTTGGGGCCAAAAGAAGGATGAAGATAAAACAGAGTCATCTTTCACATGGAAAAGCATCAGAAATTCTTACGCCCATTAAATGGTCCCTCTATAAGTTGCAGTAATATTTAATATTTTTCTCATCACAAAAAGTTTCCACTGTGTCTCCTTCCCAAACCAGTTTTGTCAAAATTGTAACATATTCCCCAATACATTCATAAGCACAAATCTCATTTTCTTCTTCCTAATAACTAAAGACTAGACACAATTCACATAAATGGAATAAATTAAATTGCCAAAGCCGATATCCTAGGCTAATGTTGCTGAATGCTCAGTTATTATTAACAGTGCGTCAAATATGTAGATACCAATCATGTCTAGCTAGATGATCATAAGAAACAATCCACAAAACCAACCTATCGCACTCTTGTGGCAATGTCAGTTCATGTTCATGAGGTAGACTGAAGACAACCCAAAATAATTGCAACTCATAGATGTAAGCAATAGCTTTAACTGGTTCATTGCCCGATACCATCAGATCAACCTGCCATACCAAAGAAAGGGAAAAACATTGATCCCATCTCATCAATGATAAGTAACAACAAATGGGAGATACAAATCATACAGAGAAGTTGAGAGAAAAGATAAAGAACACATGTACAAGAAGAACTCCCACCAAAAAACATTTATTGAGATAAAGCAGCCAATAGAGGAATGTTCTAGACACATACTTCTGTTCCAATGCGCTCTCTACTGATTTTAGCCGCAAGTGCATCTTTGACATCATTGGATGCAGCAGCTCTCTTCAGCTCTTCATCCAATGTGAAACTGAACCTTGTGCCTGAAATGAACACAAGATGATGAACATGGAGGCACAAAGATGACTAGACCATAAATAAAGTAGCAGAAAGCTCTAATCTCACAAAACTCTTGTAAAAATCAAAGAAATTGAGCATCTGCATTGCATGGCAAAAGAATGAAAAAAAGAAAGCTTCTTTGTAAGATGAGCTGCAAAAAAGCAAGGTTTAAGAAGCTTGTCTAAGAATAAGGCATTAAGCTCTCTCAATTCAGGGATTGTGGGGATGCAAGAGGATCCAAGAGACTTCGAAAGAAAAGAATCATAAACAAAGTACCAATGGTGGGCTCATGGTTCTAGCACACTCTATTGTAGATATGTATTTCATGCAGTCATTACTTCCTTGATTAGAACCGTTTCCCTACTTATGCAGTCACATGTTTACACACATAATACATCCATTTATACATAAAAAAAAAGGATGTGAATAGAAGGAAGACTGCATTAGGCGCATGCATGTGTACTCAGACAGTGACATGCAGCAGTTAATTTCATGCAACTACTCCAAAGGCAACAAGCTATGGAATTGACAAAGGTCGCATAATAAATAGTCTCAGGCACACTGAATAAGAATATCAAGAACTAAATAAACGCAAGAAACAAAAGCTTAACAAAATTTGAATAAGACAGCACCAAAGCGAACAGCACGAAGAACTCGCAGAGGATCATCCAGAAACGTTTCCTTTGGGGCTAGAGGTGTCACAATTTTTCCTGATCTAAGATCGTCAATTCCTGTACAGTGAACAAAAATTCGAAAAGCAGAAGAATTTAATATAGTTTAATTCCCCAAAAAGTTCTCTTTGAAAAGAAAACCAAGTCAAAAAATCTAGTCTAACCTCTCCCAGTTAAATCTTCAACTGAGCTGGTGTTGATATCGTAAAACATACTGTCAGATAAAAATTTAGGTCATCAAACAACTGGACCAATATAGAGCGGAATGGTATGAATAAGAGAAACCAAGCTGTTTGAAGTACAGAACCAGAATAAAGTAAACAAACTTCATTTCTTAAACATATAAAGAAGCAACAGCTATCTGGATGTACAGTCATGTCTAAAACAGAGAGAGGATTATAGTCTTCAGAATCCAATTTTATTAACATACAAATTTCCCAATTTAATGAATGGGAAGTGGTGCCAAACCACTCTATAAGCTATAAAAAAGGAGATATCTGAATAAAGATATGAAAGGCTGCACATTCCATGAATCTTGCCAGCTGACCAGAAAACCAAAATGACCAGCCATTCCTCTTTAATTGTCATCTAGTTAATTGGCATTTAATGATCAATGGGCAGTAAATTTGGAACTACATATACGTCACCGAAGAGCAGACCATGTCCACTATCTGCTACAATTGACAACCATTCAATCACCTCAATAACCGGAAATAAGGTTGGACAGAGTAATAGAATGATTTGTTATGTGCCAATTATAGAGTAATAGAATGACGATACGTTCAAAATGGATTTAACCAACAGGTGTTAGATCAAATACCATCTAAAACTAAGCAAAAAAATGGTTTTGCGATAAACAGAATCCGATGCAATTAACATTTTGATCCAAGAGCAATTTATCAGTTACATAAAGCAGAAGAGACACCTGTTTATAGTTAAATCCCTTCTATAAGCATCCTCTTCTGCAGTGCCAAAATCCTGTAAGAGAAGTCAAATTGAACGACCATTCACAAAAGTAACAACGGAGAAACTAGCATGATTTTCAGGTCATAAATAGTTGAACAAAAGCGCAATCACATTGAAAGCACCAGTGCATGGAGAGGGAGAGAGAGAGAGAGAGAGAGGATAAAGTGATAAATAAACAAAAGTTTACTCCAAGCATTGACAATCTAAGAGAAAACACTAAGCCAATGTCAACAATTACTGGCCATCGACACAACATATAAGAGGCCTTGAGCTCATTCCTTTTAGCTTTCATGATGATTCTTAGGCCCTCTTATCTTATGATGATATACTCAACACTAATATGAAACAATTGTCTGTTCAACAAGTCTCGCAAGTGAATTAGCAAAAGAAAGAAAAATAATTTAGAAGAAAGTTCCTCGATCAAGACTGTTCAAGAATAGACGTATGATTGTCAGAATTCAAGTCATTTTACTGTTGTTATGAGCTATGTACTAGTCATTTGTAGGCTTGCACTCCTTAAGTACAAGTACCACAGTGGAGTGAGCAAGCCCTTGCCCTATTGATATTACCTCCCTAGTTTGCTTGTCTTTCTTTCCTTAAAAAAGAATGAGTTCATGAAAGCACTAAAACCTATTTTTCCTATATACTGGAAATGATACCGTCTAGTTAGCCATGACTAAACAAGATAATAAGATACAGGTGGAAGGAAGATATACGACAGATGAATTAACAGCTGTACTACTGCATACCATCTGGGTGGGAATTCGGCTATTCTCACTGTACTTTTCAGACCTTAGGTTCACAAAATCTATCCACATATCATAGAGGCGCATCCTTGCTGTTTCCAGATGTTTTGACTGGTCTGGGTTGCTGCAAAACTAAATTTATGTAAAAATGTCTTCAAATACCCAATTAGAATGGAGACAGCATCTGCCACAATAATATACCACAACCTAATTCAATCAGAAGATATGAGAAAATATTCAGGTAAGAAGAAGTTCCAAATTCAACTATGCCAATGAAACCATATTTCATGACTAACATACAAAAACAAATTAAGAGATTATAGGAGATGAAAAAGAGAATCCCTTCTACAGAGCTCCTAATACCATAGACCTTACCAGATAATGAGACCAAAAAGTAAAATCAAGGGGCAAAAAATGTAGCAGAAAAGGGGTATTCTTGAAAGATGTCATCATCCTGCAAACACTCCTTATTCCACTTAGAGTGAACCATTTGTTCCACACTTAACCATATTTCAAATCCCCAAGAGAAATATTTAAGAGGGCCAATTAATATCGATTTGTAAGTGTAGATTCCCTCCAAGAGTGACTTTATCTCTTGGCAGACTGCTTTACAAATCATGAGTTTGTACGATGTGCACGAGATTGGCAATTGGAACTTTTCTTTGACTTATTTGATTTAATAGTTTTTGGGTTGTGCTTTGAGGTCAGTGAAAAGCAGTGTGACCGCACAGATAGAAATGGATTGTTTCCAGCGAATATTGATGAAAGCCACAAGGGTCTTGCACAACCTAAACCACCTGCATCCCCACCCTAACATATTGATCACATTCAAGATATAGAATCCACTGTCTATAAAATGTCTAGCACTTCAAATTTCATGAAGTAAAAGAAACAGTTTTATCATGAAGAATCAAGAGTCTTTTATCTTCAAAACAGCAATCTCTATGCCTTCAAAACACTCTTTTAATCCTCTTCCTTTGCACTTTCAGCTGGCATTGATTGATCCCAAGGTCTTAGTTATTTGACTAAGTATTGTGGACCTATTTCTCTTTAATTTATACTCTAGTGAACACAACATTTCTTTCCTTTTCAGCGATGAAGAAATCACTATGTAAGACATAGAGTGCACAATGAACAAATAACCACTGCTCAAATTACAAACTTCTGGTGCAGAATAAACAATGACCAACACTCACACATAAAATTCATGTCAAATCACACAGTCATACATTAAAATATGAAAAAGCTAATATTTGAAGGCAAAAGGCAAGCACAAAGCTCAATGTACCTCGGGATAACAGCCAGACCTTGTGCCTCTTCCCCTGTTGACGCCAAATATTGGGTAACCTTATCAACGAATGTACTACCCAACAAGTCATCAAGAGCAATATCGATATCATAACACTCTTTCCCTAGAAGCTGTAAAGATGAGAAAATGTGAGTTTGTTCACCATCTTCTTCAAAGAATAGGTTTAACACAATAAATCCACCAATTTCACAATGTCATTCACATTGATTCAAGTGCAATAATTGTACCCATTCTCTACAAATCAATTCCAGCTTTAACATGATTCTGAGCAAAAAATTTGCTATAAATGACAGACAATAAATCATTTATAACAGTTTGAAAGCATCTTGGGGGCTTTCCAGGAACATATGATCATTCTCTACTCAAATAATTACCCTGGCACCTCGTCGAAGGTTGGGAAAGGTCCTATTTATTGAGGGTTGTAGCAAAGGGGCATTGCTGCCCGATAACAGGTTATAATGATGGTATGAGGATGCAAATTTAGTAATCGATAGCATATATAATGTGAATGTGTGCATATACGCAAGAGAGTAACTCATAAATGTGGTGCCAAGGGAATCCTGACTCTTCATAGAAGTAATTTACCTGTCTAAATATCAGTCGCTAATATTACGTGACATGTAAGGGCACCCAACTGGCTCAAGATGGCAGCGGCTGAGAGTAATAAGCCACCAAAAGCAGCGAGTGATCATGGAAAATAGGCTATTATAGACTTGTTAAAAGAGTACATCTTCTTGGTTTTGTTTTGTATTTAGGTAAATTTCACGTGGATTAGGAAAAAATCTTACTTCACTGGCTAATAGTGTTGACTGCCGAGGCAATTGCCGAAAAAACTAGCAGATGCCTATTTTTCCCCGAAACAGCCTTCGAAATTACACAGTTCACATTACTGTTGTAACTTGTAACACTAAATCTATTAAAAAAAGACCGTCAAATCAACCATTAGCATTCTTAAACTTAAAGATTTGTTACTTGCATCGCCATAGAGTTAAACACCCCCCCCCCCCTCTCTCCTCGGGGCAACAATAACACCCAATGACTAAATAATCAAAAGAATGCAGTCTCAATCCCAGTACTTTAACAAACAATGGAACCACAACGATAAAGACCTCGATTAGTTGATGTTCCTACTGATTGTAGAAACAAAACTTCATAAGTAATAACAAAAGCACAGCATTTTCTACAATTTGCACTACAAAGAAACAAGGACCCCCAGTCAAACAAAGAAAAAACTGCGTTTTATGGCAAGGGAAAAGCAAGAACTTGAACTAATTATAACTAAACATGTAATTGGACAAAATATCTCAGAAGAAACACAAAACAACATGCTTTTACACGATTGGTACTGCAAAATAACTTAAAGGCACATCGAAGCGAACAGCACTACTAAATACACCGACCTTATCACGGACCCATCCACCAGCCACCCGCAGCTGGGTAGAGAGATCGAAATGTCGAACGGTGGCGAGAAGCCTCTCAAAGATCATCTTCTCCTTCTCTGTCGAATCGATCTTTTCCTTCACTCGCACCACCGGCGAATTCGTCGACATTGATTCGCAACTCAAGAGCCCTGCCGTTTTAGTCAGGTCTCGCGCCTTAAGAGGACTCCAAACGCTTCCTTAAAGCAAGAGAATCGCAACTACGGACGACGCTTCTAAAAAAAAAAAAGACCTGAACTGTTGCCGTTCAATAACGACGCTCTCATTTCCCCCCCCTTACTCATGCCGGAAACGTCCTCGCTTCAATTCACTCAGTTTTTTCCCTTCCGTTGCGAGTAGAATTCGGCACTCGGCAATGAATATGGCAGCCGCTTCGGAGGCGAAGGCAGGGGTTAGACGGCGACGAGCGGAGGCGACGCGGCGACGACAGGCTGAGCAGAAGCGCCTCGGCGAGCGCGGGAGAGAGACGCGCAGAGACGAACAGAAACTGAAAAGCTCTTCTAGACGGGAAAGTACATATATTTCGTACTGAAAGCCAATAAGAAATCGACACGTGTCCATGGCTGGCAAACAGAATATATCAAAATTTAACTTCTGTTTTTACTCTCGTCTTCCTCCTCCGTCGGCGACGACATGGTGACAGCGTCGGCTTGACGCAGCGCCGGGAACTCCACCGGTGACCGAATGAAGGAGGCGACGGTGGACGGAGGAAGGAAGATGAGAGAGAAATCACAGAAATTCAATTTTGATTTTCTTTTATTTACCTGCCAGTCATGGACGCGTGTCGATTTTTTATTGGCCTTCGGCACCTGAAGAATGAGTTCACCACGATGGAGTTCAGGGACGAGTCTTTAGTCGCTAGCGAGAGAATCTTAGAAAACAATAAGAAAAGCGATTTGGCAAAACAGAGGCTATAAACTCACTTTATAATCTTATAATGCAATTAATTTCCCTCGGGCATTCATAGGTCCATTATGTTTTATTACAATGCATTTTGGCCAAGTGAGTGCAAGTTACGCTTGGTTACAATATCTTATGACATTATGAAATAAGTGTGATATAGGCAAAGAAACGGAGTTTATTGACATGATGAGAAACGAGGACATGGATATCGCCCAAAGATAAGTTTCCCAAAATGGGGATGTGTTGTTGGCAATCGAAATAATTACACAAATGACTTATAGATTTTAATTCAATATGCAATCTCGTCCTTGAATTTTTAATTTATTTAATACAGTCCATAAATTTTTTATAAATATGTAATTTAGTTCCTAAGTTATATGAAAATGTTTAATATTGTCTTTAACTTTAAATATTTTCACGTAATTTAAAAATTAAATTGAAGATATACTAAAATTTAGGAAACTACATCAAATAAATTTAAATTTTCAAAGATGACATTACAAAATGAACTAAAGTTCAGTTATCATATTAAATAAATTAAAATTTTAAAAATCACTTTATATATTAAGTTATGGTTTAGCGGTATTTTCCCCGCTTGTGCAATTTGCATTTGATCGGCTGTGAAACGTGAAACGGGCAAAAAAGTTCGCATTTTTAATCGACTTGCGCGTGTCGTTACCCAGTTCCGGAGCGGCGAGAGCAAGCCTCCGCCTGATCCGTCGCTAAAAAAATCGGAGACGGAAGCTCTGTCCTCTCCCGTTTCGACTCCACTGCGCCCAGGAAAAGAGATGAACTTGGTGACGCCATGGAAGCTGAGACCGACGCCCCCGCTCGCTCCTGTTCCCTCCGGCCTCGAAGCGACCGCCTTCCGCCCACCTTCTCGCCATACCCACGATTGCTCACCCTCTTTCCGGGCGTGCCCGCCTGCTTCTGCCCCGAACAGGGCATTCGCGTCGCTCGCCAGGAAGCGGGACTCGCAGCCCGAGCCGGTCCTGAAGCCGACCATCGTCGAAGAGGTCGACGAAGAGGAGGACGCGGTCATCTACGACGGTTTTGATGATGGTGAGTGAGGTGATTGTTTCTCGATTTCTCATCCTTTCCTCCTGTGTTTCTTCCTTTCCCAGTTTTGCAAATTGTGGATTGTTCATAGTGAGTGATGAAGAACAGGGGAATTGTTGTGAAATATTCTGAAACGACCTTAATGGACGGTAAGGTGTGCTTTTCATTTAAACTTGATGACGTCTTCGTTTCATGTGCAGATGCATTGGAGGACGAGTATGAGGATGGGACTTTTGAAGATGAGTATCTGGAAGATGATGCGGAGGTTTATGTGAGTTAATGCTGTTTTGACAGAGCCCGTGTTCTAATTTTCTTGGAAACAAATTTGATAAGTTGCTTCATGGGCCTAATCTTTTTTCTTGACACTGTATGAAAGGCTGGGGATGGAGGTGGAGGAGGTGGGATTTCTCTCGCCGGGACTTGGTGGGACAAAGAAGCATTAGCGATAGCTCAAGAGGTCTCTCGGTCTTTTGATGGCGATTTGAAGATATATGCCTTCAAAACGCTGTTGAATTGCACAATTCAAGTTCGCATTGAAAATCTTTCCAAGAGGTAATGACCAAATGACGCCAATGCAGGCGAGGCTCTATCAAGAGTGAGCGGTACAGTTGATGTTTGGATGTTATCATCCACTTTTTGTGGTAGTCCAATTAGGCGATGAATGCCTTGTTCTTCCCTCGGCAAAAATTTGCCAGCCTTCATAGCTCTATAAGTCGAGACATTCATATCAAACCAGTGGAAAAGATGATTGCATGTGGGTCGATGGTGATATCATGATGAAAGACTGAAAGTATGTGGAATGCCTTGTCATTGGAGCTCTTTCTTTGTCTCTCCCATATGTTGGTGTCCTAGGCAGTGCTGCCGACTTCTGTATGTTTCTTGTACTGGCTTGGTTTTGTTTTCTAGAAGAACATTAAGTGAGCTGCTGCGGAACATATTCTGCTGCAGCTCTTCTTAGACTTTGCCTGCTCCTTGGGCTTGTCGGACAGAAGAAAGAGTTACATGCAACGACCTCAGGATTTAAATATAATTAGCTTCTTAAATTCGTAGGAAGGATATTTATGCTGTCCTAACCATACTTATGCTCAACTCAAGCTTTAAAACCTTCCTACAGTGGACAGGACAAATTTGGCACACTTTCTTATGTTGGTTTCATTTCTATGTGGATGCTGATTATTGTTTGCATTGTCAACTAATTCAGTAAATCTCTGCAATCACAACATGTGTTCAGGTCTGGTTCCCCTAGTATAGAAGATATAAAAGCATTTTCTGTGACCTATAGAGCTCGTCTAGATGAAGCCGAGGCTGCCAAATCTGTACCAGAGAATTTATCTTTGGAGGTACTTGTTTCTTTCACTAGTTCCTGGTATCGAGCATTCTTTCTTGCATGCTGAACTTCGTGAGCAGGCGGGTACTTGATGAACTCAACGAATCTATCATGAGAGGAGATGAGAATGATCATGTCTGATGCAACAGGAGAAGTTCCAAATTTAGAGGGCTGGGTTTAAGGTATATAGGGCCCAACTGACCATTGCACTGTAAAAGGGCAAGATTGAAGGATTAGGAGTGGTGTTGGAGACTCGTAGTCTGTATCTGTATTGCTTGGTAGTTTCCTATGCGCATTAACCCATTACCATCTTGCTTTTTAAACATACTCTGGTTTCTAATTCTGATGAACTGGAGTAGTAAAATAGTTGATTTTTGAACATGCAAGAAGATATGACAGGAAGTGAGTTTATTTGAAGTACAGTTCACGATATATAGATGTGATTAGAAGCAAGTTTTTTTGAAGAAAAAGTTCACGATATGTATTTGACGTGTCTTGCCTAAAGTAGCTATCCTTCCAGGTCTCATCTCCTGGCGTCGAAAGAGTCATTGGCGTTCCACATGATTTTGATCGGTTCATGGATCGACCCATGTTTGTAAAATACATCGCAGAGTCAGACTCGAGCGGCTCATCGTTGGAAGGTGATGGCATCTTCAAACTCGTTTCCGTCGACATGGAGACCAAATGTTGCACCTGGGGTCTAGCCGATGTGAGAGCGAACAGAGAAAAAGCCGGCAAAGGAAGGCCTCTTAGTAAAAAGCAACGGGAATGGCGTTTGACTACATCCTTCGATTCATTACGCCTTGTTCGACTATATTCTGAGATCTGAAAATTTTACTTAATGGCATGCCTGCATAGGTGTCTTTACTGTTCGGAACAGTAGTTAAGAGCTCATTTTCTTTTTCCCTGTTCGATTTTGCCAATGTTTCGAGTTGTGAACCTGTATATGTAAAGATTTGTCGGACAAAATTGTAACAACTGACACTATCGAATATCGAGTTCAAACATAGGATTCTGGAAAACGGATGGCAGCAGTAGAGTGAATTCTTCGTTGTCCTGTCGATCTAGTGATTAATAAAAATATGAAAGTTTAACGCAAATTGAAGGCGTGGTACCATTTAGAACGCTGATATAAAGTTTTCTAACGAAAATAACCATTATATATGTATCATTTCAGAGGAAACTGGCAGCCATATGCAGATTTATTTACTTACAAGACCGCACATTTTGCTCCGATTTATTGAAAGAGAGCAGCGTGATTACTCTGAAATAATAGTACTCGTATCTAATTCTACAGTCCTTAAGTTGCAATTGGGCGCTGACGCTTAGGGGACATTATTGGTGCCATATTTGGTCTGTGGCGGTAAGCATGCATCGGTGGCAATTATCGACTGAAATTTCGCCATTGCAAACTCCATGGCCGAAGCATCTCTCGAAGGTATCAATATCATCAGAGGTGTAGTAATTGAAATTTTGATACGGCGTTCCAATGGGCAAATCTCCAAGAACATAACGTATGCTGCTATAGTAATACTCTGCGGCCGTGGTCATTTCCGTGTTGCAGATGTGATATACTCCACAGTAACATCCACGCCACCTCTCGCAGGATCACTGTAGCAACAACAGACCAGGCAGAATGCTGCAATCGCAAGCCGTCGTAAAGGAGTAAGTGGAATCTCCTGAGTTTCAGTTCTCTCTTCCTCTTTCTTCATGTTGGATGCTCACGAACTGCGCTGCCATCTTGTCTATTTATAGAGCTTTCCCTCGTGTTTTATCATCTCCATTATCCTGTATCTTCTTACAAGAAATCACGCCTAGTTTCCTCCTCTTGATCAGCATTGGGTTGAATTGATCCTCGTACTTTTGCCTGAGGCTGATATAGATTCTTACACTCCTTGACTAAGACGTTGGTGAAACGCTTGAGTTCTTCCATCGAGTTTTTGGATGTTACAGTTAACTTATTCATGGATCGCCGACTGAGAGCTTCTCTTTGTCGAGTTGCATTCGTTCGAATGGGGCAAACTTCCACAGGAGGGAATTTCTTTGGCCGGAACTCAATATCCATGATCTGGTGACAGTGCATCTGGTGACAGTGCACATCATGAATTGCTGAGCACCCCAGCCAGATTTGACAAAATTAAACATTTACCATACTTACATTACTTTATGGACTTCTTGTCGTGCTAACGATGCAATCTAATATACGAACATGCATATATCTTCAGCATAAACAGGCATAACTCATGCTGTAAGCACATCAATGCTGTTTTCCGTAGTATGTGCAGTACGCGTGCCATGAATATCTCTAATTTAGTTGTGTTGCTACGAGACTCTGTCGATCAGTACCAAAACATATGCCAAAGAACTTGTAAGATATTATTATGCGACCGAGATCTATATAAGAAAGTAGCGATGAAAATCCATCGTATCAATCCCTTTATATAGCCAACATCAAAGGGACTTTGTGAGAACCCAGCATCAAAAGGAGGGAAGAGAGAACTAGAAGATTGAGACTGTAATGGCTGTCTGTAGACGAATTCGAATTGTTATTGCCATTTGGGTGTTCTTTAGTCACAACAGTCTCACGAGACCCGCGCAGCCAGATCTTACACTAGAGCATTTCACATGTGATGGAGAGCCGAGAGCGTATACAACACCAATTATTACTATAACATAGGTTACGCTATATATAGGGTGGTGATGGAGATAGCAGATCACGGTTTTGACTATCACACCACGTCTCTAGCGATGTGTGTTATGCCCATGAAACGGGTTCGGGTGATGATTATACTCAATGTGTGATCGCCACCAATGGCCTCATTCTGCCCCAATGTAAACGAATTGTGGGCGCTCAACTTCAACTTAAAGACCGCAGAATCAGATATGAAAACAATCGGTTCTTTAAATAATTGAGTTGCTACGTCTTTCTCCGAATTGTGGCATGTACATGTTAAACTCGTAAAATAAAAATAAAAAATGACTGAGTTCACATCGAGCTGCTTGGTTTTCGCTTTGGTCGCTAGCAATGATGTTGATGCTGGCTTCGGAGTTTTTAATTATCTTACTAGGTGTTCTTTTCTGTCATTATTGAATATCTTTCTGAGTTTACTTCCTACTTATGAATTTTTTCCTGATCTTCCAAAGTTTGTTTTCTTCATTCTCTTGCGTACTTCGCCGTCCCTCCTTGTTCTTCAATCTCCAATCTCTCGTCCTAAAGCAACTGTCACTAATTATTTATTAGAGCAAGAATTTCACATTCTCAAATTAGATGGATACTCAAAACCTTTGACCGGTTCAGCAATCATTTACATTCATGCGAAACCATTTAAAACCCTTACATAGGGTTTTCCAACGATAGGAACCGTTACATATAATTTCATAGGAAATTGGCAGATCCATGCGAATTATTTACTTACATGAGTGCACATTCGCTTCCATTATTGAAAGAAAGCTGCACAGTTACTCCTTGAAGTAGCACAATTACTCCTTGAAAGCGTAATTTTCGTATCTGATTCTACGGTCCACAAGTTGCAGGTGACCGCCAATCCTCAGGGGACAATACTGGTTCATTATTTGATATACGGCAGTTTCCAAGCATATGTAGCAATCATTGTATGAGATTTCGCCGTTGCAAGCTCCGTGGGCGTAGCATTTAGCGAGATCTTTTGAAGAGACTGTGTAATAGTTGAAACCTTGGGTTGCCGTGTTATACGGTATGGCATAAAGAGCTTCTTCTACGTTGAAAGTGTAAGGGGAGTCGTCCGTGTATGTATCCGGGTTACAGATGTAATTCACCCCTGAAACATCTGGGTCGCTTCTTGCGAGATTGCTGCGACAACAGACCATGCAGAACACCGTAATTGCAAGTCGCTGGAGAGTAGTCATTACAACCTTCTGAGCTTTGCGTCCTCTCTTCCTCTTTCTTTACTGTGGTTACTCACGAACTTCGCCACCATGTTGTCTATATGTAGAGTTTGCCCTCGCAAAAATCTCGCCTTGTTTCCTCCTCCTGATCAGTATTGGGTCGAATTCATCCTTGTACTTTTGCTAGAGATTGAAATAGATTCTAACAATTCGTGACCAAGATGACTAGGAAACGCTTGGATTCTTCCATCGAGTTTTCAGGTGTTATACTGAACGTATTCTTTGATTGCCGAATAAGAGGTTGTCTTCGTCTCTTTGCCTTTGTTCAGTTGCGGCCAACTCATATAGGAGGGAATTCATTTGCCGGAACTCAATATCCATCTTCCGATGACAATGCATGTAATGAATTACGGAGCACCCCATCCAGATATAATAAAATAAACCATTCATAAAACGTACAATACTATATCGATTATAATTATCATATTAAGAATGCAGTTTTAACAGGACAAATGTAAAAAAAGTCCTAAACTTATTATATAGATGCAAATTTAAACCTAAACTTTTTAATGGTATCAATTTAGTCCTAAACCTTTTGAGTTTATGTCAATTTATTCATAAACTTTTTAATAGTGCCAATTGAGCTTAAAACATTCTAAACTAGTCTTAAAACTCTTCTGCTGTTACGATAGTCTCATGGCATGTATGCAATCACCAGATTTCACGTTGGTGAATTCCTTTTATAATAGTGATGTTACTCAGTACGGCAGCAATTACTATGAAAATATATTTTCCGCTCTCAAATGAGTTTAAGGAGAAACGGAATAAGCGGCTTCGATTATTACACCACATCTCCTAGCAGGAGCGACATATGTTACAACCACCAAGCTTGCGATGGGGGAATTTTGGGTGAGGATTGCATCAATGCATACTCAATGCCCAGGTCGTGATTTATCGTACATGTGCGACGAGTGATCGTGGCCAAAGCGCTGGCGCCCAAGTTCAACTTAAGGACTGTCGAGCCAGATACGAGAACTATCCATTTTCTGAGTGACTGGTTTGCTACCTTGTCAAATCTTTGTTTCCTCCTACGTGCGACGCTGACACGTTTGTTTAATTTCTCTTCTCCTTATTATCCTCCTACTTTTCTTAAAATAAGCTTTGGCTGGTGCTATCAATCTACCCCGGCTGCTGAATGATGCATGACGCCGTGAATTGAGTAAGAGCAATCGTCGATAAGAATCATTAGCAGGGGTAGAAAGTCGATGGTCAACGATGATGTTTGTACTGCTCCTCCGATGCTGCGTTTGGCCATATGAACTTGGGAATAGTCTGATTTTCCTATTAAGCTATTGAACTTCTCGAGATCTTATCAGGGAGCTCTGCAAAACTGCATCCAAAGGAATTCGAAACCCTAGCTATGGAAGAAAAGCAATAAATAAAATAGAAAAAGATACAAATAAGCACGATTGAGCTGCTGTGCTGATCCTGAGTATACATTTTTGATGGCCTATAGAAGAGTTGGAGCTTGACACATAAGTTCAGTGGTGAACTACTTTTTCTTGATAAGCTAATGTACAGAACCACTCAAAGAACTTCTGCAAAGTGCTTCAGATAGTGCTGATGAAATCCCTCTGCGAGAGATGTTTTGATGATCCTGTAAACTCTCGCGGTAGCCATTTGAGTTCCTTTGGGAAGTTCACGAGATCAAAGGTAAAAAACATAAATGAACGGATATTCTGGGTGTATTCCGAATGGCTCTAGGTTTCGATCCTCCATACTGCCCGAAAATCTCAAGTTGGTACTCCCAAATGAGAGGTTCGGTCTGTCCTGCGAAGAACAGCTGGAGAATATCCAGAGTTACATCACCTCTGAGACTTGAGGGATCAAGGCATGAACCACCAGCTCCTCGGTATGCTGCAGTTGACGTGAACATGTACAACGAAGGGGCTTCTCAAGATTAAGATGGAAGGTCTGCAGGGACATTCCTATCTCTTTAGAATAAATGATGATCAATAAGGTGGAATTCACACTGATTGATTCCATTCTTAACAGCAAAGATTTCTTTGAAGATTGGTTGAACAAGGGATAAAAATGTAAATTAAAATATTTGCAATAATTGTAAGTTAATCTCATTTCAATCTCACTTTTCAAAATTGAATGTGAGTCTCTCTCATCTTACAATCATTTAGACTTCTTTCCTAAGCTAAATTGGAATTAAAAATATCCAGGAAAGTTATCAACTAATCTCACTAGTCCCAACTATCTTACCTTTCCAAAGTTGATGTGTAATCTCTCTCATTGTACATTCATTTAAATTTCTTTGTTAAACTAGTTTGCATTTTTTTTTTTATCATTTATCTCTTTTCAAACACATTTAACTTTTTTCTCTTTATCTTCCTTTGTTTTTTGCTACATGCATACGCGGAGAAAAGTATCATAAAAGTCTTTAACCTATCGTATTTTTACCAATTTAGTCATAAACTTTTTGACCTAGTACAAATTCAATTATTCCGACTAATTTTGGTTGGATATCGCTGATGTGGATGGGGGTAGGTCTATGTGATTTTAATTCACGTTTTCATTTAATAGCCTAAGCTAAGATAGTTGACAGTACTCTAATAACATCTCATATTGTATTAAAGTATGAGGTCCCGAGTTCAAATCTTTTCAAGTCTTATCGGTCTTCCCAATTAAATATTTTCACATTTAATACTAGGCAAAAAGACCAAACTGACCATGAGGGAGAGTGTTAGAATATTTAAATGATACATTACACTTTCACCTAACGGTTTAAACTTTTAGAATAATATAAATATATATAAATGATAATTGACATGTTATATCAGCAATTTACTGATGAGAAAATGTAAAATAAGTAATAAATATTTAAAGTATCTTTACTTGTGTTTAGTATGACATGCGTGTTACGCAGGTATAAAATGTTTTATTCACGAAATTTTTTCCTCTAAGTTTAGCAAACGAATAGGAGATACGAATCCATGTATGATTTCTTCACCCTCTTGTTCTACTGACAGATTGTCATGAAATTGACTCATTATCTTCTATTTTAAGTATTTGATACTATTTTGAATGTGAGAAAGGATCGTTTGAGAGACTCTCGTGACTAGGTACTAAATTCAAACCATCCCATCGCTATCCACCAAAAGTTTCAAACTTTGGTTTCTTCACAAAGAAAAGAAGAGAAATTAGTTGCCTCTGTATGTCACATCAGCGGCCGGATAGGCTTGCGTTGTATTCGATATGCAGTTGAAATGCTTTATGAGGAAGTCGACATACAAAATGCGAATCATTGGCAATTAGATTTGAAGCATCTCCCTTTGCACGAGATGTGGACCAAACAAAGAGCACGCTGATGAAATTGAGTACGTTGGGAAAACTTTAGGAATAGTTGCAGACGATTTGAAAAAGCCAAGGACCACTGAGCTTGTTCTGGTGTGGACCACTCGACGCTAGATTCCGCATTGTAGCATTGAAGGTTTCATCAACACGAACCATGCTGAATTACCTCCAGTTCTACTTCGGTTTCTAGTTACTTAGTGTCTACCATCCTGCCTTTCGACATTGCCTGGTCGCCACTATAGAGATGCGGTCGTGGCTTTGCATGGTGGAGGCAAAGTCGGGCTCTTTCTAAACTGCCCCGAATCTAATATTCTACGCCCGCCATTGCAACGAAGGAAATAATCAAACCAAAGAAATTGCCCTTTTTATCTTCTATTTCTGCTTATTGTCATTGTGGAAAGCAAGTTGCAAAGTAAAAAAAAGATGTCTTTGAGACACCAATATCAGAAACTGCTACTACAGACTTTAATCGTCGATGGAAGGGCGTGTTGTGTTTGGCAATCTCCGCCCACGCACGAATGAACTGAACAGATGCAAAGCTCTTGATGGCTCTGCATAAGGCACCATATGTGCAGCACCTCTGACCGTCGCAAACGTCAATAAATTCCCATACTCTGTCGCCCAACCTCCCACCTTTATCCAACACAGTTAAACAGAAAGAGCAAGTCATTAATATGGAAGGTTATAGAGTGTCTTGTGCACTGGTGAAGACTCATCTAAATAACGTTGTTCGAATGAATACTCTGATTCTGTTATACATTTCAGCATGGTAATTTTCAAGTTTCAAAGGTTGTTATGGTGTTTAGTTTTGGTATGCATGATTTCTATTTCTCTTCTATCTTAACTGGTGTGCCGGGGATACTATTAAAGATCAATTTCAGCAAATTGATGGAATAATCACAAGGTATCGAGGAATTTGCTTGTGGCAGAGTAATACCTGGCCTTTGTGAAACCAAGCTCCATATGGAACTGTAACCTTAAAATTCAGATCATGAGCTAGCTCACGGATAAGTGTCCGTGATCCAAGCAGTGGCACGACAGAGTCCTGGTCACCACTGCAATTTGGGTGCAAGTTCGTTTATCACACTATAGGACAGCGAGAGTTCTTATCAGCTTTTGAGTGATTCTGAGAAGTCTACCTGAAAACCCAGACGGGGATATGGTTCTGAACTATCCGCTTGAGTAAGGGAAGCATGTCGATGTTACCGTCTGTGTCGCTGTAATTCACAACACTGTCCAGAGGACAATATTAGTTTAAAGGCAGAAATGGTTTACATAATTCTTTGCATTTAGCGGGAACCTACCTGCTGCACATCGACCATGGATAAGGCAAATTAGTCCGATTCGCATGAAGTGCCTTCTGAACCTCAGGTAGGTTGAGGTAGAAGCGACGCTCATAGGTCATACATACATCAACCCCCACACTTAACTTGGTAGCCTGCAACAAAAACAGAATGTTGCAAATTTTGAAGGAAGGAGTCTTTTTTATTTTTTTTCAAGCAAGAAAGTGGAGTAGGAGAAAAAAGTACGTACCATTTTTCGCAGCCGAAGTTCTTGTTCCACTATTGATGGGTAACACACGTCAAGGATGACATCATAATTATTTATGTAGTCACCGACGATGACGTTTGCTTTTCCCAAGGCGTCGTTGCAAGTTTGAGTTACGTTGTGAGGACTTGCAAAGAGATAGTCATCAAAATCACACTCATTCATAATGGTAAGGCCAAGTTCATCGGAGATCATTCCATGGGACCAGAAAAATTCATATGTTGCTGGGGCATCTCTATCAAGTTTGAGAAGTGGATTTCCTATCTAGGGGGGAGAAGAGCCAAGCCAAATGTCAGATGAAATTCTTGAAGTGAAAGGATTAAGAAGAAAGATCTTGATGAAGAAGCAACGCCAAAGGAAAGTTTTCTTACTGCAATTCCTTTAAGATTGAACTTGAAACCAGTCGAGTGTGCATTATGGTCCAGAAGAGCAACAGCCAACTGCGGTATGTAATGCCCTGTGGAAAGAATAAGGATTAGGGATAAGGTCAAAATGGCATGTCAGAACACAGCCAAAATGAGCATCCTCTACAGTGCAGGAGAAACAGAGTGAAACCCATGGGAAAATTTTTTGACCAGTACAATATCTTCTTTGGTGACTACTTTTCTTCTGCTTCAATCTCCTTTTTGAAGTGGCAAAAATAATAAAATGAAAAGAGAAGATTTTTCCTTCTCAGGATATAAGCAACAAAAACATTCACCTTCACCTAACAGATGAAAGTTCAGTTGTAAAACTGATCCAAATTAAGACGTGTACTGTCACTGTAACCACAGAAGTGGCATTTTTTGCTAAAAATATTATATCGTGGAGAGATATCATAGGCTAATTAAAGCAATGATTTTATTTCCCTGACCTGCATAGCTTTCTCCAGTGAGAAACAACTCTCTTGACTTGTACATCGGAAACTTCTCAAACCATTTCAAGAAGAATGTGTGCAGATCCTTAGCTGTGAGGCAGAAAAGGAGCAAATTAAGGTTATTCAAAGAAGACTTCCAGAGTTCCACTGGCATAAAACCAAAAAGTGCATTGACAATTCCGCCATTTACATCTGCAAAATCAAAATGAAAAGGCCAGTACGGAAGGTCGAGTATAATCATACCGCTGGATTCATCTCCGCAATTATAGTCCGAAGTTGTGTTTGAGTATGACCATCCCACTCCAGCAGGAGATTCAACAAAGAGGAGGTTCGAAGCTACCGAAAAAAGTTCAGAATTAGCGAAATCCCAAACTGCTCAGGTTGAATTAACAGCGAGTGGGGTCATATTTTGAATCCTACCTCTATTCCATGACATTGAATTTCTTCGAAGGCCTCGGCCATCTCCTTTTGGATAAAATGGCCCCAACTCCGTGAATGCTCCGCCACCAATAGACGAACAACCTGGGCCTGATCATCCACTCAGGGTTAGTCAGGGTACGTTAAAAATTCACAATTCATTCAATTGTGGAAAGATCAGAACATGGTTCACTTCAGATGAAAATCTAAATTTTGCAGCAAGATGGACTCCAGCAATCTACAGGAGAAGTGAAAATATGAGTTCTTGTCGCTTCTTCCTCAAGTTATAGAGCATGTGATTATGGCAACTCTATTTTTCTATTTTTCTATTTTTCTTTTTTGGGATATGGGCAACTCTAGTTTTTACTTGGCGAAAGAAAAAGAATTTGAATCTCTGGGAGTATTATATAGAATGGATGAGAACGAACAGCATAGCTAACACTTTCAACAGTAAAAAGTCAGAGAAAACTAGATTCATGCAGTGGCGAACAGACAAAAATCACAGAAACACCATCAGAAGACAAGCAAATAAAAACAAGGATCTCTGCAAAACGAAAACCAAAAGGGCTCAATGCATGCTGGAGATACGCTTTTTAACAGCTCGAACGCTAGTGCACTTCAGCTGAACGATGAATATTCCAGAGAACAAAAATCAGAAAACACAAAACAGCAAGAACAGAAATAGCCAAAAAGGAAAAAAGAAGACCAACCGACCTCCATTGAGCCAGAGAGCGAGGGGCTTGCTCTCAGGGTCCTTGTCAGCCTCAACAAAGTAGTAAAACAAGCTCCTCCCATGCTTCACATCCACGTCAACATAACCAGCGAATTGCCTGAACCCAACCTTGGGCTGACCAGGCAAATTCACAACCAGATCTTGTGCTGGATATCCTTCCACCACCACCACCACCAACCCAACACCCCCCAAAACAATCAACACCCAACACGCCCACTCTCTACCCGTCATTCCCTTCTCACCAAGATTCACCACCACTCCTAATATTCCCTCCCTCTCTCTCTCTCTCTCTCTCTCTCTCTCTCTAGTCTCAACAAATAAAACCAACCCTTTATCCAATTCTTGGTCCTCCTGTCTCTACATAAAAGGGAGAATCGCACGCTCACTCGCAGAAAAAAGGAAAGAAAAGGAGGGGAGGGGGGGTTGGTAGGGGTCGTGGGGGGAGGTGGAGCGAGAGAGCGATGAATGATGATGTCGATGGGGAGGGAGGGTATCTCTGTATATCCACTAGAACTTATAAATTCTGTTAGGAAAGCAGCACGTGAATCCTGGCCGGATTTTGCCAAAAAGCCTTGCGCCCACCCACAGCAGAAAAGATCGGATTTTTAAAGTTTATATTTATAGACAAGACAGTGTTCTGCTAATGTGAATGTTATAGCAGCGGCCTCTGCCTGTGCGTCTGCGAGAGAGAGAGAGAGAGAGAGAGAGAGACGTTGGGAGAAGTTGCAGACTTTACAGGCTTCTGCTAGGGGAGCAATATTTGGGTGTCGCCAGATTCACACTTTAAGCAGGGAGGTCGTTCTTGTGGGGCCTTTTATCCAATTTATGCTGGGGAGAGAGAGAGAGAGAGAGAGAGAGACGTTGGAAGTCGCTCGCTTGGATTTAATGTTGTTCAGACGGATCCACTTGCAATGGATAGCTGCTTCTTCGGCGTACTTCCACCAACCAAAGCAATTTCGAACTCAGTTTCGTATGGCGAAAGCGCCATTCTCTTATCTCACCATCTCACACTCTCCTATTTTTATGAAACAGTAAAAAAAAACCATGCTGATTCCCTTTTCAAAATATGTGATATCCCGTTCAAAATAGTGGTTGGTATATTGATCCTTTTTCTTACTTGTTCAAGCTCGTTTGAAAAGTAAATTGATCAATAGACGAAGAGAGTTTGGTTTAAAAAATAATTGACGAGAGTAATTGCTTTATTATGTAATGACAAATCTAGCTCCCGACTACTTCTTTCCATTGATATTTAAAGTACATTCATACTTTTAAGGATGAATATTTTGAATGATCGCTTTATAGACGGGGTAGATCTATATTAATTTTGATCTATGCACTTCATAGTTCAAAGTCCCAACGATTTGCACGCTTCACGAATATACAATTCCTTTTCACCGAAGCATATGACCATTGGGTTTAAATGAACTCTAAAAAATTGAGTTAGCGATAAAATATTTGATTTGGATGTGCCGAATCTCGTATTTAAATCAAACCGCATAAAAGGTGGAGAGCTTAAACTAATACGCATCAACGACGCGATCTGCATGCATGAGATTCAAGTCAAGTGGAAATATTTGGGTACCTGTATTTTTAAAAAGATCTGAAAAGAAGCATTTTTTAAATCAAAAAGTAGACCCCATTTGTCTAGCATAGCCCGTGAGATATAAAAAAACTATCAACTAACCTTTCTTTATAAATTAATTCCGTTTCGCTTGGCTGTAGTGATATCAAAAGTTGTAATGAATTTTTAAAAATTTTAAGTGGGCGGCGACAGTCAATAGGTCAAAGAGGCAACAAAAGAAGGAGAGGAAAACAAAGGAGCCTTCTTTTTCTTATCTGTAGGCGTGCTCCAGCCGCTTTATAGGATCATATAATATTCGACAAATGTCCACATCGTTCGCATCTTTCGAAGTCCCAACCAAACTCTTCAAGTAGAAACCCTATTGGATTCAAACAAAGGAACGAGTCATTTACTTATCCAGGTCACAAACATAAAACTCGACTAAGCAATTCGACTATATATGAAATGGAATTTATTTAGAAGTTAATATCACAAAAAACCCTAAATTGGGATCGGAGAATTCAGGAAATCAACACCCTATTGGATTCAAGGAACAAATCATTTTATGAGTTAGAAACATCGAATTCATCTAAATAACTTGACTATATAAAACGGAATTTATCTAAACCAAAACACGGTGCGATCCATTCGGTCCATATAAGGGGAATCTCCAGTGTACAGCAAGCAGACAAGAGATCAGCCGGCTTGATGTCCCCTATGTTTCATTGGCTTTGGTACTTGTAATTAGCAAGAGAAGGGGCACATGAAAATCCAATTCTATCGTTTGGTTGCAAAGCATCTTTGATTAATTCAATTGGGAACATCTTGGTGGCGTTTGTTCTTTGCTTTGTCTTGTACTGGGACGGTGTTCAAGAGAAGCCATGTAAACCACAAGATAGGTTTTACAAAGGTCGGGAGGGGTGGGGGTCTTCAATTTGCATTCCAGAAGATGTCGGTGCCCACGCGTGGATGTTGACATGAGTGATCCTCCTTTCTTTTATGCGCAAATCGCTCTCCTTTGCGCAATCAACTATGGTATTATAGATAATGATGAAACTTTGATTGCCTTTTTCTGGGTTTTTGATGTTGCCAAAAATGTCAAATCTTCCCGTGCAGATAATAATGTCGTTTCGTGTAACTCGTTTTGTAATCTTTCATAGTTTAAAATATATATGGATGAAGCGATTTCCCTCTAATATAGCTGAAAATGCACTTTTAATAGTGGAGTGACCAAAGTACTCTTCAATTTGACGCACTTGCGTTCTTTTCTGTACTCTCTTCCTTCGTCATCTTTAATTTTCTGCAGCTTTTTTCTTTTCTTTTCTTTTCTTTTCGATGCTTTGTTATCTACCAACTTATAAGGTCAAGATCGCTTAATGCTCGTGTCTTTTACTTGTTATCTTATAAAAATTTAAAAGAGAACTTTTGGTCATATTATGCTATATTTTCTTTACCAAGCAAAGTCTATGCCAGATAGATGAAGGCAGAAATGGGGATAAAGATAACTCAATCCAAAAGAAATTGTTGAGAGCTATCAAAAGGACTTAAGTGTATGTATGTTATAAGTTTTAGGACTTAAATGTATGGAGAGTGTGTTTTAGAATTCAAGTGTTTGAGCATGACAAGTTGCGGGATCTATGCTATGACCATGCATTGCCAATTATCTTTAAAACTTTGGCTGAGTAACACAAGGAGCTAATTAGTGAGATTAGCCACATGTATATGTGAGCCAATCGTCCTATACAACTTATAAGATTTCCTTGGACGATTCTTATGGTTATGTGGCGAATGAGAGCATATGCTCAATGCACGAAAATAGAATGGAAAAAGAAAAGCAAAAACAGATCCTTAGCTGAGGCACAGAAGAAAGCAACGGAAACTAACTAGTCAAGAAGGCGCGCAATGAATGCCTCGTACATAATGCCTCGCTCATTATGACCCTTGGTTCTGCTCGAGGGATGAGTGAACTCTTTATTAGGTTACACCTAAACCCGGAAGCTCAAAGTCGACGGCCGCTCGAGACGCAGTTAATTTAAATAAGAAGGGGGCTGAATTTTGAATCATCCTTAAAGACACATATGACGCTTGGGCTACAACGGCCGAAACATAGACAGCCTTTACTTTCAGCAACTGGCGACTGCTGTGTGCTGTACAGCTCTATCTAGAGCTCTTCCTTATTCTTTTTTCGTTTTATTTTCTTTTTTTCCCAGCTAGATATCTAGAGTTTGATCTCCAATCCATGTCTGTTGATTACGAGAGCAACTAAAGCAGAGAAATCCCACTAGCAGAACTCTTTCCACTTTCTAATCGAGACCCATCCTTTCTCCTGCCAAAGAAATTGTTATTTTACATCCATGTTGGTAGGTAGGTAGGCCAAGCGCATCACTAGAGGAGTCCACCTACAAAAGAGCTCAAACCAAAGCAGACTATTGATAACCAAGGTGGGCAGTGGGTAGGAAATTGATTCAATGGTATACGCATTGATGAATTACATTGGGATACATGACTGAGGAATTCAATTCAAAATATTGAGCTACTCCTTAAATTGAGAATGTTGGAAGATAAGCATCAAATCTTGGAGATATGCTCGGAATCATGCTTGATTATGATTGTGCATAAATTAGTTAGGAATTTAGATTGAGATTAGATTTTGATTCCAATTGATTTCATAAATATACTCTTGCCATTATTGTATCTTTTATGTATTATATTTACAGAAGTTTGTACAACAACAATAGACAATGGAATACACAATTTTTCCAGAATTCTCTTGTCTTCTCCACGACTTCTCATCTTCTTTCATGGTATCAGAGCCGCTAGGCTTCTAACCTAACTTTCGCTTCCACTTCCGATTGCCTACCAGAGGAACTTTGACCTACAAAACAGATTTACCATCTGGTATAGGAATCAACTCTCAAGGAAGAAGATAAGAGAATTTTCTACCTATGATGGATACTCCGCAAGACAACCCCTCTGCCGACAACCAGCCTGTTGGAGAAACTCCATCACAGTTTTCGCAAATTCAAAGCCCTCCTACAACAACATAACAACAAAAAATCCAGGCCTAGCCCGTGCAGTGGCAGCCCACACAAGCTCTGTTTAATTTGGGGCAACCCATTGCGGGCCAACCTTACTAGTGGGTACCTTACCCATGGTACCTTGGGCCAGGCCCAAGTTCGTCATCGCCTGGTTATGTGGGCCACCAGAGCCACGTCCAATCCGATGGGAGCCCACCAACTGCAAGTGGGGTAGGCCCAACTGTCGGATTAGAGTAGACGAGCGGGTTGGGTGAACCAAGTATGGGAACAAATCCCTACTCGGGAATTTTTAATGCGGGTTACTAATTCGGATAAGGCGAATCGGGTTCAGGGACAAATCCCTACCCGAATTTCATGCTCGATTTCCTGCCATTTCCAATCACAGCCATCATCGGTCGACCGGAGCCCGGTGACCCCTTGCATGTCTCGACGGCCAACGTCCTGAGTTGCGGCTGATCAACCTACAGTTAACTGAGCCAGAGAACTACTCCAGGTGGTCCCAAGACTTCCGGCATGCCCTAGTGACAAAAGACAAGGATGGGTTCCTTGATGGGACTGTTCCGATCCCCACCGATGACCGACTAGCCCGACACTGGAGGAAATGCAATCAGCTTGTTTGGACTTGGATCGGCAACTGCATATCCCCAGATGTCGCGGCTGGTCTTCCACTGACAGAGGACTCGAAGAACATGTGGGAAAACATCAAGTGGATGTACGGCAAGTTAGATCGGGCACAAATTTTCTCTCTTATGCAAGAACTCAGTGAACTTAAACAGGGAAACATGATAGTTTCAGCCTGCTACAACAAACTATCATCCCTGTGGAATGACCTTGAAGCCGCGGAACAAAAACTCGAGGGACCAGAGGAGACACTCACACAGTACCGATCCATGAAAGAAAGGGAAAAGGTGACCTAGTTCTTGTTAATTTTGAATGAATCGTACTTGGCCTTTCGTTCATAGATCTTGGCAATGGAACCGGTGCCACCCCTTGGACGGATTTTTCAATTGGCCATCCAGGAAGAGAGCTAGCGGCTCGCATCGTCGGAGTCAACGAAAGGAGGCAGAAGTTTCGCACTCGCAAGCTGCAACGAGAGGTGAGACCCAGGACTGAAAACCCTAGCGCACGAAAAAGGGCCACAGCAAGAGGCGCTAGGGTTTGGTGCCGAAGAGATGTGTTCCCTTAAAAGAGAAGGGATGGGCGGTCCAGATCGCTCATGCCGATCGGACGGTCCAAAGGGGTTCATCCACTCAATGGGATCAGACGGTGGAGATGAGTTGCTGGGAAAAAGATCTGATGGTGGGATTTTTTCAACATCTGCAAAAAATTTCAATTCAAGAGGAAAGGATAAATTATATTGCGAATTTTGCAAACGTCCACACAATACAATATAAAATTATTGGAAATTGCATAGTAAACCTGGAGAAAAAGGAAAAAAAAATTATGCAGCATATCAAGTTAGCGGTCCTAATGTTGATCGATCCATAACATAAGAAGAGTACCAACAGCTGATGCAAGCATTGCAGAAATTGGACACCTCGAGCAAGGGAGGGAATCTTTCAGGTATCTCTCGCTATCTAATTAATACTATCTCGAGGAAAGCTTGGATAATTGATTATGGAGCAAGTGATCATATTGTTTATGAGAAGGCATTATTTTTAGATATGCATGAGAACCTGGATTTTCCTGTTTCTGTGCACTTACCTAATGGGAATGTCACTCATGTTACAATTACCGGAACAGTCAAGCTTAACACACAAATCACACTCCAAAATGTCCTTTATGTCCTAGAGTTTCGATATAATCTTATCTCTGTGTCCAAAGTCTGCAAAGAAAATTCCTGTTGTATATTGTTTGATTCTGACACTTGCTTCTTTTAGGCCCTTTCAACTGGCAAAGTGATAGGCTTGGGTAGCCTTTCTGAAGGGCTGTTTCTTTGGACCAATTTTCCAAGTAATTTAAATTTGTCGTCCGTTTTCTCAAATAAAATGTCATTGTGTAACACAACTACCAATGATAAAGAATATCTTATGCATTCAAGATTGAGTCATATTGTTTCAATCCCTTACTCTAAATGTCACATATGCCCTCTTGCAAAACAGTCATGAATTCCTTTTCCTTCTAGCAAAAACCGTGCGAATAACATTTTTTCCTTGATTCATGTGGATGTTTGGGGCCCTTATTATACATTACATCATGATGGGTCACGTTATTTCTTAACAATTGTGGACAACTATTCTCGTGCCACCTTGGTTTTCCCGATGCAGTCAAAGGGACAAGTTTTCTCACATTTGAAAACTTTTATCACCTTGTCCAAGAATCAATTTGGAAAGTCTATTCAGCGAATTCGGATAGACAATGAGAAAGAATTCTTCAACAATGATTGCAATTTCCTTCTTTATCTCATGGGATTCTCCATGAGAGTTCGTGTGTATACACCCCACAACAGAATGGGGTAGTGGAGCGTAAACATCGCCACCTTCTAGAAGTTGCATGTGCGTTGAAATTTCAAGTGTCTATTTCGGAGAATTATTAGGGCGAATTTGTTGTTACTGCGGCTTATCTCATCAACCGTATGCCCACTTGAGTACTTAATGGAAAAACTCCATTTGAGTTACTTTTCAAGAAGAAACCAGAATTGGAGCATTTGAGGATATTTGGATGTTTGTGCTATGCAACTATATTGAGCCCCCGAGATAAAATGGGCCCTCGCGCTCAACACTGCATCTTCATGGGCTATCCGAATCTACATAAGGGATATTGTGTCCTCGAACAATCTACCGGCGAATTCTTCATTAGCAGAGACGTCATTTTTCATGAGGATGTGTTCCCATTTCATGAAAAGTAGTCTTCAAGAGAAACATAAGATATTACTAGCTATCCTGATCCCTCCCTATCTGTAGAAGACTCGACTCCTGGATATCTTCTAACAAGAACTCCAGAACGTTTTGTTCCTCCAGTGATGACTCCAATTTCTCCTGAGAATTCCACATCAGAGATTGCTATAGATCTAGTGCAAGAGAATTTCATAGAAATAGAAGATCATTCCAAAGAGATTGCTATTGAAGGAAGATCCTCCTCTCCTCCACCATAAGTGGATCCTCCTCGACGATTTGGTCGTTCAATACGCCCACCAGCTTGGACAAAGGATTATGTTTGTGCATCTCTCAACTCACCAGGTATTCATTACCCAATATCATCTTAAATTTCGCTTCATAGACTTTCACCGGAACATAGATGCTATGTTAGTCGAATATCGGAGGACAGAGAACCATCTAGCTATGAAGAAGCAGCTAGTGATCCAAGATGGCAAGAAGCCATGGGAGCCGAATTGCAAGCATTAACTTCCAACCAAACTGGGATTTAGTCAATCTACCTCTGAACAAGAAGTTCATTAGATGCAAGTGGGTTCATAAGATTAAATACTGAGCTGATGGCTCAGTGGAGCATTACAAAGCTCGGTTGGTGGCCAAAGGATTTACTCAACAAGAAGGTTTTGATTATCACAAAACCTTTTCCCCAGTTGCCAAGGATGTAACTGTAAGATCCTTTCTATCTAATGCCGCTATTAAGGATTGGCCTTTACATCAAATGGATGTGTATAATGCTTTCCTACATGGAGATTTACATGAGGAAATCTATATGGATATTCCTCCGGGTTTACGGAGACTTGGGGAGAATAAAGTATGTCGTCTTCGCAAATCTCTTTATGGTCTTAAGCAAGCTTCTAGGCAATGGTACACCAAATTTGCCGATGCTCTCATGTCTGCAGGCTTCAAACACTCCAGATATGATTACGCATTATTCACAATGACCCAAGGTATGTCATCTATTTACTTGATGATATATGTTGACGATAATCTTATCATGGGCAATGATAAAAGTGCAATAGAAAGATTCAAGAAGTATTTGCATTTTACTTTCCATATTAAAGACTTGGAGCACCAAAATACTTTCTTGGAATTGAGATTGCTCGATCTGATCGAGGGATTTCTCTTAGTCAGCAGAAGTTTGTGCTGGAAATCATATCAGAAGCAAATTTATCGGAATGCAAATCATCAGTTATTCCAATTGAGCAAAACATAAAATTGACCACCAAAGATTATGATGTTGGAATATCTAAGAATCATGATCCCATTCTCAATGATCCTTCAAGTTATCAGAAGCTCGTTGGGAAACTCATATACTTGGCTATGACCAGACTTGATATAACATATGCAGTACAAACTCTCGATCAATTTATGCACAGTCCGAAATTGTCCCACATGAATGCTGCTTTAAAGGTTGTGAAATACTTGAAGAAGTGTCCAGGACTAGGGATTCTTTTATCTAGAAAATGCAATATGGAAATGTCGGCATATTGTGATGCAGATTATGTCACTTGTCCTATGAGCCGAAGATCCATTATAGGTTTTTGCATTAAGCTTGGAGAATCTCTCCTTTCATGGAAGACCAAGAAGCAGGCAACCGCATCATTATCTTCAGCTGAAGCAGAATATCGAGCTATGGCAAAGACTACCTGTGAGATTATATGGACACGGGGATTACTTCGGGATCTTGGGATAAATTTGAAGGGTCCAACAAAGTTGTTTTGTGACAATGATGCGGTACTCAAACTTATAGCGAATCCCATAGTGCATGAAAGAATGAAGCATATAGAAGTGGACTGTCATTTCACTCGAGAAAAAAATTCAAGAAGGGATAATCGAGACAAGAGGAATTGGAACGGTAGAGCAACCTGCGGATATTTTTACCAAGTTTCTATGTCAAAGACAACATGCATATATGTTGAGCATGCTAGGCGTCTTAGACATCTACCAGCCACCAACTTAAGAGGGAGTGTTGGAAGATATGCATTGGATCCTGGAGATATGCTCGGAATCATGCTTGATTATGATTGTGCATAAATTAGTTAGGAATTTAGATTGAGATTAGATTTTGATTCCAATTGATTTCACAAATATGCTCTTGCCATTATTGTATCTTTTCTGTATTATATTTACAGAAGTCTGTACAACAACAATAGACAATGGAATATACAATTTTTCCAAAATTCTCTTGTCTTCTCCACGACTTCTCATCTTCTTTCAGAGAAATGCACCATAACATATGACTAATATGACGTGCTTTCGTACATCATTCTCAACGTCGTTACTAAGGTCTCTGTACCTTTATCGTGTATTAAATAATCAACTCTAAACTAAAATTGAAGAATTACGTGTACCAAAAGTATCTCTGTGTTTTTTTCTTTTTGAAATACTCTAAAACAATAATGTTTTATTTTTTTATGAAAGTAATTTGAGAATAAAGTTCCATCATAACATTCTTCAAATGGAATACCTCTTTATTTAATGGTCAAATAAAAGGGATGGTGGCCATTTGTGTGGTTAGGCCGAAAAAGACAGAATTTTTCGGGGGCCTTATATACAGCCCGCTAAAAGTAGAGGCCAAGTTCCAGTTGAGTACAGCCCATTGGAGAAGCAACTGCCAATTCGAATTTAAGCCACGGTTTGATGTGCAACTGGAGACCAATTTCCCGGTTCGGAGACTGCGAATCTGCGCTCTCGTCGACAGTGCATTAGATGTCCTGAGTCAGATGCGCCTCCAGTACTTAAGCAGGACATTGCCTGCCCCGAGGTCACGCAAGAACTCCCCGAGTCAGCATTACTTATCGACCGTTCCTGTTGCCCGCCATCCGGAACATCCCCCTTCGACTCCTGAGCCTGACCCAATACGAGGATTTGATATCCACGCTAGTCTACTGCGTCTATGCCTTCGAGAATGCAGGCAATTCACATCCCATCACCTATTCGACGAAATGCCGCAGAGAGCAGCGCGGGGGTTAACTATATGCAAGTTGATCCATGGCCAGGGCGCGAAATGTGGAATTGGGTCAAATGGGTCGCTAGGGAATGCGATTCTTGATCTTTATGCCAAATGTGGGGATGTGGATTCCGCGGAGAAGGCGTTTAATCGGCTCAAGGGGAGAGATATCCTGGCTTGGAACTCTCTTCTTTCAATGTATTCGAGGCGGGTTTCCATTCAACTGGTTAAGTGGCACTTTCGGCTACTTAAGCGTGATGGATTGGTGCCAAATGAGTTCTCTTATTCGATCGTCTTCTCTGCTTGCGCGAGGACTACGGATATTGACTTTGGGAAACAAGTACACTGTGATCTTGTTAAAGTGGGATTGGAGCTCAGTTCATTTTGTGAAGGTTCAATTATCGATATGTATGCCAGGTGTGATCGTCTCGTGGATGCAAGGCAGATTTTTGATGGAGTGCTAGAACCTGATACAGTTTCTTGGACAGCGATGATTGCAGGGTATATTCGAGGAAATTTGCCAGAGGAGGCACTCAAAGTTTTCAAGAAGGTGAAGAAGGCTGGCCGTGAACCAGACCAGGTGGCATTTGTTACTGTCATTAGCGCTTATGTTGGTGCAGGAAATCTTGAGGGGGGACGTGAGTTGTTTTCCCAGATGCCAAACCCAAATGTTGTGGCATGGAATGTGATGATTTCGGGTCATGCTCAAAGAGGATATGAGGCAGAAGCACTCCACTTTTTCGAAGAAATGAGGAGGGCTGGCATTAAATCAACAAGATCCACCTTAGGTAGCATATTGAGTGCCATTGGTGCTCTAGGCACCATTGAGTGTGGCTTGTTAGTTCATGCTGAAGCAATTAAACAGGGTTTGAGCTCTAATGTTTACGTTGGAAGTTCTTTGATAAGCATGTATGCAAAGTGTGGGAGAATGGAAGCTGCAATGAAAGTTTTTGATGCTTTGGAGGAGAAAAATGTGGTTTTGTGGAATGCTATGCTTGGAGGATTTGCACAAAATGGTTATGCCAGTGAAGTTGTGCAACTGTTTACCCACATGAAGAGATGTGGCTTTCAGCCTGACGAATATACCTATACTAGCATTTTGAGTGCATGCGCATGTTTGGAATATGTAGAAGTGGGTCGACAATTGCACTGCACTATCATCAAGAACAGGTTGGCATCAAATTTGTTTGTTGGTAATGCACTGGTGGATATGTATGCCAAATCCGGGGATCTGGATGAGTCAAGAAAACAATTCGAATGCTTAAAGAGCCGAGACAAAGTTTCCTGGAATGCAATCATTGTTGGTTATGTGCAGGGGGAAGAAGAGAATGAGGCCTTCAAGATGTTTCAACAGATGAATTTAACTGGTATAGTGGCTGATGAAGCAGCTTTGGCCAGCATATTGAGTGCTTGTGCTAATATTCAAGCTCTGGATCAAGGCAAGCAAGTACACTGTCTTGCTGTGAAATCTGGTCTAGAGACGAGTCTCTATGCTGGAAGCTCTCTTATTGACATGTATGCGAAGTGTGGGGACATTGGAGCAGCTCTCGTCATTCTCTCGCACATGCCAGAGAGAAGCGTTGCTTCTATGAATGCTATGATTGCTGGTTATGCTAAAGATAACTTGGATCAAGCTATAAACATGCTAGGAGAGATTCACGATGTGGGAATGAATCCAAATGAGATCACTTATTCAAGCATTTTGGATGCATGCAATGGAGTACAAGGGTTGATTTTAGGAGCGCAAATCCATTGTCGTGTATTAAAAAGTGGTATCTGGTACTATGAGGACTTCTTGGGTATCTCCCTCCTGTGCATGTATATGAACTCTGAGAGTACGTCAAATGCATGTATTCTCTTCTCGGAATTCCCAAATCCAAAGAGTGCTGTATTATGGACTGCTCTAATTTCAGGGTACACTCAAAATGATTGCAATGAGGAGGCTTTAGAGGCTTTTCGGGAAATGAGAAAACACAATGCACCACCAGACCAAGCTACATTTGTTAGTATCCTAAAGGCTTGTTCCATCCTATCTTCACTGCGAGATGGTAGACAAGTACATCCTCTCATGTTTCACTCTGGTTTTGACTTAGATGAGTTAAGTAGTGTTGCTCTCGTAGACATGTATGCTAAATGTGGAGATGTGAAAAGTTCTGTTCAAGTATTTAACGAGATGACTAGTAAAACTGGTGTGATTTCATGGAACTCGATGATCGTTGGTTTTGCTAAAAATGGCTTTGCAGAAAATGCACTACAAACATACGACGCAATGAAGCAATCGAATGTTGTACCTGATGACATTACTTTCCTGGGTGTTCTTACGGCCTGTAGTCATGCGGGGATGGTAGTGGAAGGCCGTAATATCTATGACGAAATGGTGAATCACTATAGGATTCAGCCAAGAGTAGATCATAATGCTTGTATGGTTGATCTTCTTGGGCGTTGGGGATTTCTTGAAGAAGCAGTGGCCTTCATTGATAAATTAAATTCCGAACCTGATGCTATGATTTGGACCACATTACTTGGTGCTTGTAGATTGCATGGAGATGAAATAAGGGGAAAGTTGGCCGCTGAGAAGCTCATTGAGTCAGAACCGCAAAATTCTGCACCTTATGTTTTGTTGTCTAATATACATGCTGCATCGGGAAACTGGCAGGAGGTGAATCAATTGAGGAGGCAAATGAAGGAGAAGGGAGTGAAGAAGTTGCCAGGGTGTAGCTGGATTACAGTGGGCAATAAGACTAATTTGTTTGTAGCTGGAGATGAGTCCCTCCCTCGTGCTGGCGAAGTTCATGCACTTCTAAAGAATTTAACATCTATTATTAAAAAAGACAGTTATATCAAAGCAGAGAATCTTCTCTATGGAGTATAGGTTGTAATTGTTCTTATTTGCCAATATTTGGATCTATCAAAGTGGATGCGAAAGGTGAGGAGAGATAACTGGAAGGTACTGTAGACTGCTGAATGAAATGCGCATAGAGAAAGTGACTTTCTCATACTCAAAGGTTCTTGCAGCTTATTTCCTGCTTTGCTTTCCCTGGTGGATGAGATATAGCTTTGCTTACTCTGGACCTCAGGACTTTTAAGCATTTGCATCCAAGTAAGAGTACAAATAAGGGAAATCCCGAAAACTCATTCATATCCTTGCCAACAATACTCCCTAAATGGATCTTCTTGATCACCTTCATATGCAGGAAAGAAGACCTAGAAGATCAGTTGTCAACTGTAATTCTTGGATGGGGTGGCATATCCAGAATTTTTGATGTCATCTTTGACAGGTGCTATGATGAACCGGAGCTTCAGCCATTAAAAGGTGGTATGTAGTGTTCCCTCTTTTCTGTAATTCATCACTTGAAGGAAAGTCTTTTTTTTTTTTTAAAACTTTAATCTGATACAAAATCTTTTTGGCAGGCCACCAGTTTAGGCATGGGAATGATGTATTCATGATCTATTGAAGCCACGTCTCCTCAAATCATCCGGAGGTCCATAAGGAGCTTCATACATTGCACTAAATCTCCTTGTGCTTGGTCAACTGCGATGGACAAGTGCTTGCTTATCCATGCAATCAGGTAAAAATCTCAAGCTTGGAATCCCGAATCGCCATGTATATTCCCACAAATAATAGACGTAGAAGAGGGTTCTCGATGCTCTGTCAAGACAGTAAACATATCCATACATGGTAAGTCATCTTCCAAAGTTGAAAAAGCAACCTTTTTAGTATGCATCGCAAATCACGATGAGTTTCATTCCTGGAGGATTCTTTTGATGAATCTTGAAATTGCAGTGAGACGGTGCTCTAAAATTTCCCCAGAAAAGTATCATCACTCTTGTTTTTTTTTTGCTGATTCAACAGGGATCGACGTGTGCTGTGGTGGGGGCAACTGAGTCCATGGGAGTCATAATTGGCATATGCAACATGCAAAAGTGCTGCTCAACATCACAGCCACCAATGGCTTTGCAGTTCATTGAGTTTACATCCGTGCGTGCCGGGAGATATAGTGATCGATGAAGATCTTATCCTCAAATGCTAATAACCCTTTGGAGGCGGACTCCCAAAAAAAAAAAAAAAAAAAGTTGTCGCAAGATGACTCACAAACCGCTAGATGGGCGCGGATATTCTTTTTCTAATTGCCCTTCGTACTTCACTTGGATTCCCCGAATTTTATTGATCATGACTTGATTTATCATTAATTTTTTTTGTGAAGTGATTATTACGCTAGAGGTGACATTAACCTATTTTAGTTGTTTAGGAGCTTGTTTTACTCGGGAGAACATCTTCCTTCTGTAAATTAGAAAGTTGAGTAAAAGGATTTGTTACGATTGATTAATCTTATTTTCGTAAATTGGTTCCTCTTTTTTTTTTTTTAATGAAAAAGCTTTTCATACGGTCTTAATTCATTTTTTTTTAATATCTAATTCTAGTTGTCCATGCATTAAAGGTGATGAATAACAACCCATGCGATTGTCAAAGAACCGGTAATAAGGCATTTTTTTTTTTTGAAAGGTAAATAAGACAATAAATAAATCATAAATTGCAAAGAAATAGCACGTAAAGGCGCACAAGCCATCTCGGGCCATAATTAAATAATGCCTTATTATTAAGTCTCGGAACAGGAACGTGCGAGCGATAAAGGAAAATGTCCAAAATACTGAAAACGAGTATTCTAAAGTGAAAAATCCTTACCAAAAATAAATAAATTCTAAAGTGAAAAATCAAATTTACACGAGATGATATTTCTTAAAAGTGCTACCATGTGAATAAAACATGGCGTGCTTAGAAATTCATCCTAAAGATACTCTACTTTTCTAAATTACAATTCTAATAGCGATCAAACTATACCATTGACCTAAAGTGAAATGTCATGTAATGCATAGCAATGAAATCATTCTCCTTAAATGCAATTATATAAAAGGTTATTTGAAATATACTTCCTTTTATGTGCATGGAGAATGACACGAATGCAATTATTAAGATTAAAACTCCATTTGTTTTATATGATTTGGAAAATAATTTCTTTTAAAGATGATCGCTTACATCGGTTAAAATAATATATCAACAAAAAATATTTTTTTTTTTTGACAATAATTTTTTTATTAACATTTTCGTAGATGATAAAATTATGTTTCACCTTTTCATTTTTATAAGCGATATAAATAATCGTTTTCAAAAAAATACTTTTCAGATTATTTATTTTTCATAAAATGAACAGAGTCTAAATTATTAAAAATAGGAGGAAAAATGATATGGACAAACATCTTCAACCAAAGAGATGGAAGTCTTTAATGATCTTTGTCTTCTCCTTATCTCATAGTTAATCCATATTTACTACTAAGCCGCTAAGGTTTTTGAACTAATAACACCAACTTGAAATCTTTTTATTTGCATTTAAAAAATCAAAACAGGAAATGCTTGAAAAGCAGCCTCATTCTAGGATTCTCTCTATCTTTGCCAGCCACAAAGGAGTGCCCATCCCGTGTTTGTCTAATTGCTTGCACGCTTTCATTTGAACTAACCGGCTTTCATTTATGTCACCGACAAAGCTTAACCATGAACTGACTGCTGTTAGACCCAGCTTTCTTGGTTTTGTGTCAACGCCCCACATCACCGAACCCTTCACCAGAAACTAAGTTTTACTCCAGGAAGGAAGAACGAGGAAGCTTCCTAACTACAGCTTCAGCCTCGAGGTGGATTGCCCAGCGAGGCGAATTTCCTTTTTGATGGAGCTGTCAGCTTGAAGTTTGGCATCAGGGGCAGAAACTTTCCCATTTGGTAGCTTGAGCAGCAAATAAATGTCGGTATCTTCTTGGATTTGAGCTCAGTGGATGGAAATGGGTTCTTGAAAAGCGCAAGATTTGTCGGTACTTTGAATGCTCAGAGACTCTTCTTGTTCTTGATTTGCATTTGCACCGTCTCTGATCTGCTCTTGCTTTAGTGGGTTTCCTCAGTTTAGAGGTTACCAGCTGGTTTTAGTGTTGTGGGGAGGGATGATGTCTGTTATATACGTTAATCCCATTTTGAGGCAATAATGACTCATGATGGAAATGGACGTGGCGGACACACGGATTGTGAGTGGTTTTTAGCAGGAATTCGTTTGTCAAATTGAGGCCTTTGTTCAAGAGGGGTGTGAGTTTTGCCAACCAAATGGTCACAGACCACTATAAAGTCCGGGTCTTTGGTCCATTCAATGGATTCGCCATGATCGGTTCGTTGTTCTCTTTCCTTGTAGTGATAACCTGTGCATGTCTGTTCGTCTTACCCATTTTTGAACCGGCCATATACACATCCGGGATTCCCAAATCTAGCGTTTCAAATTTGATGCGCACTTGCAATGTGTTTGAAGGGAGTTGGATACCTGATGAAAGTTACCCCCTGTATAATGCCTCGCAATGTCCATTTGCTGAGCGTGGTTTTAATTGCTTGGCTAATGGCCGCAGAGATAGAGGATATGCAAAATGGAGGTGGAAGCCTAAGCATTGTGATATCCCACGGTTTGATGTTCGCACGATTCTAGAGTATCTTCGTGGCAAGCGTGTTGTCTTTGTCGGTGATTCGTTGGGTAGGACACAGTGGGAGTCCTTCATATGCATGCTCATGACGGGAATAGAAGATAAGAGGAGTGTATATGAAATAAATGGGAATCAAATCACTAAACAGATCAGGTTTCTCAGCATGGGGTTTAGCTCTTATAATCTGAGGGTGGACTTCTATCGGTCAGTATTCTTGGCACAGCCTGGTCCAGTGCCCAAGCGTGCACCCAAAAGGGTCAAATCGACCATTAGACTGGACAAGTTGGATGATATTAGCCAAGAGTGGATTGATTCTGACTTTCTGATCTTCAACTCAGGGCATTGGTGGACACCTACAAAGCTCTTTGAGATGTAAGTCATCCGTGAGTACATTTTAAGTCAGATATGTGTGACTGGAAGTATGACTTCTTTTCCATAACCTTTACCTATCGTTTTTTGTTTAGTCTGTTTCAATAGTCTTGAAGAGGGTTTATCTGCTCAAAAAGTATATGCAATGCCTACCGGCAAGATCTTTTTCTTCACAGATCTCCAATTTCACTAATTGACCATTCTGTGACATGCTTTTCTCAAGGGGTGCACCTTTTGCTCTATAAAAATAAATAGTTGGGCATCCTAGCAGTCAGTATGATGCTGATGCTAGGATAGGCGAAATGCTAAATTGTAAGCTAGAAGTTGTGGAAGCAATATGATGAATTGAAGCAACTATATGAAATCATAATCTAGTTTCCTTCTATGAAACTCTGATTCCAAATAAAAAAAAAAAGGCCTTAATTTCATTTAGATGGGCTTGGCTAGATGTAAATTTCACTCAATAATGGGCTTGAGCAGACGTTTTCCTTGATTACCAGCACCTGACCCTGTGGGTCATTTCTGCTTCTCCGTGCTTGGATAAGTTGGAGGAAATCTTAGTCTGTGGTAGATGATCATTCCATACTCTGTCAAAACAGATATCTGGGAGAAGCCTACAAAAATGTGATCCGTTTTGGTACACCAGGAAATTTATTTGGTGGAAGCACGTTTAAATGTTAAACCTGATGGTGATAACTTAAGTTTTTCTGGGACTCTGGCATTTAAAAAAATGTTCTCTCTTCAGTAAAGTCTTTCAGTGCTACTTGTTCGTAAATTTGTTGAATGAGCTGTTGCATCATTTTTGTGGCTGTATAGTTTCCTGCTAGAGATTCTACATGGTGAATAAAATTCAACATGGATGACCTCGCTTTGTGGGATAAGGCTTAGAAGTGATCGCTGTTGACCCGGAACAGAATTCTAACATGTTTTTGCAGACAGGGGTTGTTATTTTCAGCTCGGTAAGTCCCTGAAGCTCAGGATGCCAATTGCATCAGCCTTCAAAACTGCTTTAAAAACTTGGGCATCTTGGGTTGAGAGCAATGTCAACCCCAATCGGACGTCTGTGTTCTTCCGGACATTTGAGTCTTCTCACTGGAGGTATGTAGGCAGCGTTGGCCTCTTTTGGTGGGTTGGAGTGCTACACCAAGAATTTATTTTTGATGTACTCTATTTAGTGGTGAAATGAGTTATGTCTTTAGCTGGTGGTCCGGGAGGAAGTTCCCTTTGTCTTCTTTCATCTGACAATTTGCATAAGTTCGTCCATCTTGTCCTTGCGAATTACATATGAAGTATAAAGTGCGATGCAATGTGCTGTGACTAATGTTGGTGTAGACAAAGAAAAGAACAATAGGGTTGAGTCTCTTTTGCTTGCTTAAATATGTATATTTTGCCTGTCTAGGAATGTAAGACCTCAAACCAGTGATTTCACTTTTTCAGCGGTCGAAATCGCAATTCATGCAAAGTTACTCGAAGGCCCTCCTCGAAGACCAAAGGGAGGGACAAGAGCTCAATCTCGGACATAATAATGAAGGTCACGAAGCAAATGGCATTTCCAATACGTGTGCTTCATGTTACTCCGATGGGGGCATTCAGGAGCGACGCGCACGTCGGTACTTGGAGCGATAATCCATCGGTGCCTGATTGCAGCCACTGGTGCCTACCAGGAGTTCCCGATATGTGGAACGAAATCCTCTTCTCCTATATGCTGTCCAAGAATGGCGGACTGTTCCAATGAGCAACAGCTGTTGCAACTTGCGGCTTAAACTGGGTTGCAAATGAACTGTTTCCTTATTACCCAGATTGAGAATTCGAGGAATGTAGGAAGCAGCACTTGGTATGATCTCTAGTGTCGATAGTGTGTGCCGTCTGATTGTTGGCTGGGAAAATATTAGTTCTTTCTGGGATTATGTTTCCTCTAGATTGCTTTGTACTGCTGATCATCAGCAAGGAAAGGAGATATTATGAACAGATTTGATATGCAATTGGCCATTAACATTCTGCATTTGAGTCAATTTATCACTTAGCCTGATAAATCGAATCGACAGGAACATCATGATTCAGCTTGTGGTTGCAGAACTCGGAATGTCCTTGCTAAAAACAAAGGTCCTGATTGGAAATTGAATCAATGAACAAGAACATAACCCATATCGTAATCTACCAGCCACACTTCTAAGTTTATAATACACTTTGAAATGAAAATAAGCGTCAGTCGTCTTTCATGCATATGCTGTTCTCAAAGCCCAACTGCCTTAAAACCTCAAAACGACGCTTCACACTCTCCATTTTTTGTTCCCTTTCTTGTCTTTCCATGTAGATTTTAGGATTATAGCTTGATCTCCCTGTTGAAGATCCAGCTGAGCCTCACATCTTGTGGACCCATCATCCGGGCTCGCTCCTCCGCCCGCTCCTGGAGCCTCCTGATCCGGGGCGCGAGCCCGCACACGAAGTCCTGCGCCCGCCTCCCCTCGGCTGTCATCCCCTCCAGCTTCTCCAGCCTCCACCGCCCGACTAGGAACTCGAGTATGTCTGCGTAGTCGTCGGCGGTGTACACGCCGAGCCGCTGCGCCACAGCCGAGAAGTGCTCGAACAGCTTCGGGTCCTGCCCATCGTACATCAGGTGCGCGGGCATCGTGATCTTCTTGCGCATCATGTCGGCGATCGCGACCATCGCGTCCGTGGGGTCCACCTCGAGGAGCTTCTCCACGATTTTTGCGTAGGCATTCTCGTGGCGCCTCTCGTCGGCCGCGATGGTCCCGCATATGCGCGCGAGCACCGGGTCGCCGCCCTCCTTGGCCAGCCGGGCCGTGTTGCCATGGGAGACGAACGTGGCTCGCTCCTGGAACGACGTGTAGACGAATCCCAGGTACGGGTTGTTTTCCGTTCCAGGGTCCTGTCGAGATTGCAAGAATCCGGAAATATTTTCTAATCAACAAGCGTCTTACGACAGAGATTAAAAAATTACTGTATATCCAAAAACAGAAGAAGACGACAAAATGCAAATACAGTAATCATACATCAGAACGAAAATTTTTTTATAAATTTTTCTACCGAGTACCTCTTTACGCTTTCAAAATGGCAAATAAAATATCTTTTTCAAGAATAGTTTATTAGCTATCTTACGAATGCTGGAGTTTTCTAATGGCAATTCAACCAATTACCTGTTGAGTCGCCTCATCTGAAATTGACAAGTAAGCGACGATGTACGATAAAAATATCATCATCACATTGTCAAATCTGCAAAATCTGAGTTACCCATTATTCTACTCGATGCAAGAACCGTGCATTGCTCATCATTCGATCTCCCTCGGTCATATCAAAATGAGAAACGATCGGAATCGTACCATTCCGGCTCCGATCAAGTACTGGACCGTCCTCTCGATCGTGAGCATGTCGACCCGGCCGGACAGGTAGAGGTAGGTCCGGAGCAGGTCCCCGTGCCGGTTCTCCTCGGCGGTCCAGGCCCGGGTCCACGTGGCCCACGGGCACTGGCTGGCCCCGGTCTCGTCGCGGACCCCATCGAGCGTGTTGAGCATGGTCTGGTACGTGGGGAGCGCGTCCTCGGTGATCATGTCCCCCACGAGCACCACGAAGTACTCGTCCGGGAGATCGGCGGTCCGCTCCCGGAGCTGCGCCACGCGGTCCGCGAACTCGTCGGTGGGCAGCGACGAGTCCGGCACGAAGTCGTGGGGCTGCCAGCACTGGTCGACCGGCTTCAGCAAGGGGAGAATCTTCCGGGAGGCCCAGCCCTCGAGGGACTTGAACACCTCCACCTTCTCCGGCGGCATCGAGTGGGTGGTTCCCTGATGCTTCAGGACAGCCGGCGGCGGCCGAGCAGCCACCGCAGAGATGGGCGGCGGGCTGCGGAGGGGCACGGCGGACGTCGATGGAGGGGCGCGGCGGCGGGCGGAGGTGGAGGAGCCACGTGGGGCCCAGGCGGGGTGCCTTGCTGGGGAGAAGGAGGCCTGCATGGCTGCTGGGATGCCTGGAGCGTGCGAGGTGGATGGCAATTAGGAAAAAGGACAGTCTCTGTTTTATTTATAAGCAGCTAGGGTAACAAATTGACCTCAACGTCCGCATTAATTACACGTATGCCATCAGCACGTGGTTTTGGAAATCGCTCGCCCTCTTTTTGTTTTTGCCCGTAAGCAACCTTGGTTGTTTGGATTTAGGCTCATCATTTAGTGAAAATAGGACTCAATTGTTTTGTTCGTCCAACGTTAGATAAACTTATTTCCACAAGAAAAGATGACATTTTCATAAAATCAACGGCGGATTTCTCTCTCGAATTTTCCATCAAAATAACATTTTTAAATTTAAAAATGAAATAAGAATAGATTCTAGAGCAATTTAGATCATAATACTGATTATATTTCGATTCCTTCATTAGCGAAAAAAGGAGCATTCTTCACACAAGATGTCTACTGTCTCCGTGCGGATCTATTGCGGTATATTTGCTAAGGAATTCAGTTTTGACATAGTCGTGGGTTTGGCAAAAAAAAAGTCGGTGGGAAAAACCAGATTTCCGGGGGGAGGGGTATAATGGTCATTGGATAAAACGCAAAGGCTTTTCCGGGGAACATCGAAGTGTGGGACAAAACCAGGGGTGCTGTTGGTTTTCTAGAGAGAGAAACTGCGGGTTTTAATTAGCGACCTGACGCAATTAGACGAGTGGCCATAAAATTTCTGAGATCTCTTTTTTAATTTTATAATGTTGCGATAAATAATTAAGAGGCCCTCATTAAATGCCTCTTTGATAGAATCATTATCAAAGAAGACTTTGACAAAATGTTCTATTTTTACATAGAAATATATTCGCTCAAAAAAGATTCCAGAAGATGTTGACCGTAAATGAGAAGATTGATTACTTACCTCGGAAGTTAAAAGTCAAGTTAAAAGTCCCTTCATTTGGAATTTCTTTGGGACTTTTTTCTTTATTAAATGTAGGAACCAAAATCTATTAATGTCTGTGTGTCCAAGATCTCTTTCTTATATGTATAATGTTACAATAAATAATTAATGGGCTCTTATTAATAAATGCCTCTTGAGACTCTAATTATGTATATTGTATCAGCAAATTTCGATTTTCCATATTCCGAACTACTAGAACGATTTATATCAGAAATTAAAAGTTCATTAGTTGCCGAACTAGTGCTTTTAAGATATATGTGAACGGATATTAAGTCGGGATATTTTATATCATAATTTTTAAAATAAATAAGTAATTATGGACACATTTTAAGATTTTTTTTTTATGGCCTTTTTCCCCCACAGGAACCAAAATCCATTGGAACGTCTGCCTGCCTGTCTGATATGAGATGGAATTTGGTCAAATCTGATTGACCCACTCTAGGACTTCGGGCCGAGTTAGCCATGATTATTATTTTTTAATCGAATGGTTAGTCATGATTGCTCCAACGACAATGGCGATTTCTCTCGAGCTTTGACAACTTGAAAAAAAAGACAAATGGTCTTTTGGAAATTTTAGCATCACCGCTCTTTTCTCCGGATTTGTCGGGTGATAGTTAGATCGAATCGATATGTATATTTAATATGTTTTGACCTATTTAGTGATTCATGGCTCATCTATAAATGAATCGATTCATATTTTTTAAAACACTTTAATTTTTAACTCAATTTAAAAATCATATCTAAATCGAAGCGAAAATGTAAAGTGTGAACAAGCCTTTAAAGAAAATGATTAAAGAGTTACAAAAGTGGATGGAATTTAAGTAAATTATTGACTCATCTATCACTCATTTACTACCCATTTAACATTCATATTATATTTAAACTTATCTATAATTAATTTATTGAATATAGTTAATCCATATGATAACTTGGCTCATCGTATATAAGTTAAAAAATCAATTTATAATCTTTTTTGATAATCTAGTGTACTAAAATAAACATATGCTCTTCACGATCTCGATGATACATCAACGATAAATGTGGAAAGAAATTGTAAAATTGAACTTCAATTGCTTACACATTGTCCAATAGGTCTCTACCGTATCTAATCTCTTAGCGACAAGACTACGAATATGTACTTCTTTATGGATTCCCTAGTCCTGGCGCTGGTGGATTGCCTCGAAACCGGAGTCCCAGCGCGGACGGATTGCCTTGAAATCGACGGGGGAGCTGATCTTAGCTCGGACCGCGGGAGGGCGCCCAGAAAATTGGCCGGTGGCTGCATCACGGAAAAGGAATTCATTCAAGATGAGCAGTCACCGACCGCGTTGCATAAATCAAATGCCTCTGCAGTTTAGTGGGCAGACGAATTGCTTGCATGATCTTCTAAACTTGAACGGATTTTTCATATCTTGTCCTCGAGTTTCACTTACCTGCATTGCTCCTTCATCGGCCGCTGCCTCCCGCTCTCTCTTCGCTCTCAAGCAACAACGTATCAGGACGGCCAAGGCTACTACGACAACGAGGAGGGCCACCAAAACGATGATGAACACCACCCACGGGGACATATGATTGGACGAAGCCGGCGGCACGGGGAATACATATTGCACGTACGGGGGTGGCGGCGGGGGAGCTAGCACGTGCGGAGGAGGTGGTGGTGGCAGCCGGACCGGCACATGCGGTTCATGGGGTGGCGGAGATGGGTAAGGAACACACGGCTGCCCGGGGCGGTACCGCAGTGTAATTTTTGGGTGGGGCAAGTCCTTGAGTTTTCGAGAGGCCATGGATTGATTGGTCGATGAAAACTCTCGTGTATATGATTCGAGTTATATATCAAGTGAGCAATCGACCGTGCTCGATTTTCATGGCAATTCGCGAATTTCAAATATGGAAAGAAAGAAAGCAAGCTACGCCTCTTTTATATTATATCCCTTAGTTGATTATTGCTATTATTGCACTCAAATTACTTTACACTGATATAGGAATACTAGGTATATGTTATTATATTGGAAGGTAATTCTTGTTTTCCTTGTTTCATCTTTACTTCATATATTTACCTAGATGTTTCTCATTGGGTATTTAAGGAAACCTGAAATCCTTTTTTCTATGTGGACATTTATTGGAATCGATGTGGATCTTATCGGCCAACTAAAGAAATTTTAAAACTGCACCATGACTGCATGAGCAAAATTTGTTCTTCAATTAAAGAGCGTCACTTGTAAATGGAGAATAGCACAAGCAGCTCCTCCGTCTGGATCGATCGAGCTGATCTTTGCCAGTCCGCGGTCGCCGCCCCGTATTTGTTTTTTCTCAAATGCCTCGTTGATCTTCGAGAAGGGAACCGAGTCAGTAATGAACTTCTCCAGCTCCAGTTCTGCAATAATTGGGAGAAACCACGAACTTTGCTTCCAGGCTTTCTTGAGAATGATATGCATCACCGACTTCAGGTCTATTTGGCATTGAACGCCATTGCGCAACAGTCGTAATTTCACATGTTTCAGATAAGCATCCATGTATATCAATCGAGTCGGTTATTTAATTTCAAGCGGAATGGTAGTTTTTGGTCGCCACCACGTTAGCAGATGCCTTGTCGCGTAAGTGCAGCGCTCCCTGAATTTCATCCCGATGAGCAGGTAACGAAGCTGATGTCGACCGATGGATTACATTAAGGCAGCCCAGTGTCAAGAATAATCATGCGAGGCTTAAACTGAATTCCTTGGCCACCCAGAAATACACATCACTTGTGGCAAAAGGCAGTGAAGAGGATCTTCAAACGGACTTCCTTAGCCTGCGGCGGCGCCACCTAGACCTTCTCTACTGACAACGGCTTCCCTGCCTCCCACGCCACCGCGGCCACAACAGCAGGATCCCCAAATAAATGATGACCAAATGTGAATTCGCAAGAGCTAATGCCAATTCAGTCATGTAGCAGCAGCATCACGAGCACAGATGAAGGAAACTGTGAGATGCTACTAGAATAGAAGCCTCGAAATTCCATACCTGGCCTGCTGTTTTTGGTATATTATAACATTTTGCCAGTGTCACACCCCGATTTATAAGAAAAAGGGGCATGACACGGCCGTCCTTTTACCAAAGGACGCAACCTCAACATAACCAAAATTCAACCCAAAAACAATATATATACATCCACACACACACATAAATATATAACAAAAAGGGCACTTGGTTACGATATCAGAGTATATCTATAATCCACAAAAATCAAAACATAAACCTTTTAACTATGCACAACTCATACCCAAAAATTTCCACCACAAAAATCCTTCCCGAACGAACGCTCACGCCTACTCATAACTCGTTGAAGAACCTGAAAAGCAAGTAGATGAGAGGAGTGAGCTACCACGGCCCAGTGAGTAACACATTTCTTCTAAACGGAACGAGAAATCACTATGCACATTTTAAAACACAAACACAACTCACTTTATTATAATACCAAATCATAACTCAAATATCGAAAGTACCAATGGTTGAGTCCATTAGTCAATCTCGTAAAACATGTATCAATGGTATGTTCCATTGATTAATCTCATCAAATCACATCGATGGTCCATTCCATCGACTAAACTCAAATCACACGTCAATGGTCCACTCCATTGACCAATTTATGCTCAAATGTCTAACCATGGTCACGCGTAACGCCCATGACAAAACGACCAAGATTCCTCCATTGGCAAGGTCTCCACATATTATTAGCCGATGGCTCAGCCCACAAGGATATCCTAGATTAAGTATGGGCATACCCACATCTCTCAGGGTCCACAGAGACATTGAGCATCAACCACCAATCACAATATTAAATAATCCAATGTCAGTATGAAAGTCATATCATAATTCAAAATTTGATATATAAATATCAAAGCATTCTCCAAACCATTTTCAACAACCATTTGAATTTAATTCGAAATATAACTCAGTCTTTCAAATAACGAAATGGCAGTAATAACTCGATCCTATTTTATGCAACAAAAGATGCATTTTATCAACTCATAAAGTATATAATTCACCATGTTTCTCAAAACATGAGTTTAAAATACAAAAAGAAGAAATAGTGTCACTCACCGGGGAAAAGCCAAAAATCAAATACGACGCTCACTCGAACCATGCACTTGGATCCCTAACAATTAACGAAAAAACAATATCAAAAAGCCGAGTAAAAAAGAATATTCTTACAACGACTTGCCTAAACTAGGCCTATTAGTCGATAAAACAACACCTACGCGCCACAAAAGCACACAATTTAGCAGAAACCCAACATTTTCAGCTAGGCGCGGTTCATGCGTCAACTTCGTCACGCCATAACTCCCTCCACAAATTTCCGTTTCAAGCCATCTTACAGTCTTTAGAAAGCTCTTTTAACGTACAACAACAACCCCAACTCAGCTGCCCCAAAACAGAACTGAAAACGACAAAAAAAGAGGCTCGAAGCTACTGTCGCTACAGTACCAGATTGCGTCCCCAACTTCAAAATTCCGTTCCGGACAAACCACAAGCTCAAATCACGATCCGAAAGATGTTATAGCTTCACAACGTCCCAAAGTACCATTTCTATAAAAAAAAAAATATACAGCTTAACGACTCAAAAATCGGGCTTCGCCACATAAATATCCAATAAATCCGAATTTCGAGCCCTAATTGCGGTGATTACTTGAAGTAGGTGATTAAAAGCTTTGATTCCTTACCGGCGTTGCAAAACACACTTGGGTCGGCTTGATGAGGCGTTCGGATCATGAGTGTGCCAAAAATTTTCCCCTTTTTCCTTTTTTCTTCTTTCTCTTTTCTCCCCTGTTTCTTTGTTCCCCTGTTTTCTTTTCGTTTCTGCTAAAGGCCTCTTTCTCTCTCTCTCTTTCTTTCTTTTTATAACCCAGTCGAAGGTTCCACAGCTCTCTTCAGCCTCCCTTTTTGACTTTTCAAACTCTTTCTTTTCCTTTTATTTTATTTTCTTTTCTTGTTTTAAAGCCCATATATTACATTCTCCTCTCCTTAAAAAAAAAATTCGTCATCGAAATTTACAGTACGTCAATCATGAAACAAGTGAGGGTATTTGCGCCTTGCCTCTTCCTCGAGTTCCCAAGTTGCCTCTCTCTCCATGTGATTTTTCCACTGGATCTTCACATAAGGAATAGTGTGTCGTCGTAACACCTGATCCTTCTTGTCGATAATACGAACGGGCTGCTCTTCGTATGATAAGTTTTCTCTCAAATTCAACGGTGTAAAATCCAGAACGTGATTAGGACTTGGCACATATTTCCGTAATAAGGACACGTGAAACACATTATGGACTCCAGATAATGCTGGTGGTAGAGCCAGTTTATAAGCAACTTCACCAATCTTTTCTAATATAAAAAATGGTCTCACGTATCTTGGGCTTAATTTATCACGCATGCCAAATCTCATAACGCCTTTCACAGGAGAAACCTTCAAGAATACATGGTCTCCTACATTAAATTCTACTTTGCGCCTCTTAAGGTCTGCATAACTTTTCTGATGGCTTTGTGCTGTTTTCAAACGCTCTCGAATGAGTCTGATTTTCTCTTCTGATTGTTGTATGTATTTAGGGTCGGTTAATTTTTTCTCACCAACATCATCCCAACAAACAGGAGTCCTACACTTATGCCCATACAAAACTTCAAAAGGAGCCATTTTAATACTGGAATGATAGCTGTTATTATAAGAAAACTCCGCCAAGTGTAAATGTTCGTCCCACGAACCACCAAAGTCAATAACACAAGACCGCATCACATCCTCTAACGTCTGAATAGTTCTCTCTGATTGACCATCCGTCTGTGGGTGAAAAGTTGTGCTAAAGTTGAGTTGAGTACCTAATGCCCGTTGTAAACTCTTCCAAAAGTTGGACACAAACCTGGGATCTCTATCGGAAACAATACTCACTGGAACTCCATGAAGTCTCACTATCTCATTAACGTATCGCTTCGCCATGTCTTCAAGTGAAAGACCAAATCGATAAGACAAAAAGTGTGCAGATTTAGTCAATCGATCAACAATCACCCATATGGCATTCTTACCACTAGGCGTACTCGGTAAGCCGACGATGAAATCCATGGTAATATGCTCCAACTTCCATTTAGGTACTTCAAGTGGGTGCAACTTGCCACCTAGTTTCTGATGCTCAATTTTCACTTGCCGGCAAATTAGACATTGGTCAACAAATTTCACAATATCCTTCTTCATATTGATCCACCAAAAATTTCCTCTCAAATCCCTATACATCTTGGTGCTCCTTGGATGAATTGAGAATCTAGTGCTATGAGCTTCTTGTAATATCTCATTTTTCAATTCTAAATCATCGGGAACACATAATCGACCATGAAACCTCAATGAGCCATCTACGTGGATACTAAAGTCATCTTCTACACCTTCTCTGATCTTTTCCAATTGAGGATCTTCATTTTGTTTAGCCTTGATTCTGTCAATCAATGTTGGTTGTACTCGAAGATTAGCTAATCGAGCACCAAGCCAATGGACCAAAACCTCCAGGTCTAGCTTTCTCATATCCTCAAGAATAGGCTTTTGAGAAGTGAGTAATTCTGCCATATTTCCAGAGGATTTGCGACTCAAGGCATCGGCTACCACGTTAGCTTTACCTGGATGGTAATTGATGGATAAATCATAATCCTTCAGAAGTTCTGCCATCTCCTCTGCCTCATGTTAAGTTCTTTCTGAGTAAAAATATATTTCAAACTCTTGTGATCGGTAAAGACTTCACATTTTTCACCATACAAGTAGTGTCGCCATATTTTTAAGGCAAACACAACCGCCGCCAACTCCAAATCATGAGTAGGATAGTTCTTCTCATGAGCCTTCAACTGTCTAGAGGCATAAGCCACAACTTTACCATCCTGCATAAGAACACAACCTAAACCTTCATTAGATGCATCGCAATAAATTGTAAAGCCACTAGTTCTTGAAGGCAAAGTTAATATGGGAGCTGACACCAATCGCCTCTTCAACTCTTGGAAACTGTATTCACATTGATCTAACCATACAAATTTAACTCCCTTCTGAGTTAGGCGAGTAAGTGGACTGGCAAGTTTAGAAAACCCTTCTATAAATCGCCTGTAATAACCTGCTAACCCAAGAAAACTCCGTACCTCTGTGACATTGGTAGGGCGATTCCATTGAACAACTGCTTCAACTTTCTTTGGATCAACTGAGATACCATTCTTTGATATTACATGACCCAAGAATTCTATATGATCAAACCAGAAGGCACACTTACTAAATTTAGCATACAACTTTTTTTCACGCAAAGTTTGTAAAACAACTCTCAAGTGCTGCTCATGTTCTTCCAAACTCCTCGAATACACCAAAATATCATCAATGAATACCACAATAAATCTGTCAAGAAATTGCCTAAATACCCTATTCATCATATCCATAAAAGCCGCAGGTGCATTCGTTAACCCAAAAGGCATGACAAGAAATTCATAATGCCCATACCTTGTTCTGAAAGCAGTCTTTGGCACATCATCAACTTTTATCTTCAATTGATGATACCCAGAACGAAGGTCGTTCTTAGAAAATACCTGAGCCCCTTGAAGTTGATCAAATAAATCATCAATCCGGGGTAAAGGATATTTATTTTTAATCGTCACCTTGTTAAGTTCTCGATAATCTATGTAAAGTCGCATACTACCGTCTTTCTTCTTCATAAATAGAACAGGAGCTCCCCAAGGCGATACACTAGGCCTGATAAAACCCTTATCCAAAAGCTCTTGCAGTTGTGTTTTCAATTCACTCAATTCAGAAGGAACCATCCGATATGGGGTCTTAGAGATGGGTGTTGTACTAGGCATTAAATTGATACAAAACTCTATCTCTCTATTAGGAGGCAAGCCAGGTAAATCTTTAGGAAATACATCAGGAAATTCTCTGACAACATGAACATTTTCTAGCTTTACCGGCTCCTTACTTGCGTCTTTTACACAAGCCAAATAACCGCAACAACCCTTTCTCAAAAACTTTCTTGCTTGCATAGCTGAAATTAACCTTGGAAAAGTGCCTTCTTAACTTCCCGGAAAAGAGAATTCGGATTGATTTGGAGGTCGAAAAATAACTTTCTTTGAATAACAATCAACAGTGGCATGATATTTTGATAACCAATCCATCCCTAGAATAACATCGAAATCTCGCATATCTAACTCCACCAAATCCACAGGTAATGGTACATCATCAATTCGCAACAAACAATTCTTGAAAACACGATCAACAATCAAGAAATCACCAGTGGGAGTATCAATACGCAATTCATATTTTAGAAGCTCAGGCAATTTATCAAGTTTCTTTGAAAAGTCAATGGAAGTAAAGGAATGTGTGGCACCAGGATCAAACAATGCATAAGCAAGTTGTGAGGCAATAGAAATATTACCTGCAACAACTGTATTAGAAGCCGCCACATCCTCTCCTGTCATCGTATAAACTTTCCCAGTCATCCTTTGCCTTTGCTGGCCTTCTTATGGCTTATCAATTGGAGGGGCAGTCTTCCTTATAGAACAAGTATAGGCTCGATGTCCAAGTTGCCCACATACAAAACATACTCTACTATCTCCAGGGGCATTCTTCCGTGTTGGACAATCACGTGCCATATGTCCCATTTTTCCACAAGTGAAACATGCTCCTCTCTTGTGGTAACAAGGACCGCTATGTCGTCTCCCACAAGTAATACAAGGGCTTGGATTATTCTGAATTCTGGGCTTTCCTAGCTGGTTAAAAGCTTTCCTCTTTTCGCTGCCACCGGCGCCTCTATCCTGATAGTCAGTGAATCTCAACTTCTTATGCTGAGGTACACCTTGCACGTCACGCTCCAAAATCTTTTGTTCCATTCTGATCGCTCGTTCCAGCACGTCTTTATAAGATGTCAATGCTAGAGGTGTGAGTGCAGAACCAATATCATGTTGGAGCCCCCTCTGAAAGTGATCAGCCTTATCTTGCTCATTAGACACATATTGCTCAGCAAATCTACTTATCTGATTAAAGCGGGCAGCATACTCCAAAACCATGGAGTCACCTTGAGATATGTGTATAAAATCACTCTTCATTTTTGTCTGAAATGACACTGGGAAGAATTGGGCATTGAAAGCCTGCTTAAAGTCCTCCCAAGCTAAAGCACCACCCCTATCTCCAAGAGCTGGCCTCATTCCCTCCCACCAATGCTCTGCCTCGCCTTCTAAGTATCGAGAAGCAAAGTTAACCTTCTTGTCTTCAGGAACGCCTTCTGCTTCAAAGATCCCCTCGATCTTTCTAGTCCACTGCTCAGCTGCAAGAGGATCAGCTTTCCCATCATAAGTGGGTGGTTTCGCCTCTCTGAATTGGGCAAAGGTGTATGAGCCAGTTGCTCCATCTCCACTTAATTCCTTTGCTTGACGATACCAATGAATCATGGCTTGCTCAAAGTCAGTCGGGGGAAATGACCGTTGGTTAACTTCCCTGACTTCATGTGAATTCGGACTTCCATCATGCCGATCCTCGCGTCTCCTCTTTAAAGACGCACCTCAAGAAGCTTGAGGCGTGTCTCTAGCACTAGGGGCGACAACTTGCTTGCCTTTACTATTTCTACGAAACGAAGCAAGTGTCTCCGAGTCACGCATGACCACCTGAATCCAAGAACGGAGCTACAACTTAGTATCTAAAAGGCTAACGCGTAAAAAAAATAAAAAATAAAAAAATCTATCACACAATCTCACATCGTCTCATATCTGCCCAAACAAATCAAAACTTAAACTCTGATACCAACAAATGTCACACCCCGATTCACAAGAAAAATGGGCATGACACGGCCGTCCTTTTACCAAAGGACGCAGCCTCAACATAACCAAAATTCAACCCAAAAACAATATATATACATCCATATATATATACATATATATATGTATATATATGTACATGTACATATATATACATATATATACATATATATGTATATATGTACATGTACATATATATACATATATATGTATATATATGTATATGTATATATATGTATATATATATAACAAAAAGGGCATTTGGTTACAATATCAGAGTATATCTATAATCTACAAAAATCAAAACATAAACATTTTAACTATGCACAAGTCATACCCAAAAATTTCCACCACAAAAGTCCTCCCCGAACGAACGCTCACGCCTATTCACAACTCGTTGAAGAACCTGAAAAGTAAGTAGATGAGAGGAGTGAGCTACCACGGCCCAGTGAGTAACACATTTCTTCTAAACAGAACGAGAAATCACTATGCACATTTTAAAACACAAACACAACTCACTTTATCATAATACCAAATCATAACTCAAATATCGAAAGTACCAATGGTCGAGTCCATTAGTTAACCTCGTAAAACATGTATCAATGGTATGTTCCATTGATTAATCTCATCAAATCATATCGATGGTTCATTCCATTGACTAAACTCAAATCTCACGTCAATGGTCCCTCCATTGACCAATTCATGCTCAAATGTCTAACCATGGTCACGCGTAACGCCCATGACAAAACGACCAAGATTCCCCCATTGGCAAGGTCTCCACCTATTATTAGCCGGTGGCTCGGCCCACAAGGATATCCTAGATTAAATATGCACATACCCACACCTCTCAGGGTCCACAGAGACATTGAGCACCAACCACCAATCACAATATCCAATAATCCAATGTCAGAAAGAAAGTCATATCATAATTCAAAATTTGATATATAAATATCAAAGCATTCTCCAAACCATTTTCAACAACCATTCGAATTTAATTCGAAATATAACTCAGTCTTTCAAATAACGAAATGGTAGTAATAACTCGATCTTGTTTTATGCAACAAAAGATGCATTTTATCAACTCATAAAGTATATAATTCACCATGTTTCTCAAAACATGAGTTTAAAATACAAAGAAGAAATAGTGTCACTCACCGGGGAAAAGCCAAAAATCAAATACGACGCTCACTCGAACCATGCACTCGGATCCCTAACAATTAACGGAAAAACAATATCAAAAGGCCGAGTAAAAAGGAATATTCTTACAACGACTTGCCTAAACTAGGCCTATTAGTCGATAAAATAACACCTACGTGCCACAAAAGCACACAATTTAGCAGAAACCCAACATTTTCAGTTAGGCGCGGTCCATGCGTCAACTTCGTCACGCCATAACTCCTTCCACAAATTTCCGTTTCAAGCCATCTTATAGTCTTTAGAAAGCTCTTTTAACGTACAACAACAACCCCAGCTCAGCTGCCCCAAAACAGAACTGAAAACGACAAAAAAAGAGGCTCGAAGCTATTGTCGCTACAGTACCAGATTGCGTCCCCAACTTCAAAATTCCGTTCCGGACAAACCACAAGCTCAAATCACGATCCGAAAGATGTTATAGCTTCATAATGTCCCAAAGTACCATTTCTATAAAACAAAATATACAGCTTAACGACTCAAAAATCGGGCTTCGCCACATAAATATCCAAGAAATCCGAATTTCGAGCCCTAATTGCGGTGATTGCTTGAAGTAGGTGATTAAAAGCTTCGATTCCTTACCGGCGTTGCAAAACACACTTAGGTCGGCTTGATGAGGTGTTCGGATTATGAGCGCAGCAAAATTTTTCCCCTTTTTCCTTTTTTCTTCTTTCTCTTTTCTCCCTTGTTTCTTTGTTCCCATGTTTTCTTTTCGTTTCTGCTTAAGGCCTCTTTCTCTCTCTCTTTCTCTCTTTTTATAACCCAGCTGAAGGTTCCACAGCTCTCTTCAGCCTCCCTTTTTGACATTTCAAACTCTTTCTTTTCCTTTTATTTTATTTTCTTTTCTTGTTTTAAAGCCCATATATTACAGCCAGATCATGTTTATTTGACATCGACCAGCTCATTTCTTTTTCTCTTTTTCCCATTTTGTTGGGAAATAATTTAAGGATTACGGTGAAACACATAAGGCGGCAAAAAATTGGAGTGAAAACAGTAAAAATTTCTTGGGTTAGTAATTTATTGATCAGAAAACTAGTTGAACGAAGGTTCATCCCAGCAGGATTAGTGGTACTACTAACTTGAACAAATTAGTATACTGATCTCATAGAAAAAGCCTAATTTGTTGATTAATATCTTAAGTGCACCAGGAACACGTGAAACCAATGCGTCGCAGCTTTGATTTTACTAAATCCCACATGCAACTCACATGATCTAAGGGTTGATGTGCATCGGATCCACATATACCCAGTGCATCTGAAAATGTCTCTAATTTATTGTCCACATAGAGATAAAATGGACATTTGCGAAGTAATAGTTGGTCCAGTAGAAGGGAATTCATAGCGAAACACAAACATGATGACAAAGAATTATTCCGGTTAGCACGTCTAAAAGAGAAAGCAAACATTGAAATCTAGATTCAAAAGATTAGATTTTACATGGGAAACAAACATTAAAATAGCGAGAGAGCAAAGCGAATTTAAGGGTATCAAAAATACCCAAACCGATCCCAATCCCGATCCAAATCGAACCAATTCGAATTGAATTGAAAAATTCGGATCTTTTAGTTTGGTTATCTTTGCAATTTAGATAATTTTTCTTAGAGAGTGGACATCATAACGGTTCGATTCCAAATCGAAGAGAAACACACAACAAAAGCCCTTCAGTTTTCCCTCATCCTTCCGGTCCTTCACTCTTTATGGATAACGGGCCGGCCTCCTATGGATTCCTCCAACTCCATGAATGACGGGAGGAGTATGAGGAAGGCCGGCTTTCTATATGAAGATTCAAACAAAAAGGAAAAAGGTCAAACCATATCTTACCGAAGAATATGACGGAATGAGGAAGAGTTCTTTATGTGGTCTCACGCGTTAGTGTCACACCTCGAAACTACAATAAAAGGGTGATGACATGGCTGTCCTTTCTCACGAAAGACACAATCTCAAATATAACCAATTGCCTGATATCAAAATGTATATCTCCAAATATATATACATAACAGATAAAGTAACCTATTGGTTATAACATCAGAGTTTCTATAGTCCATAAAATATAAAATATATATATATATATATATATATATATATATATATACACACACACACACATATACATACATTCAAAACTTAGCCAACCCAACAAACTTACAACAACTATATAACCAACTCTTTAAGCCATACTCCAAAATAAACTCTCAAAAGTTTTCCAGTAGCGCTCTCATCTTACTTGCTGCTAACCTTGGGATTTGAAAACATGGAAAATGAGTGAAATGAGCAACCACAGCTCAATGAGTAGTACATACCATAAAAACATATCAAACTTCCACATGACACATTTAGAACTCAAGACATAACTCATTATTGCCAAACAAAAATATAATAACTTGCATGAATAAAATGCATTATACATTACCTCAACATGGCTATATCAAATAGCATAATTTCTCATTCATCCATAATAACAAAACAGACATCACTAGTTTGGTTCAATAATCGGACTCATCCTATCTCATATCACCGATTCATTCCAAGCTCAATATCCAAACTCAAGGCCCTAGAGATAGCTCCCATGAAATTATATTATTGTGTAGCACTTAGCTCTTTACTACACATGTAAGTAGTGCAAGGCCCTAAAGGTAGCATTTAGTCTTTGACTATAAGGCCCTAGAGGTGACTCATACTAAATTTTGTTGTCGTGTAGCACTTAATTATTTACCCGTTCATATCACACTTGATTTTCTCAACACAACACATATCATCTTTCAATAGTCATCACATAATCACATAAATTAAATGTACCAAAACAACATGCATAACCCTTCGAGAAAGGTTTGTTGAATCATCCCACAATCACTCAAAAGTACCGAGCACTCCATCCATCTTTATACAACAAATGGGTCCTGACTTCCTTACACGAGTATATGCCGATTACTCTTACCTTAGTATATCAGTTTCACAAAATCAAAGAAAAAATTAATACTACTCACATGTGGATGTTCCAAAATCAAATAACACACATTATTTAAGCCATCGATCTCGCGATCCTATCACATAAGTGAGAAACAACATTAAATTTGAGTAACATACTATCTCAACTACGAAACAGCTATATTACGCCTAAACATTAACAAAAAGATTCATACGCGCTAATAAATCGCATACTCAAACCAATTATTCAAGCCGTTTATAATGCAGCACTTGAGTGTAAAACTTGGTTACGCTATAACTTTCGCTATTGAACTCCTTTCCAAACATACTTATAGTCAATAGAAAGTCCTTAAAAGATACTACAATAATCCCAACTTGATTGTCCCAAAATCAAGTCGAAAACTGACAAAATAAGGGCCCAAAGTTGCTAGACGCGCATTGTTCACTGCGCGCGGGAAACTTTGAAATTTTGTTTTGGGCAAACCATAAGCTCAATTCAAGATCCATAAAATCTTACGGCTCCACGCCACCCTAAATTATTATTTTTGTAAAAATACACAACTCAACGACTCAAAAATCGGATTTCGCCGCTCAATTTTCCCAAGATTCCAAATTTGAGCCTTAATCTCATAAAATACTTCAATTGGATGAATGGGGGGCTTGAGCACTTACCGGGCATTGCATTACGGAGTCGAGTCAACTTGGTGAGGCCCTAAAGGCGTGCATAAGAGAAACCTTTTACCTTTTTTTTTCCCTTCTCTTCTTCCTTTTTTCTTTCTTTCCCTTTTCTCTCTCTTTTCTCCCTCTTCCCAAGTTGGTCGGGCTTAAAAAGACCAGCGTTCCCCACTTTTACTTATTTCTCCCCCTTTTTTTTTAGTTTTTGTGTTAAAAAAAAAAAAAGTGGATCCCACCACTAAGTTGAAAAGTCAAATATTACATTTAAGAGAAACCAAAATTATTATCCTCAGCTACACCACTTACTCCCATTAGCCATTTCTTCTTTGCTCCTACCGATGGCCATTATGACCACCAACACCATCTCCTTCCACCACCATCCCATCCCAACCACCTGCTTCACCAGCTCCACAACATACGTGTCACCATCAACCACATCACACGCCTCTAGCCCCCACTCACTCCACCGCAAACCCTACCCACCGGCACCATCCCCTTTTTGTGAGATTTTGATGAGACCACTACTAACTAATATAAAAACTGAAGTTGTCACGCGCCTCTAGCCCCCACTCACTCCACCACAAACCCCACCCACTGGCACCATTCCCTCTTTGTGAGATTTTGGTGAGACTACTACCAACTCTTCTAAAAACTTTAGCTGTTAGATAAAGACGTGGTTTAATATTTAATATTTTATACTTCCCTCACACTTAGTCTAATCTTTTTTACTAGTACTAAGAGTGGACACATTTAATTGGGGAAGCAAATCAGGCTTAGAAAGATTTGAACTCAATACCTCATACTCTGATACCGTGTAAGATTTTGCATTCATTGTTCTAAAAGTTTAAATTATTAGACGAAGACTTAGTTTAATATTTAATTATTCTAACTTTCTTTCCTCCACTCCCAATCTAGCTCCACGCAAGATATGTTCCTTCAATGACTTAGGAAGTATTGCTCTGGCCTTAGCATGCCACCGAAGGATCTAACAAACGCCGGAGGATAATTGGGATTCTTGTGGTGGTCTATCTTGAATGGAGTCCCCTAGAGGAAAGGTGGTGACCGGAAGAAGCAGCAGGAGGGACTGGCCAAAAAACTAAAAAGGACATTTGAAAACCGAAAATTCAAATTGAATCATGTTTTCTTTTCGGGTTCTTCACAGTTCGGATCACAATGACCACGTGTCTTTCATATTTAATTCGATTCAGGGAGCAGTGAGAACCCGGCCGGACCATTGACATTTATAAGTTAGGATCATTCCTCAAGTTATGAATCACAACCGAGAAGTCTCATGAATGTTAGAAAGCCCAAAAGCCACTGTAGAATTTTCCGAGGGCTAGAATTTCGAGGATTCTTACGTCAACTTCTCATATTGCACTGACTTTCCTTTCAACTTCTGCGTATTTTGAGGCTTGAATAACCGATATATATGCCTCGCGACCAACATGTATTGTGCCCTTTGGGTTGCAGAAGTCGCAAGATTCAACAGATGAATCCCCAAAAGAACTCTTCCCAAATCATCCTGCTCTAACTTTACCATGCACGATCGGCCGGTTAAAAAGCTTTACTTCAACTCCACATATCATTGCACTTACGGATCGTAGCATACAAATCTATTAAGGGTTCCGGCTGACATGTAGATATATTTAGATTATTTATGATATTCTGGATATCTTCACGATATTTTGAATATCTTTGTGATATGCTTGATATTTTCGTGATTAATTGTAATTAATTGTGTAAAATTTTGTTACTAGAGATAATCAACCTGTAAAGCCTATAAATAGGCTCATGGACTCCTCATTGTTACACATCAAAATTTCTTCCGCATATTTTATTAACTTGGATGAGCCTGAGAAGTTTTTTGTAACGCTAGCCGGCCATCTTGGAATCACTACAACAGTCAACTGTAAGTCAATTTTTATTTCAACAAGCCAAAACTCGCAATCAAAGGACGTCGCACCCGCCACCTACAGATTTTGCATGAGAGATCCACGCTCCCATGTGCGTTATACGCGATCAGAAGGCCGGCCATGTATTGCTGATGTCACTATTGCGGCATCCTAACATCATTCGCTGTGCTGTGTCAGCTACCAACGCGTCATCCTGACGCATTATTCTTAACTGAGCATAAGAGAAAACTCAGAAAACACATGAATCTGATTGAATCTTCATCTTTGTTAGCTGGTTGTTAACACGTAGGCTAATATATCGTGTCCAATGATCGAAACCCGATAAGAGCATTTTTCATTTGTCCAGTACAGCTATTGAAGTGAGGGGGAAAAATAGGTTGATCAACAAAATGGGCTTCGACAAATTGTAGAACTGCACAAATAGCTGTATAAACTAATACTTCTTTTTTTCCCCTTCCTGGAAAAATTAGATAGTTCTCAATTTAAAAGAAAAAATTAAGAAAGCTTACTGTTGGCAACAAATTTGTTCGAGACTTCCTAGTCAGTCAAGCGCGCCGTTCCCTAAACAGTGGACATCAAGTGATCTGACTACGTAGTAGACTTAATGGTGTCCGATCCAAAAGAGAGCGAGGACATTGTGGTGACAAAAGAAAGAAATAGACAGATGCAAAAATGTCACCTGGGTGCGATTGTATAATCGCCACCAAGTGGATTAATCATGCATGCTTTGATTGGAACAGCTAGCAGCATCTTGGCTTTAAATGGAGATTTACTGTCCTTCTATGTGACAAGAAGAGAAAGAAGGCTCACTTGGCAACTTGAACATGTAGATCTGTCATGTTGAAGTAGAACCGCAGTAAAACGAGGGAATATTTGGGACTGGTTTAGCCATCGCCTGTTGAATTTTTTCCCTCTCATGATAAGGCTCATTGAAAAGTCTAAATTACTGTTCCTAGTAATAGGAATTTGGGCAATCTTCCCATTTTTGTTTGCTATGAGGGAAAGTTGATTCTCTACTTTGGTGTATCTGTACCCACCAAAATGGCACTGCCCATCAAAGCAAAAGCTAAAAACTTCACTTTAATTGTTCTTTAGGTATAACATAAGTTAAGGAGGTGAAAGCAAAAATGATGCTTAGCTCTTCGTTGGTTGATCTCCAATTTGGACAGTTTTCTTTCACACGGAAACGAACAAATATTGGACAGGGAAGAAAAAAGGGGAAAAAGTCAAGTCCCCAGCTTGCATTTGCAGTGTGGGTTTTCCAACTTCGTTAAGTTACTGGGTGACATAGCAACGAGATAGGTGCTTTGTTTGGCACGAAGTGAGCTTGGCTGCCACTCGGGGGCGGATTCTCCCGCTGGTCGACGAACTTTAATTGTTCTTTAGGTATAACACAAGTCAGCATATTTTTCTTTCTTTCAGAAAGCAAGATGTCAAGCACTGTTGGTCAGGCTATACATTGCAGAGGTATCGTGCTTTTCTTTTTTAACGCAAAGCTTCTTTTTTCCCCTTTAATGGAAATAAAAACTAATCTGCTAGAGTTTTGTAATATTTTGATGGCTTAATTCAAGTGGGTTCTCTTTGGGCTTTTAGCTGCTGTTGCATGGGAAGCAGGGAAGCCCTTGGTGATTGAACGAGTGGAGGTAGCACCTCCACAAACCATGGAGGTTCGCTTGAAGATCCTTTATACCTCTCTGTGCCACACTAATGTCTACTTTTGGGAAGCCAAGGTAAACAACAACAAGACGCCTGCTTAGAACGATCACAACTTGAAAAGGAAAATGGAAACTAGAAACGGTTTACACCCTTAGAATCTATGTCGGTTAATGAATCTCCTTCTGGCAGGGACAAAACCCTCTATTTCCTAGAATCTATGGTCATGAAGCTGGAGGGTGAGTGAATCTCAATAAGACTGTCTAATTATTAAAAATTCATGGAACTAATAGCATTTGATGAATCTTTGAATTTGAGTGAGTTAGGATTGTTGAGAGCGTGGGTGAGGGAGTGACTGATCTGAAACCAGGGGATCATGTCCTCCCAATTTTCACTGGGGAATGCAAGGAATGTGCCCACTGCAAATCAGAAGAGAGCAATATGTGTGACCTCCTCCGGATCAACACTGATAGGTGAGTCATGCTTAGTGATGGGAAGTCGAGATTCTCCATCAGAGGACAGCCCATATACCACTTTCTAGGGACTTCGACATTCAGCGAGTACACCGTGGTTCATGTCGGCTGTGTTGCCAAGATCAATCCACTCGCTCCTCTGGACAAAGTTTGTGTCATCAGTTGCGGGATCTCAACTGGTATGTTGATGCTCAATGCATCCCACAGAAATAACAATTAACCATCTCTATTAAAAAATTAATAACGACAAAGGTTGTGGCTTTTAGGCCTGGGAGCAATGGTGAACGTAGCGAAACTGTTAAAAATTTTGGACGTGTGCGTGCGGAAGCATGATTTTGGTACGAGTTATAGTTTTTGATTAGTGATGTGTGCAAGTGTATGGTATATTTTGTAGAGAATGGACAAGAGATGAGATAGGATAATTCAAGAATAAAAAACATGATTATGAAGGAAAATAATTTCATTAATTGAAGGAAATAATTTGATGGAGATTGGTGGAGGTCTAAGACCTCTCACGATGGAGGGTCTTCCCCACACAAGGTGAACCTCATACACCTCAACTCCTATTTGTAGGCGTGAGTTTACCGCCTTGCACAACCGACATTGTACAAAAAATTAATATAAAATTACAAACTACTTCTTTATCTCCTGCTCGTGCGGCTTCTTTGGATCTTCCGGTGGCTTCTCCATTTTTCTTCATTTTTCTAATCTCAGCAGCTTTTGTTGACTTTTCTTTTTTCTTTTTGCTGGCCACGTGGTCTTGCTGCCCATGTACCAGAAACTTCTTCAATATTTGAGAGTTTTCAAGACTTGGTTTTCTTGCATGCACGTGCACTGTTGTTGCCAAGTTAGAGCAAGTTTTTTATTTTATTTTATTTTTTTTTTATTTTATTTTATGGGGGAATATAGTTTCATTAGTTGAAGCAGCCAAGAGAATTCTAAGATACTTACAAGGAATCACTGATTATGATATTTGGTACCAACCTAGTGCAACAAAGTTGATCGGTTATACTGATAGAGATTGGACAGGATTATCTGATGACAGGAGGAGCACCACTGGTTATGCATTCACTCTGGGTTCTGGAATATTCTCATGGGCATCCAAAAAGCAAGACTCAGTGGCACAATCCACTGCAGAAGCAGAATATGTTGCGGCTGCTACAACTACTAGTCATGCAATATGGCTTCGAAGAATTTTGGAAGACATTGAAGAAGCACAGATGGAATCAACTCCGATACTTTGCGACAATAAGCCCGCAATCGCTATATCAAAAAATCCAGTATTCCATGGAAGAACCAAACATATAGACATCAAATATCACTTCATACGAGAGGCGCAAAATAACAAAGAGATCGAGTTGAAATATTGCAAAACTGATGAACAAATAGCGGACATCTTCACTAAAGCATTATCGCGAGCCAAGTTCGAGACTTTGCGGGAAATGCTTGGAGTATCACAAAAATGGATCAAGGAGTGTTAAAAAAGTGATCCATTTTTAGAAAATTCTAGACTACACTAGACTACACAAGACAAAAAAAGTTGGCGGCAACAACTTGCTCTAAGTCGGCAACAACAGTGCACGTGCATGCAAGAAAACCAAGTCTTGAAAACTCTCAAATATCATGCACATGCACTGTTGTTGCCGACTTAGAGCAAGTTGTTGCCGCCAACTTTTTTCTTTCTCCATTAAGCTAGTGATTTCTAGATTTTATTGAAAATGGATCAGCAATTTCCAACAGAAACCACCCAAGGGTTCGACGGTGGCTGTTTTCGGATTGGGAGCTGTTGGGTTAGCTGTAAGTCCTGCGCTAATGTAGACTTTGATCTTTGAGAATTTAACAAGCAAAAACTTACGCATCTCTTGATGATGGATAGGCTGCTGAAGGTGCAAGGATTGCAGGGGCTTCGAGAATTATCGGAGTTGATTTGAATCCAAATAGATTTCAAGGAGGTTATTACTCAATCCCACGATGCATGACCTCTCACTGCTCGAGACTATACTGATCATTTTTATAGATCTTTCCCAATATTATACTGAAGTCCTTACTCGACACAAACTATAATCCAAATCAAAAAGTCTTGCAAGGATAGCGACATTGCAGTCGTAAAATTTGTCAAAGATAAAATTGAGAAAAATGAAGAAGCCATGAATCTAGAAACTTGACCCGCGGCTTTTGAGCAAAGATGACAGATCTAGCTAATTGTCGCGACTTTCAATCAGTGATCAAAGTCCTTGCTGAATTCATTTTCTTATGTGCTAAAAATGGGGCCTATGTTGCTCTCTAATAATGACTCTTACTCAATTGTCTCTCAACAGCAAAGAAGTTTGGTGTGACTGAATTCGTGAACCCGAAAGACCACAACAAACCTGTTCAGGAGGTTTGCACTGAACTGTTTAAGGAAATAGAATCCATTCCTCTGGTCTATATCATTCTTAAGTTTCCCTCAAATTTTGATTGATTACCAGGTGATTGCTGAGATGACAAATGGAGGAGTTGATAGGAGTGTCGAGTGCACTGGAAATGTCAACGCCATGATTTCCGCGTTCGAATGTGTAACACGATGTATGCACTTTTCTTTTGGCCATGCAATCAATTTGTGATTGAGAAATTTAGAAACTGTCCTAATTATATTACGGATTCTAATGAATTGAGAAACTCCTGACAGGGTTGGGGAATTGCTGTTCTTGTGGGAGTGCCCCATAAAGATGCTGTCTTCAAGACTCATCCTATAAATCTACTGAATGAGAGGTCTCTGAAGGGCACCTTCTTCGGAAACTACAAGCCACGTTCAGACATTCCCTCCGTCGTAGAGAAATACATCAACAAAGTAAAATACACTCTGAACTATAGCAATAGAAAGTATCAATTTATCTCTCTGTTCTTTACTTATGTCCTGTATGAAATTGATTTCCTAGTCTTAAATGTTCCAGGAGCTTGAAGTGGAGAAGTTCGTCACTCATGAGGTACCATTCTCGGAGATCAACAAGGCATTCGACTACATGCTTGAAGGCGAAAGCCTTCGATGCATTATTCGCATGGAGGAGTAAAGAAGCGGATAAAGAACCCGATAGCACTGAAAAAATATAGAAGTAATGTGTGAGAGAATTCGCCGAACGAGCGTGCTTAAGGGTCCAATTCAAGGTTCTTTTGGAATGTGCTTCTGCTATCATCCATGAACTTTCGAGAATAATTGCATCTGGTTTGTGATCCTTTAGCCTTTGAAACTTGACTCGACTTATAATCCGTTAAACTCCTTGAATGTGCAAAATTATCAACTTGGACTTAATTCGATGTTCATCAACGGTTAATTGAAGTGACGATTGGACTGGAAACATTCTTGGAATCAAAAACTGTAGGGTGATTCATCTTGCAATTATAAATGAAGAGTTGAAGCCTTCATCGAGTTGATATAAACCTTCTACAATAGTCATCACACTTTACCTTTTAGAGAGTTCTCTCAAGATCAAGTATTGAATATAGAATTTCCATGAGTTAATGCATGAGCTGAATTTCCAAATTAAGGAACCTTTTCCATGGCATCACCGCCATCACCACACTCAGTGAGATTGTTAGGATAGAGTTTTCATATTCTACAATTGATTTGAAATTCAAAATATTATAAATGATATGCTGGATTAAATTAGAGAGCAAAGGGTAATTTAGAGTGACATGAGACGCAATAGTGAATAAAATGCTCGATCTTCAAAATCCTTATTGACTTACTGGCATATGCTAATTATCAACTCTTTAATCTATAACATCTGCCCTGTAACTTTTACTTGAATACATAGTCCTCCATTCTTCTCTACTGCAAAAGCGAGTCAGGTGCCCATTTCATTATAAACATGAGGCTTATCAAAAAGACAAATCGATCCAAAGAGTGGTGTAGTGTTATCTTTGCCAAAGATATCCCACAAGTCTTAACCCAGCCAATAGAACTGCATACGAGAACCCCAATTAGTTGAACTTCTCGACGTTGTTCACCGAACTCAAAATATCCGCCATTTTGACTTGGATATAATGCTCAGCATTACACCAAGTAAGCTGGGTCCTAGACCAATTTATCACAGTGCCTAACTATGTACTGGCAAAATTTCAGCATACTTTGGTCCCCAACCATCCGTGCAATCCTGACCATTTTATTCGCGTACCGCAATCTTGATCGCTGGGTTTAGGGTTCGATTCTTGGCCCTTGAACTCTAATACCACTTATTAAATTTCAGACATGCAGCTTTGATACCACTTGTTGAGTTTGTGGAAATGCGATACAATTATAACACCCAAAAATCTCACATTAACAATTACAATATTGTCTCACACCACAAAACTAGCTCCTACCATACTCAGAGCAAACTAATTCCTACTAACTTTTCATACTACTCTCCCTCGTGGACTGACTACTTTCTTTTTCTCTATTTGTGAAGCTCTCCCAATTTAAGGCTCTCTCTGGCCTTCCTCTTTCGGTCTCTCTACGTTTCTCTCATCTATCTATGTTACTACAAATGCGAAGCGGAGCACCTATTGAGGACGTTGACAAGTCGCCTAGTCGCTATGGAAAATTTCCCCCAAAGGAATTCTAGAGGTGGCGCACAAGTTGACGAGTTGCTTGACAACCTGTGGCCAGATTTTCCCTCGGAGATATCTAGAGGTGACAGCTTGAAGAAAAATCTAGAGAAGGAGAGAGAGATGAGGCAGTGCTTCTTCGACGATTTACAGATCATCCAAATCTATTGAGGGTTGCCGCAGTGGATAAGAAAACACTCAGAGAAGACATAAATCCCACAGTGATAGCTGCTTTTAGCACAAGCGAATATATTGTGTCCGATGACTGAAACGGGACAAGAGCATTTTCATTTATCCGGTACAGCTATTGCGGTGAGGGTGAAAAATAGGTTGATCATCAAAATAGCTTAATAAAACTGACACCGCATTTTCCCCCTTTCTGGAAAAATTAGGAAGTTCTAAATTTAAAAAAAAAAAGAAGAAGAAAAGATTAAGGAAGCTTACTGTTAGCTAAAGAGTGGGCCCCAAGTGATCCGATTGCATGGTAGATTTAATGGGGTCTGATCCGAGAGAGAGCGAGGATATTGTCGTGACAAAAGAGAGAAATAGACAGATGCAAAAATATCATCATAATCGTCACCGAGTGGATTATCGTGCGCGCTTTGTTTGGTCTCAGCCAGCAGCATCTTGACTTTATCTGAAGTTTCATTGTCCATCTTTATCGCAAAAGGAGAGAGAAGACCCACTTGGCAATTTCAACATTTTGATCTATCATGCTGAAGTAAATCTACAGTAAAACCAGGGAATTTGATATCTCGAACTGGTTTCAACATCGCTGGTTTCAACATCGCCTGTTGTATTTTTCCTTCTCGTGATAAGGCTCATTGAACAGGTCGAAATTACTGTTCCTAGTAAAAGGAACTTGCGCAATCTTTCCCCCTTTTCTTTTTTTTTTTTTTTTTTTTTTTTTTTTTTTTTTGCTGAGAAGGAAGGTTGCCTCTCCTTTAGTTTCGTGTATATATATCCACCAAAATGGCACTGCCCATCAAAGCAAAAGTTGAAGGCTTCAGTTTGATTGTTCTTTAGGTATCAGATAAAACACAAGCCTTTCTTTGAGAAAACAAGATGTCAGGCACTGTTGGTCAGGTGATACATTGCAGAGGTACGCACTTTTCTTCTTTAACGAGAAGCTTTTTCTTCATTTAAATGGAAACAAAAACTAATCTGCTGGAGTTTTGTCATATTTTGATGGCCTAATTCAAGTGGGTTCTCTTTGGGTTTCTAGCTGCTGTTGCATGGGAAGCAGGTAAGCCCTTGGTGATTGAACAAGTGGAGGTAGCACCTCCACAGGCCATGGAGGTTCGCTTGAAGATCCTTTATACCTCCCTGTGCCACACTGATGTCTACTTTTGGGAAGCCAAGGTAAACAACAACAAGACGCCTGCTTAGAACGATCACAACCTGAAAAGGAACAAGGAACCTAGAAACGGTTTACACCCTTAGAATCTATTTCATCTAATGAATCTCCTTCTGGCAGGGACAAAACCCTCTATTTCCTAGAATCTATGGGCATGAAGCTGGAGGGTGAGTGAATCTCAGTCAGACTGTCTAATTATTAAAAATTCATGGAACTGATAGCATTTGATGAATCTGTGAATTTGGGTGAGCTAGGATTGTGGAGAGCGTGGGTGAGGGAGTGACTGATCTGAAACCAGGGGATCATGTCCTCCCAATTTTCACTGGGGAATGCAAGGAATGTGCCCACTGCAAATCAGAAGAGAGCAACATGTGTGACCTCCTCCGGATCAACACTGACAGAGGAGTCATGCTCAGTGATGGGAAGTCGAGATTCTCCATCAAAGGACAGCCCATATACCACTTTCTAGGGACTTCAACATTCAGCGAGTACACCGTGGTTCATGTCGGCTGTGTTGCCAAGATCAACCCGCTCGCTCCTCTGGACAAAGTTTGTGTCATCAGTTGCGGGATCTCGACTGGTATGTTGATGCTCAGTGCATCCCAGAGAAATAATCTATATCGACATTTTTCAATCTCAATTAAAAAATTAATAACGACAAAGGTTGTGGCTTTTAGGCCTGGGAGCAATGGTGAACGTAGCGAAACCACCCAAGGGTTCGACGGTGGCTGTTTTCGGATTGGGAGCTGTTGGGTTATCTGTAAGTCCTCCTGCGCTAATGTAGACTTTGATCTTCGAGAATTTGACAAGCAAAAACTTACGCATCTCTTGATGATGGATAGGCTGCTGAAGGTGCAAGGATGGCAGGGGCTTCAAGAATTATCGGTGTTGATTTGAATCCAAATAGATTTCAAGAAGGTTATTACTCAATCCCACAATACACGTTCTCTCACTGCTCGAGACTATACTGATCATTTTTACAGATCTTTCCCAACATTATACTGAAGTCCTTATTCGACACAAACTATAATCCAAATCAAAGAGTCTTTCTAGGATAGCGACAGTGCAGTCATAAAATTTATCAAAGATAATATTCGGAAAATGAGGAAGCCATGAATCTAGAAATTTGCCACACGGCTTTTGAGCAAAGATAATATAGATTTATCTAATTGTTGCGGCTTTCAATCAGTGATCAAAGTTCTTGCTGAAATCATTTTCTTATTTGCTAAAAATGGGGCCTGTGTTGCTCTCTCACAATGACTCCTACTCAATTGTCTCTCAACAGCAAAGAAGTTCGGTGTGACTGAATTTGTGAATCCGAAAGACCACAACAAACCTGTTCAGGAGGTTTGTACTGAACTGTTCTAAGGAAATAGAAGCCATTCCTCTGGTCTATCTCATTCTTAAGATTCCCTCAAAATTTGATTGGTAACCAGGTGATTGCTGAGATGACAAATGGAGGAGTTGATAGGAGTGTCGAGTGCACTGGAAATGTCGACGCCATGATCTCCGCATTCGAATGTGTACATGACGTATGCATTTTTCTTTTGGCTGTGCATTCAATTTGTGCGTGAGAAATTTACAGACTCTGACCTAATTATGTATTACGGATTCTGATGAAGTGAGAAACTCTTAACAGGGTTGGGGAGTTGCTGTTCTTGTGGGAGTCCCCCATAAAGATGCTGTCTTCAAGACTCATCCTATTAATCTGCTGAACGAGAGGACTCTGAAGGGCACCTTCTTCGGAAACTATAAGCCACGTTCAGACATTCCCTCCGTCGTAGAGAAATACATGAACAAAGTAAAATACAGTTGAACTATAGCAACCGAAAGTATCGATTTATCTCTCTCTTCTTTGCTTATGTCCTGTATGAAATTGATTTCCTGGTCTTAAATGTTCTAGGAGCTTGAAGTGGAGAAGTTCATCACTCATCAGGTCCCATTCTCGGAGATCAACAAGGCCTTTGACTACATGCTCAAAGGCGAAGGCCTTCGATGCATCATTAGCATGGAGGAGTAAAGAAGCGGATGAAGAACCCCATAGCACTGAAGAGAAATAAAAACGACTTGTGCGAGGATTCGTTGAAATTGCGTGCTTGAGGGTCCAACTCACGGTTCGATTTGACTGTATTTCTGCTATCTTCCATGTATTTCCTGGAATAATTGCATCTAGTTTGTAATCCTTCAGCCTTTGAAAATAATGCGTAATTATATACTTGGACTTAATTCGATGTTTTCAACAGTTTACTGAAGTGATGATTGGATTCAAAACATTCTCAGAATCCAAAACATTAGGGTGATTCATTTTATAGCTTTAAATGAAGAGTTGAACCCTTCACCAAGTTGGTATAAACCTCCTCGAATAAATGCGCACACTTTCCCTCTCAGAGAGTTCTCTTAGGATTAAATATTGAATGTGGAATTTGTATGGGTTAATACGTGAAAATATACAAATTAAGGAATCTTTTCCATGGGGAACCTTTTCCATGGCATCACCACGATCAATGAGATTCTTAGGATAGAGTTTCCATGTTCTACATTCAACTTGAAATTCGAAATATGATAATAGATATGCTGGATTAAAATAGAGAGGAGACGGCAATTTATTGTGAAATTCGAAATATGATAATAAATTTGCCGGATTAAGTTTTAAAGCATACGGCAATTTATTGTGATTTGTGACGCAATAGTGACTAAAATGCTTAATCTCAAATTCTTGATTGACTTAGGACCTATTTGGCAAAAATTATTTATGTTCCCCGAAATAATTAATTATGTTCTTCTGTTCCAAAGAACGAAAAAAGAATAGAAACATGTTTGATAAAAATTTTCTTTTCACGAATAGATTTTGAACAGAAACAATTAATAGAAAAAAATAATTTCTTGTCCCGAAAACAATTTTTTTCTCTTCTTTTTTCTTCTTCTTCTTTCCTTTCCTTCTTCTTCCTTTTGGCCGGTTGCTAAGGCCAGCGACCTCGTCAAAGCGTTGCCAACCCCCGATAACACCGAGCCATGGTAAGGCTCGTCGGCCCAAGCCTCGCCGTGGCTGGGCAAGCTCTGGCGAGGTCGAGCTCCCCTAGCCACCGCTAGGTCGGTGTCACCCGACGAGGTCGAGCCTTGCCAGTGGCTAGACAAGCTCATCATACCTCGCCCAATCAGTCACCAACTACTACCGCAGCCACGAAGGAAGAAGAATGAGAGAAAAGAAAAAAGGAAAAATACTTAAAAATATTAAAATAAACAACAAAATTATACTATTCTACTAAACGTATTTTTATCCCGAAAATAGAAATTTTTTGCAGTTACCAAACACACTCTTATACTTAAAAATTATTCCCAAAAATAGGAATAGAAAAAATCATTTTTGATAAAAAATTATTCTCGAGAACAGAATCATTATCAAGCATACCCTTATCGAAATTTGATGTAAATGAATGAAGTCCTCCATTTTTCTCTACTCGAAAACCGAGTCAGGTGCCCCATTCCATAATAAACATGAGGCTTATGAAAAACTACAGATCCATCTGAAGATGAAGTTTCACATCTACACAGCTGCCTCGTGGAAGAAATGTCAACATCCAACCTTTCAACATTAAAGTACCTTGGAACAAGGACATATCATTTTCTAATTGGGTCCGCAAACTTTTACAGAATGCACGCATCGCCTCCCATGACCCCGACTTATCTATAACTCTACAAAGCATAAGCAACAATTTCCTGCAAAATTTCTGTAACATTAAGCAAGAATTATGTACATTGCGAGCCCCAAAGATCTAGACTCTTACTGGAATCACAGTTATGCTAACTTTGCCAGAATTCCCAAATCCAATATCTTGACATCAAGATTGTCCAGTTTCACAATACCATCCTCGCCATCCACACCCATCAATTTGCCATTGCGACCACGTAATTGGCCACCGACAATCTTGATCTTATCCGACTTCCTTGGTACCACCATCTCCATTTCGTTAGGAAGAAGTGTCACCGTCTCCCCATTGCCACTAGGCCCGAGGGCTACCCGACAGGAGCCATCCTGGTTCAAGAAGAAGAAATCAGTCTAACCGTCAGTCAATGCTCCAAATAACGAAATAGCTTTGACACCATACCCACTTGTCATAGGCTTTCAGGAAGCTGAAATCGACTGTCATTGTTTTAAAAAGAGAAGCTTTGCTAACAAAATGAACCAAATAATTCCAATAACAGAGTTGCAATTGTTTTGATTACGGAGGCTTTTCGATGTATTACTTCAGATGAAAAATTCAAGATACAATCACAAATCCACATTGCACCAGCTTGCTACAAACATTTGATCATGTATATATCCTTACGCACAGTTTCAATTACAGTTAACAACACGAAACTGGAGAACCGTTTTGAGAGTTTCAGGACTCGGAACAAACTTAGAGATCAGATAGAAATGTTACACCATACAAGCACCCCAACGTTAAAGGACAACCATGCAAACATCCCAAAGATCAAAGAGGAAACAGTTTCAAGATAAGGGAACTAGCGAGTAATCTAAAGAAAGCCCATTGAATCATATTTTTGGATACAGGCTTACTGGTCAAAGCAAAGGAGAGACATGGAAATATGCAAGATTTTTCTTCTCTTTTCTGCTCGTACTACAACAGTGTTTCTTTTAATGAATCTCATTGTTCACACACACAAGTGCATATATTGAGAGGGAACAAAGCAACAAACTTACAGGAAGAACCTCTCTGATAACTCCAACACTCTCTTCTCCTGGTCTGGACAAATTAACCAGAATTTCAGGCATAAACCATGGTCCTTCATTTTCCCCACCTGTGACGATAATAACTGAATAATGAGAACTCTAGAAGCATCAACAAAAGGAGGATGTTGGAAGTGATCATGACCATGAAAAATATTTAAGCATAAAAAATCCAACTTTCATATATCTTAAGATCAGCTTCATGAATAAAAAGCATGCAAATCTGCCCCAAGGGTCCCTAAAACTAGATAGCTAAATTTTTAGATAATCCCTACGACCCTGTTCGACCACAAAACCGGAGAACCACATATCAATGAACTGCGCTTGCTCATCCAGCTTTCCAGAAGGAATGAATTGATGACCATTGGAGTAATTAAATGAGGGGTATGACAAACAAAACAATAATAAAAAATTTCACCCTCTTCCGTACAGCAATACGCCACTGATACTTAAATACACGAGTCTAAGAGTAAAGTCTCCCATTTTTCCACTTTCAATTCCCAAAAAAAAATAAAGGATTAAATACGAAAAAGGCCACCGGGCACTAAATCTTTGATGGACAGTTCTGAGTAGACCGTAAATACTTTCAAGCTCTCATACATGTCATAATCATATGTTACCAGAGAGAGTTCCTACCTAAAACAGGAGACATGACATCTAGTCCACCGGTTCCAGGCGTCATTGGTTGCCCTCCTGGAGTGCCGGGCAGATAAGATGCTGAACTTGGCGTCATAGGTTGACCAGGAGTGGATGGCAAGTAAGGGCTAGGAGCATTTGCTGCAAAAAGGACAAATATTAGATGACAAAAATTAAGATTAGAATCTTGGGAAACAACACAAGCAAACGGAAACAACACTGGATATAGTTAACTACCGTAGGCAGAATTGCTATCCCTTGGCGTACCAGCTTCACTATAACTGCCACCAGGTGTAGTTGCCCAACCTGAACCAGGTGTGGGTGCATCATATGTACGTGAAGGAGGACTTCCTGGCTGAAATAATTGATCCAAAAAGGAAGTGTAAGGTAATATCCATATGCAGGAAAAGATCCATTTGATCCAAAATTAAGGATGCCACCTCACCTGATACCGTGGACTACTTCCCCAAGAAGCAGGATTCGCATCTTCATAATCATCCCTTAATTGAGAGTGAAAAATATTAGGGACACTGCTTTAGCAAACATATATACCAGAAAATGGTAAATTGAATAGCAATTGGTCGAATCCCAGGAATGAAATATGCTCACTGGGAACAAAAGGCAGAAAACAGGAATTGGGGCAAAACGTATGGATATGTGACTCATGAGATCCAAACAGTTTGCATGTTCAGAGTGTCGACATTACGACTTGCAATGGTTATCAGATTTCTATTTAACTGGAATATTCCCCAGACTGAATTCTAACTTGAAAATCAGTGGCTACTGTTAAAATTTATAAATCCTTTCAAAATCAAACTAAATTGTCATCCCTTACCACTAAACAGCATCTAGAACCATGATAATGCTGTACATCCTCAGTAATATAATACACTTTAATGCATAAAAGATGATGTCAACAGCATCTGAACCATGAATTAAGTGGTCTAATGTCTAGTATATCATCAGATCACTTCATAGTTAAAATCACAAGGTAAAGAGGCATGCACATCGGAACATTCACCCTTCTAAATTAGAAGAAAAAGACTCCATTGCTGGAGCAGTATTAGCTGAAAGCTGAGAAATACAGATTCCAGTGATAAACGCTGGATAGGCCATTTTGGTCCTCAATAACTTTAAAAATCTAGCTGTCCAGGAAGCAAGTTTCAGAGGCAAACCTTGGTGGACTCATTGGAAGCCATGCTCTGTCACGCATAGGTGTTCTCATTCCATCATGAATAGGTGTTGCTGAAAGTAAATTGACATCAAATTATTCACATATAAAGTCAAGGAGGCAGCAAGAAAATTGTCATCGATTGCTTAAAAAAGACAAAGATACAGAACACAGAACGAGTCCTGAGCTGTCCAATGGGCATTCAACAGACCTTTTTTTTGGATCAGTAATGGACTTAGGAAAATTAGTCACAAAAATAAGAAGGCTATGATTCCATTACAGGAAAAAGTTCATTTAAAAAATAAATAAATAGCTATCAAAGGGGGAAAATCAAACCTCCAGGATCTCTCATCGGAGTCATAAATGGATGCAAAGGAGTTCTAGAAGGATGCATGGGAGTCTCACTACCCATACCATATCTTGAATCTCTGCAACACATTGTCCAAGATTATCAACTCAGGTATTGGGGAGGGAAGAGGGAATTACATTGATCAAGTCATTGAATGACAAACACAATCCTTACCGGTAGGGAGTTGAAACAACAACATTATCAGAAATCAAACTGCGGTCCACTGCACATAAAATAGGCAATCTATTACATTAAGAAAATACACCATAGAAATTCTCAGAAAGGTTTGTTCCACCAATTGTCCAAAACTTGCCTGTAACAACCTTCATTTGTGACTCCAGCTCGACTCTGACAGACTGACCTTTCACTTCCACAACACGCCCACGATATCCCTTATAAGGACCTTGGCGAATCTTGACCGTAGTACCTGCCAAAGCATCATGGCCCCTCCCACCACCATGCCTTCCTCCAACTAGAGAAGATGTCAAAAAAGCAATGCTTAGCCCATGCATTGTATCAAAGGAAAATAAAATGTTTACTGCTCAGCAACATACAGCTAATTGGAGGTCTCCCTCCAGAGAATCTCCTTGGCGATGGGGGTATCTGGGATGGTCTCAAATTGGAAAACCTTGACAATGAATCACCCTAGAAAGTTTCTCACAAATGAACAAAGCCTCAATCAGAACGAGTTGGGCATTTGCCATCCGACTAAAATCAAGAAACAACCAGGACTTACATGTCTATCACCATTTGTTCGTGATCCTCCCACAACAGTGCATGAAACAGATTTACAACAGATAAAACCCGCATGCTCAAGATGGTGCCGATCATAAATAAACACAACTCCTCTAAATATGTGCTCGACAGGTCCTTGTTTTCCCTATTGAACCAAAAGCAGAGAAAGTTATTAACAAATTTCAAGATTTCATGCTTATGAAAAAGAAATATCCAGTAAACTGAATCTCACTTTCGATGGACCCTCCACAATCCTAACAACATCCTTCACGGATATAGTGTTCTTGTTGCGATCTGGGACACTAAATTTCTTATCGATCTTGGACTTTATCTCTCTTAATCTAACAGTGATGACTTCAGGTCTATCTGGAACTCCCTTAAGAACCTGAAAGAAAGTGAAACATCGGTCAGTATGGAAAGAGAAAATCATCTAATTTAATCACTTTTTACATCAAACAACACCCACAAAGGTTCAAATTTCTGAAGGGCATGTCCAAGAGACTTGCCTCAGTGCATGTCACCTACCTGAAAAGCTTCACTTTCAACACGAATTATGACACCGAAGTTGGTATTGCTGTGGCAGATGGCAAAAAGAGCAGTTAGACCAACAGATGGTAGCAGTAAACTACAAACTAGAATGTCTTTAACCAAACACAGAACTCACTCCAGCAGCACAAGGTCGTGAAGCTCATAGTCTCCAATTCTGGTTACTCCAGATGTTACCTCTGAACTCTCAACGACATCATCTGCAAAAACGGTAATCTGAAGACAGAAGAAGTTATTTCTTCACTTAAAGTAGTAAAGTTAAAGAGGTGTTATAAGAACCCAGAAATCACAGAAGAAGTTAGGCTCACATGTTCCTTCGTTGTATCCGACAAAATGATCAGCGCATGTTGCTCCACCTTTACAACCATACCAGTAGCACCTTCTTGGGTACCAGAAACGACCTTAACATGATTCCCAGGTTCAAAGTACTTGCAAAGTTCTTTCTCGTTAACAGCCAGTGTTTTCTGCATGAATCAGCAAACATATATGTGAAGAGATATCTTCAGGATAGCATATAATGCTAAAAGCAATTGATTTGAAAACAATAGGCCTCAAGTTATTTCTTACAGGAAGGCCTTTCATTTCTGGTCGAATATGTACATTCTCTTGCTCGACTTTCTCAACCCAACCCTTCAAATTTTTAAGATCACCCTTCACAACAATTACAGCATCGCCCTTCATGAAATGACCCTTTTTCCTGTTCGCAAATAGGGTTGACAGACTACCTATATCACCGTCCCCACTCTCACCGGGCTTCCTGAACTTCTCAAGTTCATCAAATGTGGGCTTTATATTATTAGAGCTTATTGATTTCATGGAAACAGTTTTGAACAAGAAACCATCTTTAAACATCATGCCGGCAACATTCTCGAAATAATCACCAGTCATTGGATCTCGCCTACGTTCCACACGGATATTCAGTTCCCTGGAAAAAAGCACACTCCGAGAGTCTGTAAGCCAAATACCCCCAAGTTATCCTTAAAAAGGAGAAGCAGAAAAAAGAATACCTGGCCTCTTCAACATTCATAAATCGTGGAGGGGGAACAAATGCTTTCTTCTTCACTACCTCTCTACCTTCCTGGTGATGAAAGAAGCTATGTATTAAAATTCACATGGAAAGTAACAAATCAATTAGAACAGATATGAGAATAGCAAATGCCTTCATAGAAGACAATCCATTTCATTTCTATACTTTGTACAGAGGCAAAATACTCTGTTTATATTTTTGAAATTGATATGGACAATTACATCCACACACATATAATAGTGCTTGGAGTGTGTAATAGAAGAAATGAATGCTCCGTTACCAGCTTATTTGCAACAGCTTGCAAATCAATCCTTGGTATTAATTTCACTGTAACTCGTTGGCGGACATTATCCACATCTACAACCTGCAGACTCCAAAGGCGCATGTAACGTAAGCCAAAAAACGCAGTTGTAACAATTTGTTTGCCCTCAAAAGGAGGGGAGGGCTGGGGAAGACAGGGGGAGGTGCAGGAGGAGGGGCAGTTATAGAGGAAAATAAGTAAATTGACATTAGTAAAGAAACCCTGACATACTTTGGCAAGGTCTCCTTTGTACTTCCCTATCTTCATTCGGACCCATGTGTCTCTAGAAAGATCAATTGCCTTACTTTCAACTGAAAGGACATCCGTCATTTCTCTAATTGGGACGAGCATTACTTTTTGTGAGTATATATTTCGAAGACCTTTGCATGCCTGGAAAAACAAAGGTGCCCAGGTTATTTACAACATATGACACTGGCCTACAACTCTGAAATTCAACTGGTCATGCAGAATCAACATACTCAGGAAAACTTACCTCCCTGACATGGGCCTCTTTGTCCGCTTCAATGTATATGTAATTTTTCAGATGGTCAAGTGCAACGGCTGACCTAATTTGCAATTCAGGTCCTCTATCAATGGCTTTCTGCATTAGGCACACAGCTGCCTCTCGCTCACGACCAATCTATGAAGTGCCACACAAGAATCATGTCATTCCAAGCTCACCAAAGAATCAAGAATACCAACTACTTATAAGGAATTGGAGAAAAAAAAAAGCTTAGTTACAATTTACAAACGACAGAGGACGTACCGCACATTTCACCATCCATAGCTTTGGATCCCTGACAGAAGGCAAAAGAGCCTGCTGGTCTACATCCGTTGTCTCCTCATCATATTCAGTATGAGCAGACCTAGCATATCTTGCCTGAATCCTTCTTTCAAGATCATCAACATCCTCCTGATCATCCTCGCGGGGAAGCAAAGGTCGCCGATGGATCTGTCTATTATCATCATCATCAGGTAGGTCGGCCCCATTATCGATAAAATCTGCATGGCCAGGTTCATGCCAATTCCATCATTATGCAAACAAAAGGTCCACCAAATAGTGACGGTATATGAGAATTTGGTTTTGCACAGGAAAAAATAAAGCCCCTTCAAGATCAACAGCAGCTTGGCGGTGATAGCTTTATAAGTTCCCCAAATCTTTTGTGCAGCAATCAATTTTCAGTAGTAGAATAGCGTAAAGGTCTTCAACACTTTAACTATCTTTCTTCTATTTAAAAAACGAAATGGGAATGACAATAGATAGGCATAACACTATGTCTTCTCCAAAAAAATTACACAGATAGACAAATATTTTAAGTGTCCCCAACACTCTCAATTCTTTTGGATTTTCCATACACAAGTGAATAATTCAGAAACCACTATAAAAGGTTTATTTAAAATAACTGTTACACATTTGATAAAAGATCACTACTTCAATGCTTCAACTGCAAACAGGGGCATAATATGACCACAGAAGGTACCCTCCATCATACAATAAAATCCAGCCCCCATACATTGCAGCAGGAAGTCGACAAACCAACCTCATATGACCTACACTCCACACCATTATCTTCTATCAGCCAAATTTTGGAAAAGAAAATAAAGGAGTCAGTATAGCGCCCTTTTAGGCAAACATTGCCCACTGACCCAATATTTTTCCGGAAGTAATCTAGAACCAATAAAGCCGAACTGAGACTACATGAAGAATTTGTTCTGGAAATAAGTCTCCAATATCAAAATCATTTGAAAGAAACGATCTATATGACAAGAATTTACTGACTGTCACTAATTGAAAAGTGCCTTCATTCACAATTCCCTGATACAATAGGAAAAAGCCTACATTCCTAAAAACAAGAAATATGGTCAAAACAGTACTCTTCTTCCATAAACAAATACAACGAATAAATGCTAACAATGTCTGCAACCCGTCATTAAGGTTTTTCATAGACATGCAAATGTCCAATTTGCTCTGCAGAAAACTAAAATCCATCCTTCATTAATACAAGTTTCATCAATATTCCTTCCTAAGTTATCTTGTTCCAGCTTCCATCACGCATTACAAGGCCATTACACCATGAATAATGCATTGCCTCACTGGGCAAGAGAGAGAAAAGATGCTTAAGCAGTTGTGCCGAGAAAGAGAATCAAGACAAAGTGCAAGTAAAGAAAAACAAAGTTTCTCCAACCCTAGTAGTATTTCCAGTCATGTACATACATTAAACTGCTGACCAGCTAATTTCATGTCCAATGTTCAGAGAGTTTGAGAAGAAGCTCACTTTTAACCCAGAAGAAATGTGGGCGACAGGACGTGATAATCACATTCTAAAAATCAGATTCTGATCAGTTCATAATCAGCCAAACTTCCAAATGATCACATTAATACATTCCGTTCTACTGCAAATTAGTCAGCCAGATGTCTCCCCATCAAATGGAACAGCCGTAGTGCCAAGACTAATCTTAATTACCCCCAACTGATAGCTTCATTAGGTATAGGATGTAAGTAAAATTCTGGATAAGCAATTGTTTAGCTCAGGTAAGCAAGGTTGAAACTTTCTAGAAGCGGGGAAATTTCAAGCTCAACACCACCTAGCACCTCACGCCCACGGATAATATCACCATTCACCAAGTTTAACAACCGAACAAAAAACCATCGACACCCAATCTACTCAAACTCAATTTAAAAAAAAAAAGCCTAATTTGCAGCAAGAAATTCCGTTACTTTCCTGCTGGTCTCCCTAACCCAAACTTCAAAATGGCAAGCTCGGCAGGCAAATTGTAACGAGCGACTCAAATTCCCCGTTGAACACATCGGAAACCTAATACCACCAAAGACACCGGCGGAGGAAGAAAAGAAACGCTTTTTCCACTTACCGTCCTCGCCGTCGTCCTCGTCCTCTTCCTCATCGCTATCCACCTGCGCCTCGAGATCGAAGAACTCCGACCCCGATCTCCTCTTCGGGCGCTGCCTCTTCCCGCCGCCGCCGCCGCCGCCGCCGAAATCCTCGTCGTCGTCATCGTCCTCCTCCTCGTCGTCGTCCTCGTCCGCGACGTCGTCTATGAAGTCCGATCTCCTCCGCTTCTTGCCGCCCCCGGTCTTGCCGAAGTCCTCCTCCTCTTCCTCCTCCTCCTCCTCCTCGTAGTCGTCCTCCAGGGCCTCCCGCTCCTCGTAGTCGTCCTCCTCATCGGGCTCCATGTCGTCCTCCTCCTCGTCTCTGCGGCGCGCCATGGCCCGGGCGGAGGATCGGATTTTAGCGACGGAGCAAGTAAGGAATCGATCGATCGAGGGGGAAGGGGGAGAAATGGAGAGCGATTTCGATCGATATATAGCCTCCGAAGGAGATGAGGGTGACCCTCGGTTGGGGGATTTGCGGGATTCTTATGAACCCTAGAATTGGTAATTTCGTTTTCGGTTGAAGGGTGAAAAAATCATGGAAATCGAGTCGGTGCTGGGCTTTTCACGATTAGGAAGAGTTGTTATTGGGCCTATTTACTGAGGAGGTAGTTGGGCTTGGGCTTGGGCTTTATATATTTATAGTAGTAATACATCATGGAAGGGCATTTTCGGTTTTCCGCACGATTAATTTCCATCAATCATTTTCCATTTCCAAATGATAAAAGGTATCGCGCCTTTGTCATGTCAGCCGTTCACTGGTGTGTCTAGAATGAATCCTTCCTTTCTCTCACCCTTCTTTTTTTTTTTTTTTTTTTTTTTTTTTTTTTTAATTTTGTGGCTCACACGCTTCTACTTTTCTCTCGGAATATCTGAAAAATAACACGTGAATCTATATATGTATATGTATATTTATTAAATTGGACAATTTTTATAAAATTTGACGGAATTCTTTTTTGCTTCTAAAAGTCGTGCACAGACATGCTTTAAAGAGGGTTATGTGTGATTAAATCTAGGAGTTGGGTTCTTCGAATAAATTTTAAAGGTCACGGTACTTCTGAAAAAATTATGGTTTTTTAGGGTTTTTAGAATATTCAACCTCTGAATTATCAAGCATTCATTTGCTGGACAAAATTTTCATCTTATTTCTTGCCTATATTTTTCAAGACGTCTATAATTATGGTAATTAGATGGATTTTTGTTAAAGAGTCCCTTCTAATAAACACAAGAGTGGTCATTGCAAGTACATTGATAGGGCAAGCAGGTGCACAAACATTTTTCGTTTCTTTCTTTTTGACCTTTCATCAAATTAATAAGAGGGTCGCTGGGTCAAAATTTTTGCACCTTTCATCTAGAACGCCAGTGTTTACAATCAAAGGTAAGGTTAGCGAACATTGTGACTATGCCATCTCAAACAATAACTAAAGATTATCTTCAAATGTTTAACCAAAATAGAGTTTTTCCAAATGTACACCCCATTCTAATAAAATGAACATTTTTACAGATAAAATGTTGGAGTTAATTAAAGATTTCTCTAAGAAAAATTCTTATATTAGAGATATATAAAATTCTATTAATTCTTTGTATCTTTCAAAATTGCACATGTAATTCGATTGATATGTTGTCTTAAATAGTTATCTAATAAAGCATGTTGATATACGATCAATGGTACAAGGGGAATCAATCTCATCAATGAGTTGCTTGCCCCACTCATCCACGCTAATTCATCCTATCCAAAATCGAGCTCATACAAATTTGATCGCCACAAACTGGAGCATTCATCAAAATCCACCTCCTCTCACCATGTCTCCGACCTCCTGAAACGACTACCAGATCATCAAGAAATGCCCTTTGCCTCGTGAACTGCTCTTCAAAGTCTCGCATTCCTCTCCACTTCTCATATTTTCTTTTCCAAAATCAATGAACAAAGATATATATATAATGCAAAGGCAAATTTGGAAGGCTCATAAAAGAGGGATGAGGGATTTTTTATTTAATGTGTAGATAGATAGATAGATAGATAGATATCTTCCATATTTTCTTTTCAAATTGATGACCAAAGATGAACATAGAAATCAATGTTCAGTGCAAAATTAATTGCAAACCAAAATTTTCTTTTGTGAAAGTTGATTTTGTTTTTTTCCCTTTTTAACTGTTGCCTTTCAAATTTGCTTCCGAAATGCTTAATCAAAACGTATAATATATTGATTATACATATTACGTGATATAACCAATCGACTGATCGTCATGTGTTTAAATTTATAAAATTCTTATTTACAATGGACTTAATTCCTCACATTTTCGCTCCCGCATGATGTATCCCATGCACATGATACCCTCTTGAATGGCAGGCACCGTGTATGCCATAGCAGCTCTCGGCCAACCTCGAGTAAGCCCAGCCGTCATAGACCGATCCGTTGGATTTCATGGACCCAAGCGATCCGACGGCCCATAACACTTTCGACCTCACAGGAATTATGCGCATGGAAGAATAACTCGGCAGTGGACAGCACCCACGTGTCAAGTCAGCAGCTCACAACCAATCGTAGAGAATCCGTATTTACAGGAAAGCTGCGACCACGGCCACAGAAAATCTTAACGAAAAACTTGCATCGAGTCCCTTCCTTCTGCGCCACACTTAAGCGGCGGATCTTAGCTTCATTACTAGAACAATCTCTCGTCATTACATTCGACCCGTCACTCAAACATTCACAAGCCTCTAGCCACCAAATCCACCTGAAACCAAGTAATCTCGCCAGTGATTTTCCCATACTCTATACGCTCTTCGAGCTGTGCAGAGGAAATGGGAACGACCCTGATAAGCAGTTGCAGGCTTCCGTGGAAATCTAACCTGCAAACTACTACTCCTCTGCATATTTTTTGTCATTCTCCGGTTGATGACAGGCGCTCGAGAGTAAAAGCTAATGGGTATTCGACGGAAACCGGTTTGGCCAGCGAAGAAGAAGATAGGTTGGCTGGAAATGGAGGTTTGACAAGGAGGCTGGCTTTAGTTTCGGCGGCATGTTTGGTTTCATCGACTGGTGCGTTGGGGTTCTCGGGAGAGGGAGTGGCCGTGGTGAAGCAAGGCAGTGTCGCTGGGAGGATACCGGGATTGTCTGAACCTGATGAACGAGGTTGGTTTTCTCATTATACTAGCTTTGATTTGCTTCAGCCAGATCTTTGATGGATTGATTGAAGACATATATCTGGAGATGGGTTTGAGGTCTATATAGTTCCAACGGTCACCAACAATTGCCATCTATGAATTCCTAAAAGGAGAAAGGAAATGCTACCTGCTCTGTTGTCCCTTAGCCTTGCCAATATTATAGGCTTGACTCTTCAACCCGTGCCGCTAACAATTTATAATTTCTACTTGCTCTTGTGACATGAACAAGAAAATCACTTGTGATAAGAGAAGCTTGTGCTCAGACAGGTTGGAGGACCTACCGCAGACCAGAGGACAAATCAGGAGGCCATGGTGTTGGATGGAGTCCTATCATCCCTTATGCCTTTGCAGTGCCTGAAGAATGGGACGAGGTGCTCATAAATTAACACTATCCTCACTTTCCAGATGCTTGCATAACATAATTCTGGTACAAAACAAAAAAACTCAGAGGAGAAAGAGGGACAGGAGAGAGAAGATAAGAAATGAAAGAGTGAAAGAATTAATATGAATAAAACCTCTTCATCGAACTCAAGATTTAGCATTGGGAATTTAGAGTTTCCCTTTATTTTTTCAAGTCAACACATTACTGTCATGCATTTGCTTTTCTGAACAAGAACAAGCTTTCCCTTTGGCGAAAGTGACTAACCTATATATCACAGGTTCCCGTGTCAATTGCTGATCTGGGTGGCACAGAGATAGATTTAAGATTTGCCAGTCCTAAGGAAGGACGCCTGTTTGTTATTGTTGCTCCTGTTCGCCGATTTGCAGATGGTGAGTTGCCCAGAACTTTGCTTGTTTCTGGTTGCATTCTGCCTCTCGTAGTTGCTTACTTGTATTCGTGGGGTCCCGAACAATGGAAGGACATGATTACTCCACTTGAATCGTTAAACTGGATTCATGGATGCGTATGACTATTCCAAGGGTATCTAAACCAATTGCCCTCACATAAAATCTTTGCAACGCAGATATAGCTGAGGATGCGAGAATTGAATTAATTGGACCTCCAGACAAAGTGATAAGTGCATTTGGGCCAGAAGTTATTGGAGAGAACGTAGAAGGAAAAGTCATGAGTATGAGCGTGGCAGAACATTCTGGAAGAACATATTACCAATTTGAATTGGAGCCACCGCATTGTCTTATAACAGCAACTGCAGCCGGAAATCGCCTTTACCTGTTCAATGTGACTGCAAATGGTATGGAATTCCACATACCATCACTTGCCGCATTTTACTGGGAAAAAATTAATTGCTTGAATGTATCTTCACCCTTGCAGGTCTTCAGTGGAAGAGGCATTACACTGATTTGAAAAGGATAGCAGATTCATTTCGTGTCATATAACTGGGATGTGCTCTTTGTGGATATAGTGTGGAAGTTACCCTTTCTCTATGATTTTGTATGAGACTTGCGGTGACTATACAGTGATTTTTATATAGAGGTAAAAAAATCGATGAATTTGAGATAGAAATTTCTCTCGCAAACATCTCAGGGAAGAAACCCTCAAGTAGTTATCTGTAGTAGTTCTGTTCTAATTTAGAGGATATCCAGATCAACCAACACAACTCTGATGTTTAGAGACTTTGCGCTTCATTTCTCCATAGTCCAGAGTTTGGCTAATTTGAGCTCCAGCGATATCCAGCTTCAATTGCTTTTCATATAAGATGTGGTAAATGTTCCCCATTCTTATGAACAATGGGGATCTTTTCTTTTCCTATTTACGTCTGTAGGAGCAGCAGGCAGCACGATGCAAGTACTAGACACGCCTTTTTCCAAGTTTTTGCAAGGCTGATGTAGAATAGCTTTAGCACCATGCCCATGGCTAAAGACACGACAATTCTCATCTCTGTGTCAACCCAATGAATATTTCCTACCATATAGTCGAGGCTGGTGCTTTGACTTGGAAGCACAGTAGTAATTGGCTTCACAGGCCAGTACCATAGAAATTTAGTCTCAGCATATTATCCAGTATGACATGATATTTTTCCGCGAGAAGCACGCCAATCAGGTGAGTAAACCTTGTGAACATGAAAAACTGCCAGTTCCCCACTAACCCCTCCGAAAATGGTATAACATGGAATAAAATTCAATGGGAGGGAAACTGGCCTTCACAGTCATCAACTTTCACAGCAAGCAGCCATTGTGGAACTGCATCCTGGAACTTTCTGAACCCCTTTGTATCCCATGACTAATCTCATCCTCTCAGCCTTCTCCCATTTATCAGAAGCAGCATAAATGTTTGACAGTAGCACATAATGAGAGTCATCATGGGAATCTTTATTGTGATGAAGTGTTCTAATGTCCTTCAAGACATTCTCTGCCATCTCCAGATTTGAGTGGATTCTGCATGCCCCAAGCAAAGCACCCCAGACTGCATCATTTGGTTCCATTGGCATTCCCTTGATTAGCTTAAAAGATTCTTCCAATCTTCCAGCCCTCCCTAATAAATCAACCAAGCAGCCATAATGCTTGACCCTGACTAACATGTTGCATTTATCCATCTTTGAGAAGATTTCCAAACCTTCATCCACAAAACCACCATGAGCACATGCCGATAATACAATGAGAAATGTCACTTCGTCCGGTTTCTGACCTGAGTCTTCCATTTTCGTGAAAAACTCAAGAGCTTCTTTGCATTGTCCATGAATGGCAAAACCTGAAATCATGGAGTTCCAACAAGCACAATTTTTCTCGGGCATCCCATCAAAAATTGATCTTGCTTTAGTTAAATCCCCACATTTGGCATACATGTCAACCAGCGCATTCAAGACAAATTGATTAGGATTAATTCTCTTATTCGTTATCATATCATGTATTTTCTTACCAACATCCAATGATCCAGACTGACCACAGGCTGATAGGGCACCAACCACAGTAACCTCATCAGGCTCTAATCCTTCAGCTTGCATTCCACTAAATGCTTGCAATGCTTTGTCCGGAAATCCATTCTGGGCATATCCAGAAATCAACGCATTCCAGTTCACCAAGTTTTTCACTGGAATTCTGTCAAAAATCGCCTCAGCTTCCTTCACATCACCTCGCTTGCAATACCCAGAAATCATTGATGACCACACAAAGAAATTTCTTTCAGGCATATCTTCAAACATTTCCCTCGCTAGTTCCATCTCTCCATTGCTTGAGTATCCGTCCACCATTACAGTCCATGTAACTACATTCCTCATCTCCTGGGGAACCTGATCAAAGAGCCTCCTAGCAGTCGCAGTATCTCCGTTCTTGGCAAACCCATCGATCATCTCGATCCACGTCACGTGGCTTCGTGCTGGCATCCGTTCAAATAAACACGAAGCCGACTTCGTATCTCCATTCCTCAAATACCCACCGACCATAGCGTTCCACGTCACAACATTTCTCTCGGGCATAAAGTCAAACATCCTCCGCGCGTCGCTGATATCACCGCACTTGGAATACAGACCAACCAGCGAGGTGCCCACTACGACATCGTGAGCAGACCCGAACTTGATCGATTCCGCGTGCAAAGATTTCGCGGGACCAAGCAATGCGAGAGAAGCGCAGGCTTTGGCGACCAAAGGAACGAGACCCAAACCGTAGCCTCCGTTGCAGCGGATTTGTTTGTACAAGTGAATTGCTTCCCTCGGCGTGCCCTGCTCGAGGTACTTCCTGATGAGGAGAGACCAGTTGGGTTGAGCTCTGCCGTTCTTGACTGGACTGGAGCGGGCGCGTTGCTCCTCGGAGTTCGGGTACGCGGTTCCTCTGCTGGGCTCTTGCGACTCTCGGGACAAGCTTGGCCTCATGTCGGAAAAATCGTCGACTCTGGCCGAGACACGTGGGTGCGAAGATGAGATGTTTCGCGCTCTTACGAGAGGCTTTATGTACATGACGACGACAAGAACACCCTCTCTCCTCTTCGCTTTCTCCGAAGCAACTAAAATAACCGTCTTTTGAAATCTGAACGATCAAAGATCACCGGTCTTATTATGGTTTTTCTAAGGTTTAGGTCATTCATGCGACGGGAACAAAAGTATGATCTCACTTACCAAAAAATAAGAGTGATCTAAACTGCTTGCTTTATTGGCTAAAAAAAAAAAAAACTGCTAGCTTTATGCATGTCCGGTTGGGGTATTGTTTTTTCTTTTTCTTTTTAATTGCATAAAGTTACCTAGTCCAAACTCAATTATATACACTAATGTTGAAGCACGCACAAAGTGCATACATGATAATAGAAAGTTTTCTACGACCCGAAAGGAAAAGACAATATTTTGAGAAGAATCGAATGATTAGTTACAAAGTAAAATAGTGATGGTGGCTAATTATTAAATATGCATGATATGGAGTGATTAGTCAATTGAATGAGTTTGGTAAGTAGTAAGGATAACAATTGAATATTAAAAAGTAGTGACATTTGTTAGTTGGTGAGGCAATAGTTTAGAAAAGTAATATCGCGTGACTCTTAAAGGATGATTAATAACACCGGGACAAAGACATGGTCCGGATTCTCAGGGGAGGCAGGAGAATTTTCAACAATGAGCGAAAGCTTAATGGAGCAATGCCATACGGAGCTAGGAGGCTCACGAGTTGTAAACTTCTTTTCTTGAAGCAAAGAAGCAGTGACAACTGACAACATCTTGGAAATGAGGATCAGCGAACTCAATGCACAACTTTAACTATATACAGGCCAGTCTCGAAGAGTAGAGACTGCAAATGATGGGCGGGCCCTCTCAGGCCTATCGCGAATCCGAACGATTAGGCTTGGTCGAGCTGAGTTGGCCCATGATGGATTCGACATAAAAGTTCATAAGGAGGAAATATTACCTGAAATTATCGGAGAGTGCCGTGGCCGACAAATCGAATTGCAGTGCATGAATTGTATAGGGATTTATGTCTTTAGATAGGTTCGAAGTGGACTTCACGGATTCTTGAAATACGATTGACTTAGGTGCAATAAACATAATCCATGCCACATTAGCTCTTTGGAAGGGAGAGCGACACCTCCCATTAGATGATCCATAGTGATTGCCACCCTTTTATCGACTAATGTAGTCTTAAAATCTTTGCGCGAAATTCTAATGAGGTTCTTCTTGTCAATTTTCCACTCGAATTTGTTGACGCGGCCATGCATACATAGGATGGCTAGCAATGATTGGATTATCACATCGGCAATTTCCGGCAAAAATTGATTGAAAAAAATATATTGAAATTTGGCACAAAAGTTTAAGACTCAATTGGTAAAATTGAAAAATTAAAAATTGAATTGATATTCATACAATAGATTTATGATTGAGAATCTAGATGGTCAAATTTGCCAGACTTTCTAAATTCGTTTAGTATACGAAACCACTCAACAGATAATTCCTGCAAATCCATTGCCAAATTTGGCTACGGAATTTGCCGGCGAGGTGCATTTCAGAACGAATCTGATGCTAGTCCTCCAAAACTTAAATTAAAACACTACATAATCCCACCTTCCAATATCCTCCTCCACCTTTTTGACATTGTGGTCATCACTTTCATCCGCAGTACGAAAGTCGAAATGTCCAACAGCTCAAAGCCCCAGAAAGGACCCAGACACGTTAACATGTTCAATTTGGCAACAAGAATCCAAAAGCCTCCTCGGTATCCCAATTCAAGACATGTGCTTGCGTTCCGTGTGTTGGATCATCATCATCATCGACCGGCAAACTCCGCTTTCGGCGATAGTAAAGTAAAGCCAAGCCCTTGCTGGATCGATTGGCCATTCCATCTAAAGATTCTGCGGGTAGAGTTTGGCAGTCTTGTCGCCTCTTCTCTTTCCATATTCTCGTGACCAGAAAGAACAAAACTCCTCCATGTTGGAGATTGATTGTCATTATCGGCTGGTCTAGAGTCTTACGCCCGGATATGATGTATGGTCACGTAGATTGTCATTATCGGCTGGTCTAGAGTTTTAGCACGGATATGATATATGGTCATGTATCACATATCTGGTTGGGACCGACATCACTTTTTTTTTTTTATATTCTCGAGCTTGGATTCTAGTTGGCACGGAGATCATCGAGAAGTGGCCAAGGTTTTGAAACCGTCCACATATCTCTTGCCTCAACATCACTAATTCTTCGATGTGGGACACTTCTGACACAACTCAAGCATGCATTTTGACACATATCAATGGTTGAGCTTTGTCCATGCGGGTACTTCTTTGGATAATCACAAGAAGGTACTAGAGAGAAAAAGAAACAATGGGAATCATGGGACTCAGTAACGACCACCATCGCCCATAGTGTCAAACAATTCATTAACGAGACAAAAGCATCTCTATTATTATATCCATGGAAAGGTCGCCTCCCGAAGACTCTAATGTCAGTGCGCACACGTTCTCAAAAATTAAACAGATCCTTTGGACAGTGCTTGTACGGGTAAAATGGAGACAAATCTCATCAAGCCATCCCCGTGATATCACCTCACCTTAAGAATCACAATGACAATTGAATACCTCGACGTTGCAGGATTACCGCAATATGACTCAAACCCTAGCCGACCAAAAACAGTTTAGTTGAAGAGATGTCCTTCAAAAGATTAAGCCCTCATCCCGATCAAAAGCCAATAGGATGTGGACCTTTATAGCATACGCTGAGGTTCGAGGGACTCGATTCTGCTCATTTCTTACGCACGCAACCTCACCTACCTTTTGTCTTCCTCTAGCAACGACCCGAAGTTTCCTCACCAAGCAGGACACAAGCGCGCTCAAATGGAGTTGCACGAATATTGTAGCGTGACTTGTACCAAAGGGCACCAGATGCGGCGCAATGAATGTCCGAAAGGGAAGTAAACAATTATCACGCCCCATATTTATTGCTCTGTCCAGTGTCCGAAAACTTGGCTCATTCCATCTAGGTGAGGGCAAGACATGTCAGTAATCTGAGATAACCTGTCGTGCATGAAACCAAAGATGCTTTCCAGTTCGATCATGTGGCCGAATCCTGGGTCGCTCAAGCCCCACAAGACTCTCTGGTGCACTCTCAGCCATGGGAAGGTTTCTAGGCGATTTGGCTTACGTTTCCCTTCCTTTTAGGGCAATGTACACATCATAACCTTCAAGGCTTCAATGCCTGCTATAAGTTCACCACCCCTAACATTATGATGGGCCCTTCTCAAATCGAGTGTGTTTGATCCCACATGCATGCATAGAGCGTTATCGTCACTTTGACTCTTTTTTGTCATCAGTTTTGGTGATTCTTAAATATATATATATATATATATATATATATATATATATATCAAAGAAGATTTTAATATGGTTAACTCACTTCGTTCCAAAAGTAAGTTCTAGATCGTGACGGTAATGAACATTGAAAGATACATATGTATCGAGGATATAATCAGCTGACTTATTATTCACTAACTCATCTATCTTTAATGGTATGAATAACCGTGTCATATTCAAAAGTTACGTTCCAATCACACATATGTCACAATATAAACACTTATTGCGGAAATCAAGAATTTTAGCAATAGTGAACATGACAAAATACTCGTCGAATACTACCAAGATATTTAAGCGCACATGGGGAGAGCCATTGCAGAGTTGACACGTGGCCCTCCCGGTGAGCAACGCATCTCCCCCACCTCTCAAAATGCTTAAAAAAGAACTGAAAATTTCAAAAATAAAGATGGAAAAAGCTTCATCAGACGCCAATTAATAAAAAATATAGAAAAAATTCGTTTTGGTAAAGCAATCACAAACCATCTTCCTGCATGCTTCTTCTGGATTTTTGTTTGAAGTATTTCTTCAAAGATTAGGGAAAACATTAAAAAAGCAATAGTTTCATTTGATAATCCTCCCGAGTTTGGATGGGTCAATCTTTTTTTTTTTTTTACCATTTCCAAAATCGAAAAGGTAAAATTGAAAAATTCTAAAACATGTTCTCTCCACACTTTTCTCTCCTGTTAAATCTTAAAATAACTACCAATCGCAATTACTGAGGTAAAAATAAAATTTAAGTCAATTACCCAACGATATAAAAGGTAATAGATCAATTGCCCAATAAGTGAAAAATCCCAGTGCAGCTTCTTTTGGATGTAGCAATTATTTAATCAATCTATTTACGAAATGCACATGCCGTTTTATTTATCTTCACACTTTTTCAATAGGAACAAAAAAAAAAAAAAGAGTATGTCAGATGATTTGGCTAAATCTGAACCGACCCAAGTTTTAATTTTTCAAATATTTTCCTACAGACTTAGTCAGCGTAGCAAAGCAGAATGCAAAATTCTTGTGCCTTATATATATGTCCATACTTTCCACCGGGCATGTATTTAATCCAAAGTTATAGCCATTTAGAAAGATGACTTCAGTCCCAAAATTGCCACTTCATGTACGCTATATACTCAAGTAATAATCAAATGTAAAATTGCACTCTTTGACAGTAAATCTTGACAATATCGATCTTGATGACGGGCACGCTTACAAAATTTGCCTAATCCAATAAATGTGGCTATTTTCGATCCAATCGGGCTTATCGACTCTAGGGATTTTGTTCCATCATTCCTACTCAAATTAGGAGTCAAAAATTATCTAGAGTGCGACGAAAATAACCACATCTTTTAGAAATCCAATTCTTGAGTCATTTGTCAAGGATTTGGGTAGAGGTGAGTATTAAGGACCACCTAAACTGGAAATCACTCGGACCTTAGTTGGGACCAATTCTAGAGGACATCAGTCCGGTTCCTAGTTCTAGGATTGGAACATCAAACCGATTATATATATTTTTATTTTTAAAATTTCTTAAAGAACATAACCCAAAGTTTAGGTCTTTCCCTCTCACCTCCTAAATCCTAATCTCCCTTCCACAGCTCAAGCCCCACTCCTCGCTGGAAATTCCACTGGTTTTATTGAACCACTCAAGAACTGGACCGAATTAATTCAGTCCCAAGACCATATGAATCGAGTCCTGATTCTCGATTTATAGGTGGGATTGGATTAGATCGGAAACCTATCACTATTAGATTTGAGGATCCACAGCACACTGATATAGGGATCACGGTGGCGGGAGGTTCTGCTGGAATCTTGTCCAGTCGAGTTTCTTAGTTTAGAGTGCCCACTTCCTGAGGCATTCTTCTGTCCTCATTACATGGGAAAACGCCTCCAATTCGACCGCTAGGTTCAGAGGCCAGAAAACCTTATGGCGCCCTCCTTATGTGCTTCAAATCCCTAGAATCTTGTCCCACCATACAGAAGGTACGAAATAAACCTCGAGGAAATCAAAATTGAAATAAATCCCGTGATCTCCGTTGAAAGCAAATTCTCGGCTTCCCTCCCACGGTAATTTCAACATCAAACACACGTCGTCTGAAAAGTCTTAGGGATGGTATTTAGTGAGAAAATCAGTTCATCTTGTCTCCATGGTGGACGTGCCAAAACAGTGCGTGTGAAACATGTATCAAGTTGGCGAACTAGCTATATCGTTCCCTCACGCAGAGGAAGATTAGTCGCGCGCAAAGCGTAAAATCAGCCGACAACGGCGATGACAATGATGTTGAAGATGACAATCATAGGAGTTTGAGTAGGTACAGCTTGTCTAGTGCTTGGCAATTGAATCACGGCAGGTTTTGGGGGTTTCGGCTAGAAAGCATAGCAAAAGTAGAGGGGTGCAGTGCATGGGACGGGGGGAGCGACGGCTGTCATTCTTTGACCGCAAAGCGAGGTCGCTCCATGCATCTGAATTTGGATGGTCCAATCACGGGACAAATCGTCGGTCGCTTGCCACCACTAGCTCCAAATAATTGGAACTGCTCGATCAATTAAGCTTTAAGCCCACCCCTAGTTATTCTTGACGATACTTAGGTAAGGCGACAGTGTCATATGGTCTTTTTTCGGTCCAAAAAGTCCTAAATCTCTTGTACGATGATAAATTTAGTTTTAAACTTTTTAGTTTGATTAATTTAATCATAAAATTATTATACGACGTTCTATACGGTATGACCAATACTGATGTGAACAATTCTTATAATTTTTTAAATTTTTTTTGATTTTTTCTTTCTTTTAGTTTCCTTTCACTGTTCAATTCTTGGAGGAGCTGGTGATGGTTGATGGCCCTCGTTGGCCAAAACATAATGAAAAAGAGGATTTATAATAAAAATTTCCAAAAATTCGTTAACGTTAGTACAAATCGTGTCACATAAAACGGTCAACGGCTACGTTAGTGATTCCTGGTCAATTTTGGTTAGAATGACATTGACAAATTGTCAAAATGTCTAGGATTAAATTGGCCAATATGTATAATTAAATTTGTCGCTGTAGCAATTTTCCCGTATGTTTCTAGGATTGAACTCTTCTCACCTGAAAGCATGCACACTCGATGCGTGCGTGTGATTGAAACCCTTTTCGTTTCTCAATTCCAACGTTTTCCTCTCGTTGGTGATTATTACGATGGATGTACATTCTATATATGAATGTGCTCGAGCCAAGAGATCTTCATCTCTGTGATCTATCAAATTCCTCCTTCTTCTTTTATGTTTGCAATCCGATGTTTTCAACTGAATATGAAAATCACATAATTTCGTCAATTTACAATTTTTCAGATTTGGTATGACCTTCAAGGATTCAGATTTTGGAATTTCTTATTGCCCCTGTGGCTGCACCCGCTCCGTGGGGACTGTCATGCTACATAGACCATGCTTCTTCCGGACGTTAATATTGAATCCGGCAGTATTCCCGGCATGAATCAAGGATCGAAATTCTAGAGTTACGTTAATTGAATTAGAGAGGCACACACTCAAGCTATGATACCTAGCTACAGCGTCGTCGCATGCTGTGGGATTATTCAATGCTTTTTTGCATTCGAAACTCGAATCCTCGTGCGCTGATAAATTAATGAGCATTCGATCAGATTCATAGGAACCAAAATGCCCCCAAGGACTTCTGAAAGTTATGCCAGACATTGCTGCTCGATCACGGGCCATTTGTATTTTAGCCCTTTTGTTGAGGTGAAAGAGACATTATTGAATTTGTCGATTGCACGTTGTTTTCTTGTTAGAGTTATGAATTCAGATCATTTAGCTAATTTTATTTTTTTCTCTTTTATTTTCATGCCGGGGTCATGCGACATTGTAAAACCAAATTCTGTGCACGCTCTTTCCGATCTTACGAAGACAAGTTATCTACATCGAGAGTTTGAGACTAGAGAATTTGCCAGGGATCATGTCTTTCTGCATTGCGTTGGCCGACATTTTAGCTCTCATATGGTGGTTGTGGCTAATCAAAGCCATCTGCATGATTGCTGGCACACAACATATTTTGCATTTATGTAGTCAACACCTTTAACATCGTCTAGTAAATATTGTGTTTCTTTAATATCTGGATGAGAAAGTTGTTCAAAAAATCCTATACTTATTGCACTTTTGTCATTTTAGTTATAAACTTTTACACATTTTATCAATTAAGTCCATCTGGCTAATTTTTGCCTGAAATCGCTGGCATGGACGTCAGTCATTTTACGTGACATAATCGCGTTGACATAAATAATTTTTAATAATTTTTTATATTTTTTTTCTTTTCATCTATTTTTCTTCTATTTTTCCCTTTTCTCTTCATTTATTTTCTTCCTTTTTTTTCCACTTTTTCCTTTCGTCATGCCTCAACGATGGCTGGTGGAGGTCATGGGCCTCAAGTGAGGGACACCCGCACTTGGGCTAGCAAGGGCTTGCTAGGCTAGGCTTCGGCGTCCCTCGCCTAAGGCCAATGAGGACGGGCCTTACTTGAGGCCAGGGACCTCCACCGGCCATCAACAAGGCCTGGTAGAGGATAAAAGGGAAAAAGAAAGAAGAGAAGTAAAAAGGTAAAGAAGGAAAAGGAAGAAAGGTAAAGAAGGAAAAAGAAGAAAAGTAAAGAAGGAAAATTGAAGGAATAAAAAAATAAAAAAACTGAAATATATTGAAATATTGTTAAAAATTGTCCAAATTAACGCAAGAAATGCTACATAAGGCAGTTGATGTTCGCATTATTGATTTATGGCCAAAATTAATCGAATAAAATTAATTGGCAAAACATAAAAAAAGTTTATGATTCAAGTGACACAATTACAAACAGGTTAGAAATGAATTAATAAAAGTGCATTAGGTTTAAGATTTTTTGAATAATTATTCCACCTTTGGACATATAGTATTTGAATTGTAAAGGTGAGAGAGTATGAACTGTGTGACCATTAGTTCATGGCACCTTAAATTATTATATAAGGGAGTCAAACATAAATTGTTGCCGAACAGTCGATCAAGTATCATAGCGCCCCTTTTTCCCAAATAGTACAAAAAGATGGAATCTAAGAAAATTTTCTACTAGATAGCTAATCTAAGCAAATCACACACCATGGTGAACGAATAGTATTTCGAATTCTGTGGTAAGAAGACTTAAGTTTTAAATTCACATCGGAGCATCTTACGCAGAAACCAACACTCAGAACTCAAATTTTAACTCGGTCAATGACCGGGTTACAGACATGTACTTAACTCATTGGGTGCGAAACTAACAAGGGCAAACGATTCGATGTTTGTAATTTGCGAGAACGGATCTTGCGCCCGAATCGATCACCCCCCCTATCCGCATTTCCGAACTCGAGAAGCGTTGGGTGTTTCTAGTCAGTCAGATCGTCCGTTGTCTCGTATGTAGATAGCACATTATACCTGCGCCTGAGCCCTCTTCACAGGCGCTTCGTCCGCTCCTGCATCGGTATCACTACCGGCAAAGGGCAGGCTGCTTCGGGGACGAAGCCGCGAGCGAAGACAAGCTCTTCAACAGCATGCTCGCCCACGTCAGAAAGCAAGGGTTGCCCATTGGCCGGAGACCTCGGTCTCGATGCCCTTCGCTTGCTTTGCTTTCCTTTCCCAGCGGGAAAGGGGGGAGGAGATCGGCCGGCCGGGCACGGACGTTACCCTGCTTCCCCCCGCTGCATGACCCTGCCTTGGCGAAGTCTTGTTCAGGGGGGAAATGCCGAAAAACCGGGGACGAAGGGGAAAAAACTCTTTGACGCGTTGGTTGACGCTGACGTTGCACCTGTCACGTCAAGCCGTAAAGTTCATTCGATTTTACAGTTACAGAGAGAGTTTTGAGAAGAAGGTGGGTCTCTATCTGCCCTTCCTCAAGCGCCACGATGGATAAGAACGAAGATGACTCCGTACTGTTATCTTTGATATCGTGAGAGGAAATAATAAAAGAGAAAACTAAAGAAAAGCGAGTCAGGTACCACCTCTATATAAACCCAAAAATGCCCCGTCTCCCCTCTCCACGATCTCTCGTGCATCTTCTTCCTTCTCGACCATTCTTGACCCTGAAGCAGTTCCCTCGCCCGGTGGGTTTTCTTTGTGTTCGCAAGCAACCGCTCGAGGAGAGAAGAAGAAGAAATGGACGTTCTGCATTTCGTGTTCGGTATTTTCGGTGGGTTATCGTTTTCTCGTGTTGAATTTGGTCGGACTCTGTCCTTTCACAAGTTCAGCCTTCCTTTTTTGGAACTCGTACTAGTTTGTGCTCTTGGTTTTGCATTTCACAAGTTGATGAGTCTCTCTCTCTCTCCCTCCCCCTCTCTGGTTCTGTCCATTTACAGGAAACGCCACTGCTCTGTTCCTCTTCTTGGCGCCAACGTGAGTAACCCCTGCGAATCCCACAAAACATCTAGTGTTTCATCGTTCGGCAGAGAATACGCTGTTCCTCCTCCTTTTTTTGAAAACTTTTTGTATGCAAATCTCTGCTTAAACACGCGAGAGGAACTACGAAGGACTTCTTCCTTTCTAAGTCGAATATCAAGTGTTCAGATTGGAACCTTTTGCTCTCTTTACTGATTTCCCTTCTTCCTCTTTTCGGGTTGATTCAATCAATAGCAAAGATGAAATTGTTGTGGGTGGTGATGATACAGGATAACGTTCAAAAGGATAATAAAGAGCAGGTCTACAGAGGAGTTCTCAGGGATTCCCTATGTCATGACCCTCCTCAACTGCTTGCTTTCTGCTTGGTACTCTTCTCGTGACCTTTCCTTTCTTCTACCAACTTCCCTTCCACTTTCTCTGTTTTATATATTGTACCAACTCTAGTCATTTTAACACACTGCATTTCTGGTACCGTCTACGGTGGAAGTTACTTGTGATATTGTGATGGGTCCGTCATGCATCTACAGTTCCTTGCAGGTGGAGCCACGCAATTATTTTCTGTTGTCTTCAATTACATAATACAACGACAACTTCTCTTTAAACTAGAACCTTGTGGAGCATGTAGCTATTTCATGTCATGCATCTCTAGAACTTCTTTTCTTCTCTACAGTTAAATCTGGTGCAAGCTGAACTGTCCATCCATCATTTCTTTAGAATTTGAATGTTTTGAATGAAATGAAAATGGACTTTGAGTTTTTAGCTCCTCAATATGGTGGGTTTTACAAATCCACCGTGTTCACTTCCTGATGTTGATGCGATCGATCGATTTGCAGGTACGGCCTTCCGTTTGTGTCGCCGAACAACCTCTTGGTGTCGACGATCAATGGCACTGGCGCCGCGATCGAGTTCGTGTACGTCGTGATTTTTCTCATCTTCGCCCCGAGGAAAGAGAAGGCCAAGATCCTGGGCCTCCTCACGTTTGTGCTTACCATGTTCGCCGCCATCGCCTTAGTCTCCCTCCTCGCTCTCCACGGTAACAAGAGGAAGCTCTTTTGTGGCGTGGCCGCCACCGTCTTCTCCATCATCATGTATGCGTCGCCCCTGTCGATCATGGTAAGAGCTAGCACCGTGCGATGCTACTACCCTGTTTAAGAATCGACCATTGTTTTCATGGTCGATTAGAAAATTTTGGATACCAATTATGCTAATTTTGTAAACTAGTCTTTGTGTACTCAGATTAATGTTAAGAGATGTGAACGTTAGATGAACCAATTCACACGGAAACAATAAAGACAAATTTATGCACAAACCATGTGCATTATTGATAAGAAAAAAAAAAAAAATTCTAGGATGAAAAAGACTCCATAAAAATTCCAAAAATTCTGATTCTCAAGCTATATAATAAGCTGATTCAACGTATTCTCTCCACTTATGTTGTGACGTGCAGCGGCTGGTGATCAAGACGAAAAGCGTGGAGTACATGCCCTTCTTCTTGTCCCTGTTCGTCTTCTTATGTGGCACTTCCTGGTTCATCTTTGGCCTCCTTGGCCATGATATCTTCGTCGCTGTAAGCGGTCCTTATTTCCCTTTGCCCATTTCCTTGAGGCCGTTCACTGTTTTTTTTTTTTTTCCCAAAATCTATTTCATTGTAAATGCCGGCGAATGAGAAATTTCTTGATTGAGTAGAAATTACTTTTTTTTTTTCTCACGCATAAAAATAAAATATTGTTAAAATTGTCCATATCAGTGTTGGCTAAACAGCTAGCATCCATGTTAGTGTAAGCTGACCAAAATTAATCGGCTAAACTGAATTGATATAATTCCAATAAGTTTTAGATTTTTTTTTTTTTTATAATTTTCCATAGATTAGCCGATCTTTTCCAAATTATAATGAATTTGAGGATTTTTGGTGGTGGGATTTTGGCAGTTACCCAATGGGTTTGGATGTGGGCTTGGGGCAGCGCAGCTGATACTGTATGCCATTTATCGCAACAACAAAGGCGAGCCCAAGAAGAAAGTGAACAACGACGGGTCTATGGAGATGATGGGCGGTACGGAGAAAGATGCCGACCGTGACCCAGTGAAGCATCAGCTCAGTTTGACGAACAAACAAGTTGATGAGCAGGTTTAGATAGATAGACATTGGCAGCATCATCCTTTTAATACTCGCATTACATGACTCTGTTGTACACTTGAATTGAACCCCCTATCTGGAATTTCACTAGCTCCATTCTTGTGTCCTACATCGATCGTCACTTCCATGGCAATCTAGTCTTGTTGCAGGACGATTAATGCCGAGAAAGTAGCACGAACTCGGTTAAATTGGTGTGGAAGATAAACTCTCTGGTGCACTCGCTGCCCCGTCCCTCGTACGTTTCTCTATCGATTGCACTTGGCTTCAAAAATAGCATGGCTGGAGGAGCTAGACTCAACTATCATAAGCCAGTGCACGGAGTCCGCCGTGGGGGCTAACGTCAATCCAATACCCAGAGTTCGTCAATCCAATACCCCACGTAGAAGAATCTCACGAACTCAGCTCTGTGTCCTAAACATGCAAGTTTTAATCTCAAGCGTATCCCAATTAATTATATCATTATATCTCATTACCTTGGAGATAAGTATATAACGAAGAATAGAATGAAAGGAGATGCGCACAAGGTCAGGAATATCGGACTTGCATGTCTCATCGGCAGCAGAGTCAACATCCTCTGTGAAGACGTAGATGCAAGAACGCGCATTGGCATGACATCAGAACGCGTGTCCGGAGGAGCTCCGTCTCCCAGTTCAGCGACGTACGCTTGAGTTATTGAAGAAAACGGAAGTCGTGATGATGAACTTGAAATGAAGGCCATTAGAAATTGGGACCAGATAAAAGTGCCTGGTCCACATCACCCAATGTCGATGAGCTATCTAATGAACCACATTGGACACTGTACCGGAGAACATTGCACTATAGCTGCTCGGTGACCCCCGGTCGACTGCGGCGTCCGTCTGATGATAAATTCCTCGTGGCAAGGGTGAATTCTCTCTGCTGCCTCTCGCGAAAGGCGAAAGGATACGACGACCGTTCAAAAGGGTGAAATTGCTGGGGGTGACGAAACGGGATAGCGTTCAAGAGGATAAAGAGCGGGTGTCATAGACAGTTGACACCAAAATTTTGTTCGGCTAGACGGACGGAAAATCTCCATGAAAATCCTTGACGTGAATAATTTTATTTTTCCCCGTTTCTTGGTTGGGCTGTGGAGTGGTGATTTTTATGCATGAGAAATAATTAATTTCCACTCAATCAAGAATTTTTCATCTGCCAAATATCTGAAAGAAACGCATTTTGGCACACAAAAAAAAAAAAAAAAAAAAAAAAAGGCCTAAACACCAAGGATGCCGAGGGTTGCCTTCTCCCGGGCGATGTGTGACGAGGGCGCCCTAGCTTGGGTGAGGGCTAGCATTGTGAGACTTGATGAGGGGAGCCCTTGCTGGGGTTGCCCTTGCCTACGCCAAATCTGGCGAGGCCAACCCTCACCAGGGCTCGGCCTCGCCATGGCTAGGCGAGGCCAGTTCACTTGGCCAGCTAGTGGTCGATCATTGGCAAAAGGAAAAAGAAAGAAAATAAAAAGAAAAGAAAAATAAAAAAATTATTAAAATTGTCCACGTTAGTGTCGATGGTGAAATGTAAGTAAGCCAGCATCCATGTCAATAGTATCTTGTCAAAATTCGTTGGAAAAACTAAATTGACACTAATCAAAGTATTAAATTGGCACCATAAAAAAGTTTATAATTAAATTGACACCAATGCAATAAGTTTACGACTATTCTAACACTAAATTGGCACACCTCAACAATATCCGGTTAATAAAAAATTTCCAATCTGCCAAAAGTTAGAAAGAAACATACTTTGGCGAAAACACATGGCCTAAAGAAAATGGGCTGAGAGAAATATGAACCGTTATAAAGAGATGAAGGGGTCACCACCTAAACATATCTTGGTTGATGCTATAGATGATTATGGTTATGGGAAGAACTTGAAATTAAAGAACCAGATAAGTGGGAACCTATACGATTCCAAATTCCAAGGTATGTGAAGTAGGTTCTAAGTTCCAAAATTTGGGAAATATATTTCAATGAGTAGGTTCTAGGTTTTAGGTAGGTAGAATCTAGAACCTAGAACTTGAAACCGAGAACAAGTTTATGTTTTTCTTGGTCTATGGCTTCGCACGATCCTGTGGTATCTCATAATGTCCGATGACGTGTATATAATATGAAATCACTAATCTAACCTTCCGTTTTATTGCTGAGACTTTCACCTTGTTAATGTTTCAATTTTTTTTTTTTTGTGTGTGTCTAAATATAAGGTATGATCAATGAATTGTAACAACAAATGATGATCATTAAATATAATGATTTTCTACAATGTTTAATTAATAATATATGTAAAACTTGGGTAGAACTTGAAACCAACCTTGAAATTTGTAATTATATAAACTTTAAATTCTAAGGTATGTAAAATAGGTTTCAAGTTCCAAAAAATAATAAATATATTCCAATTGGTAGGTTTTAAGTTCCAAGTGAAACTTATACGGAACTTGGAATTACTCACCCTTAGTTGATGCTGTTGCATTTTTTTTTCTTTTCAGATTTCTACCAATTTGTTATTCGTTGTCCCACGTTTTGATATGAAGAGAGTTTACTTTTACATTAGGAATGGTATCTTGCCAACGTAGCTGTCATACATGCTGTGGTACAATCATTTCTAACACGGTATAAATCTTAACCAGAATGGAAAACTGTCGAGAAGCTTGAAGTCCCATTTGACAACTCAAGTAAATGGATGGATCTTTCAACTCATTAGTTGATACAGCTCCTCGATCTTGATTCTCAACAGGCAATATTTGTGACATCCCGATTTTCCACTTCTATTTTCAATAAATTGAAATGGACATTTCATCTGCATGCATATAGTTCTTTTACCTAAACTGATCACTCATGGGATAACTAGTCTATCAGGTGAAGCCGTTAAGAAATTCTAATGCATCGGACTCGAGAATTTGACCAGGAAACGACTTTTCGACCGAGCTAATCTGCAAGGGTCATTACGGCACAATTAAAAATCGATTAGAGACCGGAGATAGGTTGACTCGACAAAGGCATGTGATCAAGTGTGGGTGATTCCACCAGATTGCACAATTCTTGTCGATCGGCACTGGACCGGCTTTTTTGTCGTTTGGGTACCCTGTGTCCGTATTTGAAATCTTGAGGTTACCACGACAACTAAGAGTCGCCAATGTGTCGAAGATATACATTGTGGCTTGAAATGATCAACCACAAGTTAAATGTACAAAAATTTCTAAAAGCTACCCAGTAGGTTAGGAAGAATTAATATCGTGCCGGAGTGAAATTAATCGTGAAATTAAAAGCGAATTCAGAAATTGGAAGTCCTGTTATGTCATAGATCTTATTAGGAACATTGGATTAATTTATGGACTTTAATTGGACTCAATTGGAAGAGAATTGAAAAAAATTGCTTGAAATGTGTTGTACAAGATTTTGGAGAATTCATGCCATGGCGGAAAAAGAAATTGCACCCATTGGAAGATGTTGTGGAGGATTTGAACTAGTGGAGTATGACATCACCCTATGTCATGGTGGTTGGGGCCAAAGTGAAGAAGAAATTGACAAGTGGAGGGTGGGGATTTGATCTCAAAAAGGGCCCATCACTTCTCACTTCATATTCTTCCTTGATTTAAGGGGTCTTGGAACTTGGGGAGTTGGGGAGGAGAGAGAAGTTGAACGGAACTACAAGCTTGACTGCCTGCTCGGCCGCCGCCTGCACACCGCCGATGGCCGCTTCGTCGCCGTTGCGCCGAGCTGTGTGCAGCCGTGAGGCCAGCTTCGCTCTGCCCTTCGTCCGCCGCCCAGCAGTCGTCATCTGTCGTCCAGCAACACCATCGCCCCTCTCACCAATCGCCTGCTCGCCGTTAGAGCCAGCTAACCTCGCCGGAGACACCGTCTCGATCGCACGAGCTGCCGCCGTTCATTCCCACTAGTCCCGTGCCCAACCGACTGCCGTGCCGCCCTCCTCCGCCCGCGACCAGTAGCCGGACTTCCAGCTCCGACAGGACCTTCGAGGAGCATTTCTGGGCTCTTCCTGGCCTCTTTTGGTGTCGCCCCGAGGAGATTTGTTGACGGCCTCGCCGTCCTTTTCGCTGGAGACTCGTTGGAAAGCGATTCCGGTGAGTTTAGCTCACTAAACCTTGATTAGAGGGTTAATGATGCTTAGGGTGTTCTTAGTTTAAGCTAAGTAAGCTTAGGTTGTTAGATTAGTTTAATTAGGTGTGGATTAGATTAAGGGGTGTAATTAGTTTAGGGTGTGTTTAATTAAAGTTAAATGGTTGGTTATGTTAGTTAATGATGATTGGACTTAAATATATAATTTTGAATTATATATTTATTTCGAAATTATTCAATTATTTGATAAATTATTATATTACGAAAATTATTAAAATATTATTAATTAATTAATTTCGGAATAAATTTAATTATTTATTAAATTCCCAAAATTATTTCGGGACCTTATTTTCTCATAATTTCGCGCTGATCGCTGCTATGTATTCAGATTTTGAAATTGATGGTTGGATATTATAAATTGAGTATGGATTGTGAAAAATATGGATATTATTATTTAATTAATTTTCGAAATAAATTTAATTATTTATTAAATTCCGAAAATTATTTCGAGACCTTAAATCGTCAGAATTTCATGTTGATTTTAGTGGTGCTTCATGTTTATTTATTTGAGTGCCGGTTTATGAGAATTGAGTGAATTAGTGGTTATGAGAGAATTATCCCAAAATTTGAGAATGTCGGTATTTTATGGGAAATTGACCATGAAAGGTTGTGAGTGGACTTAGAAAATCGCCGAAGTATGGCCGTGCTAATAGGGCCAAGATTTACCACCGAATTTGGAATTGGTCGTGCCCATCGGGCCGTGATCTACCACCTATTAAAGGTCGTGCTGAGTAGGGCCGTGATGCCACTAAATCTAAACTTGCCAAATCGGGCCGTGATCTACCACCTATTAAAGGTCTTGCCAAGTGGGGCCGTGATGCTACTAAATCTAAACTTGCCAAGTTGGGTCGTGATCTACCACCCATTAAAGGTCGTGCCGAGTGGGGCCGTGATTATCACTAAATTTAGATTCGCCTGTAGGGCCGTGTTTGAGGGTCAAGAATGAATAATCAGAATGACCGTGTGATGACCTCGATGACATGTAATCGATTGAGTCGATTGATTGCTGAATCAATCTAGTAATTGATTTGTTTGAATTCCATTACCGTATATGCTTGAGTAATATGAACTGTGCTAACCTGTGTTGACACCCGATTTTTTGTTGACATTTTTAAACATCCATTTTTTGTAAAAATATAAAAGATAAAGACAAAAAAAAAAGACAAAACAAATGAAAATGAAATGAAAAGATAAAAAAAATGAAAAAATGAATGAAAACATAAAAACAAATAAAATAAAACAAAAAAAAAAAGAAAAGAAAAAGAAAAAGAAACCAAAATGAAAAGGGGGCATGCGGATTCTCTTTGATGATCTCTCTCTAGGGGGGTTCTTTCTCTCTCGGGGGCTCTCACTCTCTCAGCCCCAAAGAAGATCTCTCTCGCTCTCTGAGCCTCGGAGAAGATTCAAGGCGTCTCCTTCCGCCCTACAACCGGCGCGAGTAGGGCAAAACCCTAGGCCGAAAATCCCGATCTTTAGCGAGCCTTTGCCGTCCCGTCGTTCGTCGGAACCGGTGCCTTGATTCGCTCGTGGCCGTATGCTGCTTTTGAGCCGAGATCGAACTTGAAGAAGGAGGAGGGAAAGAGGAAGCATCGTCGGAGCGACACCAAATCGATCCAAAGTCGACCAGCGAAGATAGGTGACAGCAGTGACAACGACAACGAATCTGGTTTGGCGGATCACCCTTGGAAATCGAAGACTGATGGTTAGGGATCGCGACGGAGCTCTCAATCGCTCTCAATTATGGTGGTTCTGAGGGTTTCTCGGCAGATCTCTCTCGGTTTGGGGCAAAGATTGGCGACATCAGTGATATCTACCGCAGCGACGACAATGACCACGACGGTGAGCTTTCTCTGCCCGCTCAGCCCTTGGTCTTCTGGTGCAGAGGCTCGCCAGACCCGAACCTCTCTCGATCGAGCTCATTAGATCAGTGAGTTCTCTTTCTCTCTCAATCCATCTAGTTGTTAGCTTTTGGTTTCCCTCTCCTGTTCACTTTCTCTGACTCGAATGATTTTCTCTCGATCGCTCTGTCTCGCGCTAGTTTTGTCGTTCTCTCTCTTAGATCGCTCTCTCTGGCTCGATCATGATCTGTATCTGGAAAATCGCTAGGCTCTGTATCTGGTGTTGAAGTAGATCGAGATTTCTGTTGTAGAGCAGAACTAGTTGTGATTGGATTTCATGGTCAAAATTTAAAAGTAATGTTGCTGCGAATGTTAGTCGTGTGAGGGCAAAAGCTGAGGGTTTGAATAAACAGGTATGGGTCATTAATTCAAAGGTGGAGATTTAAGAACTTTAGAATGAAAGCAGCATCTTATTGTGGATATGCTATTGATTTGAGCCTGCTTGGATTATGATGTGGTCATGTGATTTTAAGTTGCTGATTCGCCCCTTGTGCTTTGGCCACTAAGTTGAGATGCCTGCCATATGTTTGTGAAAATGCCTAAATGAATATCTGCATAGTGTCTTCATCAGTCTATATGCAAGATGTTCATGGCTTACTTAAATCATGATACCCATATTGATTTCATCTTGCTTACTGTTGATCTAATCAATCTGAGTAATTTTAGCATTATGGCATGCTTAAAACCTGTGCTCATTGGCCTCACCGACTTTGAATGATATTCGTTTCCACTTCGAATCAGATTGAGTTTTTAGAAAGTAATAAATCTCTGTTTTGGTCTTGTTTTACTCAAATTTGGGAAGTTTTCTCGATCAAGGAGAGATCTGTTGATGGATGAAACTGATGGTTGAAGTTGGCGGATATAAGCAGAAATTTGTAGAAATAAAAACATGGTTCGTTACTTTTGTCGACCCTTTTAAGGTTGTAGGATTTGCTGTGATTCATTGTTAGAACTACTCTTTGTGCATTGTCTAGATGGTTTTATAAACCATTAGTTATGCATTATGTTCTAATTCATTTGTGGCCGTTAGTTTTCCTTGGCACATATTGACATTTAGCACCAGTTTTCTAGAAATTTGTTCTGACTTGTGCTCTATTTTGAATAACCTTCTATGCAAATGATCTGATATGAGCTGGTTGCTATGGTTTTCTGTGTTTGATGTTTTCATGAGAGTTGAAGATGGTTCGACTAGCTTTCCAATGAGCTATAATGCACCTTGATTTGATATTATTAGCCACATGAAATCTTCTTTAAAAGTTAGGAAGTAATTCTGGAAAATTGTTGTGTTCTGCTTTGATGTACAATTTCGTATATCTGATATTCCACTTTCTGTTTTGGCTGAAACGAGGTGCTAAATGAGGTTTTTTGACTTTGAGCCCTTTTAGACATATAAAATACACTTCTAGAGCTTCAATTTGATATGTCGCACACCCTGAACGGACATCATTTGGTCATCGAAAAACACCTACAAAATTTGTCAATTCTGCAGCAGTTTTAGATTGATTTGCTTTCTGACTTACTGCGATTTTCTGTTTTAACTGGAACGAGCTGGTAGATGATGTTATTAGGACTTAACATCTTCTAGAGATTTGTAATAGAATTCTAAAGCTTTCCATAGACATATTATATGTGCAATTTGGCCATCATTTGCCCTGCCTGATGCTTCTTGCAAAGAGCACTAATCTACTGATGTGTTCTGCTTGTTATGATCTGATCTGACCACTTATACAAATGACTTTGCTTGGGCTAGAAAAAGACCTAAATTGCAATTGTCACCTAATAGGAATTCATAAAGGACACCTTGAGCTTTCTAACGATGCCTAGTTTGTCCAATTTGCCCATCATTTGCTCTGCTTTTCTTTTTTTTTAGATCAAGTTTTGAAGTCTGAATTTGTCTTGACCTGCAGTGCTATCTTGTCTCTATGAATCGGACTGTCTACCAATTTTGTGTGATCTTATCCATAATGATCTTGAGGATAAATTGTCAATGAAAGCTGTCCATAATATCCATATCCATCCCATGCTAAAATTTGAGAATTTTTAAGGTCAAGTAACCTTAGAATTCAAGTCGACATGTAGCAATTTAAATTGTTATGCATTTTGCTCCAATGACAAGTCACATATCAATGTTAATGGATTTGTGTGGCCTTTTGCATATGGATTTAGGGTTAAATGTCTAAATCAAACTTTTTCTTCACATTTAACCCTATGTCATGTTCAAATTTCATGATTTTCATGCATTGATTAAGTGGCTTAACAAATCAGTTATTAGGCATCATTCTCTGATTTGCTTATGATTGATTTGCATGCTTTAGCGATTGTTGCTTTTCGGCCATGAATTTGACTTTACTTCCATTCATGAAAGTTGCTCTTTATAAAGTGCTTGATTTCTATGTTTTTTTCTTAGAGCCAATCATACATAGGTTCTACCCCCAATTGCTTTGATCTTAGTTGTGATGATTGTTTCTTTCACTTGTATGCACCTAGTCAAAAATTTCGTAGATTAGGTTTAGATTAGGAACTTGAAGATGGAGAAGGCATGAAGATGGTGGAGGTCGATGTCCATTCCGACTATTGTCATGTACCATTTGTTTTCCCGACATATGTCTCGGGCTCCATGCATTGTATAAAACCCGACGAGTTGCGGGTTTCCTCTCTTTTTCTCATACATTTCTCTTTTATATCCTTTAGGATTGCATGATTAGGTTTACTGCTTTCCTTGATTGTCTACTTAATATCTTGCACTTTCAATTTCTCTGATTGATTCATTTTATTGTTTTTCTTTTAGAAATAGAATAGCATAAAAGTAATCCACCATGCATTATCACTTAGTTTAGAATTGATGATCCCAAAAATATAAAAAGAGATGCATGGACATGTTAGGAAAAACACAACATACTGTTGGGTACCGAAAGGGCGCTAATAGCTATATTAGCGTAACCCAAGTTCCCGAATCTAGATATCTGATTGCGTAGGAATCGAGGGACTCTCCCAACCCTCGATTGGGTTTTCTAGCCGACCCCAAAAAATATATAAGGCTAGTGGTGACTCATGTATATTCTTAGGTTGTTAAATACCTAGATCGTATAAATAAATTCATTGTCACGGGGGTACGAGCTTGGGAGAGCTCGCGATCTTATGATCAAGTACTCCTAAACTTGACCTTTCCCCCTTTGACCATGAGGGCGGCGAAATCGGGTCGCGACAACCTGCAGGAAGGAACTGAGGCAAAGGTAAGTCTCATTGGTTGTGATGATGTGGCTAGGCCACCCTTGGGCGTATTTTCTTTCTAATAGGGGTTTAAGAGGTTGAACTTGCTGAGACAATATCTCACCCTGTTGTGGGCTTACATTTTTAGGTCCCTAGTGGACGAAGTGACCATTTCATTATGGTGGGCCTTGTGGAGTTTCAAAGGTGAAGTTGAAGGATTAAAGATCGTGTTCGACTTGTAGGTAGGACAGTTCCTTTTTATGTGCCGGCTTTTTGTAGACTTTTGGTTGTAAACCTATATTTGTAAACTCTGTTGGTTTATGTAAGTGTTTGGTTGTGAAATTGCTTCTTGCTTTTCTATCTCGTATTTTATTGTCAAGGGTTTTATAGTATGCTTCCGCATGTGCATTAATAATGAATTGGGTCGGCGACGCGTCTTGGGAACGTCGCATTTGCATGATCATGACGGGTTGTTCACGTGCTCGAGGTTTGGGGTGTGACAACCCCGTTTAAGTGGTATCAGAGCATGATCTGTGTATGGAGTGATAAGGTGCGATGAGTCATGGGATAGTTAGTAGGAAAGACTTTTTAAAATGCTGATGCATGTGAGTGATAGCTAATTGGTAACCTGTTTTTGTGGGTCACTCAAATTCCAATATGGTATTGGAATTAGAAAACAGGTTTCTATAAAGATCATGTAGTATGAGTGATTGAGAACTGAAAACTCCTAGTAAGAGGGCAGTAACCTCTGTGACTTAGGGTAGAACACTAACAAGAGTCGGTACCCACGGTAGAGTGCAGGCTCAGGCCAGCGTGTGTGCGAGATTACCGCCGCAGGTCGGTACTGAGAGTGTAGTAGCACCAATCGATCCTAGGTTCGATGGAATTGTTCAGGCGCTAGAGTCTTTGGGAAGCATTTTGGGTCAGCAAGCACAAGATCAAGCCACCGTTGTTGCCGCTATCACTACTGTCGCCAACGCCGTAATCACCGTTGTTGCTGCACCTGTTGAGACCTAACCTGTAATTGTGATCGAGGAGCAAGCCGCCCCATCTAGGTCGCAGTTTAGTTCAGACAAAGTTGGAAGTCGGTTTGGGAAGAGACCAATGATAGAAGGAAAGCACTTTAAATGTCTCACTCGAAGGAGTATTATGGGAAAGCCAGCATCCAACCTAAAGGGAGTGCGTTGTGCTTGTGCGAAAAGGCATGGGCCAACCCCGTGCCATTTTAGGATGGGTGCCTGTTTTGTGTGTGGCCAGCAAGGTCACATGGCCAGGAATTCTCCGCGCAGGCAGATGGGACAACAACTGCTACTACCACTGCCACTGATGGAGCAGATTAGAGAGAATGCACCGCAAGGTGGTTTGAACAGGCCGCTAGCTCAAGGATGATTCAAGTTGTGCACCGATCAAAGGAGGAATGTTTTATGGGTGACTTTATCAGAGTAGTGCAGCAGAATTTTGGTTAAGTATGGAGACCTTTAGTTTGTTGTAATAAAGTTGTAGAAAGGAAAATCGTTGACTAGAGTTGTACTTGACTAGTTTGTTTATGTATGACTTTGATATCATATATGAAAATGTTGGGCTCGAGAAGCTTTCTGTTGTAATGAATCGTTGTTGTAATGTGATACAGTTTGAATCGTTGACAGATAAAAGTTTGAATTTATCAAAAGTTGAGGAGGACTCTCGATCCCTTTTTAATTTTGCCGCTTGAGGCAATCCGTTTGTTAGACGGGAGTTGCTAAGGTTACCTAGTGACTGTCGTAGACACGACAGCAGAGGAGTTGAAGATAGAAGACATGGCAGTGGTGCAATAGTTCCCAGACGTGTTCCCGAAAGAATTACCAGGTTTGTCGCCAGAGAAAGAGGTAGAGTTTGTGATTGAGTTAGCCTCCCGGATCGAGCCAATCTCTAAAGCTCCTTACCGAATGGCCTTGTCAGAACTTAAGGAATTGAAGGTGCAGATGCAAGAGTTGTTGGATAAGGGATTCATCCGTCCTAGTGCATCATCGTGGGAAGCACCAGTTCTGTTTGTGAAGAAGAAGGATGGTTCCTTGCGCTTGTGCATCGATTATTGACAACTCAATCAGGTGACAATCAAGAACAAGTATTCGTTGTCGATGATCGATGACTTGTTCGATCAGCTTCAAGGAGCGTCGATATATTCTAAGATTGACTTGAGGACGGGGTATCACCAGTTAAAGATCAGGGAGGAAGACATACCGAAGTCGGCGTTTCGCACTCGATACGGTCACTATGAGTTTAATGTGATGCCGTTTGGATTGACAAATGCTCCAGCTGCTTTCATGGATCTGATAAATCGTGTGTTCAGGGAGTACTTGGATCGGTTGTAATTGTTTTCATCGACGACATCCTACTATACTCGAAGAGTACTAAGGATCATGACAAGCACCTAAGGATAGTACTTCGGATTTTGAGAGATCATGAGTTGTACGCCAAGTTCAGTAAGTGCGAGTTTTTGCTAACTCGTGTGGCGTTCCTAGGTCATGTCATCTCCGGAGAAGGAATCTCAGTGGACCCAGTCAAGATTGAATAATAACTAACTGGCCGAGATCGACTATAGTGATAGAGATCAAAAGTTTTTTGGGTTTAGCAGGGTATTACGGACGGTTTGTAGAAGAGTTTTCAATGTTAGCATCGCCGATGACAAGACTACTGAAGAAGGAAGAAAAGTTTGTGTGGTCAGATAAGTGCGAGAGTAGTTTCTAAGAGCTTAAGTAGAAGCTAACTACTGCACATGTGCTTACTATTCCATCTGGTCCGTGAGGGTTTGAGATCTACAGTGATGCGTCATTTAAGGGACTGGGTTGCGTATTGATGCAGCACGGTAGGGTCGTTGCATATGCATCTAGTCAGTTGAGAACTCATGAGTTGAATTATCCGACGTATGACTTAGAACTCGTAGTGATCATCTTTGCCCTGAAGATTTGGAGGCATTACTTGTGTGGAGAAAGATTCCAGATCTTCACTGACCATCAAAATCTTAAGTACCTGTTCTCTCAGAAGGAGTTAAATATGAGACAGTGTCGATGGATGGAGCTCCTGAAGGACTATGACTGTGAGATTTTGTATCACCCCGGAAAGGCGAACAAGGTTGCCGATCCACTGAGTAGGAAGTCTTTAGTTGTGCTATTGGTACTCAAGGAGTGGAATCTACTCAAGAGAGCACGAGATTCGGGTTTCAAATTTGAGGTAGGCCACCTTTCGAATCTTATGGCCACTCTTAGAATTGAGCCGAAAGTGCAAGTCAGAATCAGAATGCTTCAGCCGATAGATCCAGATGTTCAGAAGATCCTGCAAGAGGATATAGAGAAAAAGGAAGCTGACTTTCAGATTTCTGAAGATGGAATGTTGAGATTCCGAGGACGATTAGTTGTACCTGACGATGTGAGGCTTAGAGAAGAGATTTTATCAGAAGCGCATCGTAGCAGTTATAGCATCCATCCTAGTAGCACCAAGATGTATCAGAATCTGCGTCAACACTATTGGTGGTCCGGTATGAAGGCGGACATCGCCAAGCATGTCACCAAATGTTTGACATGTCAGCAGATCAAGGCTCAACATTGTAAGCCGGGAGGACTTCTGCAACCTTTCGGGATTCCCGAGTGGAAATGGGAGTACATCACGATGGACTTTGTAACGGGTTTACCGAAAAGTCAGAGAGGTAATGATTCGATTTGGGTAGTGCTTGACAAACTGACAAAGTCAGCTCACTTCATTACAGTGCGAAAGGACCTGAGTTTGGATAGACATGCAGATCTGTATGTGCGCCAGATAGTTCGTATGCATGGAGTGCCGGTTACAATTTCTTGGACAGAGACCTGAGGTTCACTGCCGCTTTTTGGAAGAGCTTGTTGGATATTTCAGCAATTTTGAAATATTTACAATAATAGCTTCGATAAAAGTTATGATCGCATTGAAAACCATTATTATTGTTTTAACGATCACATAACGGCTTCTTAACGATCATATAACGACATTTTAATCGTTTTCTAACGTTTAATTTATTTCTCAAATAAATCCTCCATTATTTTACAATGGCTCTTTTAACGACTCTATTTTGTCTGAATATAAGATCTCATAAGATACAATATGTTCTCATATATTTTCTTTTCTTTTTGCTGGATTATACACAAAAGTTGTTCTGTTTCCTTCTAATATTCAGTGCGGAGTATAGAAGAAGGTCTGTTGTATCTTGGGAAGATAGCCGCTGAAGCCTTTCGCACCGAGTTTCGTACTCCGAGGGGCGGAATTATCCTTAAGGACAATGTTTGCACACCTCAGATATTTCATTTTATTTTCTAATCTTTTGTAATGTATTTCCAATAATTATTATTATTTTATGTATTATAATACTTTTTCCAACAATCTTAAGGATAAGTGCCTTATAGCTTTCAAAATTGGAATTGCTGGTGCTTCCTCCAACCTTGGAATTGAACAAGGATTTGGAGATGGTGAAGGACAAGTATCACATATTCTTGGGTAGTTTGTCATGGGACAATATCAAGCATTAACACAAAATAACTTTCGGTCATTTTGGTAAGATTATTGAGTTTCAAGTAAGTCATTTTTTGGAAACTCTAAATTAATGCTTGAATGGTGTAATTGCCATTTTGGCGCGCTGTTTCCACATTTTGAGGAATCATCATCACACAGGTCGAGATACTTTCATTCTAGTATTTGAAATTTGGCGTCACGAGCTTGTGTGTTCTCTTTAGATTTGATTTGATTTGATCTTTTCCATGAATGTGTGCTCTTATATATTTACGGAAGATGCTTACAGATTTTCAAAATTACTTATGTAGAAAATCTTAAAAAATGGCATAGTGATTCTGTGTGGCTACTAAAAAGAAATAGAAAAGGAAAACCATAAAAGAAATGGAAAGAAATCAGGCTAATATTTCTTTTATATATATTTATTTTTATTTTGGGGCTTCAATACCTATACTTGTTTTTCCAATAGAAAGTCGGACGTGTGTAGGTGTTTTCTCTCTCAAGTTCGTGATTTTAATAATCATCCTTTTAAGATTGGAAATTGGGGCACTTCTCTATTACTCGAAATAGTTTCCATTTGTCTCTAATTCTTCCTATTCTCCTGCTAAAATTTGTTTAATGTACATTCATGAAGCAAGTTTATAACTGGTTTTATATGCTATTTAATTTGCCTTTAGCTCCACCTCTACAAAATCTTATCGAGCTTGCTCATGTTGGACCAAGTTATATATAATTATTTTCAGCGAAACAATGGATGCTATAATGTGGGATTTCTATGTTTTACCACTAAAATTGTGCTCTTTTACCTTATATTATTGTGCTTATAGATTTTGAAAATATGTGTCATTTGACTTTGGAGCAAAATTCTTCAGTATTTCTCACAGTGTTGTCCCGTCATTCTTGGGAATATGTTAGAGTGCATACAATCATTAGTCGGTTGGTGATGTCCATGCCAATATGCTCAAGTAAGTGTAGACACGAGTCTATGTTGGTATTTGTAGCGACCTAATTTTTTCGGGTTCACCGCCTAAAACTAGGTTAATGGACTGCTAAGTTTTTTAAACTTAGCTTGGGCTCTCCCAAACCCATACCAAATCGCGACTTGAGTCTAAACTTTTTAAACATGCAAAATACTATCTAGGAGTCGCCACTAATCTGTTTTTGGTAGGTCGATTAGACACCTAAGCAAAATAATGGGAGAATTATTTTACTCCTATGAACCAGAGACTAAGGGTACGGGGACTTGGTTACACTAGACTATCCTAGTGCCCTTTCGGTACCATTTCTTTTTAATTTTCAAAAATGTTTTGCAGGCAGCTTGATTTGATTTTAATTCATTTTCCTAACGTGTGAGGCGATCATGCGAGTGCACAAACCACCAATTTAACACCCGAGAAAACGAATAAAATAATGCATGACTTACCTCAAAGCAACGAAAGCAACTGCGTTGTTAGGTCAGAATTCATATCAATAATCCTAGATATGATTTCTAATTAATAAGCAATCACTCAATTTTTGTTTTCACTTTATTTAATGAAAGTCGTGCAATGCATGCTACTAATTTAACATGAAATGACGTGGCAATATGACCTAAACTATATAATATGAATAAGCATGCAATCCATCCTAAAGCATGAAATGAATTTATTCTAAATTTTTGTATTTTCCATGAAATTCAAAATTAAAGAAATGCAACAATTAAATATGCAATTTAATCAAATGACCTAGTTCTAATGACGAGCAATGAACTTAGCAACAATCACCAGATGACGAAAATTTCATAAACCTAATCCTACATGTCGATTTACTAAACCTATATGCTCATGCAGAATTTTGATTTTTTTTAAATAATTAATTATTAAATAAATATTAAATCTAAACTATCAACAAAATAAAGCAAGAAAGGATTAAAATAATCGAAAAAATAACCTGTTGTCTCACAGGTCAAATTAACGGTTATTCTAACCTAATTATCACAACAAAGAGATCAAAATAATTATAAATCTGATCCGAAGTTTTACAAACCAAATTAAATAATTATTGTGATTTAACAATTGAAATTCTATCAAAAAGCCCAAAAATTAATATAATTAAAAAAATGATCCAACGTCTTACGGATTAAATTAATAATTATAATAATTTGAACAAATACGAGATTCATGAAATGAATATTGACATACCATATTCTAACTTAAACAATAATAATAAAATTTAAAACACAATAAAATAACATAAAATAAACAAAAGAAAGAAATAAAAATAAAACTAAAACTAAACTACCTAAAGGAGGGGACTCGCAGTAGCGTTGGTGGGCATATGGCTAGTTCTTGATTTGACCATTCACTAGTCTCCTCCGAGAACTTTTTGAGTGGACCGCCCCCTTCTCTTATCGTCTCTCTCTTGTCAATTATGGTGGAATATGGAATTGTGTGGCCTTTTGTTCGGCATTGAATTGCCTGTGACCATAACATCAAAACAAACAAAGTAAATACCGAAAATATGGGATGAACAACTTTAACAGGGAGAGAAACAACCCGGTTTTATCACAGTGAAATCACTAGATGGCAATCAGCGCTTAGATACGTTGGCCACTTCGATGTCTCGCTGCTGGAATTATCGTTGGAGATGTAGGAGTTTAATCTAGGCAAGAAAAAACTAAAATCACCTTAGTGCGAATAGCAAATTGGAATTGCACACAATCAAACTTAAAAAAAAAAGAAGAAGCTAGACTTAGCTTTATGCTTGTCGTCAATATCCATGAAGCATGATGAACATGGGGCATCGTCAAGAGGACTGCACCATCCAATAGACCAATCGAAGAATTCTCGAGATCATCGACTCCCCTAAAGAAATTTGAACTCGAAAGAAACGAAGGAGAAAACCTTCCTCACATTTGCTCTGAATTTTTTGAAAATCGCCTCCTCTCCGAGAGATTGTCTATCGAACCTCTCTACGTTTTCTCACCATTTTTTTTCCTTGTGAGCTCCACTCTCCTCCCCTTTTCCACAAAATTTGGTCTCCTTTTATAGTGGTTTCGTGCAGCTGCTTTGTATGGCATATTTCAAACTTCCATCTTTTGTTGCATCAAATCAAGCGTGCAAATCGAAACGTGATTTCGTAATCAGCTCGATTTTACTTGATTCCTTCCATTTTATCAAAATCCCTGCCCTTTTTATTCACCCGATTTCTCTGATCGAGAATTTGCTTCCACATTTATTATGATTTGAAAAATTGCCGAAGCAAAGATTGCTAATCAGAATTTCCACATTCCATTCATAACCAAATCATATTGATCTTCCCCTTATTTTCCTTTTGTTCAAAATGCAATTTTATTTTTCCAAAATTAGGTGTCAACAGTATTTGATGACATATCTTTATTTATGCTTGCTTGGGAATGCAGCGTGGGCATCTATCTATGTATATGCTCATACATGTGTTGGTATTTGCTGCATGACAATGTGTATGTTTAATAAATACATGAAGATATGCTAATTCTCTCTCGTCCATGCATAACTTTTGATAGAATTATTAAATAGTATTTTATTGCATAATTAAATTGATTACATGTTTTGTATTGAGTATGCATTATTGAGACATTTTTTGTGATTCATATATAACCTCAGAGGAAGTCTTACAGTTATTTTGTGAAATTATTAATTCATTTTAGATTTCTGCTTATCTCTAAGTTTTGGTTAATAATTTTGAAACAACATGTACTATTGACAGCAGTAATGATATAAAAAAAATGTTCTTTGTAAGAATATTTACTTTGCCAATTTATGTTGAATGTCCATTCATGCATGATGATCATTAGAGACTCGATTGGCTATTGCATTGGGAAAGAGAATCTCATTTAGTGATTGTTGTGGAGATGAAAATTATTTTTTATTTCTTTACATCCATAGCCATCATAGATCTATATTGAATAATATTGATGTCTTTTGTGAAATATTTTGTTAAAGGGCAACAATTGTCAAGTTTATTATAGTGGATTTTCCACTGTATTATAAGGATACGGTGATGTTAAATGGATCTTGGATTCATATGAGATAAAATCCACTGACAAATATGTGTTCATTTAGTGGAAGTGCTTGACATAAAAGCAATCGAATGAAATCGTGGGGAAAATGGCAATCCTACTAAACCAAAAGTTGATTTAGTTGAAGTAGATGATTTGATGAAGTAATTGATGGAGTCATTCCCATGCTAATATTGTGGCTAATCAAAATTATGGGTGGTAGACTCAAGTGGTATCGGGCATATATGTGTAAACAAAATGCCTTATCCTCCTAAGATCCAATGGGTGAAGTAGAAGAAAATATTTACTATTATTTGGTAAATTGTGAACTATTTAAGTTCTTGAGACAAAGAGAAACTTTTTGTCAAACTCATGAGGCTAAGTAGTTGAGAAACTCTTAGCAGATATTCTATTGGGAATAAATTGACACCTTATATGTCTAAGTATCGTGATTGCAAAGTGGCAATAACCATTGCAATGAAAAATTTTCAATGGTAAAAATGGACACATCTGTTTGAAGAATGACATGATTAAGCAATTGCGTAATGATGAAATTATGTCCATTGATTATATGAAGTCGGAAATGGATTTTGGCCAATCCTTTGACTATACATCGAGGGGAATGGATAAGCCAATTGAAGAAAATCAACAATGATGGTAACCCAACCTATGTGATTGGCAATCCCATGAATTAGGTTCATATGGGTAATAACAAGTCATTTGTTGATCTAGTGCACTATTAAAAATTATTGTCCATCCTAAGGTGAAAATAGTGCAAAATTGCAAAGAAAAATAGGTTGAGCTAATCTCTTAATGAAATTCCATAGCTATTATTGGTGATGTATTAAACTGCATAATACCCTTGATGGAATCACCTATATAAGTGTGGAGTGGGGCTGCTTCTATGAGAATTTTTGGCGAAAATCTCTAAAGCACTTATGAATAAACCAAGCACGCACATGGCCTATTAATGTAAAACCGCGTTGAACAACAAAGTTTGTGGGAGTGTAATGTGATTGGTGAAAATTATAATTCACAAAAAGAAATTCTTGGTTCATAGAAGTTTCAAACTTCACCAATGATTTCGTGAATTATATTTCATTCTTTCTAGGGTTGGTTCATAGCCTAACAAGCACCAATTCCGATGCATTACTCTCCAATAACCCAGCATTATTCTATTTTCTTGTCAAAACTTTCTAAAATATATGGGAGATTGTTGGATATTTCAGCAGTTTTGAAATATTTACAATAATAGCTTTGATAAAAGTTATGATCGCATTAAAAACCATCATTATTTTTAACGATCACATAACGGCTTTTTAACGGTCATATAACGGCATTTTAATCGTTTTGTAACGTTTAATTTATTTCTCAAATAAATCCTCCATTATTTTACAACGGCTCTTTTAACGGCTCTATTTTGTTTGAATATAAGATCTCATAAGATACAATATGCTCTCATATATTTTCTTTTCTTTTTGCTGGGTTATACACAAAAGTTGTTCTGTTTCCTTCTAATATTCAGTGCGGAGTATAGAAGAAGGTATGTTGTATCTTGGGAGGATAGCAGCCGAAGCCTTTCGCACCGAGTTTCGTACTCCGAGGGACGGAATTATCCTTAAGGACAGTGTTTGCACGCCTCTGATATTTCATTTTATTTTCTAATCTTTTGTAATGTATTTCCAATAATTATTATTATTTTATGTATTCTAATACTTTTTCCAATAGAGCTTGCAAAGTGCCTTAAGTACCAAAATACAGTACAGTATGTCATATCATTCTCAGACGGATGGCTAGTCTTAAAGGACAATTCAGACCTTTGAGGACAGGTTGAGAGCATGTGGGTTGGTTTTCAAAGGAAGTGGAAAGGAACAACTCCTTCTCGTTGAGTTCACTTACAGCAACAGTTGCCAGCCGAGTTTTCAGATGGTTCCTTTTGAAGAAGAGCAAAGTAGAGTGTACAGAACTTCAGTTGGTTGAGTTGAGGTCAGAGGTTAGAAAATCACAGGCCCAGAGTTGGTTCAGCAGTCAGTGGAGACAGTTGCAGTTATTAGAGGCAGATTAAAGAACGCTTAGAGCCGTCAGAAGAGTTGTGTAGATAAGCGTCGAAGGCCATTGGAGTTTCAGGTTGGTGAGCATGTCTTTCTAAAAGTGTCACTGATGAGGGGTATTTCACGCTTTGGCAGAAGGGGGAAACCGAGTCCAAAGTACATAAGTCCCTTTGAGATTTTGGAAAGAATAGGGACTTTAGTAAATCGTCCTGCACTACTGCCGAGGTTGGCACAAGTGCATAACGTCTTTCACGTGTCGATGTTAAGGAAATATGAACCTGATTCAACACACGTTCTAAATTTTGAAGAATTAGATGTGGATGACATGGTGTCGTATGTTGAAAGCCCAGTTCAGATCATGGATCGCAAGGAGCAGGTTCTGCGCACCAAGATCATCTCGTTGGTTAAAGTGGTCTGGCAACACCACAATACTGAAGGAGCAACTTGGGAAATTGAAGAATCGATGAGACAATTGTTCCCCCACCTTTTTGTTTAAGAATTGTAATGGTTTAAATTTCGATGACGAAATTTTTATAAGAGGGGAAAAGTTGTGACATCCCGATTTTCCACTTCTATTTTCAATAAATTGAAATTGGCATTTCATCTGCACGCATATAGTTCTTTTCCCTGAACTAATCACTCATGAGATAACTAGTCTATCAGGTGAAGCCGTTAAAAAATTCTAATGCATCGGACTCGAGAATTTGACCAGGAAACGACCTTTCGACCGAGCTAATCTGCAAGGGTCATTACGGCACAATTAAAAATCGATTAGAGACCGGAGATAGGTCGACTCGACAGAAGCATGTGATCAAGTGTGGATGATTCCACCAGATTGCACAATTCTTGTCGATCGGCACTGGACCGGCTTTTCTGTCGTTTGGGTACCCTGTGTCCGTATTTGAAACTTTAAGGTTACCACAACAACCAAGAGTCGCCAATGTATCGGAGATGTACATTGTGGCTTGAAATGATCAACCACAGGTCAAATGCACAAAAATTTCTGAAAGCTACCCGGTAGGTTATGACGCACTAATATCGTGCCGGAATGAAATTAACCGTGAAATTAAAAGCGAATTCAGAAATTGGAAGTCCTATTATGTTACATATTTTATTAGGAACATTGGATTAATTTATGAACTTTAATTGGACTCAATTGGAAGAGAATTAAAAGAAATTGCTTGAAATGTGTTGTACAAGATTTTAGAGAAATCATGCCACAGCGGAAAAAGAAATTGCACCCATTGGAAGATGTTGTAGAGGATTTGAATTAGTGGAGTATGACATCACCCTATGTCATGGTGGTTGGGGCCAAAGTGAAGAAGAAATTGACAAGTGGAGTGTGGGGATTTGATCTCAAAAAGGGCCCATCACTTCTTACTTCATCTTCTTCCTTGATTCAAGGGGTCTTGGAACTTGGGGAGTTGGGAAGGAGAGAGAAGCTGAATGGAACCAGCAAGCTCAATTGCCCGCTCAGCCGCCGCCCGCACACCGCCGATGGCCGCTTCGTCGTCGTCACGCCCAACCGCGTGTAGCCGCGAGGCCAGCTCCGCTCTGCCCTTCGTCCGCCGCCCAGCAACCATCGTTCGTTGTCCAGCAACACCATCGCCCCCCTCGCCAGCCGCCTGCTCGCCGTCGAGGCCAGCTAACCTCGCCGGAGCCACCGTCCCGACCGCACGAGCTGCCGTCGTTCGTTCCCGCTGGTCCCACGCCTAATCGACCGCCGTGCCGCCCTCCTCCGCCCGCGACTAGCAGCCGAACTTCCAGCTCCGACCAGACCTTCGAGGAGTGTTTTCGGGCTCTTCCCAGCCTCCTTTGGCGTCGCCCCGAGGAGATTTGTCAACGGCCTCGCCGTCTCTTCGCCAGAGACTCGTCGAAAAGCGATTCCGGTGAGTTTAGCTCACTAAACCTTGATTAGAGGGTTAATGATGCTTAGGGTGTTCTTAGTTTAAGCTAAGTAAGTTTAGGTTGTTAGATTAGTTTAATTAGGTATGGATAAGATTAAGGGGTGTGATTAGTTTAGGGTGTGTTTAATTAAAGTTAAATGGTTGGTTATGTTAGTTAATGATGATTGGACTTAAATATATAATTTTGAATTATATATGTATTTCAAAATTATTCAATTATTTAATAAAATATTATATTACGAAAATTATTAAAATATTATTATTTAATTAATTTCGAAATAAATTTAATTATTTATTAAATTCCGAAAATTATTTCGGGACCTTATTTTCTCAGAATTTCGCGCTGATCGCTGCTGTGTATTCAGATTTTGAAATTGATGGTTGGATATTATAAATTGAGTGTGGATTGTGAAAAATGTGGATATTATTATTTAATTAATTTTCGAAATAAATTTAATTATTTATTGAATTCCAAAAATTATTTTGGGACCTTAAATCGGCAGAATTTCATGCTGATTTTAGTGGTGCTTTATGTTTATTTATTTGAGTGCCGGTTTATGAGAATTGAATGAATTAGTGGTTATGAGAGAATCATCCCAAAATTTGAGAATGTCGGTATTTTATGGGAAATTGACCATAAGTGGACTTAGAAAACCACCGAAGTATGGTCATGCCAATAGAGCCGAGATTTACCACCAAATTTGGAATCGGTTGTGCCCATCGGGCCGTGATCTACCACCTATTAAAGGTCGTGCCGAGTGGGGCCGTGATGCCACTAAATCTAAACTTGCCGAGTCGGGCCGTGATCTACCACCTATTAAAGGTCGTGCCGAGTGGGGCCGTGATGCCACTAGATCTAAACTTGCCGAGTCGGGTCGTGATCTACCACCTATTAAAGGTCGTGCCGAGTAGGGCCATGATTACCACTAAATTTAGATTCACCTGTAGGGCCATGTTTGAGGGTTGAGAATGAATAGTCAGAATGACCGTGTGATGACCTCGATGACATGTAATTGACTGAGTCGATTGATCGCTGAGTCGATCCGAGTAATTGATTTGTTTGAATTATATTATCGTATATGCTTGAGTAATATGACATGTGCTAACCTGCAAGAAGGAACTGAGGTAAAGGTAAGTCTCATTGGTTGTGATGATGTGGCTAGGCCACCCTTGGGCATATTTTCTTTCTAATAGGGGTTTAAGGGGTTGAACTTGCTGAGATAATGTCTCATCCCGTTGTGAGCTTACATTTTCAAGTCTCTAGTGGACGGAGCGGCCAGTCCGTTATGGTGGGCCTTGCAGAGTTTCAGAGGTGAAGTTGAAGGATTGGAGATCGTGTTCGACTTGTAGGTCATAGAACAGTTCCTTTTTATGTGTTGGCCTTTTGTAGACTTTTGGTTGTAGACCTCTGTTTGTAAACTCTGTTGGTTTATGTAAGTGTTTGATTGTGAAATTGCTTCCTGCTTTTCTATCCCGTATTTCATTGTCAGGGGTTTTATAGTATGCTTCCGCATGTGCATTAATAATGAATTGGGTCGGTGACGCGTCCTGAAAACGTCGTATTTGCATGACCATGGCAGGTTGTTCGAGTGCTCAGAGTTTGGGGCGTGACAATATTATTTTATTGTTTCATACCTTTCATGTCATTTCTAATGCTTTGTTTGTAGTCAAGTAGTTATTTTTGTTTGGTTTACCTAAACATTTCCCTTTCAAACGTAGGATTATTTCACACTCCAACAGCAATAAGTCGGTGCTATTAGTTGCGAATTTTCCTTCAAAATTGAAAATGAGAAAGCGTTCCTTTAGATTTCAAAAAATTGTGTAAAATAATTTATGTATAATTTTAAATTTTAAAGATTGTAGCCCTTTTATAGATTTCATTTTGTGAGAAAATATAGCGATATTTGTCGCTAAGTATTGTATTAGTACTCTTTGTGTATGGAACTTTTAATTTACTCGAATTTTATAAATTCACTTGATTATGCATCATTATCTACACAACCTACTGTATATAAAATTTGAATTTGTACGGGACCGAAGAGCATTTGTTGGTTGTTGCAATACACTTGACATATACAATAATGTATTAAAGAAACAAATTTTCTGAATAATGACCATTTTTCTTGGTGAACAAAAATCTCCATATAAGCAAATTGTTAGCGTGCATTTCAGAGCAATAGATTTAAACACCATGATGGCTGCTTTTATCGCGGAATTAACAAATTCGATCACATCATAGTTTTAGGAGAAAGCTAAATAGCTCATTGGCAAGCCTTCGCTACAATGAATTGAATGGTGGTATGTCATTGTACTGATTAAGCAGCGACTTTGTCTTCCCCACTTTCGCATTTGCCGCCACCGACTTCGGTACTCGAGCTCCCCACCTCCGTCGTCATTCCCTGTGCATATTTATAAGCAAAAGGAGATTAGTTATCCTCTTCAACGCAAACATGACCAACAAGTTGATTATGGAAACCTTGCCCATTATTGAAAACATCAGCAAAAGTGAGAAGCGTATCTTGACAGACTTAAAGAAAATCGAACTCGACTTCCGACTGGAGACGGGAGACGACTAATTGTTATAGGTACAGAACTCAACGTTATTACACAGTATCAAATGAGTAACCCAAAGTTGTTACAGGTACAAAAATGAAAGGAAGGACAGATAAATAATGGTTTCAAGTTATTTGTTTGATCTGATATAACTAGAGGTGTTAAATGGGTTGCACAATCCATTTATGGACCCATGTTTGCTTAAATGGTCATTAATGGGTTAGGCCTTATTTCCCAAGACACTTATGATGGGTTTAAAAAATAAAAGGACTAAAATATATGGGTCTTAAATGGGTCTACTCTGTACCCATTTAAGACCCATTTACCAACCCATTAAAAATACCCATTATCTAGTCTACCCTATTAAAGGTGGTAAAATTATAATTATTTTTTCTTTTTTTCTTTTTTCTTTCCTTTTTTTTTCTTTCTTCTTCCTCCGGTGGCTGGCACGATGATGGCCGGCGACCAACCAGGTGAGCCTCGAGCTCATCAGATCTGGCGAGGCGGAGGCCTCGCTAACGCTCGGCAAGACTCGAACTTGCCAGATCTGGCGAGGTGGAGGCCTCACTGACGTCCGGCAAGGCTCGAGCCTCGCCGATCTAGCAAGACTTGAGCTCGTTGGCGTCGGGCGAGCTCGAGGCTCGCCTATGGCCGGCCGCCGGCCGTCGTCATGGCCGGCGGCCGGCCAAGAAGAAGAAGAACAAAAAAGAAAAAATAAAAATTATATTTAAAAAATAAAAATAATTAAAATTCATTTTTTAAATAATTATTTTAAAAATTATAAAAATTGTCCATTAAATTTGTGTTGTATAAAAATATTTTAGCAATACCATTTTTTAAAAATAATATATATGTATACATGTATATATCTATATATGTATATATTTATATTTATATATATGTATATATATACATATATATGTATATACATGTCTACATGTGTACACATGTGTATATATATACCTTAAAAAAAAACATAGGAATAAGTTTTTCTAAATTTGGTTAAATATGAAAATATTTTATTAATAACGGTTGGGTCGGGTATGGGTTGGGTATGGGTTGAGTCGGGTATGGGTAGGAAAATTTACATTAGACATAAATGGGCCATAAATGAGTTAATTGGTCAATTTGGGTCGGACCATTAATGACCCAACCCAACCCACCCGTTTAACAGCTCTAGATATAACCCAACTTCCGTTCAAACACAAGCTAAAGAATTAAACGGAAGAAGAAGAAGAAGAAGAAGAAAGAGCCAGCACTGCCCTTTGACTGCCCATCCTAATGAAAGCTTCTACAGTTGCCTGAAGATGAAGAGGCTCATCGTTAGTGGATACAAAATTGAGCATTGCATAACAGATCACATGCGTACATAAACGCACTCTCAAAAACAGAGAAAGGAAATCGAAAAAATAAAAAAAAATTAACAGCTTCCCAACATAAAGGGTGGATAAATGTGTACGTAAACACATGTGAGGACGCAACATACATACTCTGGCCTTGGCCAGCTCTTCCTTCGTGAGTGTGCGTGTCTCGGTATCGATGGGCAATTTTCTCTTGAGCTGATTAAAGAGTTTTTGGGTCTCCATAGTAGAGAGAAGTATGTATTGTTGTAATTATGGTTAATGGATCAACGAAAGCCAATAAATTAATATATGTCTTTTCTGTTCACGTATCTTTTTTTGGATTCATGATTTCCTAATCTTTTCTGTTCACGTATCTATTGAATTCATGAATTTCTTAGATTAATGTATCTTTTAGTTCATGTATTTATTGAGTTCATGAATCTCTTGAATTCACGTATCTCTAGATTCACGTATCTCTTTATTCATGAACTTCGTGAATACATGCGTTTATTTAATTTATGTATCTCTTTAGTACATGAACTAAAAAGCTCTATAAATAGATGAGAGCATAGAGCTTCATTGGAGGTTCTGGTTTTGGTTTTTCCGACTCAATTCCAAAAGGCTTTGATATACTTTCCTACTCTTCTGATTTTTCTAAGTGTGCTGGTTCAATTGAACGGTTTGACTGAGTCCTGTTTGCATAGTGCTAATCCAAAGAGGTTCGAGGTGTTGTATTTTCGGAGGCATAGTTCGTGAATCTGCGGAGCACCATTGGCAAGAACTAATTGCCTTAAGGAGATTCAGTTATCCATACCTCATCTCCAATTTTATGTTATATCTTATTTTCTTCTTTTTCAAGATTTGTAAAAGGAATGATATTATATAGCTGTTATCGTCTTCTCTACATTGATGTTCTGATTACAACAAATAGTATGTTTTCTCTGGATTAATTTCCAACATGTATTAGGTCTTTTGTTGAACAAAGTACCAGATCAGAATGAGAGAGGAGGCTAGGGTTTATGTTAAAAAAAAAAACTAGAGATGGAGATGCTCACAAATCCCATAAGCATATCATAGTTTAAGACCATCGTACTTACGACCGGTAAGCTGAATTTGGTCGAATTCGGTATTGGATTATCTCAAGTAGAAATTAGAAAAATTATATAAGTGGTTTATAAACATTGACTTAATGTGCAATGTTCATAAAATTTTAATTTATTTAATGGTGTCTATGAATCTTAGTCTCATGTGCAATGTCATCCATGAATTTTTAATTTTTTGTTCAACGTGAACCATGAACTTTTGATACATTTTCAATTTAATCTCTAAACTATATTTAAATATTCAATATTGTCTTTGAACTTGAATTAATGAAATAATAACATTGGATATTTTCATATTATTTAGGAATTAGATTGAACATTTACCAAAAATTCGGGGATCACCTTGAATAAATTGGAACTTAGGGATGATATTGCACATTAGGTTAAAATTTAGGGATCGTACTGAACAAACTAAAAATTCATGGACCACATTACTCATTGAGCTAAAGTTCAGTGATCATTTCATTAGAAAGTTTTTTGAAAGTCCAAGTACTTGATTAGATAAATTAAAAGTATAGGACTTGATTAGAGATAAAGGTGAAAGCACATAAACGAAAGATAGAATTTTCCCTCATATGTATATTTCAAAAGTATCTATTTTTTTGTGGTATTGTATTTGATTCTTCGCATCTATTTATACACGTCATTTGTTCTCTAGATCTATTTAACAAAATAATGATGGAATCTCTACGGTTTTATATGCAACACACACAAACAAACGAATAACAGATTTACCATGTATATGAAAATGGTTTTACATATGAAAATTTACCATGTATACGAGAATGGTTTTGCATATGCATTTTACGTGCTGGTGTATCATGACCCGGGTGGCAATTCTTGACAAAATGCGACGATATGACTAGGGCACGATGGAAGTTTAATTTGTTGAGATAAGAAAGCAGATAGAAATTGATATATTTCTATATACTTTTAACACAAGATAGTTGATAATCACATTAGCTAATGGGAGGAAATGACACGAATGGTTAATACAAATATGATGACACGGCATGGATTATTGGCCTTATAAATAGACCGATAGAGAGATCAACATATGCTGAGTATAGATAGACCGATACAGAGATCGACATATGATGAGGATAAAAGTATGTCGTCCATATTGCTACATATCTGATGGTAAACATACATAAAACTCCACAGTATTCACCACATTCTCTTAGGAATGTGCTATGAAAATGAAGTTTACATAAGAAATATTACAGTAGAAATATTGTCGCGACCTAATTTTTTCGGGTTCACTATACTAAAACTAGGTTAATGGACTGCTAAGTTTTTTAAACTTAGCTCGGGCTCTCCCAAGCTCATACCAAATCGCGACTTGAGTCTAAACTTTTTTAAACATGCAAAATACTATCTAGGAGTCGCCACTAATCTGTTTTTGGTAGGTCAATTAGACACTTAAGCAAAATAATGGGAGAATTATTTTACTCCTACGAACCAGAGACTAAGGGTACGGGGACTTGGTTACACTAGACTATCCTAGTGCCCTTTCGGTACCATTTCTTTTTAATTTTCAAAAATGTTTTGCAGGCAGCTTGATTTGATTTTAATTCATTTTCCTAACGTGTGAGGCAATCATGCGAGTGCACAAACCACCAATTTAACACCCGAGAAAGCGAATAAAATAATGCAGGACTTACCTCAAAGTAACGAAAGCAACTGTGATGTTAAATCAGAATTCACATCAATAATCCTAGATATGATTCCTAATTAATAAGCAATCACTCAATTTTTTGTTTTCACTTTATTTAATGAAAGTCGTGCAATGCATGCTACTAATTTAACATGAAATTATATGACGTGGCAATATGACCTAAACTATATAACATGAATAAGCATGCAATCTATCTTAAAGCATGAAATGAATTTATTCTAATTTTTTGTATTTTCCATGAAATTCGAAATTAAAGAAATGCAACAATTAAATATGCAATTTAATCAAATGACCTAGTTCTAATGACGAGCAATGAACTTAGCAACAATCACTAGATGACGAAAATTTCATAAACCTAATTCTACATGTCCGATTTACTAAACCTATATGCTCGGGCAGAATTTTGATTTTTTTTTTTAGTAATTAATTATTAAATAAATATTAAATCTAAACTATCAACAAAATAAAGCAAGAAAGGATTAAAATAATCGAAAAAATAACCTATTGTCTCACGAGGTCAAATTAACGGTTATTCTAACCCTAATTATCACAACAAGGAGATCAAAACAATTACAAATCGATCCGAAGTCCTACGGACCAAATTAAATAATTATTGTGATTTAACAATTAAAATTTCACCAAAAAGTCCAAAAATTAATATAATAAAAAATGATCCGATGTCTCTCGGATCAAATTAATAATTACATTAATTTCAGACAAAATCCCTACGGATAATGCATACAAAATGCACAAATATTAACATTGACAAACCATATTCTAACTTAAACAATAAAAAAAAAAAAATTAAAACACAATAATATAACATAAAATAAGCAAAAGAAATAAATAAAAATAAAATTAAAGGAGGGGAATTGCAGCAGCGTTGGTGGGCATATGGCTAGTTCTTGATTTGATCATTTGTTAGTCTCCTCCGAGAACTTTTTGAGTGGACGCCCCCTTCTCTTGCCCTCTCTCTTGTCAATTATGGTGGAATATGGAATTGTGTGGCCTTTTGTTCGGCATTGAATTGCCTGTGACCACAACATCATAACAAAACAAAGTAAATTAGGTGAAAATATGGGGTGAACAACTTTAATAGGGAGAGAAACAACCTGGTTTTATCACAGTGAAATCACTGGATGGCAATTAGCGCTTAGGTACGTTGGCCACTTCGATGTCTCGTTGCTGGAATTATCGTTGGAGATGTAGGAGTTTAATCTAGGCAAGAAAAAATAAAATCATCTTAGTGCGAATAGTAAATTGGAATTGCACACAATCAAACTTAAAAAAAAAAAAAAAGAAGCTTGACTTAGCTTTATGCTTGTCGTCAGTATCCATGAAGCATGATGAACATGGGGCATCGTCAAGAAGATTACACCATCGCCCGAGATCCTTGAGGGTGTGTGCCTCTCCCCTAAAGAAAATTGAACTCAAAAGAAACCAAGGAGAAAACATTCCTCACTTTTGCTTTGAATTTTTTGAAAATCGCCCTCTCCCGAGCTTTGCTCTCCTCCCTTTTTCACAAAATTTGGTCTCCTTTTATAGTGGTTCCGAGCAGCTGCTTTGTATGGCATATTTCAAACTTCCATCTTTTGTTGCATCAAATCAAGCGTGCAAATCGAAACGTGATTTCGTAATCAGCTCGATTTTACTTGATTCCTTCCATTTTATCAAAATCCCTGCCCTTTGTTCACCTGATTTTTAATTGTTTCTGCATTTATCAAAATATGAATATTCATCAGAATTTCAAATTTCCATACATAATCAATCAAATCAATTTCCTCCATTTTTTTTTTATTTTTCCTTTTATTTGTTCAAAATGCAATTTTATTTTTCCAAAATTAGGTGTCAACAAATATGATATTGATAATGAATAGAAGCAGCATAATGGCATCTTTTCGATATGACACAGCGATCCATATTAGGGTTTCTTTACTTCATTGATGTCATCGGCTTCGTCATCGTCTTCCTCTGTATTGGCCATGGAGTTGAGCTTCGCGTTGACTGCACTTCCAACCGGTTTTAATATTTGTAAATGCAGCCTCTGAGTTAACTGTACCTCAAGAAGTAGCCTTCAGAAAACACATAACCGTTGTTCCTCAAAACCAGCCTTCATAATCACAGATTAGATCTCATTGATCTGATCTCCATAATCGAAGATCAGCTTGTATGCCTATGCCATAAATTTTCGAGCCAACGAACATTCCGCGTCATACATTGTGAAAATAATATTGCTACTACCGAGGGTTAAGATTATCACAGATTTACACTTTTGGTATGTATTATGTGGTAGACCCTCGTCAAATACACAACATGGGTTTAATTTGTTTGAGCAGATTGTAATATTGTGAAGATATTAATCAAGTAAAGTCATTTGGGATGTTCAAGTATTGATCTAAATCTATCATTGATGACCTTTGTTGTGTACTGAAAGAGCGTGGCCTCCCAATGGTTATAGTCACCTTATATCCAAAATCATCCAGTGAAAGGTAATGATTTGCGAATAATTAGTTTAATTACATCCCAAGAGTCATAGAAGATGAACAAATTGTACTTAATCAATGATAATGCTGATTCAATCTTAAAAATCACATACTGAAAGAACGCAACTTTTAATAGATATGGATGTTAGAATATAGCTTTTTAGAGCTTTTGTTGTATTCTGGGAGTGTTTTGCTTTCTATTATTCTCTCGCTATAGTGACTAGTGAAGGAAATAACACCTTAAAGGAAGTGATCTACATGCTTCGGATCCTATTTCCACTTCCACATGCATTTTATTTTGTGTAAACATACTTCGGTGCCGCCACCATACTAACATAAATAACCTCATTTTAGAGCCACTGTTTAGGCTTTTGGCTCTTATTTTACCTGGTCCACGACGTTCTAGTGGATTTTTCATCGGGCCACCGTTTCCTTCCTAAGATGGACTTCCTTGCATTTGAAAAGAACAACTTTGAATCGCGAATATTGATTTTGTGCATGTTATTCGAAAGTACAAAGCCTTTTATGCTTAAAGAACATTTTAAGAAGTTACTTATGCATGGAGTAGATTGCCCTTCTGTTTTTCCATTTCGGAATTCTGGGTGCCTGATGAATTGAGAAACATTAACCGATCATTGGAATGTATAAATGTATATAGCGATGATTAGCTCCAAGAAGATCTTCTCTGCTTCCTCTCGAGTATGGGTATTGATCACTTCAAGTGCTCCCTTCTGCTAAAATGCAGACGTTCGCTAATTATCAAAGAAAATGTACCATGTAGAAATAGCTAGCTAGAACATATGCAGAACTTCATGAGGATTATAGAAAAAAAGAAAGAGTTGAACCGGGGCAGTCTCAAATTCTTCATAAGTGAACGTTTTGGCCTCATTGTCAATGGATGAGCTCTTTTCATGCTTGGGAGCAGATGGCGACGACGGGTTTTCCATTCTTCCCTTCTCAAATGAAACCTAATGATTGGAAGATGGTGGGTACACAACTTTTTGTCTAGATGAAGCTACTCTTTGCCTTTAGGGCTTGATTTATATCAATGACGGAAGGAGATGAAGAAAGAAGCTAATAAGTGCTGTAATAGCAATTCAAGATCTTGCAGGAACGTGGCAAACATTCATGCAAATATGCAGTAGAGTTCTGTAAACGAGGAATGGCCAAAATAAGAAAATCGCTTGTGGATTGTTGAAGGCGAGTTTAGACCTCGTCCCTTCTTGTGTCAGTGCCGTTACCTTTGCAAGTGCGGCTGGGTTCATGTAGGAACAAGCCCTAATTGACTCGATAATTAGTTACAAGAGAACAATATTAGTCTGCTAGGATTGAACACGGAAGTGTTTTTAGTATATCTAACTTTATTGGGGAAAATTACAAAAAAAAAAAAAGTCATAAATCTATTGTAATTATGTCGATTGAGTCATAAACTTATTTTTTTGACCAATTGAGTCATAAATATTTTGTAATTGTACTAATTCAATCCATCCGGCCAAATTTAGCCAATAAGTATTGACGTGGACGCTGGCCAACGCCGGCCACGGCCGTCTGGCCAATGCTAGTGTAGACAATTTTTTAATAATACTTTCATTTTTTTGAATTTTTTGAATTTTTTTATTTTTTTTATTTTTTTTATTTTTTTATTTTTTCCTCCTTTCTCCTGCTTCCTCTGGCCAATGGCCAAACCGAGGAGACTAGCTAGGCGAGCTCGCTGGCTAGTGGCGAGCTTGCCCTCTCCTAGATCTGGGGAGGTCGACCTCATCAGCCTTTAGTGAGGGTCGCCCTTGTTGGATTTGGCAAGGGCTCGCCTTGCCAATGGTTAGGCGCGCTCGCCTGGCCCTAGCCCAGCGATGGCCAGGCAAGCCTCGCCACTAGCCGAGGAGGTTGTCTCAGTTTGGCAACACTAGCCGGAGGGAGAAGGACGAAGGGGAGAAGGAAAAAGAAAAAAATAATAACAAATTCAATAAAATAAAATATTATTAAAAAATTATCCACGTCAATGTTGGCTGGACGAAGTCCACGTTAACGCCGACTAGCCAAATTTGGCCGGATGGACTTAATTGGCACAATTGCAAAAGATTTAGGACTCAATTGGTCAAGAAAATAAGTTTAGAACCAAATTGACATAATTACAATATATTTAAGACTTTCTTGATAATTATCCCAACTTTACCATCAACCCATTTTGCATATCTCGTAATATCGTTGCTGCATGGTTTTAACCCTAATTTTCCGTAGCATATGTGATGTCGCAAATGGACATGCACCGCAAGGGATCGGGGTTTTGATGCCACTATTTAACGAACTCTTTTACTAGAGCCTGTTTGGTCATAACTTAATACTTATCATACCTTCATTGACTATGATTAACTTTGTCGCAATCATCATACATAATATAGCTACTAGAATAACTGTCGACACATATTTCGCATTACCGTTGCTATATTTATTTTGCATTTGACACCAAGACACACTGAAGATAATTTTCCATAACATATATGATGTCACTTTGGGCATGCGCTTCAATTGACTGTGATCGTCGGAATTTTAATAACATTGTTTAACGAATCCTTTTATTAGTGTGTTTAGTCATGACTTAATTCTTATTGCCACCAATCGTCATACGTAATATAACTATTCGGATTATCGTCAATAGATTTGCATATCTCATAAAGAGAATTTTCCATAGCTCAAGTGGTGTCCTTGATGAGTTACAATCACCCATGATTGTCAGGGTTTTAGAGACACTATTTAACAACATATTTCACTAGAGTACGCTTGATCATAACTTAATATTATTGTACCTATCATTGACTATGATAAACTTTGTAGTGATCATCGTAATATAGTTATTGGAATTATAGAAAATGTGTTAGAAAAGTTCTAGATTTTTTGTACTTGTGCTAATTTAATCCTAGATCTTTTATCAGTCCAAATTCAGTTTTAAACCTTTTGATTTTGTATCAATTTAATCTTAAATATTTTATTGGTGTCAATTTAATTCTAAAACTTTTAATCTAGTATTAATTCAATCATTCCAGCTAATTTTCACCAAATATTGCTAGTGTGGCATGACCGGCATTGATATGGGCAACTTTTAATAATATTTTAATATTTTTCAAACTATTAATTAATTAATTTTCTTTTATTTTTATTTTTATTTTTATTTTTATTATTTTTCTTCCCCTCATCCTTCCTCCATCCGGTCGTCGGATGGGCAACCAACCAAAGGCGAGGGTCGGCGAGGTCGAGGTCAACCTCATCGGCCTTTGGCAAGCCTCATTGGCCACTAGCAAGGCTCAAGTCCATGCCAATTATTGCAAGGACGGCCTTGCACTAGGTAGGCAAGGCTTGCCCTTGCCAAATCTAGCGAGGGCTCGAGTCCTCGCAAAAGCAGCCTCCGGCGAGGACTCGGGCCTCGTTGGATTTGGTGAGGCTAGGCCTTGCCTGCCCAATGCGAGGCCATCCTCACTATCGCTAGCTAGGGCTCGAGCCTTGCCAATGGCCAGCGAGGCTTGATGGCCCTCGCTTAGCGACTAGCTAGAGGAAGGACGAGGGGAAAAAGAATAGAAAAGAAATAAATTAATAAATAATTTGAAAAAAAAAATATTAAAATATTAGTAAAATTGTCAAATTAATGCTGACCATGCCATGTTCGCCGACTAGCATCTGCATTAGCAATATCCAACCAAAATTATTTGGAAGGATTGAATTCACACTTGATTAAAAGGTTTTGGACTAAATCGGTATTAAGTCAAAAGGTTTAGTACTGAATTGGCACCGATAAAAACTTTAGGACTAAATTGGCACAAATGCAAAAGATTTAAGACTTTTTTGACACTTTTCCCTTGGAATTACCATCATTGCACTCGCATATCTTGTACTATCATTTGCTACATTCATTTTGCTTTCAACACTAAGACAAACTGAAGAAAATTTTCCGTGACATATGGATGATCACCAAGAGGCATGTGTTTTGACCTACCACGATGTTCTTGTCATTGACTATGATGAACTTCACACCGATCATCTTATATAATGACAAATATTGGAATTATTCGCAAAGATGGTCGTAAGTAAAGCGTACATAGCTATTCGAATTATTCATGTCCTTATTGTCGTAACAAAGAAATCTTGAGGCCGCACATTACCTAAATTTTCTTGGATGGTAAAGCAAAAAAATCAATTATTTTTATAAGATTAGAGATTTAGAATATCATCTTTTATGTTAGCTCTAAACCTGAGCTTTTATTTATGTTGGCGCGACTGAGGATAACTGGTATGCTCACCATTATAATGATATTGCATGAGGAAGGTGCGTCCCTTGTGGTGAGAAGAGGGTTTTGATGGCTTTTGTACTGAAGTTGGCATTTGTTTTGAGCTTTCTCTATTAATACTTTCATTCGATGCCCTTTGTTCGCTTTCCTTCGCCAATGGGAAAGTGGGAAAAGATCAGCGACGCCCGTTGCTCCGCTTCACCTAACCTGCCTCGGTGAAGTTTTATTCAAGGATGTTAGAAATATAAAACTTATCATGAAAATACAATTGAATCTTAAAACTTTCAGAAAATCTAATCAAATTCTAAAATTTGTGAAATTGACAATCGAATTTTTTCATTAATTCTGTCTAATTTGACTAATCAAAAATACTGACGTTGCTTTTATTTTTTATCACTTTCTCTTTCGTAGCATTGATGTGACTAAAATAAAAAAGATAATCTAAAATGACGTCGTTTTAGCCCAAAAAATGAATTTCAATAAAAATAAAAAATAAACAAAAATTTAAAAAAAGTATTTATTTTAAAAAAAAAAAAAAAAAAAACAACAAAAAGGGCAAACCGGCGAGGGCCTGCAGGGCCTGCAAGAAGCGTGCAGCCGCAAAAGGGAAAGTCCAAGAGCCCTTTCTTTTGTTTTATTGGGCTGAGCCTTAAACTGGCGGAGGAGATTTAGCATGCCTGCGACGTCAGCGTATGCGTGGTTCCATGCAACCACCTAATTGTTTCTCCATGCAAGTGCAAGCGGGCTTCTTCAAATGTAAACCATCCGGACAAACAAAGTCAAAGGCCGCTCACGAGAATTACTTGGTTCAACTTGAACAGTGTTTGCTCGACCGGCTCAAACTAGAGACATATTTTAACACTTACTTCAGAAGGTGCCACGAGCAACAATAATTCTATAAAGAATGCTCGCCCACGTCAAGAAAGTAGGGCTTGATCTCGATGCCCTTTGTTTGCTCTTCCTTGGCCAATGGGAAAGGGTGAAAGATCAACCACGCCCGATGCTCTGCTTCACATGCTGCATGACATGTCTTTGCAAGGTTTTATTTAAGGGAAAAAGCCACGAAAAATCCCAAACTTTGCCCAAAGTGACATATTTGCCCTGAACTTTTTTTTTGTGACGTGAAAAATCTTGAACTTTGCCAACCGTGACACATTTATCCCAAACTTTTTTTTGTGACACAAAAAATCCTGAACTTCTATCGTGTGACACATTTACCCAAAAATTATAGGGTATTTTGGTCTTTTTACTTTTCTTTTCTTTTTTTCTTCTTCTTCCCTCCGTCGGCCATACGCTGGAGAGGGTCGTCCTCCCCCGTCGCCGACGAGGGCCGCCTGACGCCGGCAAGGGCCTGGCGAGGGATGCCCTTGCCAGCGTCAGGCAGCCCTCACCCGCATCAGGCGAGGGCGCGAGGAGGCCCTTGCCCGACCCAGTCGAGGGCCGCCCTCGCCCGACGCCGGCGAGGGCGACCCTCGCCCAACGCCGACAAGGGCAGCCCAATGCCGGCGAGGGCAACCCTCACCGGACGTCAGCTTCCCTCTGCCGGCCATAGCGAAGAAGAAGAAAAAAAAAAACAAATAAGACAAAAATGCCCTCGATGCGGTAAATGTGTCATAGTTTGAAAGTTTGGAGTTTTCACGTCACAAAAAAAAGTTTTGGGTAAATGTGTCACTTCGAGCAAAATTTGGGGTTTTTTTGTAGTATTTTCCCTTTATTTAAAGAGAAATGCAAATGAACAGGGAACGAAGGGGAAAAACTCTCCGCGCGTCACTTGAGGTTGTGTACCAATCACATCAAGCCAAAGTTCATTCGATTTTACAGTTACAGGGAGAGTTTTGAGAAGAAGTTTCTCTCTTCCCTTTTTCTAGCACCATGATGGATACGGTCGAAAATGACATCCGTGAAGATATATTTGTTATAGCGACAGGAAATAATAAAGAGAAAACTAATTAAAAGTCAAGCAATTTGCCTCCTTTTAAAAAAAAAAATTATATTCAGACCTCTATAAAATGCCACATCTCCTCCACAATCTCTCGTGCATCTTCTTCTTTCTCGACCATTCTTGACCCTAAAGCGGTTCCCGCGCCCGGGGGATTTTCGTTGTTTTCGCAAACAACCGCTCGAGAAGAAAATAAGAAAAATGGCCACGTCCACTCTGCATACCGTGTTCGGCATTTTTGGTGGGTTCGCGTTTTCTCGTGAACTCGACCTTCCTTTTAGGAACTTGTACTAGTTTGTATTCTTACTTTTGCATTTCACAAGTTGATGAATCTCTCTCTCTCTCTCTCTCTCTCTGGTTCTGTTCGTTTACAGGAAACGTCACTGCTCTGTTCCTCTTCTTGGCGCCGATGTGAGTAACCCCTTCAAATCGCAGAAAACATCAAGTCTTTCATTGTTGGGCAGAGAATATGTCGTTCTTTCTTCTTTTCTTGAACTTTGTGTACTAGGGGTGAGCATGTTTCTAGAGTATAACCCGAAATCGAATAATCCAATTCCGGGTTCAAAGGTATGTAAGATAGGTTTTATGTTCCAAAAATTGGAGAACCTATTTCAACAGATAAATTTCCAGTTCTAGGCAAATGGAACTTGGAACCTGACTTAGAACCTGAAACATGAAACCTAAAAAAAATTTTTGTGTTTTCTTGGTCTATATTTTTGTGCAATCCCGCAGTATTTCATAGCATCCGATGATCAGTGTATAATCTAAAACTACTAATCTGAACTTCCATCTTATGACCAATACTTTTACTTTAGTAATATTTTATATTATTTATGTGTCTAAATATAAGTCGTGATTAATGGATTTTAGCAGCAAGTGATGGTCATCAAAAGTAATGATTCGCTCCAATTAATAATAAAAGTGGAATCTAGTAGAACTTGGAGTGGACCTTAAAACCTATAACAGGATAAGTTCGAGGTTACAAAGTATGCAGGGTAGATTCCAAGTTTTGAAAAATATAAACTTATTTAAATGAGTAGGTTTTAGGTTCCAGATGGAAACTCCTCAACCCTACTTTGTATGCAAATATTTGCTTAAACTTTGTTACGGAACTAGAATTGGGAAGGACTTCTTTCTTTCTAAATTGAATTTCAAAAGTTCATATTGGAACCTTTTGCTCTTTTTACTGACTTTCCTTCTTCCTTTCTTTCGGGTTCATTCAATCGATAGCAATGATCTAATTGTTGTGGGTGGTGATGATGCAGAATAACATTCGTAAGGGTATATAAGAGCAAGTCTACAGAGAAGTTCTCAGGGATTCCCTATGTCATGACCCTCCTCAACTGCTTGCTTTCTGCTTGGTAATTCCTCTCGTGTCCTTCCCTTTCTTCTACCAACTTTCCTTCCACTTTCTCTGTTTTATATTGTACCGACTCTAGTCATTTTAACTTAGTGCATTTTGGGTGCCATTTATGGTAGAAGTTACTTGTGAATTGGGATGGGTCCGCCATGCATCTGCAGTCGGTTGCAGGTGGAGCCACGCGATTATCGAGCGACGATATTGCCCTTAGGTTTTGGATTTTCGCCTCATGCCCCCTGTTTGTTTTCAATTATATAATGCAATGATAACTTCCTTTTAAACTAGAACCTTGTAGAGCATGTAGCCGTCTCACGTTTTGCGTCTCTAGAACTTATTTTCTTCCCTACAGTTAAAATCTGGTGCAAGCGGAAGTGTCCATCCATCATTTATCTAGACTTTGAATGTTTTGAGCGAAATGAAAAAGGAATTTGAGTTTTTAACTCCTCAATATGGTGGGTTTTACAAATCCTCCATGTTCACTTGCTGACATGATGCGATCGATTGATTTGCAGGTATGGCCTCCCATTCGTGTCGCCGAATAACATGTTGGTGTCGACGATCAATGGCACCGGTGCCGGGATTGAGGTCGTGTATGTCGTGTTTTTTCTCTTCTTCGCCCCCAGGAAGGAGAAGGTCAAGATCTTTGGCCTCTTCATGCTTGTGCTCACCCTGTTCGCCTCCATCGCCTTGGTGTCTCTCTTGGCTCTCAAAGGTAACACGAGGAAGCTCTTTTGTGGCGTCGCCGCTAGTGTCTTCTCCATCATCATGTATGCTTCGCCCCTATCAGTCATGGTAAGCTCTAGCATCATGTGACCCTACCCCATTTAAATCGTCGACCATTGTTTTCATGGTCGATCGAAAAATTTGGATACCAATTTAAAGAGATGTGAACGTTAGATGAACCAATTCCAGCGGAGAAAGTAAAGATCAATTTATGCACAAGACATGTGGAGAAAACTATATGTTTTTGTTTTGTCTAGAATGAAAGAGGCTCCACAAAAATTCCGAAAAATCTGATTCTCAAGCTATAATAAGCTGATTCAACGGATTCTCTCCGCTTATGTTGTGACGTGCAGCGGCTGGTGATCAAGACGAAAAGCGTGGAGTACATGCCCTTCTTCTTGTCCCTGTTCGTCTTCTTATGTGGCACTTCCTGGTTCATCTTTGGCCTCCTTGGCCGTGATATCTTCGTCTATGTAAGCAGTTCTTATTTCCCTTTGCCCATTTTCTTTAGGCCATTCTTCTTCTTCTTTTTTGCCAAAATCTATTTCATTGTAGATGCCGGCGATTGAGAAATTTCTTGACTGAGTAGAAATTACTTTTTTCCTCATGCATAATAATAAAATATTGTTAAAATTGTCCATATCAATGTTGACCGAACAACTAGTGTCCATGTTAGCGCCGGCTGACCAAAATTAATTGGATAGACTGAATTGATACAATTACACTAAGTTTTACATTTTGTTTATAATTTTTCCATAGATTAGCCGATCGTTTCCAAATTATAATGAATTTGAGGATTTTTGGTGGTGGGATTTTGGCAGTTACCCAATGGGTTTGGATGTGGGCTTGGGGCAGCGCAGCTGATATTGTACTTCATTTATCGTAACAACAAAGGCGAGCCCAAGAATAGAGTGCACGACGTCGTCTCTGTGGAGGCGAAGGTCGAGACGGAGAAAGAGGCCGAAGGTGACCCAGCCAAGCATCAGATCGATATGATGAACAAACAAGCAGATGAGCAGGTTTAGATCGATGTATCATTAATGACATCGTCTTCTTGACATTCGTAGCACATGATCTTATTACGCCCTTGAATTGATTCTGATATTCAAAATATACAAACGTTACTTATCAGTTATAACTATCTGTTTTGTCTTGGAAAGTTTCTTTTATCAATCTCCAAGAATCAATTGTCGCTTTCACTGTGCTCTATTCTTGTTGAAGGACGATTAATGCCAATAAAAGTAGCACGAACTCGGTTAAATGGGTGCGGAATATAAACTCGCCAGTGCACTCGCTACCTTGTCCTAGGGGTGTAAATGGGTCGGATCGGGTCAGGTTTTGATGTTACCCGACCCGACCCGAAACACATTATGACATAATGTGTTTCGGGTCGGGTCGGGTTTATGGGTTTTCCCCTTTCTTTTTTTTTCAACGACTTCAAACTCCAAACCTTCCTCCTCGCGGCTTCACCGCCGATCAAGAAACCGCCGTTCGCCGTCGATCTCTCTCCCCCCCGCAACACTCTCCGATCCATGTCCGCCGCGGCCCCAGAATCCCCGAACTCCGATCCCCTGACCCGTCCTCCGGACTCCTCCCCAATCGAGGTGAAAACCCTAGAGAGCAGCCCCAATCCCGACGAGAAGTGCATGGAGGCTCACTCCGACTACTACAAGCCGATACAGCACGCTGAGAAGGTGGCGGAGGAGGAGGCCGTGAAGGAGTTGGAGAGAGAGGCAGCCGCGAAGGACGCGGAGCAGAGCTCGAGTGCGGGACCGGCTTCCGAGGAGCGAATCGAGACCTTGTAAGTGTTGGCCTTCTGTAGTGTTCGATGGAATGCCCCAGAGATACAGAGAGAGGGAAAGACAAGGGAGGAAGAAGGTGGGAGTGGGTTTGGATCACCGACTCGAGCTGTTATGAAGGATTCGATTTTGATCGGAGCGACATGGGGGGTGGATATATAAGCAATGAAAGAGCTGGAAAAAGTCTTGTTCTTCTAGTTAATGGCGGGGAAACTTCACTGTGGCGTGCGTAGAAACGCTTGCGGGCGGCAACTGGCAGGTGGGGTGGAGGCCTTCTTCTTGCTTCTTTAATGCAATAAGGTCGCCTTGTTTACACTATCCTGGGTCGTCAATGGAGCTTCCAGGAAGTTGCAGGGTGATGTTGACGAAGGAGAGAGCTTGGCAGTTCGGAATATGTTTCGAAGGATTTGAAGGATTTGTGTTTGGTAGCTTGTTTGGAATTTGAGTTAACGTGTTTCGGGTCGAATAATGTTCCAACCCTAACCCGACCCGAAACATGTTTCTTTACTTGTTTTGTATCCGTTACCCGAACAATTTTAAGACCCGAAACACGTACTCAACTTGTTTCGTGTTCGGGTCGGGTCAGGTTTTTTTGACACCCCTACCCTGTCCCTTATACGTTTCTCTATTGATTGCACTTGGCTCCAAAAATAGCATCGCTCGAAGAGCTTGATTCAACTATCGGAAGCCAATGCTCGCAATTTGCAATGACAGCTAACGTCAATCCACATGCGCAAGCTTGTGCCATCGTCTTTTTAACACTCGCATTACAAGACCTAGTTATACAGTCGAGTTGAACCCTACGAGAAGAACCTCACTAGCTCAGTTCTATGTCCTAAACACGCAGAATTTCCTTTTTAAATCTCAAGCATATCCCAATTAATTATCTCATTACATTTTGTTACCTTAGATAAGTATATAATAAGAACAAAATGACACGAGATGCAAATTATACTTTAGGCATACATGAGGTGGGCACAAGGTTTGAATAGGGTGTGCATTTGGCCAAATGCTGAAAACTCAAAGCTAGTCCCTACTAGTATTGGGCTTTCAGCCTTTCCAATGCCAACTTTCACTTGAAAGTTACTCTAAAATGGTTGCCAAACGGTTCAGCATTTCCCCAAGGGGTTTTGGAGGCTGAAAGCCCCTTGGGAATGCTGAACCAAACGCAACTGGTTTTAATTTGTTAGAATAGACTGTGATATCGTGAAGATACTAATCAAGAAAAGTTATTTGGGATGCCAAAGTAATGATATTGATTTATCGTCAATGACATTTGTTGTGTACTAATAGAGTGTGGCCTGTCAATGGTTATATTCATCTTATATCCAAAATCATCTAGTGAAAAGTCATGATTTGCGAATAGTCGATTCAAATACATCCCAAGAGTCATATAAGATGAAAAAAAAAATGTACTTGTTAGTGATCATGCTGATTCCATCTTAAAAATAATATATTGAAAGAACGCAACTCTTAATAGATATGAATGTTAGAATAGAGCTTTTTAGAGGCTTTATTGTATTCTAGGAGTGTTTTGCTTTCTGTTATTCTCCCACCATAGTGACTAGTGAAGGAAATAACACCTCAAAGAAAGTGATCTACATGATTTTCAAAGCTTATTTCCTCTTCCATGTGCAATTTACTTTCTCTAACATACTTTGGTGCCACCGCCATACTAACATAAATAACCTCATTTTGGAGCCACTGCTCAGGTTTTTGGCTCTTGTTATACTTAGTCCACGAGGTTACTAGTGGATTTCTAATCAGGCCATTGTTTCCTTCCTAAGATGGACTTCCTCGTGTTTGAAAAGAACAACTTTGAATCGCGAATATTGATTTTGTGCATGTTATTCGAAAGTACAAAGCCTTTTATGCTCAAAGACCATTTTAAGAAGCTACTTATGTACGGAGTAGAGCTGCCCTTTCGTTTTTCCATTTCGGGATTCTGGGTACCTCATGAATCAAAAAACATTAACAGATCATCGGAATGTATAAATGTATATACTAATGATTACCGCCAAGAAGATCTCCTCCGCTTCCTCTCGAGTGTAGGTATGATCACTTCACGGGCTCCCTTCTGCTAAAATGCAGACGTTTGCTAATTATCAAAGAAAATGTACCATGTCGAAATTAGTTAGCTAGAACAAATGCAGAACTTCATAAGGATTATAGAAAGGCAAAAAAAAAACAAAGAGTTGAAACCGGAGCTTTCTCAAATTCTTCATAAGTCAATGTTTTGGGCTCATTGTCAATGGATGAGCCCTTTTCATGCTTAGGAGCAGACGGCGACGACGGCTTTTCCATTCTTGCTTCTCAAATGAAACCTAGTGATTGGAAGACGGTGGGTACACAAAACTTTTTGTCTAGTTGAAGCTACCCTTTGCCTTTAGGGTTTGATTTATATCAATGATGGAAGGAGATGGAAGGAGATGAAGAAGGAAGCTAGTAAGTGCTATAACAGCAATTCAAGACCGTGCAGGAAGGTGGCAAACATTCATGCAAATATGCAGCAGAGCTCTGTAAACGAGGCATGGCCAAAATGAGAAAATCGCTTCTGGATTGTTGAAGGCGAGTTTCAACCTCGTCCCTTCTTGTGTCAGTGCCGTTAGCTTTGCAAGTGCGGCAGAGTTCACGTGTGAACAAACCCTAATTGACTCGATAATCAGCTACAAGAGAACAATACTAGTCTGCCAGGATTGAACACGAAGTGTTTTTAGTATGTCTAACTTTACCGTCAACCCATTTCGCGTATCTCGAAATATCGTTGCTGCACATAATTTGGCTTTAATCCTAAGACGCACTAAAGAGAATTTTCCATATCATATGTGATGTTACCAATGGGCATGCACTACAATTGATCAGGATTTTGGTATCATTATTTAACAAACTCTTTTACTATAGTCTCTTTGGTCATAACTTAATACTTGTCATACCTGTCGTTGAATATGATGAACTTTAAGACGACCATCGTGCGTAACATTGCTACTAGAATAACCGTCAACAAATATGCATATCTCGCATTTCTGTTGCTACATTTATTTTTCATTTAATACTAAAACACAATTAAGATAATTTTCCATAGCATATGTGATGTCACCAATGGGCATGCGCTTCAATTGACTATGATTGTTGGGGTTTTGGTAACATTGTTTAATGAATCCTTTTATTAGTGTATTTAGTCGTGACTCAATTCTTATTGTACCTTCCAATCATCATAGGTAATATAGCTATTCGGATTACCATCAACAGATTTGCATATCTCATGTTACTATTGCCGCATTTATTTTGCTTTTAACACTAAGACATGCTGAAGAGAATTTTCCATAGCACATGCGATTGGGAAAAATAACCAAAAAGTCCTAAATTTATTACATTTGTACCAATTCACTCTTAAATATTTCGATAAGACCAATTTAGTCATAGACCTTTTTTATATTGGTATCAATTCAGTCTGTCCAACCAATTTAGACTAGAAGTTGTTGACATGGTATGACTAGCGCTAATGTGGACATTTAAAATAATATTTTTATATTTTTATATTTTTTTAATTTTTTTGAATTTTTTTTTTCTCATTTTCCTTTTCTTTGCCTTTTTTCTTTTTTCCAGTTGCCATTGCTGGCCACTAGCCACAAGCCATGGTTGGTAAAGGCTGGCTGTGCCTAGACGAGGGCGAGCATCTGCCGTCTCGAATGGGTGATGGCCAGGCCTGACAAGCCTCACCCTAACCCTCGCCCAGGTGAGGTCGTCGAGCCTTGCCATTGCTCAAGTGAGGCACTATGGACCTCACCCTCCTCCAACCTTGGCCAGGCAAGGCGCAGCAAGACCACCCTAGCCTTGGCGAGGGGGGCCTCACCTGGTCGGTTGGCACTCGCCCTTGCTTGTGATTGGTGAGAGTGACCCAGGCGAGGCCAACCCTCGCCAACCATGACTATGGCCAATGGCTAGCCATAGTCACCGACAAAACAAAAAGGCAAAGAAAGAAGAAGGGGAAAAAAAGAAAAAAAAACCATTTAATAAATTCAAAAAATGTTAAGAGATTATTAAAAATGTCTGCGTCAGCACTAGTCATTATGCTACATAAGATGACTGGTGTTCACAACAACAATTTCTAGCCTAAATTGATTGGATTGACTAAATTAGTACCAATATGAAAATGTTTATGACTAAATTAGTCCAATTGTAAGGTTTTGGACTAAATTGATATCAATGCAATAAATTTATGACTTTTTTTTTTATACATTTCTTGCATGCGATGTGCTTGATGAGTTACAATTGACTATGATTGTCAACCTCTTTTGCTAGAGTGTGTTTGGTCATAACTTAACACTTATTGTACTTATCAATGACTGATGAATTCTGTAATGATTATTGTACGTAACATTGTTATTGGAATTGTCGTTGATGCACTCGCATATCTCGTACTAGCGTTTGCTCTATTCATTTTCCTAACAAACTAAAGAGAATTTTCCGTAACATATGTGATGATCATCAAGAGGCATGCGTTACAACCTACTGCAATGGTCTGGGTTCTTGTAATGCTGTCTAATAGACTCTTCCACTAGAGCACTGTCGATACCTAAATGTTGGCCCCGGTCATTTATTTGTATAAAAATTTAGGGATTGACCTGACCCCTAGGCAAAATTTCTGTTGCATAATTTTACATCGCATTTATTCATGTCCACATCGAATAATTTTCATCGGAGTTAACATTATAAAAGGAGGACGTATGGGTTAACATTATAAAAGGAGGTAGGAGGATATCTTCAGAGATCTCATGTCCACAATCTCGAACACTTTTCGATGATATCCACGACCACTATCGTCCCCATCACTGTCATCATCATTTCATTTCCATTTTTGATCCTCGACACTTCTTCACGGATGATGGTGCTGGCATTGGTGTTGCTCATGAGTTTTGCCTTCATCTTGCTTCATGGACGACGACGATCATTAAGCTAAGTCAAGCATGTTTTGTTAGTTTGACAGTGTGCGATTCCATTTGCCTATGCAAACTATTGTAATTGTGTTTTTGTTTATTCTCCAGATTAAGCAACCTCCTGAGGATTCACATCTTCGTCCCATTCGGCTAGCACACTCACGATCTTTTCTCTTGACAACGCCTAGCATATTCACAAGAAGTCATCGCAAGATGGAGGCTACACACCTTCACGTTTCTCAGTCACCACGCGCACATTGGCTAAGTGAAATAGAATGGGAAACTTGTAAGGGAGGAGTTTTTTTTTTTACTTTTTCTTTTTATTAACAGAAAAGCAAAGTATTACCCATCGGTTCCTTCGCCATCACGTTCTGTAGACTTCCATGGTGACCTCCTTATTATCTTCAGAGGACACAAATGAGAGAGAGAGAGAGAGAGAGAGAGAGAGAGAGAGAGAGAGCCACACTTTAGAAGCGCTTGTGTCCCTGCCGCTTCAATGCAACGTCGCTTGCGATTTCGGTGACGTTGCAGCTCTCTGTCCGCTACCATCCAACCCTGGCGAAGCCCACTGCAGGTCATTCCGGTGAGTTCGGGCCCCCCTGCAGCAATGAAACGATCTGGTGATGATCGTAGTGTCCTCCTACGTCCACGCCATCGTGCCATCCACTGCTGAAGCTCTTGCTGTCATCGCCTCATTGGCATCCTCATCGAGTTCCTAGGCGACACCAGCAAGTTTATGCTCATGCCCGGTCTACTCCCGTCTCCAGGGAGAACTAAATCTCGGCAGATCCCCTCGGAATGACAGCCCACACTACTGCATCTCCAGCTGGCCGAGCAACAACCAACAATGCGTCTAGCACTTTCAGAGTAGCCCATTGCTTTGTTTAATTCTAGCAGGTTGTCTTGGCGAACCCTGCAGTACCGTTATTCTCGGTGGAGTGCCCTGATACTCCACCGTCGCTGCTCAGTTCATCCCGGAAAGGTTCGATAGCAAGTCTACTTCTTCACGCAACCAGCCTTTTTGTGCTCCTTGCTGGATTTACACTAAACCCGCTGGCTACGCTCCTTTACATCTTGTCCTATTAGTCTCATATGCCTCTAGCTAATTCTAGTCAAGGTGAGGATGAGGTTTGTTTGAATAATTTATGGTCCCAGTACGTGATATAAGTACATGTTTTTTAAGTCGATGAATGCTAGGTCACTTTGGTTTTATTGTTTCCAGGCATCAACAAAGACATATTCGGCTTTTGAACCTTTAGACACTAAGGTCTAACCCAATAATGTCTTGCGTGGATTGTTATTTATGTTGCGATTAATTCGTACATTGTCATTGCACCTCACTGTATTGCGCATGTTTAGAATTTAGAGTACATTCATAATTTAAGTTTTTTTTTTAATATATAGTTAGGCCAACACATGTTAATTAGAATACGTAGAAACTTAGGTAATCTGTAGTTTTCATTAAAAAAAATCAATTAAAATCATGTAGATTGCACGCAGGTTTAAAATTGTTTAGTCTCATAGCATGCGTATCATTCTTGCCTGTCATTTAGTAATTAGTGCATATAAGTCAATTTCCTTTTAATATAAGACTCTACGATTTATCCTTGTTTTTGTTAAATTAGGCATGATAATAAAAAATAAAAAGAAACGGTATTGACTGCATGTTAATTAGTTAGAATTTCATGCAAAATCATCATCATAGCATGCGTGCATTTCGTCTGCATATTTTTCTAAATCATAAATGTAGTAACTTTTTGATGATGAATAATAACACATTTCTGTGTTGTGTACGTTCAGGTTCTTGAATTCTTCTTCCACAATCATTCATGGTTTTGATTATCGGATGTTATTTTATTATTTGCGCGCTCGCGTGGTGATATCTTACATATTAGTGGCATCGTATAAAAACCAATAAAAATTGAATGCAAAACATTTTTGAAACAATGAGGAAAAATACCGAAAGAGTGTTAAATTAATCTGACGTAATCAAGTTCCTACACCTATAAATTCCCGGTTCGCAAAAGTAAAATATAATCCCACATTTTACTTGGGTGTCTAATCAACCCAAACGGGGTAAGTACACTATCAATGCTAAAAGTTGTGTACGGCGCTCACTTTGGTGCCAAAAATTTCCGTCGAATCACTTAAGTGCCAAATCGGAGAAAAAATGATCACTTTGGTTCCACTGGCAAGATATTCCGACCAAAATGATAACGTGGTTTATATATATATTTAAATCGACATGGCTTTTAAACAACGTCGTTTTCTGTCCTCCTTAAGAAAACGACGTCGTTTTTCCGTCATATGTGGATGGCCTCACAAAAATGACGCCGCACAGAGCTCATATAGGGATTGAAATTAGGGTTTTTTTGTCCAATCCTCGCCCAACGCTGACCTAGCTCGCTTGGCCACCATCGCTCATCCACCATTGCTCGGCCACCGTTGCTCGGCCTCCATCGTAGTTGCTCGACTAGGTGAGCGAGGAGAGGCTGGGGTTGTTTCTCGGGCAAGAAGTGACGGGAAGAATAGGAGGCGAGGGCAGAGGAGGAGGAGGAAGAAGGGGTGTCGAAGGTAGAGAGAGCAAAGATGAGGAGGGCGAAGGAAACAAGGAGGGAGCAAATGGAGATGGTGGATTGGGCTCTGCTCAGGGAGCGGCTAAAGTGGGTCCTTCTAGAGGGGGAAGGAGAAGGAGGAGGTGAGGAGGAGGACGACAAGAGCTTGGGCTTGTCAACAATGTCGGCTGAACCGGAGGCGGAGTTAGGCTAGTGCTAGTGCTGGTGCCGCTGCTGGTGCCGCTGCTGGTGCTGGTGTTAGTGTTATTCTTCAGGGAAGAAGACAACGGGGAAGCCATGCTCTCTCTCTCTCTCTCTCTCTCTCTCTCAATTTGGGGATTTAGGGTTCTGACTTAGGGAAAGACGCCAAACGGCGTCGTTTTGTTGTTTAGATGCTGACTGTATTCTCCAGCAAGCCACGTCAGCTTCAAAAATTAATAAAAAAATACCATTGTCAGATTTCTAGTCAATCGGATTGACGTTGGCACTAAAATGATCGTTTTTCAAACTTTTTAGCACTTAAATGATCCAAAATAAACTTTTGGCACCAAAGTGAGCGCCGTATACAACTTTTGGCACCGATAATGTACTTACTCCCAACCCAAACCGATTAGTGATGGCTCCATAGGTAAGTTTAAATGCATGTTAAATTGAGTATTAAGTTGTGATTGGTAGGGCTTGGGAGGGCCGGCGCTAAACGCGAGCAATGACCTCTTGAGAGGATCCTTTGTTCCCATTTAGCAATTTATTAGCTTCCCATGGTGGTGCGCCTTTGGAAAGGTCACGACAAGCACCTTTGGTGATAATTTTATACTTAGTGTACTTGTCATTGATTATGAAGAACATCGCACCAACCATCTTATACAATGATAAATATTGGAATTATTTGCAAAGACGATCGTATGTAATGCGTACGTAGCTATTCGAATTATTGGTGTCCTTATCATCATGATACCCTACATTGCCGAAAAATTAATAAGTATAAGATTAGAGTCCAGAATATCATCTTTTATGTTAGCTCTAAACCTAAGGTTTTATGTATATTGGCACAACTGAGGATAACTGGTGTGCTTACCATGATAATGATATTGCATGAGGAAGATGCATCCGTCATGGAGAGAAGAGGGGTTCGATGGCTTTTGTATAGAAGTAAGCAATTCTCAAGAGCTTTCTTTATTCGTCGAATGACCAATGAGATCATCCAACGGCTCCTACATCAGAAGGCAGGATTGCCATTGGAAGGAGACCTCGATCTCCATGCCTTTTGTTTGTTTTTCCTTCGCCAATTGGAAAGGGAGAAAAGATGAGCCACGCCCGTTGTTCCGCTTCACCTGCATGACCTGCCTTGGCAAAGTTTTATTCAGGGATATGTTTATTAGAAGTCCATGATATTAATTAAATTTAATTAAAAATAATAAATTAAATTTATTAAATAAATAAGTAAGAGCAAAACCGGCAAACCGGCGGGGGCCTGCAGAGCCTGCACCAGAAGCGTGCTGCTGCAAAAGGGAAAGTCCAAAATTGCTTTTTTTCTTTTTAATGCAAATAGGAGCCCTTTATTTATTTTTTCGGGCTGAGCCCTAAATTGGTGAATAAGAGTAGCATGCCTGCGTGGTCAGCCTATGACGCGGTACCATGCAGCCACCACCGTGCAAGTGGACTTCTTCTTCACATTTAAACCGTCAAGAGGAGAGAGAGAGAGAGTAATTAATGCACCGACAGACAGAGTCAAAGGACATTGGCCAGAGTTACTCGATTTAATTTGGTCTTGTTAGCCCACATGTTCAAACTTGAGACATATTTTTTAATACTTACTTTGAAAGGAGCAATGAGGAACGACAACTCTCCAAAAGAGTGCTCGCCTGCATCAGAAAGCAGGGTTTCCATCGGACGGAGACCTTAATCTCGATGCCCTTTATTTGCTCTTCCTTGGCCAATGGAAAAGTGGGGAAAAGATCAGCAACGCCCGTTGTTCTGCTTCACCTGCTGCATGACCTGCCCTTGCAACGTTTTATTTGAAGAGAAATGCAAAAGAACAGGGAACGAAGGGGAAAAACTCTTTGCACCTTACTTGAGATTGCGCCCCCATCGCATCAATCCAAAGTTCATTCGATTCTATAGTTACAGAGAGAGTTTTGAGAAAAAGGTTTCTCTCTCTCCTTTCTCTAGCACCATGACGCATTCGGTCGAAAATGACATCCGTGAAGATATCTTTGCTATAGCGACAGGAAATAATAAGGAGAAAACTAAATAAAAGTCAAGCAAGTTACCTCGTTTTTTATTATATTCAGACCTCCATATAAACCCCAAAATGCCACATCTCCTCCACAATTTCTCGTGCATCTTCTTCTTTCTCGACCATTCTTGACCCTAAAGCGGTTCCCGCGCCCGGGGGATTTTCGTTGTTTTCGCAAACAACCGCTCGAGAAGAAAAGAAGAAAAATGGCCACGTCCACTCTGCATACCGTGTTCGGCATTTTTGGTGGGTTCGCGTTTTCTCGTGAACTCGGCCTTCCTTTTAGGAATTTGTACTAGTTTGTATTCTTACTTTTGCATTTCACAAGTTGATGAATCTCTCTCTCTCTCTCTCTCTCTCTCTCTCTCTCTCTCTCTGGTTCTGTTCGTTTACAGGAAACATCACTGCTTTGTTCCTCTTCTTGGCGCCGATGTGAGTAACTCCTTCAAATCGCAGAAAACATCAAGTCTTTCATTGTTGGGCAGAGAATATGTCGTTCTTTCTTCTTTTCTTGAACTTTGTGTATTAGGGGTGAGCATGTTTCTAGAGTATAACCCGAAATTGGAGAACCTGTTTCAACGGATAAATTTCCAGTTCTAGGCAGATGAAACTTGGAACCTAACCTAGAACCTGAAACATGAAACCTAAAACGTAGAATCTAAAACAAGTTTTTATATTTTATTGGTCTATATTTTTGTGCGATCCAGCAATATTTCATAGAGTCCGATGATCAGTGTATAATTCAAAACTACTAGTCTGAACTTTCATCTTATGACCGACACTTTTACTTTATTAATATTTTATATTATTTATGTATCTAAATATAAGTCGTGATTAATGGATTTTAGCAGCAAGTAATGGTCATCAGAGGTAATGATTCACCGCAATTAATAATAAAAGTGGAATCGAGTAGAACTTGGAGTCGACCTTAGAATCTATAATAGGATAAGTTCAAGGTTACAAAGTATGCATGGGAGGTTCCAAGTTTCAAAAAATATAAACTTATTTAAATGAGTAGGTTTTAGGTTCCAGATGGAAATTGCTCGACCCTACTTTGTATGCAAATATTTGCTTAAACTTCGTTACAGAACTAGAATTGGGAAGGACTTCTTTCTTTCTAAATTGAATTTCAAAAGTTCATATTGGAACCTTTTGCTCTTTTAATGACTTTCCTTCTTCCTTTCTTTCGGGTTCATTCAATCGATAGCAATGATCAAATTGTTGTGGGTGGTGATGATGCAGAATAACATTCATAAGGATATATAAGAGCAAGTCTACAGAGAAGTTCTCAGGGATTCCCTATGTCATGACCCTTCTTAACTGCTTGCTTTCTGCTTGGTAATTCTTCTCGTGTCCTTCCCTTTCTTCTACCAACTTTCCTTCCACTTTCTCTGTTTTATATTGTACCGACTCTAGTCATTTTAACTTATTGCATCTTGGGTGCCATTTATGGTAGAAGTTACTTGTGAATTGGGATGGGTCCGCCATGCATCTGCAGTCGGTTGCAGGTGGAGCCACGCAATTATCGAGCGACGATATTGCCCTTAGGTTTTGGATTTTCGCCTCATGCCCCCTGTTTGTATTCAATTATATAATGCAATGATAACTTCTTTTTGAACTAGAACCTTGTAGAGCATGTAGCCGTCTCACGTTATGCATCTCTAGAACTTATTTTCTTCCCTACAGTTAAAATCTGGTGCAAGCGGAAGTGTCCATCCATCATTTATCTAGACTTCGAATGTTTTGAGCGAAATGAAAAAGGAATTTGAGTTTTTAACTCCTCAATATGGTGGGTTTTACAAATCCTCCATGTTCACTTGCTGACATGATGCGATCGATTGATTTGCAGGTATGGCCTCCCATTCGTGTCGCCGAATAACATGTTGGTGTCGACGGTCAATGGCACCGGTGCCGCGATTGAGGTCGTGTATGTCGTGTTTTTTCTCTTCTTCGCCCCCAGGAAGGAGAAGGCCAAGATCTTCGGCCTCTTCATGCTTGTGCTCACCCTGTTCGCCGCCATCGCCTTGGTGTCTCTCTTGGCTCTCCACGGTGACAAGAGGAAGCTCTTTTGTGGCGTCGCCGCCAGTGTCTTCTCCATCATCATGTATGCTTCGCCCCTATCAATCATGGTAAGCTCTAGCATCATGTGACACTACCCCATTTAAATCGTCGACCATTGTTTTCATGGTCGATCGAAAAATTTGGATACCGATTAAGATAATTTCATAAACTAGTTTTCTTGTACTTAGAATAATTTAAAGAGATGTGAACGATAGATGAACCAATTCCAGCGGAGAAAATAAAGATCAATTTATGCACAAAACATGTGGAGAAAACTATATGTTTTTGTTTTGTCTAGAATGAAAGAGGCTCCACAAAAATTCCAAAAATTCTGATTCTCAAGCTATAATAAGCTGATTCAACGGATTCTCTCCGCTTATGTTGTGACGTGCAGCGGCTGGTGATCAAGACGAAAAGCGTGGAGTACATGCCCTTCTTCTTGTCCCTGTTCGTCTTCTTATGTGGCACTTCCTGGTTCCTGTTTGGCCTCCTTGGCCATGATATCTTCGTCTTTGTAAGCGGTTCATATTTTCCCTTTGCCCATTTTCTTTAGGCCGTTCACTGTTTTTTTTTTTTTTTTTTTTTTGCCAAAATCTATTTCATTGTAGATGCCGGCAATTGAGAAATTTCTTGACTGAGTAGAAATTACTTTTTTCCTCATGCATAATAATAAAATATTGTTAAAATTGTCCATATCAGTATTGGCCGAACAACTAGCATCCATGCTAGCGCCGGTTGATCAAAATAATTAGATAGACTGAATTGACACAATTACAATAAGTTTTAGATTTTGTTTATAATTTTCCATAGATTAGCTGATCGTTTCCAAATTATAATGAATTTGAGGATTTTTGGTGGTGGGATTTTGGCAGTTACCCAATGGGTTTGGATGTGGGCTTGGGGCAGCGCAGCTGATTTTGTACTTCATTTATCGTAACTACAAAGGCCAGCCCGATAATAGAGTGCACGACGCCGTCTGGTCTGCGGAGGTGAAGGTCGAGACGGAGAAAGATGCCGACCAAGACCCAGCCAAGCATCAGCCCGATTTGATGAACAAACAAGCAGATGAGCAGGTTTAGATAGATATGTCATTGGTGACATCGTCTTTTTAACACTCGCATCACATGACTCTGTTGTGCACTTAAACCGAAACCCCCTTTCTAGAGTTGCACTAGCTCAATTCTGGTGGTCTACAAATGTATAGACTACTTATTGGCTATATCTATCTGTTTGTCTCCAAAATATTTCGTTTATCAATGTCAAAGAATCAATTGTCACTTTCACACTGCTCTAGCCTTGTTGAAGGATGAAAAGTTTCCTTTATCAATCTCAAAGAATCAATTGTCGCTTTCACTGTGCTCTATTCCTGTTGAAGGACAATTAATGCCAAGAAAGTATCATGAAAGTTCAATGGGTGCAGAAGATAAACTCATCAGTGCACTCGCTACCCTGTCCCTCATACGTTTCTCTATCGATTGCACTTGGCTCCCAGAATAGCATCACTCGAAGAGCTTGATTCAGCTATCAGAAGCTGATGCTCACAATCCGCAATTGCTACTGACGTGAATCCAATACTCAAACCTCGCTCGCATTACAGGACCTAGTTGTACAGTTGAATTGAACCCCATGTAGAAGAATCTCACCAGCTCAATTCAGCGTGCAAAACACGTAGAATTTACTTTTTAATCTCAAGCATATCCCAATAAATTATATCATTACATTTTGTTAAGTACATAATGAAGAATTGAATGACATGAGATGTAAAGTATACTTTAGGCGCACACGAGATGGGCATCGCACGGGGTGTGCATCGGGTGCGATTGATAGTTGACAACAAACGGGTAGGTCACTGGTGCCCAATCAAGTCCATGTACATCATGATTTTCCTCACCTCTGCCCGGAGAAGGCCAAAATCCTGGGCCTCCTCATGTTCATGCTCACCAGGTTCGCTGTCGTCGCCTTCGTGTTCCTCTTTGCTCTCCACGGCAACACAAGCAAGCTCTTCTGTGGTGACGCCACCACCATCTTCTCCATCGCTCTACAGAAGACGCCACTGCTCTTTTCCTCTATTCCTCTTCTTGTCGCCAAAGTGAGTATTGTCGTTCATCTCATAAAAAAATAAAAACTTAGGGATCAATATCACCCCTTAATAAAAAAAAAATTAAAAAATATTCATATCCCATGGGCCTTTGCATTGCATTTAGGCATTATGAGCATTTTTCTTAATTATGTTTCTGCTAGCAAGTTTCACCGGTCTGGTCGTGATTTTTGAAAAGCAATATCACATGGAGATCTTGAGAATTTAGCCACGAAAGGGTAAATGGGAACTTTCTTCTATTTAGAATTCGGCCGAGAAACGACACGCGCAGTTTCCACAAACGTTTGGCACGTGCGCTAGGTTGTGATTCTCGTTTTCGAGTTGACTCTGCTCATCGGTTTGTGGTGGGATTCGATTTCATGGTGCAATCGATGAAATCTGGAGATTTTGGAGCGGATTATGGGGCTGCATCGTGCGGCAGCAACAAGCTTCCAGGGAAGCTTGAGACCGTCGAGGATCCGCTGGAAGAGGAACACCGGCCGCTCGATAAGCAATCTAGGGACTCGTCCAGTTTGGAGCAGCTATGGAGTGCGGGTGCCAAAATCCACTCGATGAGCCAAGCCCTTTGGGTTTGAGATTAAGAGCAACAATCTTGTTCGCGAGACATATAAATATGGAGTAACGCTTCCTCTGATACAACTGACAAGATAAAGGCTTTCCCAGCTTCGCTCACGAGGATTGGTTGATGCTGCTGCATTTTTTTTTTTTTCTTTTGAGATTTCTTCCAATTTATTGATCATTGTCCTAAGTTTTGATCTGGAAAAGAGTTTGTTTTTACATTACGAATGGTATCTTACCAATGCAGCTGTCATACATGCTGCGGTATAATCATTTCTAACACGGTATAAATATTGACCAGAATGGGAAGCTATCGAGAAGGCTTGAAGTCCTATTCGGCAGCTGTGGTGGGTCTCAACTGCGATGAGGATGCTCCAAGTGAATTCACGGAGTGTGCATCTTTCAACTCGAAAGTTGATACGACTTCTTTATCTGGATTCTCATCGGGCAACATTACTTTGCTGTTCGTGGCTTTCATGTCATTTCTAATGCTTTGTTTGTAGTTAAGTAGTCATTCTAGTCTGGTTTGGTTTACTTAATTATTCCCGTTTCAAATGCGGAATCTTATTTGACACTCCAACAGTAATAAGTCATTACTTTCAATTACAAATTTTCCAGCAGAAATTGAATATGAGAAAGGGTAACTTTAATTTTCGAAAAATCGTGTGAAACAATTTATGTATAATTTTTTATTTTAAAGGTTGTAACCCTTTTATAGATTTCACTTTGTGAGAAGATAGTGACTTTTGTCGCTAAGTATTTTATTAGTATTTTTTGTTTTCGAAACTTCCAACTCACAATAATTTTATAATTAATTTGTTCCCGCGCATTATCTATGCAATCCGCCGTATATAAAATATAAATTTGTACAGGACCAAAGAGCATTTGTTGGTTGTTGCAATACACTTGACATATACAATAATGTGCTAAGGAAACAAAACTTTCTGAATAATGACCATTTTCTTGGTGAACAAAAATCTCCATATAAGCAAATCGTTAGCGCACATCTCAGAGCAATAGATTTAAACACCATGATGGCTGCTTTTACTATGGAATCGACAGATTCGATCAAATGATAGTTTTAGGAGAAAGCTAAATAGCTCATTGGCAGGCCTTCGCTACAATGAATTGACTGGTGGTATGTCATTGTACTGATTAAGCAGCGACTTTGTCTTTACCGCTTTCACATTTGCCACAGCCGACTTCAGTGCTCGAGCTCCCCTCCTCCGTCGTCATTCCCTGTGCATGTATATAAGCAAAAGGAGATTAGTAATCCTCTTCAACGCAAACACGACCGACGAGTTGATTATGGAAACCTCGCCCAGTATGGAAAACATCAGCAAAAGCGAGAAGCGTATCTTGACGAGTTAAAGAAAATCGTACTTCACCGGGGACGGGAGATGACCGATTGTTACAGGTAACAGAAGTAACTTTATTACCCATTATCAAATGAGTAACCCATCGTTGTTACAGGTACAGAAGCGAAAGGAAGGATTGATAACTGATGGTATGAATTTTTTTGTTTGATCTGATGTAAACCATCTTCCGTTCAAACACGAGCTAAAGAAATAAACAGAAGAAGAAGAAGAAAGAGACAGCATAATGAGATCAACGCTCACCGCGCTTTGACCGCCCCTACTGATGAAAGCTTCTGCAGCTTCCTGAAGATGAATAGGCTCCTTGTTAGTGTATATGAAAATGAGCATTACGTAACAGATCGCACGCACGCACAAACACATTCTCAGAAACAGAGAAAGGACAAAAAAGAAGAAGAAATTAACAGCTTCCCAACATATATGGTGGATAAATGTGTATGTGAACACATGTGAGGACAAAGGAGACATACTCTGGCCTTGGCCAGCTCTTCCTTCGTGAGTGTGCGTGGCTCGGAATCGATGGGCAGTTTTCTCTCGGGCTGGGTAGAGAGTTTTTGGGTCTCCATAGTAGAGAGAAGTATGTATTAGTTTTTTTTTGGTTGAACAAAGTACTAGATCAGAATGAGAGAGGAGAGTAGGGTTTATGTAAAAAAAACTAGAGATGGAGATGACATTAACTGCGAGATTGAAGAAGAAGGAGAAGAAGAGAGAAAGAGAGACAGAGAGAACGTGGAAACCATGAGGAGATGGCAGGAGAACAAGAGCACTTGGCAATGCAGTTGATTGACTGTCCTTGGGAAGTTACGTTGTGAGCTGTCTTTTTTGGCATGTTGTCACTGATTGTGGTCGACGCGTTTGACCAATTTAGGGAGGACCTTAATTTCGAGATTTTGGAAATGAGAGGCTATTTCGAGTGATAATTGATGCTCACAAATCCCATGAGCAGAGCACAGTTTCCGACCATCGTACTTACCGTCAAGCAAGCTGAATTTGATCGAATTCGGTATCGGATCAACTTAATTAGAAAATAGAAAAATTATATAAACGGGGAAAAATTGTTCAAAAAATCCTAAACCTATTACACTTTTACCAATTCAGTCTTAAATATTTCGATTTTGTTAGTTCAATTATAAATCTTTTTGCTTCTTGCTAATTAAATTAATCCAGCCAATTTTGGCTAGAAATTTCTAACATAGCCGATTAACGCTCATGTGTCACTTTTTAATAATATTTTAATAATTTTTGAATTTTCAATTTTTTTCCCTTTTGGGAGAGAGGGGGGTGGGGTGGAGGGTTAGGGCCAATGAGGGTTACTGGCCAACTCTCGCTAGCCACATGCAAGGGCCAACCGACCCTTGCCGTCCTTGGGCGAGGGTATTGCCGCACTCGCTAGCCCTGAGAGAGGGCAACAACACCCTTGCTCGCAAAAGCGAGGGCTCATGAGCCCTTGCCCAGAATTGGTGAGGGCCGCGACACCCTCTTCGAATCTGGCCAAGTGAGGGCAGCGACTTAGCTCATGGCCATCATCGCCCTCACTTGGCCAAGCTAGGTGTCATGGCCCTCGTCTAGGGCTAATGAGGGCAACAACGCCCTTGCCCAAGGCCAGCAAGGGCCAATCGACCCTCGACTGTGGCCAACGAGGGTCGACCAACAACCCTTGCCGACCAACCCTCACCGGCGTCACGTCAACGCTGGCTAGTCACGTTAGCAATTTCCAATTAAAATTGGCAAGAAGTACAAAGGTTTAAGATTGAATTGGTAAAATTGAAAGATTTAGAATTAAATTAACAAAAGTACAATAAATTTAGGACTTTTTGAACAATTTTCCCATATAACAGGCCCATGAACATTGGCCCAATATACAATGATCCTAAATTTTTAATTTGTTCAATGGTGTCCATAAACTTTAGTCCCATGTGCAATATCATCCATGAACTTTTAATTTTTTGATTAATTTAAACCATGAACTTTCCATACATTTTCAATTTAGTCAGTGTAATACGTGTAAATATTCAATGTCCTCCATGAACTTGAACTAATAGAAGAATGTCATTAGATATTTTCATATAGTCTAGTGATTAGATTGAACATTCACATTAAACAAATTGAAAGTTCAAGGATAACATTACATATTGGATTAAATTTTAAGGACCATATCAAACAAATTAAAAGTTCGGAAACCACATTACACATTAGGCCAACGTGTATGGACCATTTGTGTAGTTATCTCATTACAAATAGTTTGAAAGTCCAAATACATTTATTATATAATTTAAAAGTATAGGACTTGATTAGAGAAAACATGAAAGTATAGAAACAAAAAATAGAATCTTCCCTCATATGTTCATTTCACGTTAGTATTTATTTTTTATGATATTGTATTTGATTCTTCACATATATTTATACACATCATTTATTCTCTGGATCTATTTAAGAAAACAATGATGGAATCTCTACTTTTTACATGCAGCACTCACAAACAAACGAATAACAGATTTTCCACGCAAAACAAATTTACCATGGATACGAGAATGGTTTTCCTTATGCATTTCACGTGCTGGCGCACGTGAATCACGCCCTGGTGGCAACTCTTGACAAGATGGACGATATGACCAGCGCACAATCGAAGTTTAATTTGTTGACATAAGAAAGCAGATAAAAATTGATATACTTCCATCTATTTTAACACAAGATAATTGATAATCACATTGGTTAATAGAAGGAAAAAACACAAACGATTAATACAAATATGATGATACGATATGGATAATTGGCCTTATAGACAAAACGATAGAGAGATCAACATATGATGAGGATAAAAGCATGCTATCCATATTGCTACATATCCGATGGTAAACATAAATATAACTCCACAATATTCGCCACATTCTCTTAGGAATGTGCTACGAAAATGAAGTTCATATCATACATTATTACAAGACAACTATGATATTGATAATGGATAGAAGCAGCACGATGGCATCTTTTCGAGATGACACTAGGGTTTCTTTACTTCATTGATGTCATCGGCTTCATCATCATCTTCGTCTTTAATGGCCATGGAGTCGAACTTCGCGTTCACTGCACTTCCAACCGGTTTTAATCCCTGCAAGTACAGCCTCTGAGTTAAATGTACCTTAAGAAGTAGCCTTCCGAAAACACATAACCGCTGCTCATTAAAACCAGCCTTCATGATCACAAATTAGATCTCATGGATCTAATCTCAATAGTATCTCACAGATTGGCTTGTCTACCTACGCCATAAACTTTCAAGCCAACGAGATAGGGCAAACATTTTGTGTCATACATTGTGAAAAGAATATTGCTACTACCAAAGATTAAGATTATCGCGAATATATACTTCGGGTATAGATTATGTGGCAGATCCTTGTCGAGTACACAACATGGGTTTAATTTGTTGGAGTAGATTGTAATATGGTGAAGATATTAATCAAGAAAACTTATTTGAGATGTTAAAGTAATGATATCAAATTATCAAGAATGACAACTGTTGTGCACTGAAAGAGTGGCTTTTCAATGATTATATTCATAATCATCTAATGAAAAGTCGCGATCTAGGAATAGTCAGTTTAATTACATCCCAAGAGTCATGTAAGATGGAAAAAAAATGATTGTCAATGATCACGTTGATTCTATCTTAAAAATCACATATTTAAAGAACGTAACTCTTAATTGATATGAATGTTGGAGTATAGCTTTTTAGAGGCTTTGTTGTATCGTGGTAGTGTTTTACTTTCTTTTATTCTCCTGCCATAGTGACTATTGAGGGCAATATAACACCTTTAAAAAAGTGATCTATATGCTTCAGAGCCAATTTTCGCTTCCACGAGCAACCGCCACTATACTAACATAAACAACCTCATTTCGAAGCCATTATACAGGTTTTTTGGCTCTTATTTTACCTAGTACACAAGGTGATTAGTGGATCTTTCATTAGGCCTCTGTTTCCTTCCTAAGATGGACTTCCTCGTGTTTGAAAAGAAGAACTTTGAATCGCCAATATTGATTTTGTGCATGTTACCCAAAAGTACAAAGCCTTTTTATGCATAAAGACCATTTTAAGAAGTTCATTATGCATGGAGTAGAGTTGCCTTTTTGTTTTTCCATCTCAGAATTCTGGGTACCTGATGAATTGAGAAACATTAACAGATCATCGGAATGTATAAGATGTATATAACGATGATTACCACCAAGAAGATCTTCTCTGCTTCCTCTCGAGTGTGGGTTTTGATCACTTCAAGTGCTCCCTTCTGCTAAAATGCAGACGTTCGCTAATTGTCATAGAAAATGTACCATGCAGAAACTATCTCTAGCTAGAACAAATGCAGAACTTCATAAAGATTAAAAAATAAAGAGTCGAACCAGGGCTTTCTCAAATTCTTCATAAGTCAATGTCTTGGGCTCATTTTCAATGGATGAGCTCCTTTCATGCTTAGGAGCAGATGGCAACGATGGCTTTTCCATTCTTGATTCTCAAATGAAACCTAAAAATTGGAAGATAGTTGAAGCTAGTCTCTGCCTTTGGGGTTTGATTTATATCAATGACGGAAGAAGAACATGAAGAAGGAAGCTAGTAAGCGTTGTAACAGAGTTCAAGATCGTGCCGGAACGTGGCAAACATTCATGCAAATATGCAGCAGAGCTCTGTAAACGAGGCGTGGCCAAAATGAGAAAATCGCTTGTGGATTGTGGAAGGCGAGTCTGGACCTCGTCTCTTCTTGTGTCAGTGCCGTTACCTTTGCGAGGGAGGCGGGCTTCTTGTGTTAACAAAACCCTAATCGACTCGATAATTAGCAACAAGAGAACAATAGTCGTCTACTAGGATTGAACAGGGAAGTGTTTTAAGCATCTCTAATTTTACCGTGAGCACATTTTGCGTATCTTGTATTATCGTTGCTGCATTCATTTTGCTTTTAACCTAGGACACGCTGAAGAGAGTTTTCCGTAGCATTTGTGATGTTACCAATTAGCATGCACTACAATCGATGCTAAACATTAGGGTTTTGGTAACGCCATTTAACGAACCCTTTTATTAGAGTATGTTGGTCATAACTTAATACTTATTGTACTTGTCGTTGACTATGGTGAATTTTGTGGCCATCATCGTACGTAATATAGCTACTAGAATAACCGTCAACGCCTCTGTGTATCTTGTATTACCATTGTTACATTTATTCTACATTTAACACTAAGACACACTGAAGATAATTTTCCATAGGAGTGTGATGTAACCGATGGGCATGCGCTTCAATCAACTATGACTGTCGGGATTTTGGTAACGTTGTTTAACAAATCTTTCGATTAGTGATTTTGGTCATGACTTCATACTTATTGTACCTACCAATCATCATAGGTAATATAGCATATCTCATATTGCAGCATTTATTTTGCTATTAACGCTAAGACATGATGAAGAGAATTTTCCAAAGCGTATGCGATGTCACTAATGGGTTATAATCGACTATGATCACTAGGGTTTTGGTGATGTTGTTTAACGACCTCTTTTACCAGAGTGATCTTGGTCATAACTAAATATTAATTATACCTATTGTTGACCTTAATAAACTTTGCAATGATCATCGTATGTAATATAATTGTTGGAATTACTGTCAACGCACTTGCGTATCCTGTTTGTAACATTCATTTTGGTTTCAACACTAAGACAAACTGAAGAGAATTTTCTATAGCATACATGATGATCATTGAGGGGCATGCATTATGACCTACTATGATCGTTAGGATTCTGGTACTTGTTGTCTAACTCTTTCGCTAGAGTATATATGGTGAAAACTCAATACTTATTGTACTTGTCATCGACTATAATGAACTTCGTGCCAATCATCTTATATAATAATTACTATTGGAATTATTCGCAAAGGTGAACGTACGTAAAGCAAACGTAGCTGTTCTAATTATTCGCATCCTTATTGTTGTTACAAATAAATCTTGAGGCCGCGGCTTCCAATTGCCAAAATTGTCTCGAATGGTAAAGCAAAAATTCAATGATTTTTATAAGATTGGAGATCCAGAATGTCATATTTTATGTTAGCTCTGGACCTAAGCTTTTATATGTATTGGCGCGATTGACGATAACTGGTATGCTCACCATGATGATGAAATTGCATGAGGAAGACGCGTCCCTCCCTCGTGAAGAGTGGGTTTGATGGCTTTTGTACTGAAGTTGGCATTTCTTGTAAGTTGTGAGCTTTCACTATTGAGACTTTTCATTGAATGACCAATGAGATCATCGAACGGCTCCGGACTCTCTTCTAAAAGGATCATATGATTTTATGGGACTTTAAAGACCGCTTGATTACGTTTATTCGTAATTCTCTCGTGGAATGACCAATGAGATCATCGAACCGCCGAACTCTGTCGTTGGTATTCGGGCCCCGCCACCAATAACCCGGTGGTAATCGACTACCGGCCGCCCGTTTCCATTTGCTGTCGCCGGAGAGGAGTATTGTTTCGTTGAATCCAAATTCTTTTTGCAATCCAAACAATTGGATGGGAGAATTCATTTGAGAATTCCTTGTCGTGGAATCAAACGAGGCCTAATTGCAAACCAGCACCTGTTGATTGATTACTCGGAATAATGAATTTTGTAAGGATGTATTAGCTTCCCTTCGGTCTCCCGTGAGATTGAAAAGTATTTTTTTATTGTCTTGTCAAATTTATTCCTGAACTTTAGAGCTCTTTCACGGCCTACCTAGGGAAATCCTATAAATTCACAAACCCGCTTATTCGGAGAAAAGGAGTTTAGAACTTCCTACCTCCCAATTGCCACGCGTGGACGGTGGCCACTAAGACAAGCCCTCAATGGTTAGATTGAAAAATAATTCAATTAGACAATTAGGCCACCACTTATTGACAATCGCTTGGTGGTACTCTCTAAAGCTCAGATGAGGAATTCCGATTCTCTCTTCTTTCTCTTTTGAGTTTTAAATACTTAGTGTCCCTTGTATACTAATTTAAACATCGGATCCAAGAATCCGAACGCTTTAACCCTTGCCAATGCGCACAGGTCCTTTTCTTTCTCAGAATGCTTCGACAAATCCCTCAAGATCGGATAGCACATCAACATAGTTGATTATCGACAATCGATCGATGATAATCTCTAAAGCTCAAATAAGGGATCACCATTTTCGGTTCTTCCTCTTTTAAGCTTTAAATACATGGTGTCCCCAGTATACTAATATAAACATCGATTTACAGCAATCCGAACGCTTTAACCCTTGTCAGTGCCCGTAGGTCCATTTCTTTGGCAAAAAGGTTTGACAGATCCCTCAAATTAGATGGCGCATCAACATAGTCGACCACCAACAATTGCTCGATGATAATCTCTAAAGCTCAAATAAGGGATTCCCATTCTCTCTTCTACCTCTTTTAAGTTTTAAGTACTTGGTGTCCTTTGGATACTAATTTAAACATCGGATACAAGATTCTGAACGCTTTAACCCTTGCCAGTGCGCGCAGGTCCATTTGTTTGGCGGAAAGCTTCGACAGATCCCTCAAGATCAGATGGGGTGTCAACATAGTCTACTAGAAACGCGATGCCGCTAAAAGCTTAAGTAAAGGTCAGCCACGTTAAACAAGATTAACTCGGAATTCAAGTAATCACGAAAAGAATTTGGTTTCTGGTGGGCCTTTGGTGCATAGTGGCTATATAAAAAAATCAAGATAGAGCAACATATTTATATATATATATATATAAAAAAATTAAAGGCAAAGTTTAGGGAAATTTAAAAAAAAAAAAAAAAAAAAAAAAAAAAAAAAAAAAAAAAAGACCACAAGTGCCCTCATTTTCTTAAATAAAGACCTAAAGTGGATCTTATTTCAAACAACAGCCTGAAGTGGCCATGGTTATTTTAAATAAGGGTCTTACCTCACTGGTCACCAGCTAGCTAAATTTTCCAATCGGTCAAAGGCATTTTCATCCAAATTTTCTTTTCTTCTTTTCCATGTCGGCCGACGGCCACTGGCAAAGGTCGACGAGGGCTCGATAACCCTCACCAGCCGCTGGGAAGGGCCAATGAGGACTTACAAGTTCTCACCGACCGCAAGAGAGGCCACCCTGACCACATCTGGCTAGGGTCGACCTTACTTAGGGCCCGCGAGGGCTCAACGACCATCATCGGTAGCAAGCAAGGGCTATCGAGCCCTCACTAGCCACAAGCAAGGGCTTGTAGCCTGACCCTCGCTAGATCTAGGGAGGGTGACCTCGCTTGCGGCCGGTGAGGGCCATCAAGCCCTCGCTGGTCTCATGCGAGTACTTGCAAACCCTCACCTGGGACCGCCTCACTGACAGCCGCAAGGGGTGGCCTCCCCAAAGCGAGGGTCGCCTCGCCGATTAAGCGAGGGTGACCCTTACCGGATTGAGCAAGGGCGACCCTTGCCTAGCCTTCTACGAGCATCACTGATGCCCGACCGGCCATCAACAAAGAAGGAATAAGAACCAGAAAAAAGGAAAAAAGGGAAAATGATGAAAATGTCCTTAATTACCAGAAAGTTAGATCCTTATTTGAAATAAACAATACCACGTCGAGTCCTTATTTAAAAATAAAATCGGGATCAATGATTGGACCATGCAAACTAAAAACACCTTCCATATCCTTATTTGAGAAAGTGATAGCACTTTAGACCCTTATTTGAAATAAGGTTCATTTTATACTCTTATTTGAGAAAATGAAGACACTTTGAGTCCTTTTTTGAAATTTTCCCGCAAAGTTTAGTAGCCACGAAAATAATTATTGCAAGTTTCATAAAACTATCATTTATAATTGGAAAAAAGTCATAAAGAACCCCAAACTTTACCAACTATGATATATTTATTCTAAACTTTTTTTATGACACCCAAAACTCTAAACTTGTACTTGTGTGATACATTAACCCAAACTTTTTATGCAATACCAAAAACCCAAACTTATACTTGTGTAACATCAATAATCTTAAACTTTTATTTTGGAACACAAAAAACCCAAAATTTATTCATATGACACATTTATTTTAAAATTTTGGTGTCATTAAAAAAAATTAGAATTTGGGTGTTACCAAAAAAAAAAAAATAATTGAGATTTTTCGTGTTACAAAACAAAAGTTTAGAGTAAATATGTTACACTTATGTCATATAAATAAAAGTTTGAGATTTTTTGTATCACAAAAAAATTTAAGGTAAATATATTACAGTAAAATTTGAGGCTTTTTTTGGGTTTTTCTCATTATAAAAATCAAAAAGAGGGGGATAGAAAAAGGAAAGAAAATAAAAAGAATCTGAAAATGAAACGAAACCCTTATCCCTCATTCGGCGGGCGCCAACAATTTTGTCCTTCCTCAGCCCTCCTCATCCATCGAACGGAAACCGGCGGCCAAGCGGGCGGCTCACAAGCGAGATCGAGATTCCTCTAAGGTACGCGCGAGGCAGAGGATCGCAGCTCGAGCGCGTCGGTCGGGTATGATCACATAGGTACCTAGAGAGAGAGAGTGGGAGAGAGCTTTTCAGAATCTTCCATAGAAAAGAAGAGCACGCAAGAGGTCTGGTCAGATCAGGGCTGTCCAGCTGGATTGATATAAATTAATTAATAAATTCGATAATTTACAATAAATATGAGAAAATCATTATAATTTGATGTTATCATCGGGAATTTTGTCAATTAACCGATTAGATCTCACAATTAATGATAATAACTATGACAAATTTACTCTAAACTATTTTTTTATCATGAAAATCCCTAAACTGATACACATGTAACAAATTTACCCTGACTAACCATAAAAAACCTTAAACTAGTACATTTATGACAAATTTACCCCAAATTAATTTATTCAACCGCAAAAAACCTTAAATTGATAGATTTGTGACAAATACACCCTCCGATAAATTGAATTAATAACACAAAAAAATCTCAAAAATTATAAACTGTGACAAACGGAGTGTAAAATCTCAAATTTGTATAATTAACAAAGGGTAAATTTGTCATAAGTGTAATTTATCAAAAGTATACCAGTTTGAGGTTTTTGTAGTCAAAAAAATAATTTGGGATAAATTTGTCACATGTGTACCAATTTAAGATTTTTCGGGATATTAACCATTTAATATATTAATCTTTTTTTTTCCAATGATAAGTACATCAAAAGTCCTAAAACTAATCACAAAAGTATAATTTAGTCCTAAATTTATCATGAAGGTGCAACTAAATCCAAAAAATTTAAAAAATGCAATCAAGTCCCAAAATTTGATCCAATGGAGTCCTTATTTTAAGGACTTGATTATACTTTTATAATAAATTTTAGAATTTGATTGTATTTTTTAAAAAATTTACTACTCAATTGTGTTTTCATGACAAATTTTAGGAATATATTGTATTTCTTGAAAGTTTTATAACTTAATTATATTGAATTACTTGTCTCGAATTAAAAAAAAAAAAAAAAAAAAAAAAAAAAAAAAAAAAAAAGAAGAAGAAGGAGAGGAGGATTTTATTTTTTTTTTTGGTCGAAAGGAGGAGGATTAATCATTTGATAAATGGGTCTTGGGTATGACGTGCAAAAAGTTTCCCGTGCCCCCTCTCCGGGTCTCGCCCCTCCTCCCCGTCCTGTTCATAACGCCTAACGGCGCTTCCTCCATCTCCGTCAAGCCAACAGAACGGGGATTGCATGCCATGCCATGCCATGACATGCCAGGATGTGATGTGGCATGGCGCATGTATGTATGGATGGATGGATGGATGGATGATGTCGGCGTGATGTGACGCATCCCGTGACGCAGGATATGCTGGCTTAGTTATCTCTGCTCTCTATGCATTCTGCGCGTTGATGAGTGACAGCACGCATTTCTAAGCCACGTGGCGACGCATCAAGGGAAAGGAAAAAAAGGGGAAACGCCTTGTTTGGTTTTGGCGTATACTAATGATTTGAAAAGAATATCTTTTTAACATTAATCGTTTATTAGATACGAATTGATGAAAAATGTTTTATCCCGTGAAAACATAAATTATTACCAATTTATTAAGTAATTATTTCGAACGATATAAAAAATCAAAAGAAGATTATTTTATGAAATATTCATTTTTTAAAATAAATGGAATTTTATTATGATTTATCTAAAACTCACGTGAATTATTAAGAGATGATAGGATGAACTCGATAAGACATGACAGGGTTCTCAATACATTTATGTGATGTTTAGCTTCAGTAAATATGATTAAATTGATTTATCAAAATGGGTCTCTGCGACATTTCAACCGAAGCTTGCTCTTGCTGACATTTCATCGGACGGACAAAAATGGCCGAAAAAGATCAAATTTCGAGCAACTTTTGCTATTTATGGATACCAAATTTCGTGATTTCAGACCGAGAAGCTTTATCAATTTTCGGAAGCAAAATGAAGTGTTCCATATTGACAAAATAGTGGAGCTAAGGAAGTTGCCTGCACCCAGATCATTACTCTTATGGATTTGCAGTGCTTAAAAAGCAGAGGACTGCACCGTAACAACCGACCGAAGTAGTCCGAAAAGTAGCATGAAACAAATCCATAGTCTAACCAAAACAAAACCAGCAACAATATGCGATGTCTAATCCGTCAAAGAGCACAATCAAGCGAAAGCACATGACCGAGGGAAGAAACTCGCATTCTGCCTACTTCCTTTCTCATCACTTCAGTTTCGTAGCTCAAAAAACCACGTTCTAACATAACTGCAGAAGCTCCCTTTGATTCGGAGGAAAATTACATAACTAAAAAGGAGGAACAAAGATGGAATTATTGCAGTATCAAAGCAATCTGTCAGATTTGTTCCAGAACCTCAAACCACAGGAGACCGTGCAGGGTGGAGCGCAGCTTCTTGGCCTTCACTCCCTCAGAATATATGGACAATGTCATAAGCAAATCTTGTTCCGTCAAGGAGTAACTCGGAGGTAAATCCACTTTTATCAATAACAACACGATACATTTGAAAGAAAACGCTCATATGCTTCATAATCCAATACAGTCACACTAGCAAGCATTTGGCAACGCAATGGTGTTGGTTTATCCATTGCATATATTGTCATGAAAACCATGCAGGGTCAGAATGAGACAATCGGAATAGATATATAGCAATAGGCATGACAGAAAAACAAATCAAGAAAGAATCAACTTAAACAAGTCAAATAACTAGGACACACATGAAAAAGGTGCACAGGGCTGGGGTTTAGATACAGGAGGGGAAAACATAGAAATTATAGAAGTTTTGTTATCAGTTACTCTGGCAATCCTAGTCCATTTTGGTCACTGGCCCCTAATTTCCTGCCTTACAGATAGTTATGAAATAGCAGAAACAATGGCGTAATTTTGGGATAATGACAGTGTAAGTCCTAAAATCAGTTCTGATCCATCACTTTGTTCCTAAAATTCTTTTTGGTCCATTTAATAACTTAAAACTTTTTTATGACATGCACTTTCAGCACTTCCGATTCATCCATCAGTTTTTTTTTTGGGTGGAGCATCACACAGGGCAATTTTTATAATTTTTCAATTCCAGTGGCTGTTGACGTGATGAAGCTTCTTCGAGCACAAAATGACGTTGTTTCACCAACAGCACATCAGAAAAAATTGAACAATTAAAAAAAATATTAGAAAAAAAACATACAATTTAATAAAAAAAAAGAATGAGTCAACACAGTGGAGCTGCATAGCAGCAACAAGGTCCGCAACCCTCCCAGCACAACCCCCATTGAATTGATTGGGGCCATTTGTAGTGACCAAGAGGGTCAAAGACCAAGAAGTGAGTACCAAGCAGGCCCCTCGCCCCTGCTCATGGGCCTTGCTGGTGGTCATGAGCAGGCTGCTCTCACATTGAGAGAACCTGCTGGCCCTGATCGAGATGAAGGGGATGTGGTGCCACCCCCTGTGCAGCCACCAAACCCCCACCCCCCTCCCTTCCTGACACTTCTCTCTTCCTCTGTCTTCTTACATATTTTTCTTTAATTTACTTTTTTCTAATGTAGCATCCACATGGTGTCATATTAGCACCACGTGTCTACGTAATAAGGAAAATTTGATAACAAAAATCCCATGTAGACTTTCCGCCCACTTAAACTAACGCTGGGAACAGATCAAGTGACAAACTGGAACAAGTTTTAGGATCCAACTAAAAAAAGTTTTAGGACTAAAGTGGCTAATCACACAAGCTTTAGGACTTCTACCATCCTCATCCCAATATCTGTATTTTTTTTTTTTTTTTGGCATCTTATCTCACCAAATGCCCCATTGGGAATAAATATTTTATTCTTAGGTGCCTAATATCATGCATGATGCCTAATGGCATAACTCGTGACTCAGAATTATGTGTACAAGAAAAGTACTGACAAGACCATGATATTGTCATTCATCCATGATCCATAAGCTACTCAAGATGATCCTAATATATGCACTAACTTCTCAGCCATAATTAAACACTGATTTTATCATAAAGGATACGTCCAAAATAGCACGAACGACTGCAAAACAGAAGACATTCATATAGATAATGTTAGTGAAACCATGAACTTAATGACAAAATGGAGATACTGTGCTACTCTGAGAACAATAAGATGTAAAACTAAATATTCCATTCTTCATTCTGATACTTGTCTGGCATAAGCTGCCTAACATATTAACTATAAATGTTATATCTCACTATCTTTAATTTGATTGAACAGTCAATTTGAAGAATATCTCTACTATACTATGCTTATGACTGATTTATTATTTTTCTTTTTCTTTTTCTTTTGTCTCAGTTGATATCTCTATAATTTTATGCATTGCTGATCGGATTATTATTAGGGTGACCATACCCATTACATTTTCATTTTAAATGCACTCGTTACACATAACACGAGACAGACAATGCATTGAAAACAACAAGCCTTCCTTAATTAGGTGTTTGACAAATGGGGGCACTAGTCTGCAAAATCTTTATTATTTTGTCAATTTTTTCCTCTACAGTCAGCATTTTTATGCACGCACTAATAACGAAGTCTAACTAAATTTAAATTGAACTTTGCCAAAATTGCCCTCCACCATCCCTTGACCACATTTTAGCATTGTCAATCTTGTTTACATTAAAGAAAAACTAACTACCCCTTTCTTACTCAGGAACTGACTTCACTAATAAATCATGGGATCTCTTTGGCTGGAGCAAGAACTCGTCAATAACTTGAGAATGAATTTTAGTGTCAATATAGGTCATCAAGATGTTTCCACTATTCCATTATTGGGGAAAAAGAATTTACCAAGTGACAAAAGTTAAATTTTATGGAGAATGAAGCAAGTTACCATAAAAAACATGAGGTTCCATTAAATGGCACATAAACTCTCCTCCTATAGACTTACTTACAAAGCCATGAATCTGACATCATCCAAATCCAACATTAAGGGATTAAGAATGAATATTGTGAAAATCTAGACTTTGTAAATGTAACTATGCCAGGTCTAGGGTAAATCATTTTAATTCTTTTGAGAAAGATCGAAGCAGAACTTTTAACTTACATAAAAGATATAATAGAAGATAGATTGACCAAAATAGAAGCATACCATAAGCCCACCCAGGAAACCATCAAGTATGATCTGACTCCAGCCAGTAAAGTACAAGTGGATGGAAAATCCAGTCTTCGCAATAAGGCCAATTGAGGTGATGGCCATGACAAGAAAATAAAGTACGAACCCAGTTAAGCCTGTGAATCCTAGAATCCCGGCAATGACACCACCAATAATGGACATAAACGTTCGGCTGCACATGTGAGAGAAAAAAGATGCTTTGGGTTTCAAACCGGAACTGAACAATAAAACATTTCAAGACAACTTAAAGGCTGTCTGTTAGAAAAAAAAAGGTACTTTACATGTGCCTTCTAATACTGAATATCTCCTAGCATACAAACTTCTGAAAGTTGATCCATAAGAACATCCAAAAAAGTAAGCACGTGTATCGATAAATCAAGATGCAGTCTGGGAATCTATGAGCATCCTCAATTAGTCCCAATTCAGTTTAAGCTTAAAACATACTGCAATAAAGCAAGGTAAAAGAGTTCATGAAAAGCTTCTAAACAGACCTGTAATATATGACTTTCATGTTGCTTTGCATATTCTCAGCATTGAAGATTGGGACATCAATCTCCTCGCTTTCTTTTCTTCCAGACGTCTCTGATTCATCGTGTCCTGCCATATCCCTAGGAATCTGCATCCAGCAATTAAGCTCTCAGAGGATGGGAAAATGGTAGAGCGGACCACTCATATACCCATTTACATGAGTAGTCTGGCCTAATTATTTCTGCTACACTACATCGTTTAGAAGGGTCTTTATTGACCTATGACAAATCGATTTACCAATGAACCCAGGGGAAAGAAGATTGCTTCTATCTCCATGAGGGATTTAAGCAATGCTAACTTGCCAAGTAGCAGTTGTGTTCAACAAATCTGGATTACCCTGTCCTATGCAAATGATACAGCATATAATATGGGCTGAAGTAAATATTGGACTCAAGATTGAACCTTGGTCAATCTACGTTGATCCCAACACAGCCAAGTAGAAGTATGCAGGAGCTGTATAGCCTCCAATGACAAATTATAAGCACTGGAAAGCACATCGAGCCCCTTAAGTTTCGCCTATCGAACTAATGCAGCCCAAAACTTCACAACATTATCAGTTTGCCCTGAAGCAATAGCAAGACGGATATTTTGGAAAATTCAGTCACGCCTGAAGCGAAGCACACGACAACCAACGGGTGAGCATCGGATCCGGTTCGACCCGGGAACCGGCCGGCATCGAACGGGTCCTTTCGATCGCAAGCAAGGTCGTCGAGATCGAGATCGCACTGCAGTATTGTTCTAAGGTCTCCGAGGATCGCAGGGGTCCTACAAATTTCACAAATCAAGGCCGAAAGCACGGAATCCTATCTACTCCTCGTGCAATTACACGCTACATTTACGCGCGATCTGACGAGCACACAACAGAGAGGAGGGGAGGGGAGGGGAGGGGGGGGGACGAGACTCGCCTTGATTTCGACGGCGAATCGGTGAGCCGGGCGCGGAGACGGCGGAGATCGGCGGCGACTCCGAGTCGGCGAGCTGCAAAGGAACGAGGGCGGCGGAGGTGGGTTGTGAGAGAGAGAGAGAGAGAGAGAGAGAGAGAGAGAGTGCGACGCTGCGCAAGCGAGGAGAGCACACGAGAGAGACAGTGCCGCGGAGGCAAGAAGAGATGTGAATTATTTTACTTTCCGCTCCGGCCGAATGATTTAGAAACTATTTTTTTAAAATAATTAATTATATCGGTTAAATGATTATTCGATGAAAAAAATTTCATTATCAATCACAATTTATATCTAATTATCTCATTTAACGATGAAAATATTATACATTCATTAATTTTTATAGGTGATACCAGCGATTATTTTTTAAAAATATTTTATAAACCATTCAATTTTCACAAAATAAATTAAATTAATTTTTATTACATTTACAACAAAAGAGTAAATTATGCATTGACCTTTAATGAATTTTCTTATGATTGGCATATAGAATTATTTGGTTACGAAACTTATTATAAACACACGTATTACTTATCTCGACAAAAGCATAGGGATTTTTATTTTATTTTTATTTTTTTGAATATTGATAGATGGTGGACAAAATAAGAATTCTGTTCTTTTTATTTCGTAAGCATCTGGATTCTAATAACATGTATATAAACTGATTTTAGCCAGTAGTTTTGTTTATTCTTCAATTCCATAAAAAAAATAAATTACAACCTAAAAATAAATAAGTGCTGTCTATGATTATCAAGTACATCATTATGCTAAGATTATTCTTTGAATGACTAAAAGAATATATAATCACGGTTCGGGGTGGAGTTGACTATATTATAGACTATGGGTGTATTTATAGATGCAAGTTATAGTCAAATTACTTATATATGAATCAATTCAAAGCACTACTATTAAAGTATAGTCTTACATTGTATAAAAATTATTAAATTTACTATTGGAGGGTGTGTTTGTTTGGGGAAAAGTGTTTTGGGAAATTGGTTTTATGGATTTTCATCCGTTTGATTTGCAGAGAATGACTAGTCAACTAAAAACACTTTCTAATTAACGAAAAATTATCTCGTGCCCTAATGAAAAAAGGAAAGTAAAATGAAATGACAATATAAGCAGTTGAAAATTTGGTCTATTTAGGAAAAATAAGCTTACTAAGTAACAAACTTTCGAATTCAAATTCAAACTAGATATTTCAAATTATTTGAACTACTTGGAAATTACTATTTTGTTCCTTGTTCAGGGAAAATTCTAAATAATAACCTAAAATAATTATGTCAATTTTAAAGAGATGTCCAATTTTTCAATGTGTCAAAAGCATTTTCGTCCTTTATCATTTTTTAATTTTTTTTCTTTTTCTCTTTTTTCTAGTTTTTTCATTATTCTTTGCTGAAAGCCAGGACCAACCACTAATGATACTTGGAGAGGACTTGGTGAGGGACACCCTCCCTGCTACAAGAAAGGGACGACCTCGCCTAGGCAAGACGACCCTTGCCTTGGATGAGGCTACCCTCATCAGCTATAGGCAAGGGATGGCCCCGTGATGAGGCCTCCCTTGAAAGCTACGCTCACCAAAAGGGAAAAAAAGAAAAGAAAAGAGATAATAATTTAGAATTAAAATTATTTTATCAAAAATACCCTTAATTGGTTGGAATATTTAGTTGATCAATGATCGACGAGGTCAGGCTCTTATATGAAATTTCCATGGCCGGTTAAGCTACTTATTTAAGATTGATAAGATCATTTTGTGCTTTTATATAATACAATATTCACTTCGAGCCCTTATTTAAAAAAAAAAAAAAAAAAACGAAGGTAGTTTAGACCCTTATTTAGAATTTTCCTCGTTTTTTCATTAAGGTAAAATTTTAACGCTGCATTTGGCAGGACTTTGAGAAGGGACTTGAGCCTTTAAAAATTTCTTGAATAAAAGTAAAGGCATTTGTTAAGAAAAATTTGAAGTTAGTATCATCGAACCCCAAAACCTAAGGTTGGTCCTCCTTCCTTTCGCTTTTCAACATTTTCCAAAAGCCTCTCCAAAGGTTATTGAATTTTTTTTCAGTTGTCATTCTTGCCGTTTTAAACTGTTTAAGAATCCGCTTTTACCCCCAATTGCCCTTGCAAACTCAAATGGTTGTGTCTAGGGGTGAGCAATTCCAAATTTCTTACAAGTGGAACCTGGAACATCGAGTAGAGGTTCCTACCCATTGAAATATGAAACTTGAAACCTATGTCACAGGTTCCAAGGTCGATTCTAGGGTTTAACGGGTTCTTTTTTATGTTTTTTCATTTTTAATTAAACAAAACGAAAATGAACGCAACAATAATAAACAAGCTTGTCATTCATCAAAGAGAATACAAAATGAACAAAACTATTAATAGGGGAAAAGGAATCCTTGGCAAGGAATTTAACTAGATAAAAGAAGGGTGTGCGATTTAGATTCAATTTAGAACTTGGAACTTATCCGTCAGAACATTTTTCTCATTTTTTACAACCTAGAAACTACCTTACATATCCTAAAACCTGAAACCACCCAGTCACAAATTATAAGATTTACCTAGGTGCCACATATATTATTATTTGAACGATTATAGTTCACTAACCACAACTTATATTTAGATACACAAAAAATATGAACATTAATAAAGTAAAATTTTTAGCCATAAAATAGAAACTCGAACTAGTATTTCTGGATTATACACTCATCATTGAACGTCATGAAATATCGGTGGATCGCATGGAGACATTGACCAAGAAAAACATTAAAACTCCTTGTAGATTTTAGGTTTTAGGTTCCTCCAACTAAGAACTTGAAATTTACCCATTGAAACAAGTTTCTCATTTTTTTGGAACCTGTAACCTACTCTACATTTCTTGGAACCTGGAACCTACTCTACATTCCTCGGAACCTGGAATCTACAGGTTCCTATTGGTTCGGTTCCGATGTGAATTATTGTGGAAAGATCGTTCTATATGCTCGAATGGTGCAAATTGCGAACCTCAACCTCCAATCAAACCTGTGATTGACAACATCGGTATGAACTTGATCTGTTGACAAACCTGTGTCAACCAACCAATGTTATAGACGCCACGAGCGAAAGAATTCACTATCTCGCTCGATAAGTTGAATCGACCACCACAATAGAACCTTGATAAGGTCAAATCCTCAAACCTCTCAATTTTTATTCCCTCAAACTAAAAATATATCCCCTCCAAAGAAATTCAATCGGCCCTTAATATAGGCCTTCTAGCCACCATACAAACCCTAAAACCAGCCCTAAAGTTCAACCAAACTAGCCCCCAAAACCCTAATTTAGTTTGGTTATAATTTAGGAGATCTAATACTTCCTATTCTAGAATATGCCTAAATAATAAGATAATTTTATTGACTTGGTCAAATATTTGGCGACTAAATAATCAAATTACGTCAAGATTTCCAAGATTCTTCAAGATTTGCTCCACACCAAAGATCATTTCCAAAATTCTTCAAGATTTGATCCAAGGTCATCTACAAGTCAAAGATCACGAACCATGACGCCAACAGCTTGCCTGAATTGCTTGGCCCGTGCTCGAATGATCGAACCAGTCGGAATAAACAACGGGTCCCTGGCACTTCCTCCTCGATATAACTCGATGTCCACATCAGATTCTCAGGTTCCTAGTTTTATCTCGGAACCATGCTCATGCCTAATTATGCGCGGCCTCATGACAATGGCCTTAAGTCTGCTTGGCAACATCACTGTAACCAACCAGCTGGTCGTCTACTAGGCTGCGGAAGTTGCCGAGGGCTCACGAGGCCTGGTGCAACGAGGGTCGACCGGCCGAGGGCTTATGGATGGAGATGTGGTGAAAGCTTTGATCGACGTGAAATTTGATGGTGTTGGAGATGCTTGCCAAAATTCTGAGGTTAAAATGCAATCGTCTTTAACTTTGGGATTGGGCACCTTCTTGTAAAGGGGATGATTATTCAAAAAATCCTCGACCTATTATAGGCCATCCTAAACCTTTTAATGGAATCAATTTAATTTTAAACCTTTCAATAAATCAATTTAATCGTAAACCTTTTGAGAAAATTTGCCTATACAGTCCTAATTTTTTTTTATTTGCCAGTTTAGTCATTTTGGCCAATTTTGATAAGAAATTACTAATATTAATGCTGACCATCCTACTCTATATGGCAAGACAGGCAATATTGATATTGACAAATTTTTATAATTTTTATTAAAAAATCTTTTTTTTTTCTGTTACACAATAAAAAAATGGTGCAGGGTTGAGGCCCAACGACCCACGTGAGCAAGGGCTTGGGTGACACCCTCATAGGTTGGAGCAAAAGCGTCTTAACCCTTGCTTAGTAGTTGGTGAGGGTAGACAACGACATCCCAGCCCTTACAAACACCTTCGCTTGTGGCTAATGACCTCCACCGGTTGTTACTGGCCATCGCTACGGCCTTGACTAACAAAAGGAAATAGATCAAAAGAAAAAGAAAATAAAAGGAAAGGAAAGGAAAAAGAAAATTAAAGAAATGAAAGAAGAAAGAAAAAAAAATGAAAGAATGGTCTATGTCAGCTTTGGCTGACTAGTGTTCACGTCAACGACTTCCAGTTAAAATTGGCCGAGATGACTCAATTGACAATCGTTAAAAGATTTAAAGCTAAATTGACATAATTAAAATATTTATAATTGATTTGGAAAATCATTAAAAGTTTTTAGACTAAAGTGACATGATTTAAAAGTTTATGATTGAATTAATACTGTATGATAGGTTTAAAACTTTTTGAACAATTTTCTTTATTGCAAAGATCAATAGTTATGTTTTCGTCCATCCTAATTGATTAAAAAGGAAAAGAAGACTCTCCTAGAATTATTTGATCGATGGAATGTAAATATGATTATGACGCATTCTTCTTTTGCAGTTAAAGTGGCAGATATGATTGGAGAATATTCCTTCTAATCATGGGTTGTTCATCAAGTGTTCTCTATTGATTTGCCTTGTAACAATTCTCGACACGACATTAGAACATGAATCAATCACGACAAAATCCAATACGATCAACTCGAATCCGACATATTTTCACTAGTTTCAACAAAAGTAATTTTGTAATTGCATTGAAACATTTTCGCGACGACACTAAATGAAACAAACAAAGATTGTATTTTTATACGCTCATCAAGACATCCGATCCAGATTAAAGCTCTCCGCAAGCTCAATTAGATTCCAAATTCAACGATCCATCCCTAAATGTGAGTTTGAAACTCGAGGATATCCCCAATTAAAATCCGACTTATTCATATAATTATACGGAACTACAAGTTGGGTTTTGTTTGATAAGTAACCCTAATGACTTGAGAATGGAATTGGGCTGGCCGCCAATGGAATTCCAAACTTGTCTCTCAGCCCGTCGTCACCGAGCACATATCTCAGCCATTCACTAGATTTTTAGTCGGTCTGTCGTGGTCCGTGGACCCAAAGCCATGGATGAACTCCGTCCAAAGCTCATCATCACATTATCTTCTGCTTCTCTTTTGGTTTCCGCCTTTAAAAGGGAAAGGCAAAAGAAAACAAAAGCAAAAACAGACGTCGGCCCTTACCCCAGCAAGGCCATCGGAACATGTTCGGATGACCGCGATGATGGCCGTAGGAGAAGATGATGAGTGACGATGGGTTCGCACGCCATGCGCATACATGCGATGCGCAATCGACACGTTAGCACGTAACGGAAAAGCGAGAGAGAAGAATACCATTTGACTTCACTTGAGAGAGAGAGAGAGAGAGAGAATGAAGAGAATTCAATCCGATCGAATACGGCTTTGACGTCCGCAAGGACGACACACACCAACACACACTCTAATTCCCCTCTGTAGGCAGCACCCGACACAGCTGAGGAGGAACAGGTCATCGACATTGCCAGTGTCTCGAAGAGGGGAGAAAAGGAAAAGGGAAGAGGGGGGCAAAAGTTTTCCCATGTAGATGCGAGTGTTCTTGATACAGAAGCAGGGAGATAGAGAGAACCCACCACCCAGCTATCGTGAGCACGGAAACAGAGAGAAAAGTTTCGTAAATTTCGCAACAGTGGTTTCGGAAATAGCGGCGAAGGCTGATGCTTGTAAATTTCGATTCCGGCTTCCGGTGAGTCCTCGCAAGTCTCCGTATTTTTTTCTTTCCTTCTCCATCTCCTTTGGTCTTTTTCTTTTTTGGGTCGGTTTTAAAATTGCCTTTGAGTGAGGCTCTTCACTTAATTTGAAGTATCGGGATCGTTGATTTGGTCATCGTGAAGTATCGACCGGCGGCTGTTCAAAGATGTTTCTTTTCGAATTCTTCAGCTTCTTTTTCCTCTGTTGGTTCTAGCTTGTCGAAAAAGGCTCGTCCTTTACCGTGTTGATTGAGCTTTTCTTTTGGGGTTTTGGGTGGGAATTCGAACTTGAGCAGATGATGAATGGGTCTCTACTTTCGTGGGTATGCTCCGTTTGCTTTCGTTTTTCACGGGTCTTGCTTAGATTCTTTATCTGCAAGCTGAGTTCGCTGATTCACTTCGGATTTATCGCTATTCTCAGACTCTTAACATCTATTTTCTTGCAGAAAACCCATGCAAGAGCCAATTGACGATTTCTTGTTGCCTGGAGGTAGCGAATTTGTAGAATGCTCAAGAGAAAAGCTTGTTCCCTGCCCTCGTGCGTGTGTGGTTTATGGACTTTGTTCGGAGGTACTCAACATCAAATGCTCCGGCGAAAAGCTCGGCCATTTCTATTGGTGCACAAGAAGGAACCTCACTCCCATGGGTTTGAATACGGGGGTGAAATTTCCCAGGGTTAAGCATCACTAGTTTTTCTACTAACCTTGTGTAACGAGTTCATGCAATTTGAGATTTTTTTAATACTGTTATTTGGATAGTTCTCTGTAGTTCATACTTTCGCGAAGAGGCCATTTTCATAAACTGACAGTGCAAAAAATGGTACATTCGGGGTCGAGCACGCCCATTGGTGGTGCCCAGTCTGTCTCGCCTTCGCTTTTGCGATCGAACTCGGGTATGTTAGGAGCCCAAGGCAATGCTGTGCCTTCTCCAATGACGTTTTCCAATGTTGTGCCACCACGACCTCAGGTTGGTGGTGGCTTGAATGTGCTTGCGAATATGTTGAATGCGTCCTCTGAGCTTGGCCAGTCATTTGGAAATGTTGGTCAGAATCCAGCTGTTGCTGCTTCTGGAAGTAGCCTGCATGGAGGTATCAATTCAGCAACAGAGTCTGATCCAATGTCATCTATAGGCAATGGAATGGGTTTCAACACCCCTTCTTCAACATTGGTTCCTTCTAACATTGTTAATCCTGGTACCTCTGGTCCAGTCCCGAGAAAGCAATTTTCGAACCCATTGGGTAACCAGTTGATGCCAGATTTCTCCCTGACCCAACCCCAGCCTCAATCTTTTGATCAGCAGAATTTCCAGCAAGCAAGTCAGCAGTCCATGCAACAGGTGTTCAACGAGGTCAACACATCACAGCCATCACAGCAGCAGTTCCAGTTGCCTCATGGAGGATTGGCTGGCATAGGACCTGTGAAGTTGGAGCCACATATGGGCAGTGATCAGGTAGCGCAGCAACCACAACATCAAATGCGGTCGCTGAGGAATCTCGGACATGTAAAATTAGAGCCGCAACAGATTCCAAACATGAGAAACCTAGCACCTGTGAAACTTGAATTACAGCACTCAGACATGTCTCTATTACCTCAGCAGCAGCAGCAGCAGCAGCAAGTTTTGCACTTACAGAGGCAGTCTCCTCAAGCTGCAGCCCCGATTAATCTCATGACCCAACAAAGACTCTTGCAACTCCAGCAACAGCAACAACTCATGAAGGCGATCCCCCAGCCACGGCCTCAATTGCCCCAGCAGTATCAGCAGCAGAACTTGCCCTTGAGATCTCCTGCAAGACCAGCATATGAACCTGGGACATGTGCACGTAGGCTGACACGCTTCATTTACCAGCAGCAACGTAGGCCAGAGGTAGACTTTGTACTTGATGAATAGTTTTTCATGGATGTATATTGTGATTCAACAATTACTAATTTCTTTTAGGACAATAATATCGAGTTCTGGAGAAAGTTTGTAAGTGAATACTTTGCTCCCAATGCCAAGAAGAAATGGTGTGTCTCTATGTACGGAAATGGTCGGCAAGCAACTGGAGTTTTTCCACAGGTTGGCATTTAGACTACTTTACTAAAAGAATGTCGGCCTCTTACCCTATCAATATACTGGCGACTCTTGTAATTAGAATGTAGTTATGTGCACCTCAGTCCCAGACCTGCTCGGTACAATTAGGTTCTTCTAAGGCCTATAGCAAATAGTTGCTAACATTATCTCACAGATTTTTGGCTGTCTGTGCGATCTGGATCTAGTTCTTTAGTTTAGGTACTCATGTTAAGAACTGTTTTGGTAACACATGTTCTTGCAGGAAGCTTGGCAATGTGAAATATGCAATCGTAGGCCAGGCCGAGGATTTGGTATGTTCAAATTGTCACATCCTTGATTTTGTTTATTGCTTCTTGTGGATCGAAGAATGGCTATTTGATGAAATCTAAATAGATTAGAAGGCAGCTTCCTTCGTTTTTCAGTGCATGCATCTTCTGTTTCCTTACGTCATGCGCAATATATGCCACTAGTGAAAAATGCTTCATTCATGCTTTCAGAAGCAACCTTTGAGGTCCTTCCCAGACTTTTCAAGATAAAATATGAAAGTGGTACTTTGGAAGAACTACTCTATGTTGACATGCCACGGGAGCGGGAAAACTCATCGGGTCAAATTGTCTTGGACTATGCAAAGGCGATCCAAGAAAGTGTTTTTGAGCAGCTTAGGGTTGTTCGCGATGGTCAACTTCGAATTGTTTTCTCTCCTGACCTGAAGGTGGTCATTGGTACATTATTTCTCAGCATTTGGGCTATTGGGTATGAACTATTCAACATTGCAATCTTGTGTTGCCTTTTGCGCCAGATATGCTCTTGGGAATTTTGTGCAAGGCGTCATGAAGAACTTATTCCTCGAAGATTGCTGATACCTCAGGTGAACGAGCAATTTTTACGTAATCCTTTCAAGGGCTTTGTAGAGTATGTCTAATTGTGAGAATGTTTTGGCCAGAATGGAGTTGAACTTTTAAGAAAAGCCATAACTATGCCTTGAGATACTAAACTTCACACTTACTAGCTAGGTGGCATTAATAAGACTTAATTTTTGCAATATGTACCACCCCATGGAATGGTGCGAAGATGTATTTGACACCACCTTATGTCAGTAGTTAGTTTGTATTTTTGGCAGCTCATGACTGATAGGAGGATAACTAAGTACTACAAATCATGGCCACTCCGTACCTTTATTTGGTATCTATGATTTACCAATGAATTAGGGGAGCTCCCCAGAGAAAATTGACCTTTTAGATGACATAAGTAGCATCATTCTTACATCTCCGAGTTGTTTGATAGTTCAGTGACAGTCACAAGACAAAAGGAAGGACTGTTCGAATGAAACGAGAAGTAAAGTTAAATTTCTTGAATGAATAGTCAATTTAGTGGTAATCCACATTCTCTCTAGTTGATCTTGATCTGCCCTTGAAGTTCATCACCAGTGAAAATGATAAGCCCTGTCTCAAAAGTGGTGCCTTGTAATCGGTTATTGTTTATTATAGTTGCCCGATTTACCTATCAAGCATCTAAATGAGATGGTGGTGGAAGTGGCTGTCTATTAGAAAAGGCACTTCTGGAGATATTTCATCAATTATCCATAACGGACTTATTAGTCAGTGTGGGAAGTACGACATCTGGTGAACCTTCTGCTTATTTGGGTGGTTTCAGCACATTTCCTGATCTCTAATTGGCTATTAATTCAAGGATCTTTACAACAAATGCAGGTTAGTCAGTTAGGAGCCGCAGCTCAAAAGTACCAAGCAGCTACCCAAAATGCATCATCTAATTTATCTGTAGCAGAGTTGCAGAATAATTGTAACATGTGAGTTTTCTTTTAATGCTGGATTGAAGCACTTTTTCTTTCCTGAATGGGTAGCATCAGTGGACTTCTTCGCCTTTCTCTGACCAATGGAGGTTTGTAAATCTATGTATTTCTTTTCGATCTCAGTGAATGTGGGCCTTTTCCACTTCTCTCTGAGAGAGAGATAGAGAGCGGCGGCGGGGGGATGCTTGCTCCATTTGAAGCTTCCTTTGCAATATAGAGCCGAGTCCCATGTGTGCCTGTTGTAGATAGATGCAAATGCTAAAAAATGCTGAAGAAAAAAGGGACTCTGCAATTTCCCTATATGTGTTACAATGCAGTACCCACTTGGTTGGATTAATGGCTGTCTGGCACTGTTTGCTGCTGATGTGCATCAACTTGATAATTAATTGTCTTTGTTTTGTTAGTGTTTTTTGTAATACGGAAATTGGGATGGAGTGAGTTATAAGAATTGCATCACTGGAGTGGGAGAGGACTTACTTTGGGATGATTGGGATCTACTAATAAAGGGGAAGGATTTTTTTCCCTGAAATTACCCCATGTCTTCATTTCGGAAGAAGTTCATGATTGTGGACTTGCTTTCATCTAACATGAATCTGATATGTTGAAGCTACTTTTATGAATTACTTAAATGAAATCAATAGACATTGCATGACATAGAGTTTTCAGATCCATGATTCCAGTTTTTAGTCTGTTCTACCTGCCCATTGTGGTTAATTGCCTTGCTGATGGCTAATGGATTTTCGTATTTATCCTCCAGGTTTCTTTCATCTGCTCGGCAATTGGCAAAAGCTCTCGAAGTGCCGTTAGTAAATGATCTAGGTTATACGAAAAGATATGTACGGTGTCTCCAGGTAGTGCCTACTGGCGCCATGATCCATGCAGAAATTTTTGCGATACATTTTTTTTCGTTGTCTGTTAGATCTTTGTGATCTGCGACTCATTTCTTTATTTTTCTGTCATTCCTTGATCTCCTGCAGATATCTGAAGTAGTTAATAGCATGAAAGATTTAATTGATTACAGCAGGGAAACAAGAACAGGACCCATGGGTAAGTTTATATGCAAGTATATCTTCATCATGTTAGTTTCCTTACTTTTCTGGCCAAAGGGAACAAGAGCATGGTTAGTCATCTCCCCTTCCTCCAGATATTTTCGGAAAACACATTTTTGACATTTTGCTTCCTCCTCAGAAAGCTTGGTCAAGTTCCCTCGCAGAACAAATCCGTCATCTCAGGGTGACAATGTACCTCTACAGCCTGAGCAACAGCACCAGCAGCGGCAAACAGCTGGTCAGAACACAAGCAGAGATCAAAATTCTGTCCCGGCCAGTGCAACGCAAATTCCTACACACAGTGGTGGGGTCAGTGTAAATAACCCTATAAACGCGGTTTCCTCTTCTGCATCTTCCAGCACCATTGTTGGCCTCCTACACCAGAATTCAATGAACTACAGAAACCTAAGTCCTTTGGCTAATGCGGGTAGCCCTTACGGGGGAGCTGGTGGGGTCCAAAATCCCTCTTCCAGTTCCTCCTCTGCAGCTCCTCCAAAACAACCGAACACATCCTCATTCCAACCACCTACCCCATCCACCTCGAACAATCCAATGCAAGTTCCCCATAATGCCCCACCTGCTATTTCCAGTGAGGGCGATGCCAATGATAACAAAAGCTGTGTCCAGAAGATCCTCCAAAACATGATATCGGGCCAACTCAATGGTTCAGGTGGCATGGCTGGCATCGGTTCTATGGGGAACGATATGAAAAATGTCAATGGTCTTTCACCGACTTGTTCCAATATGGGCCAGAATAGTACCGGCTGCTTTGTTGGGAATGGTCCCACCAGCGGCAACCCTGGTTTTGGAAGTTCTGGGTATGGCACCATGGTTGGGGGAATGGGCCAGGGCCAGTCTGCAATGGTCAGTGGCCTCAGGAGCGCGATGGCTAATGGTTCACTTATGAACGGACGGGTGGGAATGATGCCAATGGTCCAGGGACAAAGCATGAATCATCAACAGGACTTGAGTAGTCAGCTTCTTAACGGGCTAGGAGCTGCTAATGGCTTTACCGATCTTCAGTTAGATTGGAAACCATCCCCTTGAACATTGTGGAGAAGCGATGAATGGGTTATTGGTAGCAGAAAACATCACTAGACATGGCACGAATGCCATCAGCCCCTTAGGAGATCATATACCTGGTGGGATAGTTTTTAGGGGCTTCCTCCGCTTTCAACCTGATTCCAGAGAAACAGCAAAGTAGAACATACAGCATAGTGTTTGAGTCTCATAATGTCAAATATCTTAAAATTGCTCCAGTTTTTCCACCTGAGTGGTTCTTCGTCACATAATTAATACAGCTGACTGTCCGACTAACTGCCCTTGACATGGTGAATTCGGTACTGGGAGGTGTTACTCTCTGGTGGATGTCCCGGAAGTGTGTACTTCCGTCGATTCACAGCCAAACTGAGAAACTATTCACTGTACCTCACTTCATATCTGCCCCTCCGGGGTGCCTCTCCTCTCTCTCTCTCTCTCTCTGAATGTATAAACTTGTTGGTCCTTGAAGCAGTATCAATGTACGACCTTTTATTTTCTGGGTCTGTGAAGTGATTTCATTTTGGTACTTTTCTTGACTACGTTCTTGCCATGAAGCTCCAGCGTCTCTTATATTACTTTGGCTTGAAGTTGCAGTAAAACCAGGTTTTCTCCAATTCCAACTTCTTTTGCGCAAGATAATGTCCTTCCCACCATGTCATTTGGATGGCCAGGGAACTGGGGAAATGTCTTAATAAGAGAGAATGTCCGTGTGGTTGATGAGTTACTTGTATGTATCCGAGTCCTCAAAATCGATCATTGGCTTGAACAGAATCGAAGGCAAAGAAATTTTATAATTGTATTACTTGAAAGAGAAAAATAGAGCTGGTTCAGGGCGCTGTGACTCTGTTCTAAACGGATTGTTCATGTGATTTGCGATCGTTGGGTCACTTCTAGTCATTCAAATTAAGCTTGTCGGGCAAACTCTGCATGGAGCACAAAAGGGGGGAACCGGTAATTCCTCTGTGGCTGAAGAAAGAGCAGATCTTAATTAAAACACATCTCTTGCCAAATGAAATCTCCATTCTTCTTCACCCACAAAGAAACGGTGGATTCCAGACGGCAGTATGTTCATGTACAACAACAACATACGATCATGTGAAAGGGTCTTTAGAAACACATCAAGTAATGTAGTACAAGTACTGAGGCAAAATCCTGAAGAGTGATTGCTTTGAGAGGCTCTCAATTCACAGATCAAGGTACTTCTCAACGGTGGCAGATAAGGTGGACTTGGGGACGGCCCCGATCACACTCTCCTTCTTCTCGCCATTCTTGAAGAAGAGGACAGTCGGGATGCTCCGGATCCCATATTGCGTGGCAATGGTGGGGCAGTCGTCGGTGTTGAGCTTATAGCAGGCGATCTTGCCGGCATACTCCTTGGCCAGCTCGTCGATGACTGGGGCTATCATCCTGCAGGGTCCGCACCATGGCGCCCAGAACTCCACCAGGACGGGGTTCTCGCTGGCGATCACCAGGTTGCTCCAGCTCGAGTCGGTCACCACTCGTACTGCACAAATATCGAGTCAAGCAAGCACTTCCCTATTATCTGTTGCGGCAATTTATCCTTGCCCTTTTAACCAACGGCTAATGGAAAACCTATTATGGGTCGGTCCGCTTCAGAAGTAGACTATAAGATTGAAATGACTCAAACAGCTCGCACCACGAACTCATCACCCTCGATGGGGGTGAAGATGACTATAGATTTGGTAATACTTGGTGATTTTCTCTCTAACGTTGGGCCTGTAGCAGAACTAGTCGCTTATGCTGTTACGATCATCAATATAATCTTCCTTGTGCATCCAAACTTCAAACAGTCAAATAAAAAGGCGAGAGTTCGAGGACGCACGAGTTAGCTCGCACCCATATGTATCACATTGGCACGAAAGAGCAGTGCAAATACATGGTCTCCATGAACTAGAAGCTGACCTTCGTCTAGCGCGTCGCGGGCCTGGCAGATAACGCTAGACCTCCTCTGGTGCCTAACGCTGAGCGAGCTGGCGAGAGGAGGAGGAGAAGAAGACAGCGAGAAGTTGAGTGCGGACCTCTTCAGCATCGCCCCTCCTTTTCGTGTCGGCGGATTTGGCATCCCTCTGTATGCGAATGCGACCGGACGGTCGCAACACTGCAAGACTCTACCCCTCGTCGCGCTCATCATCTGTACACTCTGCTCCATTCTCTTCCCCTCTCTCTCTCTGTCTGTCTGTCTCTCTCCCACTCGCCAAACGAGCTGCTTCCTATGAAGTCTCTCCTTAGTATCTTTTTGGTTATCTTTTGGGGCGTCCTTTATTCTGTTCTTTCCGTTCGTTTTCCTGTGCTCACCGGGATGAACGTCAGCTAGAGGAGCCTGTGAACGTGAATGGGAGTGGGTGGATAGATACTCGAGGGGGATCGTGAGGTCCTGAAGGCGTTCGGGTGCATGTGGATGGTAATAACCAAGAGAGCGAGCGAGATTTGAGGCTTTGGGCTGGACTAAAACGAGCAGCACAAAAACAATGGGGATAGGAGCAAGCCACAATCTCCTTCGCCCTCTCCTTCGCCTCACTTGTAAAATCTATGCACTGCTGCAGATGATCGTGGGCCTGCAAGCTGCCGGGCCCGATTGGCCTGAAGATGCAATCTGGGTTGTCTTCTGGTCAAAGTGACTTTTCTTATCAAGTCCAATCGATCTTGAGTAGGAAGTTTGATTGGAGTTCGCTTTTGATCATGGGCGGCCTGGGCAGAACATCTGTTACAGCTCGTTCCTAGGCTGGCCTGCCTTTGATCCGCCCGTTGATCAAGGTTCTAATGTTGCTCAAGCCCGAGAGCTTCGCCCCACTTGCCAAGTAATCTTGGTGGGCCGACATGACTATTTTCCTTATTATTATGTGCCGGTGTCCGCAAGCTTCGACCCACAATTGGATAGAATTTGTTTTTTTGTTTTTTTAACTCTTCCTAGAGGATATCCTCAAATTTTAAGTCAAATAATTCAGGCGAATTAGTTTAAGGTCATACTCAGGACCAAATCGGTATGTCTATGGAGCATTGCTTAATGATGAACTCTGAAAACCGAGAGAAGCATGAGGGATGAAATTATAATCGGATTGCGAGAGTGTCATCAAACGATATGTACTATGAAACTACTCCTTAAAGGACATAAGGTGGAAGACGTCTAAAAGTGGGATTGGTCATCTGTGCACAAATTGGTCAAAAGATTATGCTACTCTTCACATGATGCGATAGGATGAAACTAATTGTATATTGAATCAAAACGCATTCCTCACTCGGGATAGGGAGATGTCCAAATTGATTGAAAACATGAAACTATCAGTCACAATGAAGTGTTTTGGTGACACTAATCACGATAATGTTTTTATAAGACTTTATTGATTTGTTAGGCTCCGCACAATCCCAGATCGAGCTTGGCTATGACCCGTTATGTGGCATAATTACTGAAATTATTATGATACGTGGAGCTCTATTTTTTGTTGACACATCTCGAATTCATTAACCAACATAAATAATAAAATCACGTTATTGATTGCATAGAATTTTTGTGAGAAAATGCAATATACATATGTTTATAATCATTCTACTATGGTTTATAAAATTGTTGTAAGTATGTGCGGAAAACCCATGTCTCATAAATAAATGGGGTAAAGGATAGGGTTTTGAAACTAAGGTGGTATAAAAATACACGTTTCAAAATTAGAGGATAAAAACAATGTAATCCAAAAGGTAAAGTTTTTATGATATGTTTTCTTTTAGATTTTCATAATCTTTGATTATGGTTTATAAATTATCTTGATCAATGGACTTCAGAAAAGAGCTTTTGCTCATTAGGGTACACAATCAAATAGCTCGCCATACCCAGAGAGAGAGAGAGAGAGAGAGAGAGACCCAACAGAGCAAAACCGAGGGACCCGGGAAAGAGAGAGAGCTTGCCCGGGAGGCCGAAGAAGGCTTTCTTTCTGGTTACCCAAGAAGCAGTTCAATAGGGGGCAAGGCGCAAGGGAAATAACGAAGAAAAGAATTGCAGCTTTTCGACACGGGAGGCATGGAAAAGATGGCTTCTTCAAGCGACAAGAACCAAAGAAGCGACTCCAACAATGGCAACGCCTTCTTCGATGTCTATGGACCTGACGTACTCTCTCTCTCTCTCTTTCTCTCTGGGTTTCGGTCTACTCTTTTTTTTTTTTTTTTTTTTTGGGGTGGGGTGGGGTGGGGTTGGGGGTAGGGAGGTGGGCAAGAAGCAACTCTTGTTGTTTTGTTTTTTTTTTGCCAGAGAGTTTAAATTGCTTATATTTGGCTTGTCTGCTTGAGTATAATGGACGGAAGATCTTACGTTTCTGTTGGAATAGCATTAGAAGACAGCTAGTCGTGTTTCAAGAGGCGAAATCTTCGCTAGTTCCATGGGGTTTAAGGGGGGTGGTTCCATGGGGTTTAAGGGGGGTGGGAAGGGTTTGGATTTGCTAATTGGGTTGACCCAACTTTTGCAGGCTAAAGCAGAAGTGGAATTGAAGACTCCTGAAGCTAACTCGACCCTGAATTTGCAAGTAATTCCCTTCTTTTCTCCTGTTCCTGAACATTCTTGTTGGTGCTGCTATGATATGTAGACATTTGAGGTTTTTGGTGGAACAGGACGTTCAAGGACTTGTTACCTGGGTTCTTGCTGAAGGGTTTATGCCGTCATGGGTTTTCATTAAAGTAAATAACTTCTCGTTTCTTTCCCTTGAACTGCTCCTTTTGATATTCGCTGATTCGGTTTCTGCATTTTGCATAATGTTTTTATTGATGTTGACTAAGGTAATGAGGTGATGGACTGTATGAAATAGATTAAAAAAACAGATAATGCAGTGCGTCACTGCATCTTTGGGATGTCTGCTAGATGGAGAGATGGTTCACGTTTACAGTTGAATGGTGTTAACTCTGCATGATGTATAAGGTCTTTCGTCGATATAATTTGATGCGCGTGGAATGTTGCGGTCATAATGATGTTTTCTGTTGCTTTCTGCAAGCTATCGTAATATTTGGCTTACCATTCAACTGTAGCTTATATGAGAATCATGTCTGTTCTACATGCTACGATACTTATTTTTAAATGGTGTCTCTCTATTTGAATTGTCTGTTGTCTACTGTACCAGTCTTTTGGTGTTTGATTCATGGTGCTTTGGCTTGCTAGAAGTTTATTTTTACTTCATGAACTGTAATTTGTTAGATTGAACTTGAGCAGTTCTATTCTTATCCATTTTGTTTATACAACATACAAATATTAAGGCAGCAAACTGTATGGGGAAGTGAACTGCCATTTCCGATCTTCAAAATAAGCCACTGTCCTAGAATAGATAATGTATGTGCCGTTATCGTACTTGTCCCTCTATTATTTGTCATATACTATTTGTTGCTTTCAATACTTATCAGTTCTTTTGGTTCAATTTGCAGAATAAGCCCCTTATTCCAAAAGTGGTCATGCTTTATATCCCAGGACTGGATGCTGCACTGTATATGTCAAACTCCAAATTACTTGCTGGGCTTAAACAATGTTGTGGAAATCCAAGGGCAGTTATGGCTTTAAGGTTTTTCAAATTTTCTTCCTCCTCTTGTCTTTTTTGATATATTTGTCTCGTGTGTTTTTGTGTGCTAAATGCATAAAATGCTCAATTCTCATTGGATTTGGTGTTTATTCCATGCTAGTTGTGTATCAGATGGGATGCAGACCATAGATGCACTTCTGACATGCAAACTAAAGAGAAAAAGAAGTCAAAGTGATTTGGCAGAAAACCCTAATCAGATATTTGGAAAAGGTTTGTTGCGGATCTCATGGAAGTTCTTTGGCATAGAAGATTATTTCATTTTGACTTACATGTAAACTATGCGGTGATGCGATACTAGATTCCCCTCCATTGGAACTGCAGTCAGTAGCTGCAGAGAACAAACAAAAGGCTGTTAAAACAGTTTATGGACTGACCAGTTAATAGTCGAACCAAAATAATGCTGCTTATGGGATGTAGTTGCTTTCATGAAGAGAAAAAAGCTAATCACTTAGTTATATTATCATTTGTTGGGATGCAAATATTTTCTTAGCTTTGAAGATAAGATAAAAGTGAAAGAAAGAACATATGGTGGCAACATGAAAAATTAGTGGTAATTTAGAGAGACCTATTTGGATCTTTCTAGAGAGGAATTGTTAATGATTGATAAAATCACAGCTGTATCTGTATTCATAATCTGGCAACAATCAGTTTTGTGATGATTCTACAGTAGTGACATCATTGCCGCCAGATCAAATTTCTGATTGGATGTGTTTAATTATTTTGGGCTGTTCTCATGGTTGACCATGCTGTCATACTTATCTTTCAATTAATAGAGGAGCAATGTTGTTGCCACAGATCTATCCTCTTCGGAAATCCTGAAGAATATACCATTTCCCATCTCATATTACACACTCACAGCCAAAGAACTGGAAGACAATGGTTACTGTCTCAGCCAACCAGGTAAATAGAAATCCCTCTTTTATCGATTAAATTTGGTTTGAAAGCTTTAGCTTACAATTCTTTCCCATACCATGAAGTAGCTGCTTATGAAGCATTGATGTTGCAGGATTTGTTTCTACTCTTCCTGCTCCTTCAGGATCTTGTCCCTATGAATTGTTGGCTCTTGATTGTGAGATGGTATGAAAAATCTCTGACTGGTCTTGAAGCATACACTATATTTAATTGTCAAAGAATGGTTTACTTGTTCTTTGATTCTCGATCTTTTTATTGGTCCTGAGGTTCACATAGATATGATCCTAATGGATCCAGGATGATCGTTGCGAATTTTCTGATAGGAAGTGTTAAAGGGGAAATGACCCTTGATCATTTTTATTTTTAAATTTGTGCTTTTCTCAATGGGCAACTTGCTGTTGTTGACCTGTTGAAGGAGTAGAAGCCTGGTGTAAATTACAAGATAATTTTTTGTCATTCAAGCATAAGTTCAGAATACTTAGGTTTCCGAGGATGGCTTGTTGGTTGCTATATCCTTGTTAATTTTCTGTTATTTCAGTGCATTACAGGTGAGGGCTTGGAACTCACCAGAATTACCCTTGTTGATGTGAAAGGAGAGGTATTCATATCATCTGACTTTTCATCTATTTTTTTAAAAGAAATAAGTCCTCATAATTTAATTTTCCTTTTTCTCTTTCTTTTTCACTCTTTTGGTTCTTTGGGGCTTGAGAAAGTGGAGGGAGTGCTGGTAGTTGAGGAGGGAGAGCATTTTTAGAAGTTGTTAAATAAGAGAGATTTCAAAATGGTACTTTATTTCCATCTAACTTCTAAGTTATTAGTTGCAATGCTGAACACTTTTTGGTTTGGAGAGTGGTTTGATTAAGGCAGTGGGTGCTATATTGAGAGATAGTACCAAAGTTTCAGGTTTTTGCGTTGGGGAAAACAGTTTTCCATTAGTCTCTACTCTTTGAATTGGTTAATTGATTTCATTGTGAATGGATTTTGTAACATAATGATATTACCTGCGAATTATGTGGGAACCTTGTTGGTAACTAACTTGGCAGCTGGCACTGAGATTATTCACCCTATCTTGCATTCCTTAATATATTGAGTTATCATTTTCATGAGTTTGAATTGAATTGCAAATTTATTAGGTCTTTTATGTGACTTTTCATAGGTGGTTTTGGATAAACTTGTCAAACCCTCAAATCACATAGTCGATTACAACACTAGGTATGGTTTATGATATGCTGTTGTTTACTTATCTTACATCATTTGCCTTGCTATTTTGTTGGGTTAAGTTGATGTATGTAAGTATTCGGAATCTCAGCAACAGCTTCTCAATTGATGCATGGTCTGGGCTGATGTAAAGATGTTTGTGACTAAGTTTGGCTCAAATAACTCAACCCTTGAGAAAACTCTTCATTCACATATTTTCCCGTATCTTTTGTGTATATGCAATAGTCATCTATTTTGCTGGGGCACTGGGGGGGCAGTTGTATGGTGGGGCCTCCTTTGGGGTTGTGAAGTTCTATCAGCCATTGAATAAATAGTAAAGCACATTCTTTTCCTTAAGTGGAGTGAATTGTTGTCTCATTTTGTGAATACTGCAATACTAGTTCTGATAAATTGATATGAAGAATATTTCTATTGTTGTCCAATTACCCTAGTAGTCTGTTGTTATTATCAATTGACCATGTTAAGTTTTCGGCAGTAAAGCTTAAGATCCATTCTTTTATCAGTGCAAATGTTCTCTCTCTCTCTCTCTCTCTCTCTCTCTCGTCCAGTTTTGTGAGCCCGACCATTTTCTTTTTCTCTTAAAAACAAATATCTCCATCTAAGGACCATTGACCTTTTTTGTGGTTGAGCTCTGCATTTTGCCTTTTTCAATAGTGCTTGATGTGGCAATTTTCTAAATAGTATGTCTCTGTCAAGTAGATATATTATGGGAAAATCAGACAGACATGTCACTACTAGAAAAGAGTTCTTTATTCTTCACCCCTTATTTCCTTGGGCCAATCAGATTTTCTATCAGATGTATTGGATTCAAGATTAAAAAGCTGGTATCCTCTATGAGTGCACACTCCTCAGGCAGTTGGTTGTTAGTACGAAGTGCGTCAGGTGGAGATCAGTACATCAATGGTGTAACTATATGTGACATTTTTTCTATTCTCCCAATTTGTAGGATTAAAATTGATGAGTAAGCGAGTGTGATAATTATGTTGTGGGAACTTCTCTTCCTGGTGAATTTTTTTATTGTACACTGGTTATAATTTCTTATCATTTTAGTCCCTCCAACTATGAATTGGCAAGTGAGAATATTTCTGCATGGAAATGAACTGCTATATGTGGAACTTTTACTGTTATTGTCAACTCAATTTTCTAATGTCCTGTACTGATAACAATTTTTTATCACCTTTTGTTCACCTGAAAAGTCCTATCTCTAACTATGGACTGAACATACTGCAGTTGAAATATGACTATTTGTTGTGACCATGTATCCAGGTATAGTGGAATCACCTTTGAGATGCTGGATGGTGTTACAACAAGTCTTGAGGATGTTCAAGTGAGTCATGTGTATATATGACAATGCAGGTCTACGTGTGTTTCTGTGTGCCTGCACTGCATGTCTTTTTTTAATGTAGCTTTCTTGTTTTGTGCTGTCAACTCTTACTGATGTTAAATTGTCTGCCAATTTTTTGGTACCCTTGTTCAGAGAGAGTTCCTTAAGCTGGTTTACCAGGAGACTGTTCTGATTGGGCATTCATTGGAGAATGACTTGTTGGCATTGAAGATTTCTCATAATTTGGTAATTGACACAGCAGTATTGTACAAGCACCGTGGAGGGTCTTACAAGCCTGCTCTTCGTATGCTTGCCAAAAGATTTCTTTCTAGATACATACAACAGTCAGAAAGTGGACATGACAGTATTGAAGATGCAAGGGCTACTATGGAATTAGCATTGTTAAAGATTAGACATGGCAAGTGATTCATGGATGTTGCATTTGGATAAAGCCCTTTCGTCTGTGTTTAATAATTTTTTAAACTTATATGTTGATTTTGCCTGTTTATTCCTATATACTGCAGGACCTGATTTCGGAGCTCCACCATCATTTATTCGGAAGAAATTTCTTACAGTTTTGAGTGAGTGTGGGAAAAATTCCTCTTTCATTGATGAGATATCGACAGTCAAGAGATATGCTGCTGGATCGTCCCATGTGTTTCCAGTCTCTTCCGATGATGATGCTCTTTTAAAGGCCACAAAGGAGGTAGATGCTTAAGAGTAATTGAGTTTGCTTTTCCCTCTAGTCCAACAATTTTATAAGCCTTTTCCTTTCCAATTTGTCAGGTGAAAAGTGAACGAGCCCACTTTGTTTGGGCTCATTTCACAGAACTGTATTCCTATTTTGAGAAACAAGCTGAGGAGTCTGATAGTTTAAATAGAAGATTGGCAGAGCTGATGTCCTTGCTAACATGCAAGAAGAATTCTTTGAAAAGGAATGGGGCCAAAAGTAGGATCGCCTCTGAATTAGAAGAAATTCTTCTACGTATTGATACTAGAGTCCGCAGCCTGTATGACGCTTTACCCACCAATGCCATGCTTATAATTTGTACTGGTCATGGGGACACAGCTATTGTACGTAGGTAAGTAGATTCACTTCCTTTTCAATTGTTTTTTTTTTGTTAACGTTAGTGGAATTGCTATCTAAGCTTCTGAACAAGGCAAAGGATAGTAAAATTGTGTTTTACCACTTGAGTTAATTGTATCAATGATGTCTATAAGTTTTTAGTACCAACAACAGTTTGTTGTTTTCATGATTGTTTTCATGGGCTGGTCATATCATCTCTTTGGCCTTTTTCAGTTTTAACTTTTGCATACATCAGATTCAACACGAAAATGGAAGCAGTCTTATAGCAATTGCTTTAGATCTTTCCAATGATTATAACACGGTGGATGAAAGATTGCTCCTGTTGTCTTCCCTTGGGGACCACAGTTAGCTCCTGTTTTAAGATCTCGTCTTTAGGAGTCTGTGTACTTCTGCAATTTTATAGCAACGTCAGAAATGTAGAATGACCGTGAGGGACTAGGCTGAAGTCATTTGCACCAAATGATATCACAGCATGAAAAGTCATTTGGTTTACAAGAGTGCTGTATTATGTTAGGCTTGGCAAATTTGTGGATGTCCCGAAATGAGAAATTGGAATTTAGGCCTACTCAATTTGATTAGCTTCATTTTGCTATTCTTTTAGATTGAATTTCAGAATTTATGCCCACTTATGTTTATGACTGAGCCAAGCAGTCCATTGCCTTCATTTCGGTTAGAACGTCATGATTGATTGTTCAACTTATCTCATAAGCACTTTTTCCTGCACTGATTAAGATTGAGGAAGATGCTTGCGGAGCAGACTGAAACCACAATAGGTCGTGAGAAGATCGTGAAGATTTTGGAAGAGCTTCAGGCCCAAGCTGAAGTAGCTCTATGTTTTGTGGGAGTGAAGCATTGACTTTTGATTGGAGGTCCATTGGCATTCGTTTTTGTCTGGCCAATTGATTTTGGGAGCTGTAGTTTCTCTTGTAAATATGTTTGTACTTTGTTTGCTCAGACGTTGTAGATCCGTGTTTAGTTGAACTTTCATTTTAAAAATCTGGTTAACATTATTTCTGCGAAAAAGAGAAATGTCAGAAAGCATCTTTAGTTTCGGAACTAGAGCGTATCGATTCTTTTTTCTGGTATCTCGTGTTAGAAAAGAAAGAGCAAGTCAATTGGAGACGTTTCTCCACTTTCCAAGAGGTGGATTTGAACTGCTTCTATTGTCTCTTGCTGCAATCCTAAAGCATACTGTCAAGCTTGCAGTCGATTCGTGCTTTCTTCAGTCATCTCAGGTAGAGGAAAATCTTCATGGTTTCGAGACGACGACACTACATCAACTTCTTTTCTGGTTAATTCTTTGGCATCTTTGGTTCTCTGGTCTGTGGCCGAGGGATTAACGTGTTCTGAGACTGGGCAGGTGACGCGGTGCTCTGGGGTCTTCGTCATTAGGGTCTCAGCCGATATTGCTGCAAAGGAATTTTCACTTCTTGTGAAATCATGTTCATGTTTCTTCAAGGAATTCACGCTGAAATTAGAGTCGCCCATTGTCCAATTCCAAAATTGCAGAAATTGAGGATGTACCAAGAAGCTGGTTCTGCATGTCCAGATTCAGGAAATTTGTAATGAATCGGTCTAATCCTGTTTGCCAGAACTCTTTCCTCTTGTGATCGCCTCTGGTTTCATTTACATCATGTGCATGCTTCGGTGGAGCAAAAGAAATAGTAAATGCTCTCTCTGTTCCACCTAACCCCACTTCAGAACTTGGAGATTCTTGATCAGAATTCGAAATGGAATCATGACAATTATAGCAGCATCTTACGCCGACCAATATTATCTCAACATAAACATTTTCTTCTTCTTACTTTTTCTTCTACTAAAAGAGAGTTTAGGGACTTGGACTTAATTTGTAGAAAATTAAAGGGGCTCTAAATAAATTAAAAAAACCAAGGCAGGCAGATCCTTCTTTTGGCTTCTCCTCCTCCTCTTTTTCTTGTGGACGTATCGTTCTCGAGTCTATTTGTGAATCATCAACGAGATAACCCAAAAGTGATGTTATTCTAGTTCAAATCCATCTTCTAATTGGTTCCCAAAACAATGAATATGACAACATAAGAATATTCTGCAAAAATGAAAAGAAAAGTCAACTTTTGAAGCTCAGCATCCACCCATTGCCCCAGATTGGGATGTGTACAGTCAACATGACCCATCAACAGCATCTCTCTTCAACGATTTTTTACACTGGTGAGGAAATGAGGAAACGGAAGAGAAAACCTTGAATCCACATCTCATCCTCATTTAATTCATGTGGGTAAATCCCTTTTCTTCTTCTGGGAATTTGCCGCACGAGTTTCATACCCTCGATTTACGGACGACAGCTCATCGGTTCGATATTCAAGACTTTTCATCCATGCAACAACTTCCTTGTGGTAGAAGACTTCTCGATTGCGGATGAAGTGATATGTTCATGCCCCTGAACTGGTTTCTTGGTGTCTAAATGCAAGTTCTTGAATGAAAAAAAAAAAAAAAGAAGGCAAATTGTGAGAGGGATTCTAAATATGGGACTGTGAAGGACTTGATAATGACATTTGAGAGAGAGAGAGAGAGAGAGAGAGAGAGAGAGAGAGAGAGAGAGATTAATTCAATGAAGTAGTCACTTTACTGAAACATAATCTTGAATTTTGTGGGCTAATCTATGGAGGTTGAGATAATGATATGACATCAACAAAATTTAGATGTGCAATACATTCTGATAATGGATTTAAAGAACTAGTAGGTACGGTGTCACGCTAACTAAGCACATCAACTATGATAACCGTCTCAAACTTCGCTTTTACTTGGTTGAAAGCGACGTTGTCCGAGACGATATACCGCATACTAAGCTAGATCTTACAAGCAATTTAAACTAATTGAATTGATTATTCAGTTAAACTTGAAATCGTCTATCGTTAGCCGAAGGCGGCGTGGTGGCACAGTTTGTATATATATTTACCTACTTTGATATAGCATGTCAATGTCGACCCCTCATCACAATAATCAGCTGGAAAATCAATTACTAGGACAAGGCAAACGAAAATGTCTCCTGTCGGCCAAGTTTGGATGTCATAATCTTGCATGTTTATCGATAGTGAAGGATGTTAAATAGCGATCGTCCCGTTAATTTACAGGAACTATGGCTAACTAATGTACATATCCAATTTCAAAATTACTATTGTTAAGGACGATAAATATAAGCTCTCATTTTAGAAAAAAAAATGTTTTCCTTTCACCATTTGTTATGCGAAATCCTGCGTTTGTATAGCTTAATAATATGCATTCATTCGTCAATGAAAATAAGAGAAAAGCTTAAGCTACCTTGACGTGATTGACGATGTAAATTGATAATTCGTACTTATCATCTTCAGAGGTCAATGAGGACTAGGCAAGGGGAGCCCTCGCTAGATCTAGCGAGGGATGGCCTTGCCCAACCCTCTTCGGCCCTTGCCAAAGGCCGGAGAGGGTGTCCCCGCCCTTGTCTCTGCCAGCCATCACGGAGGCTCAACACTTCATGAATAGCGCTGAAAATTGATAAGGGATTATGTGGATCTCTTACAATCAAACAAGAACGACACCATAGGGAATAGAAAGAGAATTCGGAAGCACTGAAAATGAAATAATTTCTGAGAGCGATCCTCGTCAAAATGGAAGCTTGTGACTTAACTAGATATTCTTACAATCCATTTTACAAGTCGGACTCCATTTCTCAAGAGATATTTTAAGTGCTTCAGGAGCATCGCAGTCCATCTTAATTACGAGCTGCCATGAGCTATGGCTTTATTTTTTCCTCCAAAAAAATTAAATTTTGAATGGCTTGATAACATCTGGAGTTTCGTGATTAGCTGAGTGGACGAATCATTCAATGCCCTTAAAAAGATCTCTTCTTCTATCATGGGAGATCAGCGTGAGGGAAAGCATAAAGAGCAGAAAACCCTAGAGGGTAGCTGAACTGTCACGATCTCAAGGCACTAAACCCGTCTTACGCACATCATATTGGGAGAAACTGGCCAAGAAACGAGACGTCATTTTCAGAGCTGAAATGGGGGGGGAGTAACTGAGGGCACATCAGGCATAACCTAATAGAGGATATTGATTTACTAACTCAGAAATTCCAACTAACTGTACTTCTCACCTCCCAAAATCATATTATTTTAGGCAGAACAAATTCGCGTTAGTTTCAAATCAGCATGAGGGATACAAGAAAACTCTCCCAACAAAAACAGATTCTTGCGGGTCACTTCACCAATTGTGCTGGATCACACTTCACCACTAAATTCATGTAGCCTTGGGACCTGTAAACATTGGCTGTCTTGGAATTGATCATTACCTTCCCCGGCTGCTAAAATGGCGAGGAAAAGTCATGTGAATTGTGTACGTATTGCTTGTTAGGTATAGCTTGGTGACAGTAGGAAAATTCATGCTAGCTATAGCGTGGGGAACTATATTCAGACGATTCTCAATGTGAATATAGGACGAGCAGATGCAAATAATTGGGTTAATTATGGAATACGTGTGCTTGCGATTCGAACACGAAACGATACGAGATAATATCTTTATAAGGGAAACTCGATTCTAACGCAATACCAACACGATGATTACGAAAGTTGATAGCAAGACATCGGTTCGTTTTGACAAGTTTTTCATTTTGTTCGCATTCGATAAAACATGATGGTAGTATAATTCTTTTAGTAATGGACATGACAACAAGACACGGATGGCGACTCTTAATATGATGTTAAACCCATACAGAGAATCGGCTAGCCGTATCTCCCGCTCTGCACCTTTTTTGGACATGGCCCAAGAATCATCATATTCTCGAGTAATCAATAAAGCCAGCACAACATCAACCACCATGCAACAAAACGCATTGAATGACGATAAGGAAAGAGGGCAAGCTTTTAAAAGGCGGAGTTAACATAAGGATGGAGGTAATTTGTGAACGGGACATAGGGGGTAGTCAAATTGGTTTGTTAAGGATTTTTAGGTATGTTGACATCAAATGAGGGTGTGCGTGCGTGTGCGGTTGGGGAAGAGGAAGTGGAGGTGTTTCTTAAGATGGTGGTAAAAGAGAGGTGGCATTATAGTTTTCAACGAAGGACGTTTATTTTGGAGAGAAACGGATGTTTGGCTAGGCAAGTAACTGAAAATATGCTTTCGAGTCCATAATATCGAAAGCTATTTCAGACCCATCCGTTGTTTCGTCAGAGAGAGAGATGACATCTTAAAATGTTTGTCGGGCGGGCTCATAGGAACGTGACTTATTACAAGAGTTGACGAATCGCTTTCTTGTGACAGGAAAGAAGCAGCCATGGCTAACTCTGGTGACGCGTACAGATGAATCTCCTTTGATCAGTCGAGGTTTTTTCCTCCCTCCGAAATTTGTCTTCTAGCTCGACTCAATTAGTGATCCGATTGGACGAATTTCATGAAAGCGCAAATGAATTCTTCCCTAAGGGAATCGTTGTTGCCAGAACAAGCTAGGGTAGGGCTTGAAAGCTTTTCTTAGGTTGCAACTAATGAACAAATTTAAACGGCATTCCACCTCATTTTTATATTGGTTTCCATATTTCTGTTTTCTTAATCAAATTGTTCAGCTTGGATCCCTATTTCGATTATGTTACGACTCCCCTAGCATTTTGGACCAAAATAATTCCGAAAAGTGGATTTACAGTAGAATCACGTAGATTGACAAAAATAAATCTCTATTTCGAGTGTCTTTCACTTTTAATTTTTTTGGTTTTTAATATATGAGATTTGAGTATAGTTCAATATATAAGCAGCCGAAATCTAATATACATGATCATTTACGGTCCCTTGTGATCATTTTACACGTATAATAATCTTTTAAGGTTAAAATATCTTTAATTTTGATGGGAGAAGCACAATAATAATCTTTTTACGTGGCCCTAATTGTCTTGTGTGATTAATGTAGATGAGATCATATCACCCTACAAAAGCAGCATTACCTAGCAGATTATATTATAGCAAGGGAAAAACAGATGGAGAGTAGCAAAGATGTGAAGCCAAGGTAAATCTGAAAAAATGTAAATTTAATATATGCATGACCCAAGATCCTCAGAGGAGAATCATGGTCTAGAGCGATGATTGTCCAATGCCCATAATATTATAAGTGACCTTGACTTTAATATCCACAACCAAAACGTGTTCTTTTTTAGTCTTTGGCGACTTTAAATATGCATAGGCAATATGAATGCATTTAATAAGTAGCTGCTGTAAGTCGTACTGAAATGGCCTGAAATGGTCCATCTGCCATTTCAATAGGTCATTTCCTTTTCTACAATTAGAATACGGTTTTAGTTAGATGGCAAAGATAGGAACGTACTCCAATTCGCCCTACTTTTATCAACGTGAGAACTTTCAATGTAAGAGTTTGAAAGTTTTGTCACTTTTGCATTTCCCTCGTGTGATAAAAAAAGAAGTTCCATTAATTTGGACCAGACCAATCTACATTAGTGTCGTGGTGCATACGGTGGTTAATGGAATCTTTTGCGTATGGACATGTTCATGACAGATCATTTCCCATTTCCCATTTCCTGTGTAACAATTATTTGGGTAGGTAATACTAGGAAGGATTTTGAATCTCCAATTTGAGTGCCGATCCTTTTTTATGAACAAATCAATCGACACCTTGTTTTATCATCTCGGGGGAAATCGACTTAAGATCATTAAAGAAAGTCTTGGACAGTATAAATACATCCGTTGAAAAAAAAAAGAAAAAAGATATTGGATTAGCGGTTTAGTACACATATTCTACATTGGTGACGAGTATTTGAGCCCTGTATAAATGCAAAATCCAGAAGCAAACTGAGAATTACTATTGCTGCTCAATAAGAAATGATTTTTCTTAGAACGACGCATATTTATATATAATTTATATCTTGTTCTACTTTGAATAAAACTAAATCTCTTGCGCGTGCACTTTTTCTCAGTTTTTGCAAAACATGATTGATGAGATGGCATGGACAAGATGCGACCCACCAATTGCAATTAGAAACCCATCTTTTTATGCGTAGCAGTTGGTGACGATGGTTTCTTGATCGAAGCTCGTGATGTTAATGGATAAACTATTCTAAGAAACTCTTTTTTTTTTCAGTGTTCGATTTCGTGGGGCATGAAATCTCAACGTCAGTTAAGAAACTATGAACTACATGCGTTATTCAAGCGCATGAAATAGCGCCTTGTTTTTTCGGTTATTGACATATTTATAATTTTCAACTTATTATTTGACTTGCCATCCGAGTTGATGAATCGTCCAAACGCAGACCGTTTACCTTATACAATTCTTAATGCTGTTCTTGCACGGAATCTGATTTTGGCCTCTCGAAGTCCCAATCGGTGTCTCGTCAGTTATGCTCTTATTTTCACCCACACGAGAGAAATTAATTCCTTTATCTTTTCGTTTTCTCAATTTGAGCCATCACCCACGTCCTTTTCATGCAACTACCATATTCTTTTCGTCAATTTTTTATTGCCCTTCGATCAGTTTCCATGGATAGATCCACTCGTTGAATTCAAAACCCGGGTTTTTTTTTGCAATTCCTGGTTTCTCCCATGTTCTTTATCATTTGTTTGCCCAACAAAATCGAAACAAGAAACTATCATTGCTTGAGTGTCGGTTTACACAACTAAATCAATATAATAATCGTTTCTTGATCCGGCGACAATCTTGTTTACAGACAATAAACCTCCAACATAAGTCTTCTTAACATTTTCCAAGAATGTGGTCAACCTAGGGAAATTCTGAATCTTTCACGCTAGGATTGGGGGCGACATGTTCTTGAACAAATCTTATTGGCTGCGACATCATTAAGTCACGCAATTCTTATCATATGGTTTACACATTGACATAGTAATTAATAGTTGTAAACTATAGGATTAATATCCTGAAAAACCCAAAACTAGTACGTTTGAAACAAATTTACCAAAAACTAATTTTTTTATCATGAAAAATCCCAAACTGATACACCTACGACAAATTTACCCCAAGTGATCCCAAAAAACTCTAAGTTGATACACTTGTGACCAATGTACCCCAAACTTGTATATTTGTGACAAATATACCATATGTTAAATTAGATTAATAACACAAAAAAATCACAAAAATGGTACAACTGTAATAAACATATAGTAAAATCCCAAACTAGTACACTAGTTTACTGTCATGTGTCGTTCAACTCATAATTTGATAGTAAAATTTAACGAAAACTAACATAGGACAAATTTGTTATAAATGTACTAGTTTAGGGTAAATTTATCAAAAGTGTACAATTTTGGGATTTTTAGTGGTAAAAAAATTAGTTTATAGTAAATTTGTCACAGGTGTATTAGTTTAGGGTTTTTCAAGATATTAACCCTAAACTATATATGTACATATACCGTGAAACATAGGACTACATCGCCGTTTGGATCACATACTTTATGTTATTTTACGTCTAGGAGCGTCTGTACCCAACGAAAATGCCATCCTGGAAATATGTCAACACATATTTGATTTATACTTCTAAGGCTTCTAAGGATTGGGAAATGAGGGATATATATATATATATATGGAAGTCTTCACAATCTCTAAAGACATTGTCCAAGAGCTGGTTTCACATCAGTTTTTGGAAGCGTACCGATCCTGATGAGTATTATCTACGTTAGGTGTAATAACAACAGCATTCACTGATCCATCTACCACATGCCTTTATGCCTCCAAATAGGATTTCATCATCGTGAGTGTCTAAAAAGAATCAAGCGTTTATGGGGTGGGCGTTTTATATTGACATGGACACTTTTCCATTCTACATATATATAAATAGAAACGCATTAAGAATCTTCGTTAGACATGCTCAAGAAGGATAGCTTGTTCATTATTATGGCATTAGCCTTAGCTTATTCGTTTTAGGTAAGCAGAAGCCTTCTTGCAACCCATCTCTCTCTCTCTCTCTCTCTCTCTCTCATCCCATTAATAAAAGAAGCTACATACATATGTTTATCACATGAGAAATATATAACTAGGGCTTCTTAGAAATTAGCGAACCATATGAACGAAATAGTAGGAACTTTGAGAGACTCATCCTCTCATGTTTTTGGTATCAGGAGCGAGTTGAAGGCCCGTATAGAGCAAATTCAATATGTCATGTAAACCGCATTGGAATGTGTAATTTTTTTCCGTTCGATTAGCTATTACGTGAATCTCATTCTTAATATGCTACCCTCGGTCAACAAAATTTTCTTATTCCCCCTTTCCTTATAAAGTAAAAATGATCCTTCTGGAGGGAGGATCATTAGGAAAGCAGTCTTTGAATTATATAGGAGAGCTGTCCCTATGAGACAAACCAAGCAACTGCTCAGATAGCTAGAGCTTCTGATATCAACGTAGTACCATGGCTTTAAAAGAAGTGATCAAATGATTAAGGAAGAAAAAAGAAGAAGAAAAAAATGGGTTATATTGAAAGAGAATGATCATATATTATATATATGCGAAGCAATCGTTCTTTCATATTTCACGGGTCAATAACACACAAACAAGAAAAGGTTTCAGTGCTTTTCCTCCGCAGATACATGAACATGAATTGGCAGCCTTAAATTTTCTTTTTCTTTTTTGTCGTGTAAAACCAACAAAAGTGACTGCTCATCCACAACCCTAAACCAAACCCCACTTTCTTATTTTGCTGGCTCTACTTCTGATGATAATACACATATTCCATTTCCTATATATACTTCTCATCACGAAGCCAGGCATTTACTTTGATCTCGCATCGGATGTGGAAGAATTCCCCTCGGCCACGCCATCATGGATTCGTCGGGACGTGCGAACTCCGGCTCTGGCGATGATGGGAAGAGTGCTGCTGCTTGTCCCCGTGGCCACTGGAGACCCGCCGAGGATGAGAAGCTCCGGCAGCTCGTTGAGCAGTATGGTGCGCAGAACTGGAATTCTATTGCAGAGAAGCTTCAAGGAAGATCAGGCATGAAATTTTAGTTTGATCCGTACATCTATGCATATGAACTCTCTCTGTCTCGCGGATCAATTTTACCTTTCAAGATTTGAGTTTGTTCGCGCATGTTTTCATTTCTTGTTAGTCAATTCACGATCAGATGATGTAATGCTATGTGCTGTCGAAAGTTCAGTCGGACCTCTCTCTCTCTCTCCCTCCCTCCCTCTCTCCCTCTCTCTCTCTCTCTCTCTCTCTCTCTCTCTCTCTCTCTCTCTCTCTCTCACTTCGAGGTAGCTTTTATTTGGTTTAATTTTATGGCGAAGTATGGATTTAGAGAGTATATCTGAAACAGCTTGGTGAATTTCTTTACCAATTTAATCTGCAAAGGATCTTCGGTTGAATGTTAGTTTAATCTGGAACTCTTGTTTTTTAACAGGAAAGAGTTGCAGATTAAGGTGGTTTAACCAACTCGATCCAAGAATTAACAGGAGGCCATTTACCGAAGAAGAAGAGGAGAGGCTTCTTGCAGCACATCGCATGCACGGAAACAAGTGGGCGCTCATAGCGAGATTATTTCCCGGTCGGACGGACAACGCCGTGAAGAACCATTGGCACGTTATAATGGCTAGAAAGCAAAGAGAGCAATCGAAGCTCTGTGGGAAAAGAATCCATCAAGAGTACTCTCTCGGCGACACCACTGGTTTGCAAGGAAGAAAGACTCATTTTCAAGATGAATTGCTTGGTTCGCAATTCAGGTTCGATCAGGGAAAGGGATTTTTCATTTTTCAAAGCCCCAGTAAAGAGAGGAATTTCGCTCTATCGTCATCTTCGTCGGCTTCTTGGACTTTTGGCAGCCAGTCGATTGCAAAGTCCGCACACAACTCTTCTTCAGTTGATGATCTAAATAGAATAGAAAGAAGGGATTGCTACAATCGAGCTTCCAATAATTATTCCGGTAGAGAGGGGTCGAGAAGTTTGAGCCAACCCTTCCATTCCCATCCATATTCATCCGCTTCCACTGCTTACTCGATTAGCCATTACCGGAGGGTCGTTCCAAGTCCATTCGGGTATGTTTGCCTCGGCGATGGCTGCAACGACAGTAACATGATGAAGAAACAGGAGATTGTGAACTTCCATGACGAAATGCCGAGGTTAGAGAAGACGAGATTGCACGCTAATTCGATGCATCAAGATCAAGCAGACGAGTCTCTCAAGCACAAGAACGTTCCTTTCATAGATTTCCTTGGTGTGGGGATTTCTTCTTGATATGACTATTGATAACGAGAGAAATTTTCCCAGATATTTATCCGTGTCGTTTTTCTTTCCTGAGTATCTAATCAACTAATTAGTGGTTTTGAGGAATTTCACTTAATTTTCTTCTCGTTTTAATTCACATGTTTATAAGAAGCGGTTAACAAATTAATTAAGTAGTTCTCTACTAGTCTGACGTTCATGCAGGTTATAGCATCTCTGTGATCTAGGCTTTGCCTCATTGCTCGAACTAAATAATGCTCGTTTTGCAACCCCAATTGTTCTATAATTTTGACCTGTGATAAGAGCACTGCAAGTCACTTTATACTCTTTCTTCGGTCAGTTAATAGGTGTACATTGTGCAATACATTTCCTTGCCCCATTCTCATCAACGTATGTATACCTGCTTGGCGAATCAACATTCATTTCACAAGATAAACTATTGGAAAGGTGCTAATTCTTCGTCTCTAATATGAGGATATGAATGCACCTATTATCAAACTTGAACCAGTTCTCAGACATCCACTTTGATTTTTAATGGAGTTAGGTAGTGATCACAAATGCTCAAACATCTCAAGCTGTCCATGCGTGAATGAACACCGCACAGCTTAGGTTTGCGAGCTAATTGAGATTGGTATTTACTTAAATAGACCATAACAAGCAGATACGAAGAAACACAGGTGCAGCATAGTCACATTACAATGACTTGAGGATCTTAACTAACTTCTTGACAACAAGATGGTCAAGCTGCATAGGGCACGCGTGGACATAAGGAGGCAGGAAAATGCAAGACTTCAACTACTCACATTGCAACATCAGAGAAACTGTCCACGAGAACTAAGATCGCTTTCGACTCTATAGCATCATCAAAAGACTTTCTATCGGAAATTTCTAACCCTTTTCACATTGGTTGGTGACTTGTTAAACGCAAAACAGAGTTCCAACATGTAACTGACTTTTTCGTTGTCGTCAGTGAAGTTTTCCCCATATATTTGGAAATAGTAGCGTGCAACTATTTGCTGACGGCTTCATTTTAAACATAAGACAAACCCCAACGGGGGTGATTCTAAATTGTGGTTAACTAATCTCTTTCGTGGTGAAACTCTCATTTCCCACCTTAGACATCGCTTTTGGTGTGTTGTTAGCAAATGATCGGGGAAGGATAGAATCAGATTTTTAGGTGTGAATGGATCTACAAGGAATTATCTGCCCTACAAGATTACTAATAGTTATTCACAAAAATTGTTCAAAGATACAATAAAGTCTCAAAATGAGAATGCCGTATAACAATTATGATATTTCTCTAAGAACTCTCAAAAGGAAACGAATTAGAGAATGAAGGCTGTATTTTTTAAGAAAGAAACGAAAATTGAAGTGGAGTAGAAATGAGAAATGTTGAATATATAACAGTGAAAAATTATATTTAAATAGCTACAACCTTTCAAAGGTGGTAAGTTGTCTAATAAGCGTAAGGCGACAGTTTTAAATTTGAATTAAAAAATAAAATAATAATAATGATTGAGTTTGTGGGCCAGTATATAAGTGCTAAGTGCGCCAAAATTCAGCACCCCCACGAATACAATAAGGTGCAGCCCATTTATCCTATGACCTTCAATTGTAAGGCTAGAAGTAATTTCACATTTATATATAGATCTACACACTCATATCTATTCATTGTGGAGCAATACACTTCTTTATTTGTTTTATAAACAATCCATCGACATACATATTATATATAAGTGCTTAGACAAAAACAATAAAACCACAAATATTTTAAAAAATAAGGTCCAGTGCACCAAATTTATACGTGGGCCAATGGGATAAATTCACGACTCACGCACTCGGTTCAAGTGATAACTATGGAGAGATAGATACATCTGAAACAATATAGGGAGAGGGAAGTCTTCTCAATTCTGCCCCCTTGATAGTGCACAGTGGTGGAAATTGCAAGGAACGAGACAAAATTGACTCGAGAACCTTTCCGAAAATCAACCGTCACCATAGAGAAAATTCAACCGCAGGTCTGCTACTACTTATTTCCTCGAAGCTTCTCTTTTCTCACCATCATTTTTTTTCCCTATAAATGTAACATCCTTCATTTAGATTGACTTTTGCTTTCGCCATTGATTAAATTTGGGTGCAAAGTTTTGGTGGGAAGAATATGTACCACAAAATCATGGACAAGGAGCAAGAAGACATGCAGTTTCTTGGTCTCTTTGGCATCTACAAAGAGTCGTGCAAGATCAGACTGCAATGGAAGAAACTCTTCGCTCGGATCGCTCTCACGCTCGTCCTCCCTCTCCCTTTCATTTTTCTTGCTGTCACATGAAGGTCTCTGACGCCTTCTTCTCTGGAACCGTCCATGACTCGATGGCCCTTGATGCGGAGAATTACGACAAGCTCTCGGACTGCCTCGACAAGGAGACGGCTGTCTACTTTGCCTCGGCCTATGCAGGCCAAGAGGTCTCCTACAAGAAGGTCCTGAGGGTGGTCCCTAGGGTTTGGAAAAAGCTAATGGCCATCTTTCTGTTGATGTTTTCCCTTATCTGCATTTACAACATCGGTATAGTGGTCTTCTTCTTTGCATGCCAATCCATCATCAACCCGAAGAATGCCAGTACGAAGTTTCACATAGTGCTTGGGGGGTTTTACTGGGTAGGTCTAGTGTATATCAGCATGGTATGGCAATTGGATAGTGTCGTGGCTGTGTTGGAGGAGGCTTCTTATACGGGTCATGCCATTGACAAGAGCCATGCACTAATTAAAGGGAAGCTGCGGGTGGCGTCACTCATCTTCTAGAAGGCCCATCCAATTAGGGTTCCAAAACGTGGTTCTTCATGGGAACAACACCGTCTCAATGGGGTTTACGAGTAGAGTCGCGTTCGGAGTTTTGTGTTGTTCACTGCTTTGCGCGTTGATCCTGTTCAAACTCGTCGTTTACACAGTAGTCTACTTCGTGTGCAAGTCGCACCATCGTGAGAAGTTCAATAAGTTGGCACTCTCAGATCATCTCGAAGTTTATCTTGGTGAGTATGTTCCTCTGGTTTCCATGGATGTTCAGTAGGAACAGAATAACGTTTGACCCCAAATTGTGAGAATCATATAGTACTCAAAGAGCAAAAGATCTCAGGTTCATTTGGTATACTTTCATTGGTTCGATTCAAATTCAGAATTCAAATGTCGGATTTCCACCGAAATTTTTTTCTTTTGAAGGTCGGCCGTTATGAACAAAACCCCAAAAAAAGGGTTGGCTGAAAAATTAAATGACCGTGACCTCGCAAAAATAAAATAATGCAGAATCTATCAGATTTTGCAATTAAATCAACACTAGATCACCCGTTATAGTTGCTCGCAAAATTGAGTGTTTTCCAGCTCTAGTTTACAGAAAAACCCACAGAATTCAGAGCTCCCGACAGTGTGCGGCAATTCAAGGAGACGTCCTTCTTCTCTATTTTTTCTTGTGCGGTTTAAGAGGAAATATAGATCGTAAAGAAGAAGGCACGCCGATCGATAGAGGAAACAAAGTCTCAACATGAACCGGTCTACATCGTTCATTCAATACAAGAAACAAATCCTCACCGAAGGCCGGCGAGGGTGGCTGACAATTGGCGGGGGGAAGAGATAGAAAAGAAAAATAAAGAAGGAAAAGAAGAGAACAAGGAAAAGAGACGAAAGAGTTAATAAAAAAGTTCCAAAATATATCTCAAAATTAAGTTAAATATTTGCATTAGCATGTCAGTACTAGCAGTGCTACGTAGGATGGCTGGCGTCCACGTCATCAATTTCTAGCTTAAATTAGTTAGATGGACTAAATTATTACTTATGACTAAATTAGTCCAATTAAAAGGTTTAGAATTAATTGATACCAATGCAATATATTTAAAACTTCTTTAGTACTTTTTCCTCGTAGCATAATAGAGTCGCTCATTCTTTTTGGCCACGTAAATTGTATATTCAAGGTGTGAGATGATTTAATATACAACCCAATTCTATTGACTCATATTCCTATATGAGCTTTTCATTTTAAGCTCAAAATTCACCCAAAAAAAAAACCCTCAAATGAGCTTTGCCCAAAGAGGAGTAAGATTACTTGGAAACTGTCTTTTTATCAAGGACATGATCCTTGTCTATGACATTACCCTAAAAAAAGACCGGGAATGTTTTCATGTGCATGCAGAGAGAGCTGACTAGATTATAAGCGACGATGGAAGTCGAGGTGCCCCTAATGGAAAGATCCTAGAGATTTACTAGTATAACAGTTTTTTAGCTATCATGAAAATAACAGTTTGTTGAACGAATTCTTGAATAAGTGGACTTCATAACAATTTATAATTATTCGTTATTTGATTTTTTGTGATTCAAAATAGATTGTTATCCTTAGAGTGAATTCACACCAAATCATTTCTCTTCTTGTACCTACTTGAGTGATGAACTCCCCTTCAAAATTACGTTGACCAGGCATCATTGGGTACCCACCCCTCTCCATTCTCATTGCTAGCAACCACTAGAAACCTCCCCACATACGCCTCACTCACACCCGACCAAGTGTTCTTAGCCTCGACCCGCCACTTCCCGGCATTCGTGTCAAAACTCGCTGGCATCACGTGCCGATTATACCGAGGCTCGACGTGGAAACTTTTCATGCAGGTCTTCAGATAACTTAGGAAGCAGCTTTTGGGAAGAAAAGTAGATGCATTTAGACGAGTGAGGCATGTGAGGGAGCTTGTAGAATCGCGTGCCGATATGGAGTTTCAACCGGTCGCAGGTCCTCTTCTTCCGGAGAGAGAGGCACAGCAATCCTCTCTCTCTCTCTCTCTCTCTCTCTCTCTCTCTCTCTCTAAAATGATGTTGGTGATGAAGAGGCGGTTCAGGCATGCCGATTCAGCGACGCTGGAAGGACCCGTGCCCATAATCGCCACTCCCATTTCAATTTCTTTTTGGATAGTCATGTTATTGTACATAAGTTTACGAATATATCTATATAGGTTTTGATAGCATTAACAATTTTTACAGTTTCTAAGGAGCCATAAATTCTTGAAAGAGTGAATCCCACAATAATTTATAATTTTGCTATTTAATTTTTTTTCTAAAACAGACTGTTATTCTCACGGTAAATTAAAAATTTTTACTCGATCATTTCTCATGTAGTAGAACATGGCTTATTCTTAAGATTTATTTTTTTTCCTTTTTTGAGACAAGTGGGTAAAATGTGTTCCCACCATGCTTTGAACAATGTAGAAGTGGCTTCATATAAGGAATGTTGAATCGTAATTTAAGAGGTTGTCAAGTTTTTTTGCTGGTCTTAGATTGCGACCGATCTTGTTTTGGTCCAAACTATGTGGCAAGCAAGTCCTCGCATATCAAAATATACCGCCGAAACACTTTATTGATTTATGCTTTGATAAAGCTTTATTACTGTATACAGAGCGACGTTATCATGGACCCTCAACAATTCATCAGTACAAGCCTATCGTCGCATGTTCGGCATGCAAGCATCGCATTCCTATTTTTCTCACTCGCTCTTCCTTCGGCGCTGAAGTTCGAAGTTAATGTCGTTAGCTACTTTCCGCGCATCGCTGGCAATGCCGAACAGGCCCCGTTGAGAGAAGCTGACACCGTACAAGCCATTTTCTCCTTTCCATTGGTCCCGGACCTTGGTCATGCCTTGAGCGTTGAAGAGGTCATCTCCACCCTAATTAAGTTACCGTAGATATCAAGAGGAACAAGGAAAAGTTATCGATTGATTTTCTTTCTTCTAATTGCAAAAGCAATTATTATTAAGTGACTTAAGGGAAAGAATTAAGATAAATGAAATTTACCTGGAGCCATTTCCGGACATTGCTTTTGTAGCCAGTGGCAAAGATTATGGCCTCAAATTGACTTGTTGTGTCGTTTACAAAAGTGACCAGCTTGCCGTGAATGCGTTTGATGGAGGGGAAAACCTGCATCGTTTGCTTTGTTATAACTCGTGAAGGTTTAACTTGCTTTTGATTAGATTTTAAATTCTTTTTCAAAGAAAAAATGCCTATAATTACTCAATCTACCTTGATTTCTCCGTCCTTGATCCTTTCCATTGCCCCGACGTCAATGGTGGGGGATCGTCCGGTCGCTGCTTTCACATGGAACGCACCAAGTTTCGGCCTCTGAAGGCCGTACTTGGTGAAGTCGCCATACTTTAGCTTGCTAAGTAGCCTCATCAAAATGTCCACGATTCGGAGCGGAAGGAATTTTATTAAGACCATGCCGATAAACACCATTTCCTTGGTAAAAATTTCCACCTGCAAATTCTCTTTCTTAGGCTATACTTGTTACGGGATATTATCATTTAAATATATGGGAGCATGACTATATGAAATCAACTACTTTCTTCTTCCAATCAACAAACAACTGAATTTGCTTAGGAAGGTAAACTTTGCTAGTTTCCATCCCCACCAAAAAGGAAAAATGCATGAATTGAATTATAGAAAGAGTCTGCATACAGGGCTTCGAGCAACAATGGAAGCGTTGGCACCATGGCTCCACAAGTCATACGCGATCTCCATTCCTGAGTTCCCACAACCCACCACCAGCACGTTTTTCCCTCTGAATCCCTTCCCATTCCGGTACTTGTTCGAGTGCATCACCACCCCGCCAAAGCTCTCTAAGCCGTCAACCTCTGGCATCACGCCCTCACTGTTCTCCCCGGTCGCCACCACCAGGAACTCCGCCACATAGACCTCATGCTCGCCCGAGTCTGTGTTTCTCGCCACAATCCGCCACTTGTCGGTTTGATCGTCGTATGACGCGCTCTCGACGGACCTTCGGCAATACAGCTTTACCTCGAATTGCGACTTGTAGTTGTCGAGGTATTCTATGAATTGGGCCCTAGGGATAAATGTGGGTGAGTTGGAGGAGAAGGGCATGTGGGGGAGCTCACAGAATTGCTTGCCTAGGTGGAGCTTCAATCGATCGTACGCCCGGTTTCTCCAAAGAGAGGCGGAACAGTCCTCTCTCTCGAGCACGACGTTGGCTATTCCTTGGCGGTTCAAGCATCCGGCTGCCGCTAGGCCTGCAGGGCCCGCGCCAACAATGGCCACCACAACCTCTTTCTCATTGGCCTTCTCCATGATGATTTGGCTCTCTTTGATTCAACAGCTAGGGTGTTCTCAGTGATGTGGTATCGGCAGATACAAGCTCGTGTGCTTTTTGTAGGGAGAGAGCATTCACTCGTGTATTTAAGTAAATCTGAGTATAAATTGGCAGATTTAGAGTTGTCAAAAATGGATGATTTTCCTTAAATTTTCTTATATGGAAGTAAATCTGAGTATAAATTGGCAGGTTCAGAGTCTGAGTATAAAATTGGCAGGTTCAGAGTTGTCAAAAATGGATGATTTTCCTTAAACTTGCCGCTAATCAACTTCATTCGTTGGGATTTTTTCCTATACATATACTTCACCTAATTATCAAGCCATCTAAAATTGGCATTGGCATCTTTTTCATTTTCCATTCACGTAAGTATTCACCTAATTATTCAGTGTTGCTTTTCAAGCAAGAATTCCAATATTGTGATGAAGTTTGCCCATTTGAATTCAGTTCGAGTGTGCCTAAATGCTAGATTTTATTCTTCAAACGAAACTATGTACCATAGTCGGCTCTCCTAGTTTGTACATTTTCCTTGTATTTGACTCTGCAATGTCAATCTACATGCTGTCTATAGGAATGCTTACCCAAAATTTGTCTTTTACATTATCTTATCTTCGGCAGTGTTTGTTATTTTTTGTAATTGGAAAAAAAAAAAAAAAAAGAAGAAGAAGTGGGGTCAAAAAAGGCAATTGAAATATGGCCATATAAAACATATGTTTTGCCTCGAGTTCAACGTACTTGGTCAGATTGACTGGATACTAAAAAGGGATCTTGTTACATTCCATTCAATGCATGGCCATATGTTCCATCTTCAGGACTCTCAACGTGGGTTGTACTTTAACTTCTTAAATTACTTTCTTGTTTTGACAGTGGAGAAATAGGTAAGCCAAGTTAGACCCGTTAAACAAATAGGCCGGGTCGAGTTTGGTCTGACTTAAATAGATTCATTTAACCCGTTTTAATTGATTTTCATGCATTATAAATATAATGACTCATATCCAACATAGGTCATATCCGACCCGACTCACATTATTAAAACATTTCAATATTTAATCCAATTTACGAAAGAGGAATGCATATGTGACTATCTTTAATTTATTATAAGAACAACGATCTAATAAATAACAAATGGTTAGGAATCGTTGTGAGATTCACTCTTTTAAGAATTTGTGACTTACATTATATTATTATTTTAACAGTAGTTCAAAAACTATTATGCTATGAAAACTCTTTACAAAAACTCATACACAAACTAAAGTGAAAATACAAAATGAGCGAGCAAGGAATCAAGTGTGGGTGAGAAAAAATAAAGAGAGTTGTAGAGGTAGATTATGTTTAAGTAAGCTGTAAACCTATTCATAATCCGTTTATGACCCATTTAATATCCATATTATATTTAAACTCATTTATGTCCATTTAGTTAATATAATTAACCCATTTAACACTCATATGGGTTGGTGGCGATCGATCAGATTGTTCTTTCGAGAAAAAAAGCCTGTATTTTTCAGCTTAGTAAGGAAGGTACTTGCACAATAACCTGAGGACGTTATCCAAGATATTAGAGGGGAGATACTTGCACGATAGGCCGTACCACCGGTTGCTGGCTCAACACATGAACCCGAAGTAGCCAAGAAAAAGAAACAAAATATATGGTCACTTCTATCTATTCTTATTCGTGCCTGAGATTTTCATCTAAACAACAAATTCAGAAAATGGAAACGAAAAATATTGAAATTGCTTTATGCATAGAAGAGTAAAAGTAATATAAACTAGGGATGTGCAATAGAACCGTAAACCATATGATTGCCTAAAATTAGACCGGACTGGCCTAGCATTGGCGGATCCCATGAGGACTGATCTAATTCCCAGTTCCAATATACTAAACTCAGCGAGTACCGATTGGGTTCTTGATTTTGGGTGTTAAACTATCCATCCGAACCGGACTGGTATATATATTAAAATAAAGAAATTGCAACTTGAGAAAATTGTTCAAAAAGTCCTAAATCTATTACACTTTTCTCAATTCAGTCCTAAACCTTTTAATTTTACTAAATCAGTCATGAACTTTTTCACTTTTTGCCAATTGAGTCCATTCGGTCAATTTTGGTAAGAAATTATTGACGTGGCATTTTTTAATAATTTTTTAAAATTTTGAATTTATTTATTTTTTTACTTCTTTCTTCTTTCTTTTTGGTTTTGGGGGCCAACCCTCCCCCACCATAGTGGAGGGCTGGCCAACCCTTGCCGGCCCTGGGCGAGGGCGTTGCTGCCCTCCCTACCCTTGGGCAAGGGCGGCGACCTCACTTGGGCCCCTTGCTTGGCCAAATCTGGCCCTTACCCAACCAGGAATCGGAAATCGTATGGACTACTTGGAAATAGATTGAACCAGCCTTGAACCAACAGTTTCCATGGAGAGTGATTCGATTCTCGATTCCAATTTACTCAAACTGATGAGTATCGGTCCGGTTCTCGATTTCGAGCACAGAAGCACTCGCCCGGACCAAACTACTATATATATTCAAAAAAAGAAATTGCAACTCAATTGCTTAATTATTTTGTAATTTTTCAAATAATATATATGTACATATATATTTTTAGTATTGGACATTATTAATTAATTTTGTCTCTCCAATGTGTAATTGAGTTGATCCCCCCACTTTTGTTGTTCATTTTAATAATCCATTTACGTGCTTTCTCAATCAAAATAAAAAAAGAAAAAAGGAAAAAAAGGAAGAGCATGGAAGAGACCAACCGGAGAAGTCTTTAAATATTGCGGCGCTTTGCCATTATGATATGAAATTAAGAGCCAATGGCTTGTTTTAAGGGCACTATTAGGTCTTTCCTTACCCATCACCGTGATTAAATTATGTTGACGTTTATAAAAGATGGATCAAGTGTTTAATGTTTTGACTTCTACGGAGGTTAGGGCTTCTAACGTAGAGTCTAAACTCAACATATTCCTACTATCAAGAAATCCTAGGAGAATCACACCATGATTTTCGAAGAAATTAAATTCCTAACTAACCAATATTGTCGATTCATTCTACCCTATAGTTTTCAATCCTTAATCAAAATTAATGGGTTGTAATTCAATTTGAATTTAAGACCGAACAAGCTTTAGTGCTCTAAATAGAAATTAAATTCACCGTGATATTAGTTAATAAATGCAATTTTGTAGGGTTCCATAAGCTCACATGGGAACCAAACTAAACTGGCAGTCCCGTTCTCGGATAGATCCATGGAACCAACTGGAGGTTTTCATTTCTAATTTTTTTGGAACCAATCCATAGTGGGCAGTTCCCAATTCTAAGCTAAGAAGCACTCACTCGGATCATGCTCATCCCTACTAGAAACTAGCTTTTCACCACGAATGTGATCCTTGTCAACGACGATCCTTGTATAAAAGACCATGACTATTTCCATAACGAATACGCACTTTGTGTGAGAAAGATCACTGGGCTACGAGCGACGAAGGAAGCTGAAGCGCCGCAATCGGAAAGATCTCGAGCGATTTCCATTCCGGAGTTTCTGCAACTAGCCACCAAAACAGTACATTCCTTCCCCGATAATCTCTCTCATTCTTGTACCTGCTCTAGTGCATGAACACTCCAAAACTACGTAGACCAGGCACCGTCATTGGGTACCCAACCCTCTCCATTCTCGCCACTAGCAACCACCAGAAACCTCCCCACATACGCTTCACTCACTCGACGAAGTGTTCTTAGCCTGACCCGCCACTTTTGGACATTCGTGTCCACAACTTGGCCCAAAGTATTATCATTTTATCAATTAAGGATCTGAAGTAGATCTTGTTTCAAATAAGAATATGAAGTAGTATTGATTATTTTAAATAAGAGCCTAAAGTAGCCATGGTTGTTTCAAATTAATACTTGACCTCGTCGGTCACCAATTGGCTAAATTTTCAGACCAGTCAAGGGAGTTTTTGTCCAAATGTTCTTATCTTTTTTCTCTTTTCTTTTATGGTGTTGGCTGGTGGCCATTAAGAAAGGCTAGCAAGTGCTCGGCAACCTTTGCTGGCTGTTGGGAAGGGCTAGCGAGGACCTACAAGCACTCGTTGGCCCTTACTAGCGATTGACAAGGTCGCCAAGCCCTCGCAAACCGTGAGCGAGGCCACCCTCGCCAAATCTTGGGAGGGTCGGCCTCGCATGGGGCCAACGAGTGCTAACCTCACCGATGGCTACAAGGGGTGGCCTCCCCTAGGGTGAGGGTTGCCTCCCCCAAGTGGGGTTGTTCCTCACCTATAGTCGACATAGGTGGCCCTCACCAAATCAGGTGAGGGCGAGCCTCGCCTAGCCCTCTGTGGGCGGTGGCTTGTCGGCCATGGGCAAAGAATGAAAGAAGAAAAAGAAAAAAAGGGAAAATTTGTAAATTACAAAAATACCCTTGACCATTGGAAAGTTAGTCCTTATTTGAAACAGACATAATCATTCATGCATTTATTTGAAATAAGGTATACTTCCAACCTTTATTTAAGAAAATGATGGCATTTTGGGTCTGTTTTTAGAATTTTTCCCTTTTTATGGAAAGAATAAAATAGGAAAAAGAAAGAAAAAGATAAAAATGCTATTCGTAGTAAGTTTGGGCCCTTTTTTTAGACTTATATGGCAACTTCATGCCCTTATTTGAAATAAGATCCATTTCGAGTCTTTATTTGAGAAAATAAGGGTTTTTCATACCCTTATTTGAAATAACGTCTACTTTAAGCTTTTTTTTAAAAAAATAATGACGCTTGTAGTCTATTATTGAATTATTTTTTTTACACAAGTGTATAAATTATTATCTCACTATGGTTTGAACAATATAGACATGGCTACCTACCGATGGGCAGCTGAGTTGGTTCGGTTTTGGTAACTTCATCGCAGAGGTCCCAAGATCGAAACTCGCATACGCTAACACATCTTAAGTGAGGGCCATGGTGGTGGGGTTTTGTGCTAGCTTCCTCCCAGATACTAACGCTTGGTCCGAGGTGCACTGCGCACTCTACAGAGAGAGAGAGAGAGAGAGAGAGAGAGAGAGAGGGGATGTTTTCAAATCATTCTTGCTAGTCTTGGATTGCCACAAGTCTTATTTTGGTCCGAATAATGGGCAAACAACCGTTTGCAAATCAAAATTTGGCCACATAAAACATTTATTTTGCCTCGAGTTCAATGTACTTGGTCAGATTAACTAAACACTAAAAAGTGATCTTGTTACGTTCCCATTCAATGCATGGCCGTACGTTCCATCACCCATCACCCGTTGTGCTTTAACTTCTAAGATAACTTTCTTGTTTCGATAGAGGAGAAATAGGTAAGTCATATAATATAACCGTTTCAAAACAATTTGTTGCATAGAGTATCATTGATAATTGTCGGTAAGTGACTCGAACTGCTAAAATTTAAGAACATTAGAGAAAGAAATTTCAAAAGAGGCAGTCGTAAACCCTTGAATCACTAATCTGCCAATAAAATGACTTCATTGATTTTTACTTTGATGAAGCTTTAATTATGTTGACACTGCGAGGTCATCATGCATCCTCTATTTTTTTGGTACAAGCATATGGTAACATGAACACCATCGCTTCTTATTTCCGTCACTCACACTTCCTTCTGCGTCGAAGTTCGAAACTAATATGGCATGCTACATTCCGCGCGTCATCAGAGACGCCAAGCAGGCCCCGCCGAGAGAAACCGACGCAGTACAAGCCATTTTCTCCTTTCCATTGGCGCAAGACCTTGGTCATTCCGTCTTTGTTGAAGAGATCATCTCCACCCTAGTTAAGTTACCATAAATATCAAGATAAAATGGGAGAAGTTGCCAATTTAGATAAGGCAATCATTATTTAGTGGCCCAACGGAAAAAATAATACAAAGAAAATGTACCTGGAGCCATTTCCGCACATTGCTTTTGTAGCCAGTGGCAAAGACTATGGCCTCAAATTCACTGGTCGTGCCATTCACGAACGTGATCAGCTTCCCGCCAATGCTTTTGATGGAGGGGAAAACCTAGATCATTGGCTTTATTATAACTCGAGAAGGTTTGACAGACTTTTGATTCAGTTCGAAATTCAATTTCAAAGAAAACAAGCCCATAACTCCTTAATTCACCTTGATCACTCCGTCCTTGATCCTCTTCATTGCCCCGACGTCGATGGTGGGGGATCGTCCGGTCGCTGCTTTCAGATAGAATGGACCTTTCTCTGGCTTCCGAAGGCCGTACTTGAAATATTCACCATATTTGAGCATGCTAAGTAGTACCATGATGATGTCAACGATTCGGCATGGGAGAAATTTTAACAAAACCATACCAAGAAACACCATTTCCTTGGTAACGACATGTACCTGCAAATTCTCTTCATTAGGCTATTAAGGTCGTGAAAAAACGTAGCCACTATCTATAGCTATAAAAGAACATAAGGGCTTCATTTGCTCTCCATATCGTTTGATCATTAAGTCGTTTGCACTCCAAGTAAATGGATTCCTTAAATCATTCAAATATGTCTGGTCTGTTGCAAGAGATCCCGCTATCAACGGGAGGATTATCAAAAAAGTTCTAAACCTATTGCAATTGTGCCAATTCAATCCTAAACTTTTTTTGGCCAATTTAGTCCTAAGCCTTTTAAAATTATGCCAATTCAGTCCATCGGCCAAACTTGGCCAGCCGACGAACAATTTTTGAATTTTTTTGAATTTTTTTGAATTTTTAAAATTTTTTTTTCTTTTTTTTTCCCTACCTTCTTCTTCCTCTGGCCGGCGCCGGCCGGCTAGAGGCGAGGGTCGGCGAGGTCAGCCTCGCCAGCCACTAGCAAGGCTCGCCCCCGCCGACCACTGGCGAAGGCGAGCCTCGCTGTCCAGAGGAAGAAGGTGTAAAAAAAAAAAAAAAAAATAAAAAAATATTAAAAATATTAAAAAATAAAAAAATTATTAAAAAATCATTCGCCGGCCTACTGTCTGTCTCGGCCGGCATGCACATCAGCGCCGGCCGACCAAATTTGGCCGGATGGACTGAATTAGCATAATTGTAAAAGGTTTAGGACCAAATTGAAAAAAAAAAAAAAGTTTAGGACCGAATTGGCACAATTATAATATGTTTATGACTTTTTTGGTAATTCTTCCGCTATCAACTCCCGACTGAATTTCCACGAAAAAATTAAAATACTCTAATTTCCATCCGCTTACTAAAGAAGGAAAATTGCATGAGTTTAAAGAAAGAGTTTGCATACGGGACTTCGAGCAACAATAGAAGTGTTGGCGCCATGACTCCACAAGTCGTAAGCAATCTCCATCCCTGAGTTCCCACATCCCACCACCAGCACGTTGCTCCCTCTGAATTCCCTCCCATTCCGGTAGTAGCTCGAGTGCATCGCCTTCCCGTCGAAGCTCTCTAAGCCGTCGACCTCTGGTGTCACGCCTTCGCTGTTCTCCCCGCTCGCCACCACCAAGAACTCCGCCACGTAGGACTCATGCTCGCCCGAGCCCGTGTTTCTCACTGCGATCCGCCACTTGCCGATTAGGTCGTCGTACGATGCGCTCTCGACGGACCGTCGGCAATGCAGCTTTATCTCGAACTCTGACTCGTAGTTGTCGAGGTATTCTATGAATTGGGCCCTAGGGACAAAGGCGGGTGAATCGGAGGGGAAGGGCATGTGGGGGAGCTCGCAGAATTGCTTGGCTAGGTGGAGCTTCAACCGATCGTACGACCTGTTTCTCCAGAGAGAGGCGGAGAAATCCTCTCTCTCGAGCACGATGTTGGCTATGCCGAGGCGGTTCAAGCATGCCGCTGCCGCTAGGCCTGAAGGCCCTGCGCCAACAATGGCCACCACAACCTCTTCCTCGCTGGCCTTCACCATGGCTGATTTGCTTCTCCTTGATTCCACAGCTATGGTGTTTTCAGGGATGTGGCTTCGGTAGATACAAGCTCGGGTGCTTTTTGTAGAGGGAGAGTGTACACTCATTCATGGTATGCCTCGATTAACCTTTCCTCATGTGGAAGTTCAAATGCGCAGGTTCAAAAGCTTACTTGAAATGGCCATCGGTCCACTTCATCCCTAGAAATTACATTGGATTTTTCTTTCCTATTATAGATACTTTATCTAATTATGGAGCAATCTAAAATTCGCATTGCAATCTTTGACTGGATACGTCTTTGACCTGTGCTTAATTCCTCTTAATTTCTCAATGGAAACAAAAATCTTATGCTCGACGTGTTCTATTCAGTGTTGATTTTCAAGCAAGAAATTGATTAGGGAGATTAAATTTACCCAATTAAGTGAAGAGCATACTTGTCACTTTAACAATGTAAATCTACATGCTGTGTATGGGAATGCATATCCGAAATTTATCTTTTACAGTAACTTATCTTAACTTCGGCATGGGTTTTTATTTTTTGTAATTTGAAAAAAAATATAAATAGTTCCTATAAAGAAAGAAATCATTTGATGACTTATTATAGAAAAAAATTAATATTTAAGGAGAAGGATTAAACGTATACTTTCCTTGCTCACCTTCCTATTATCCACACTGAGCCACTGGTTTCCTTTTTTTTTTTTGCATCATGAGGACACTTATTTTATTGAAATTAAACCTCTTATTTGCTTTTTGACATAATAAGCAAGTCATCATTACCGTTAAACATGAGTCATCGCCTCTTCTTCCATTTGGTCAAAGATTGAGTAAAACTCGACCACTTGTAAATTGTAGTTCACATGCAAGCTTACCCTTAACCATTTACTTCTGGCCATTAATGCTAAATTTGGCAATATCATACTCATTTTCACCTTGGCCGTATCATTCGCCTTCAATCTTTAGAAGAAAATTTCTACCTCTTCCAATCTTGTATTTTATCTTCCAAGTGTTAGAATGTGGTTAAAGGATTTGATTATTCAAATTTGTTCAAGATAAGTGAAAATTCTAGACGTTAAATTAAATTAATCTACTTGACACTTTTAACTTGGTCGGTTAATATGTGTAGTCTTCATTTTAGTCAAATCTGAAGTTCAATGTAAATATGTGCATTGATTTATCTTGTTAATTGCGTTCATGCCTAAAAGGCTTTTGATCGGTTTTCTCGATCAATCCATTCGGACACTAAGTTCGATCAAGAGGGTATTTGCCTTTGGGGTTAAATATGGATTGGCAGTTGTAATGAGTTCATAAATAGGTGGTCACCAGATGGAACCAGACACCATCTTCAAGCGCCATTGTCGCCCTCTTGCAATTACTTGAAATAGTCTTGCCTCGGCCCATCTGTCTATCCGACATCTCTGTTTAAAATGACTTCTTTCTAAATTGATGATTTTCGATGATAAAGATTTTGATTAAGGAAGCAAATACAGAAACGGAGCTTAAAAGTTTTTTTCTTTTTTAAAATGACCATAGAATCTTGACAAAAGGACTAGATTAGCACATGCATTGATGAGTTGAATGCAAAATCCTATTTTGTAGGACATTCAAACTAGCATACTAGCTAGCGAGAGCATAGAAGGTTTTTAAAGTAATAATACTTCTACGCAAAATTTTGATAGTGTGTGGATATCAAATAGTATTTCTTGTGATTGTTTATAATTAGAAATTAAAACAATTTTTCATTTCCAAGTATCGAGAGAGAAGTACAAGTTGCTACGTTAGCAAATTCGAACAAATGCAAAATCAAAGATCTCCATGAGCCATAAAAAAAATTTCGAGTCTAAACTCAACATATTCCTACTATCAAGAAATCCTAGGAGAATCACACCATGATTTTCGAAGAAATTAAATTCCTAACTAACCAGTATTGTAGATTCATTCTACCCTATAGTTTTCAATCCTTAATAAAAATTAATGGGTTATAATTCAATTTGAATTCAAGACCGAACAAGCTTTAGTGCTCTAAATAGAAATTAAATTCACCGTGATATTAGTTAATAAATGCAATTTTGTAGGGTTCCATAAGCTCACATGGGAACCAAACTAAACTGGCGGTCCTGTTCTCGGATAGATCCATAGAACCAACTTGAGGTTTTCATTTCTAATTTTTTGGAACCAATCCATAGTAGGCACTTCCCAATTCTAAGCTAAGAAGCACTCATTCGGATCTTGCTCATCTCTACTAGAAACTAGCTTTTCACCTCGAACGTGATCCTTGTCAACGACGATCCTTGGATAAAAGACCATGACTATTTCCATGACGAATACGCACTTTGTGTGAGAAAGATCGCTGGGCTACGAGCGACGAAGGAAGCTGAAGCGCCGCAATCGGAAAGATCTCGAGCGATTTCCATTCCGGAGTTTCTGCAACTAGCCACCAAAACAGTACATTCCTTCCCCGATAATCTCTCTCATTCTTGTACCTGCTCTAGTGCATGAACACTCCAAAACTACGTAGACCAGGCACCGTCATTGGGTACCCAACCCTCTCCATTCTCGCCACTAGCAACCACCAGAAACCTCCCCACATACGCTTCACTCACACTCGACGAAGTGTTCTTAGCCTCGACCCGCCACTTTTGGACAGTCGTGTCCACAACTGGGCCCAAAGTATTATCATGTTATCAATTAAGGATCTGAAGTAGATCTTGTTTCAAATAAGAATATGAAATAGTATTGGTTATTTCAAATAAGAGCCTAAAGTAGCCATGATTGTTTCAAATTAATACTTGACCTCGTCGTTCGCCAATTGGCTAAATTTTCAGACCAGTCAAGGGAGTTTTTGTCCAAATGTTCTTATCTTTTTTTTCTCTTTTCTTCTCTTTTCTTTTATGGTGTTGGCTGGTGGCCATTAAGAAAGGCTAGCAAGTGCTCGGCAACCCTTGCTGGCTGTTGGGAAGGGCTAGCGAGGACCTACAAGCACTCGCTGGCCCTTACTAGCGATTGACAAGGTCGCCAAGCCCTCGCAGACTGCGAGTGAGGCCACCCTCGCCAAATCTGGGGAGGGTCAGCCTCGCATGGGGCCAACGAGTGCTAACCTCACCGATGGCTACAAGGGGTGGCCTCCCCTAGGGTGAGGGTTGCCTTGCCCAAGTGAGGTTGTCCCTCACCTATAGTCGACATAGGCGGCCCTCACCAAAACAGGTGAGGGCGAGCCTCGCCCAGCCCTCTGTGGGCATCATCGGTGGCTTGTCGGCCATGGGCAAAGAATGAAAGAAGAAAAAGAAAAAAAAAAGGGAAAATCTGTAAATTACGAAAATACCCTTGACCATTGGAAAGTCAGCCCTTATTTGAAACAGACATAACCATTCATGCATTTATTTGAAATAAGGTATACTTCCAACTTTTATTTAAGAAAATGATGGCATTTTGGGTCCGTTTTTAAAATTTTCCCCTTTTTATGGAAAGAAAAAATAGGAAAAAGAAATAAAAAGGAAAAAATAAATTATTAAAAGATAAAAATGCTATTCGTAGTAAGTCCGGGCCCTTTTTTTAGACTTATATGGCAACTTCATGCCCTTATTTGAAATAAGATCCATTTCAAGTCTTTATTTGAGAACCCTTATGTGAAATAATGTCTACTTTAAGCTTTTATTTGAAAAAATGATGACACTTATAGTCTATTATTGAATTATTTTTTTTGCACAAGTGTATAAATTATTATCTCACTGTGGTTTGAACAATATAGACATGGCTATCTACCGATGGACAGCTGAGTTGGTTCGGCTTTGACAACTTCATCGCAGAGGTCCCAAGATCGAAACTCGCAAACGCTAACACGTCTTAAGTGGGGGCCATGGTGGTGGGGTTTTGTGTTAGTTTCCTACTGACGCTTGGTCTGAGGTGCACTGCACACTCTACACAGAGAGAGAGAGAGAGAGGGGATGTTTTCAAATCATTCTTGCTAGTCTTGGATTGCCACAAGTCTTATTTTGGTCCGAATAATGGGCAAACAACCGTTTGCAAATCAAAATTTGGCCATATAAAACATTTATTTTGCCTCGAGTTCAATGTACTTGGTCAGATTAACTAAACACTAAAAAGTGATCTTGTTACGTTCCCATTCAATGCATGGCCGTACGTTCCATCACCCATCACCCGTTGTGCTTTAACTTCTAAGATAACTTTCTTGTTTCGATAGAGGAGAAATAGGTAAGTCATATAATATAACCGTTTCAAAACAATTTGTTGCATAGAGTATCATTGATAATTGTCGGTAAGTGACTCGAACTGCTAAAATTTAAGAACATTAGAGAAAGAAATTTCAAAAGAGGCAGTCGTAAACCCTTGAATCACTAATCTGCCAATAAAATGACTTCATTGATTTTTACTTTGATGAAGCTTTAATTATGTTGACACTGCGAGGTCATCATGCATCCTCTTTTTTTGGTACAAGCATATGGTAACATGAACACCATCGCTTCTTATTTCCGTCACTCACACTTCCTTCTGCGTCGAAGTTCGAAACTAATATGGCATGCTACATTCCGCGCGTCATCAGAGACGCCAAGCAGGCCCCGCCGAGAGAAACCGACGCAGTACAAGCCATTTTCTCCTTTCCATTGGCGCAAGACCTTGGTCATTCCGTCTTTGTTGAAGAGATCATCTCCACCCTAGTTAAGTTACCATAAATATCAAGATAAAATGGGAGAAGTTGCCAATTTAGATAAGGCAATCATTATTTAGTGGCCCAACGGAAAAAATAATACAAAGAAAATGTACCTGGAGCCATTTCCGCACATTGCTTTTGTAGCCAGTGGCAAAGACTATGGCCTCAAATTCACTGGTCGTGCCATTCACGAACGTGATCAGCTTCCCGCCAATGCTTTTGATGGAGGGGAAAACCTAGATCATTGGCTTTATTATAACTCGAGAAGGTTTGACAGACTTTTGATTCAGTTCGAAATTCAATTTCAAAGAAAACAAGCCCATAACTCCTTAATTCACCTTGATCACTCCGTCCTTGATCCTCTTCATTGCCCCGACGTCGATGGTGGGGGATCGTCCGGTCGCTGCTTTCAGATAGAATGGACCTTTCTCTGGCTTCCGAAGGCCGTACTTGAAATATTCACCATATTTGAGCATGCTAAGTAGTACCATGATGATGTCAACGATTCGGCATGGGAGAAATTTTAACAAAACCATACCAAGAAACACCATTTCCTTGGTAACGACATGTACCTGCAAATTCTCTTCATTAGGCTATTAAGGTCGTGAAAAAACGTAGCCACTATCTATAGCTATAAAAGAACATAAGGGCTTCATTTGCTCTCCATATCGTTTGATCATTAAGTCGTTTGCACTCCAAGTAAATGGATTCCTTAAATCATTCAAATATGTCTGGTGCATTTGCAAGAGATCCCGCTATCAACGGGAGGATTATCAAAAAGTTCTAAACCTATTACAATTGTGCCAATTCAATCCTAAACTTTTTTTTTTTGCCAATTTAGTCCTAAGCCTTTTAAAATTATGCCAATTCAGTCCATCGGCCAAACTTGGCCAGCCGACGAACAATTTTTGAATTTTTTTGAATTTTTTTCGAATTAAAATTTTTTTTTTCTTTTTTTTCCCTACCTTCTTCTTCCTCGGCGGCGCCGGCCAAGGGCTAGCCGAGGCGAGGGTCGGCGAGGTCAGCCTCGCCAGCCACTAGCAAGGCTCGCCCCCGCCGACCACGGCGCCTCGCGAAGGCGAGCCTCGCCATCCAAAGGAAGAAGGTGTAAAAAAAAAAAAAAAAAAAAAAAATATTAAAAATATTAAAAAAAAAAAAAATTATTAAAAAATCATTCGCCGGCCCTCTTTGTCTCTGGCCGGCATGCACATCAGCGCCGGCCGACCAAATTTGGCCGGATGGACTGAATTAGCATAATTGTAAAAGGTTTAGGACCAAATTGAAAAAAAAAAAAAAGTTTAGGACTGAATTGGCACAATTATAATATGTTTATGACTTTTTGGTAATTCTCCGCTATCAACTCCCGACTGAATTTCCACGAAAAAATTAAAATACTCTAATTTCCATCCGCTTACTAAAGAAGGAAAATTGCATGAGTTTAAAGAAAGAGTTTGCATACGGGACTTCGAGCAACAATAGAAGTGTTGGCGCCATGACTCCACAAGTCGTAAGCAATCTCCATCCCTGAGTTCCCACATCCCACCACCAGCACGTTGCTCCCTCTGAATTCCCTCCCATTCCGGTAGTAGCTCGAGTGCATCGCCTTCCCGTCGAAGCTCTCTAAGCCGTCGACCTCTGGTGTCACGCCTTCGCTGTTCTCCCCGCTCGCCACCACCAAGAACTCCGCCACGTAGGACTCATGCTCGCCCGAGCCCGTGTTTCTCACTGCGATCCGCCACTTGCCGATTAGGTCGTCGTACGATGCGCTCTCGACGGACCGTCGGCAATGCAGCTTTATCTCGAACTCTGACTCGTAGTTGTCGAGGTATTCTATGAATTGGGCCCTAGGGACAAAGGCGGGTGAATCGGAGGGGAAGGGCATGTGGGGGAGCTCGCAGAATTGCTTGGCTAGGTGGAGCTTCAACCGATCGTACGACCTGTTTCTCCAGAGAGAGGCGGAGAAATCCTCTCTCTCGAGCACGATGTTGGCTATGCCGAGGCGGTTCAAGCATGCCGCTGCCGCGAGGCCTGAAGGCCCTGCGCCAACAATGGCCACCACAACCTCTTCCTCGCTGGCCTTCACCATGGCTGATTTGCTTCTCCTTGATTCCACAGCTATGGTGTTTTCAGGGATGTGGCTTCGGTAGATACAAGCTCGGGTGCTTTTTGTAGAGGGAGAGTGTACACTCATTCATGTTATGCCTCGATTAACCTTTCCTCATGTGGAAGTTCAAATGCGCAGGTTCAAAAGCTTACTTGAAATGGCCATCGGTCCACTTCATCCCTAGAAATTACATTGGATTTTTCTTTCCTATTATAGATACTTTATCTAATTATGGAGCAATCTAAAATTCGCATTGCAATCTTTGACTGGATACGTCTTTGACCTGTGCTTAATTCCTCTTAATTTCTCAATGGAAACAAAAATCTTATGCTCTGACGTGTTCTATTCAGTGTTGATTTTCAAGCAAGAAATTGATTAGGGAGATTAAATTTACCCAATTAAGTGAAGAGCATACTTGTCACTTTAACAATGTAAATCTACATGCTGTGTATGGGAATGCATATCCGAAATTTATCTTTTACAGTAACTTATCTTAACTTCGGCATGGGTTTTTATTTTTGTAATTTGAAAAAAAAAATATAAATAGTTCCTATAAAGAAAGAAATCATTTGATGACTTATTATAGAAAAAAATTAATATTTAAGGAGAAGGATTAAACGTATATTTTCCTTGCTCACCTTCCTATTATCCACATTGAGCCACTGGTTTCTTTTCTCTTTTATTTTTTTTGCATCATGAGGACACTTATTTTATTGAAATTAAACCTCTTATTTGCTTTTTGACATAATAAGCAAGTCATCATTACCGTTAAACATGAGTCATCACCTCTTCTTCCATTTGGTCAAAGATTGAGTAAAACTCGACCACTTGTAAATTGTAGTTCACATGCAAGCTTACGCTTAACCATTTACTTCTGGCCATTAATGCTAAATTTGGCAATATCATACTCATTTTCACCTTGGCCGTATCATTCGCCTTCAATCTTTAGAAGAAAATTTCTACCTCTTCCAATCTTGTATTTTATCTTCCAAGTGTTAGAATGTGGTTAAAGGATTTGATTATTCAAATTTGTTCAAGATAAGTGAAAATTCTAGATGTTAAATTAAATTAATCTACTTGCCACTTTTAACTTGGTCGTTAATATATGTGTAGTCTTCATTTTAGTCAAATCTGAAGCTCAATGTAAATATGTGCATTAGTGAAGGGGAGGTGTTGTGATTGTTTGATTTATCTTGTTAATTACGTACTTGCCTAAACGGCTTTTGATTGGTTTTCTCGATCAATCCGTTCGGACACCAAGTTCGATCAAGAGGGGATTTGCCTTTGGGGTTAAATATGGATTAGCAGTTGTAATGAGTTCATAAATAGGTGGTCACCAGATGGAACCAGACACCATCTTCGAGTGCCATTGTCGCCACTTGCAATTACGTGAAATAGTCTTGCCTCAGCCCATCTGTCTATTTGGCATCTCTGTTTAAAATTACTTCTTTCTAAATTGATAATTTTCCATGGTAAAGATTTTGATTAAGGAAGCAAATACAAAAAGGGAGCTTAAAAGATTTTTTTTTTTTTTTTTTTAAATGAATGATATGGTAATGCCAACTTGAACTCATCATAGAATCTTGACAAAAGGACTAGATTAGCACATGCATGCAAAATCCTATTTTGTAGGACATTCGAACTAGCATACTAGCTACCGAGAGCATAGAAGGTTTTTAAAGTAATAATACTTCTACGCACAATTTTGAAAGTGCGTGGATATCGGATAGCATTTCTTGTGATTGCTTTTAATCAAAACTTAAAACAATTTTTCATTTTCAAATATCGAGAGAGAAGTACGACTTGTTATGTTAACAAATTCGAACAAATGCAAAATCAAAGATGCCGTAATTTTTTTTCCCACCTCTCAGCCTTTTGGATAAGATCAAGCTCTCATGATATCTATGGTTGTGCACACACATAATGGCATGAAATTAGATTTGTAATCAGATGTGACGATCTTAGTCTCATTAGATAAAATGCAAATATCATTATTTATAAAATTACGTCATAAAATTCATTCACATTACAACTGTAAAATATACAATTGTAAGCAAAGTTAATTGATATCATTCATAATTCGCGACCCTCAAATCGATTGATCGGGATTTCTAAGCAATTTCCTTGGGAGTCAACTCATTTCTAGCTAGGGTCTAAAGAAAATGAATTGTTAATAATTTAGACCGTGATTTGATAATAGCTAGGATCCAAAAGAAAATCGAATTAGGTTATAGCTTAGACCATGATTGGACGAGCTAAACTTAAATTAATCAGATTCGGTGGCGCGTCCGGCGAATTTTCATTTTAGTTTTCGCTTATTTTAACCCCAAAAAGAGAGAGAAAAAAAAAAAGAAAAAAAAAAAAGAGAAAAAGAGGAAGACTTTAGAGGTTTCTTCGGCCTGATGCAACCTGGCAATCTCGCTCGCGCTCCTTCTCCTTCGTCTCCCTCCTCCTCCTCCTCCTCCTCCTCCTCTCTTCGCGCTCCTTCGATCCCCTCGCGAATCTCTCGATCGAGATTCGCGTTCCGATTCCAGATCGGCGAACGAGCTCGTCCTCCCCCCGCGTCGCGGATTCGAAAGGTCGGTATTCTCTCTCTCGCTCTGTCCTTGACGGAGTTGCGTGGAACGGTTCGCCGTTTTCGCGCTGTCGGTCGCTCAGATTGGTGAACCTTTTCTGCCGTGGCCAGGGGCTAGGGGCTAGGGTTAGGGTTTTGGGTGCCTGCTGCGAATGGAGGCCTCGTCGAGCCAGCCGGAGTTCGATTACCTCTTCAAGCTGCTCTTGATCGGGGACTCCGGGGTCGGGAAGAGCTCGCTCCTCCTGAGCTTCACCTCCGACACGTTCGAGGATCTGTCTCCTACAATCGGTAACGTTTTTGGCCTTCCCGTCTTGTGGTTTTGGTTTTTTTCGTATGGAGATTGTGGGATGGATGAAGGAAGGGGGCGTTCGGTGGTTCCGTGTTTTCTCGTTCGGATCCATGTCGTTGATGTTTAGGGAAAAAGAAAAGGAGTTTTCTTTGAATCTTGTTTGGGATTTCAAGGATTTTTTCGTGTCCGTTTCGTATTGTTGAGCCAAATATGTCTGTGCATTACTGCTTCTGGATATGAAGTGAGGAATTCCGGGTTTAACGAAGAATTCTACCGCGATTAAGTATTGTGGATCGTGATTATCCTTTTAAAATACTGTCTTGTGATAATGTGAACTGTCCTCTTTTCTCCATTATCTGTGTTAGGCGGGAAATCACTGTTGCAACTGGGGAGGTGGGGCCACAATCATAGTTTTAGCAAAGTTTAACTGAACATAGTTTTCTTTTCACAATTTAAGCATCGATTATCTGGCTCAATTATGGTTCTCTAGTTCGTTTTGTCTTAGCTACCGCAGCAACAGAGTGAATTGAGAAGCATAAATCAAAGTAGAAGTAGCCTGAAAGAAGATAAGCCTGACCTAATGTAGGTCATGTCTAATTTCCAATTAAAATTCAATATGACATCATGCATGGACTAAGAGTTTACGTCTTGTCATGTAATAGCTCAGGATGTTCCCTCATGATCTTTCACTTTGGGACATGTGGTCTGACACTGAGTGGCTAACTTTATCTCCAAGTTATTATTTTTTACTATGAGCCCCTACAATGCTCTTATGACTTAATCACTTAATGATTTCAAATATTATAGTGGCATTTTTGTATTGAGAGTGCCATACATTAAGAAACCTTTATTCTTAGTTGCAGTACATGAGTGTGAGTTAGCGCATTTTTCCAACAAGATATATATGCCTCCTAATCTTTTGTGTGTTTTTCAGGTGTGGACTTCAAGATAAAGTATGTTACAGTTGGAGGAAAGAAGTTGAAGCTTGCTATATGGGACACGGGTAAGATTATGCACCAATTTACTCATGAAATTTACCTCTTATGTTCTAGATTCTGGATGTTAGCTTCTTCTTATATCCTAAAATTACAAGGTGGTAGAACTTGTTTAACAGATTCTCTCTCTCTCTATACAAGAAGTGTTCCATTTTCTTGCTAAATCTGTTAAAAGATTGAGCTACTGATGTCTATGATTCTTTGATGAATGTGAATTGTGGGTGGATAGTTGTATAAAAGCATTCCATTGTTTTCTTTTTGGAGGGATTGAGAGCTAGAAATAAATTTTGTTATGTGTTATTAGCGAGCAGCGCTCTCTTTGTTTGTGTGGAAACTGGTCCTTAAAATAATAGATTTATTCTTTCATGGTGCAGCTGGGCAAGAGAGATTTAGAACCCTGACCAGCTCATACTACAGGGGAGCTCAAGGGATAATAATGGGTATGCTGTTTAAACTTCTTTATGCTTCTTGCTCTATTGTTTTTCTTTTTTAATTTGCTTCTATACTGTATATCAAACTATCTGAGCCTTTTATGTTTACCTATGTTTCGTACTTCTTCCCCCCCAATAAAAAAAAAAAAAAAAAAAGTCCGTGGTTAATGGTTTTGTGTGCCTTCTATTTCAACCGAGCTAGTAATGACTTTTTTGTGTAAAATTCAAGACCTTCGCCTTAATTGAATTTGAATGATTATGCAGAGAGAAAACAAAGCTGTACTTTGAAGTGTTTTTATAAATCTGTTGCTCTATAGCAATTTATTATTATGGGTCGATAGTGGAAAATACCTCGGGCAAATAGTATTGAGTTTCTGAAGGATTGCTTGGGTTCTCATTGAAAATCTTGTGTTGAGCAGCATGGCTGGAAAAGCCGAGGACTTGTTTTTGATGCAGCTGTTAATGTCTAGTTAGTTAGTCACCAATGCTTTTGCCTGCAGGATAGAAGACTTAGGCACTTTTGGTATCAATACTTCATAAATGGGCAAAGCTGTTTTCTAGTAGCTATCTTTTATTTTTTTGGTTATCAATCTGTCTAGTGATATGATACCTGATACTTGACTGATGTTATCTCAATTGGATCAACATTTTCTTGAATTACGGACAGCTTGTCTCTGTTTTGGAAATATCCACCGTTCTCAATGTTTTCCTTGAACTTACTTGATGTTATTTGTATTTGATGTGGACAGTATATGATGTGACGCGGCGAGAGACATTCACAAATCTTGCTGACATATGGGCAAAGGAAATTGACTTGTACTCAACTAATCAAGATTGCATCAAAATGCTGGTTGGCAACAAAGTCGATAAGGTTTGATCTTTTGGTTTGCAATTGCATATGAGAACGCCTTTCTAGGATTTTAAGTAGCTTTGCAATGTCAAAATTATGCTGTTGGGTTAAGATTTCTGATTTGCTCGATGGTGATGTCTCCCAACTGCTACCTCATTACTCATTAGCCACAGTACCCACAGCATTTTTAAGGGTGTTTTCAAGTTCATTTTGTTGGAACTTTTTTTTAGTTTAATTGTTGTCAGAGTTTATTTCTCGACTTCCCTGATTGGTGTATATGTAATCTTGTAAATCCAAATATCCTGTGAAAGGTTAATAGGTTTTGTTAATTACTGATTACATCTTTTGCAGGAAAGCGAAAGGGTGGTTTCTAAGAAGGAGGGGATTGATTTTGCTAGAGAATATGGGTGCCTTTTCCTCGAATGTAGTGCAAAAACTCGGATAAATGTAGAGCAATGCTTTGAGGAGCTTGTTTTGAAGGCAAGTGTTCATAATGCATCTCAAGTACCTTTTTACAATCACATATTTGTTTGGGTGTGGATCTATCCGGAGCAATCTATTTTTTAAGATTGTTTCCTGTTTGGCTGCCATCTCTTTAAGATGCGCGTGGCCTGTTTGCTTTTGTAGCTCCATGTGGGCTTTCAGGGCGTCACTTTAAGAGGTGCATGCCCTGTTTGCTTTTGTAGAATGTGGATTTTCAGGGTGTCATGAGGATGTGATTTATTTTATATTCATGCATGAAATTCGAAACCCCTGACTATGATTCATGTTTGGATTCTCTTTGCAGCTTCTAGATTGTAAGTCATGTTGCAATCTGTGCATGATGAAAGATGTGCATCTGTGCACTCAAATTTGCTCTGCCATTTAAATCATCTTAACCAACCGACTCCTCTGTCTGTGCATTACTTTTTTTCTCCTTGGAGTTGGCTCACGTATTGATGGTATGGTGATCCTTTTTGTTTTGCCAGATTTTGGAAACTCCAAGTCTTTTGGCAGAGGGATCGGCCGGAGTGAAGAAGAACATATTTAAGCAGAAACCTCCAGAAACAAGTGCCGCAGCCAGCAGCTGTTGTTCCTGGTGAACAGACTATTGTTTTCGAAATATCTCACAACTCATGCTGTCTTTTGTCTTTTGATCGTCACAAGCTCAACCATGTAACAGGAATCAATATGTTAATTTGCACATGTTTGCTTGTTTATCTATTTACTTGAATGTATTTAGCTCCACAGATTGCTTGTCTTTAATCAAAGTCGATGCCACGTTATGGATCTCTCAATTTGTTCTGCTTTTGGGTGCCCCGATTGCATTATTGCATGTTCTCTCTGTTTGGCAAGCTTCGAAGAAATTGACATTTGTTCGAGTCTTCATCTGGTGGAGACCGAAATTTTTCTGTTTGAAATGAAGGCAGAGCAATAGAAGTCATGAATTAGTCTTTTACTATTTCCAAGAGCATTCGCCAAAAGTGCTGTATGTTCAAAGAAGTGCAATAAGTTGTCCCGTCACAATAGATTGAAACTTGTAGAATTTGCCTTCTTTTGCATTTCTAGAGCGCGCTTTTATAATCCGAGATGTTTTATCGTGGAATCAACAAACGTGAATTTAGTTTGTCGGTCTTTCATTCATCCATTTTATGAAGGGAAGCTGAGTTCCCCTTGAGTTTAGTGCTTCTTTCATCTATTCTTGAAATTTGCATAACATAATGTTTTAGGTATCTAAAGTTTGTTGGTAAAGAGGGAGTTTTAAAAAATGTTTATCCACGTTATAATCTATTGGAATATACAACTCTATTGCTTTTTGCTTGAAGCATTATCCAAATCTTTAGATTTTTTGACTACTTCTCAACTCGAGACACCAGAACTTTTTTACAATATATGTATATGTATATGTATATATGTTGATAGGTGGATTGAGAAATAGTTTTGTTCGTTATGTTTTGAAATTTCAAAAATATTTTAAATTTTGATGGGATATTGGTTAAGCCCACACAAATAGGCTTTCTTTTTTTAGGTAATTGTTTCTTTCTTTTGTTTTTGAAATACCAATGATTTCTCAATTAAAAATAGAGGGTTTGTGAACAATGATGTAAACTCCAAAAATTAAAAGAAAATCAAATTCTGTGGACAAATATAGTTACAATAAAATCATTATTTCGACCTCTCTTTTCATTTTTCTTCTCGAGTTTCCTTTTTACTACTCAAAAATAGTAAAGAACTCAAAATTAGAATATTTGGCATTTTAAAATATATATATCATCGACACACAGTTTTGTGCGCGCATGTAATTTAATTGATATCACGCGAGTAAATTTTGGAAGTTTTATTGTTTGACAGTTTTCAGAAATGTTAGATTGTTTCTAGATTATTTAGTTTGAGAGGTAATGATATAAATAATTCATAAACTTTGATTTAGTGTGCAATATTGTTTATAAATTTTTAATTTGTTCAATATGGTCTCTAAATTATTAGTCAATGATGAACCTAACCCCTAAAGTATATGAAGACATTTGATGTCCTTCCATTAATGCAAGTTAATAGAATTTGCTAATGTGACTTCAAATCATATTAGATTTGAATGATGAAAAAGTCACACGTAGATTATTGAAGTAAGATATCCACCCTAAATTAGGATATGACAGTCAACATTGTCAAATAATGGTGGAGATGTTAATGCCTTATTTTTTTCCCATTTTCTAAAGTAGATGTACATGCAGATTATATAATAATTCACAACCCACATAATCATTTGAATAGACTGAAATGTTACATCGACCATTTAATATTAATTCAAAAATCATGTTGAACAAATTGTACATTAGATTAAAGTTTAGTAATCTTTCATGTCATGTTTCCTTTAGCTTTATTACAAACACTTCAATTCAACAAGGCAGGTTAGGTAGACCGCAGAAATCCAATAGCAGAATTAACCTTTGTGGGTATAATGTTTGTATTTTTATATAAAAACATCTATAATAAATGACTACTCACATTATGTTAAAAATATTTCTCAGTGAAAAAAACACTTAAAATGCACATGAAGCATGGATTGGATAATTATTTTTAATATCATCTTGTTTATGTTATAAAAAACTTTACTTACCTAGTGCATTCATTCAATTTAATTGACAAATTTTCTCGTGCTTGAAACATTTTGGTGAAAATAGCATCTTGACATTACCTCATAATTATATTAAGTCTTCATCATACTTTAAAAACAATAAGAGTACATATATAGATGTCAAAGCCTGGTCACATTATTATCAATTTCAATTTTTTTATACCAAACTTCAATTTCGAATATTAATCAAATAGGAGGACGCATTTTTTAATATGACTTTTGATTTTTAATTTTCGATAAATCTGCGATTCTCATAATTTGGTTGTCTTTCCGAACGCGAAATACTGAATTCTTTTTAACTATTCAATTATTGACGTGGAAAATTCTAATATGTATTTTTTCACAACTTTTGGAAGTTCAAAATGCATTTTCCATCCTCGACAAAAAGGAAGAAGAAGAAGTTACAAATTGGAATCAGAAATAGACGAAAAATCTCTCAGACAGTCCCAAAAAAAGACCACCTCGTCTCCGACAAATTACGTTCTCTTTTTAGGCCCATAAAAACAAAAGGAGAAGAAGAGAACGAGGGTTTTAGGCTAAAACCGCATTCCTCTCTTCCTCCTCCTTCACCACCGGCGCGCTCCAATGGCGGGAGGGGCGCATCTGTACGTGAGCTCGAAGGCGGAGCTGAAGCGGCGGGAGCAGCAGAAGAAGAAGGCGAGGTCGGGGGGGTTCGAGTCCCTCGGCCTCAGCCCCGACGTGTTCAGGGGGGTCAAGCGCAAGGGGTACCGCGTCCCCACCCCGATCCAGCGCAAGACCATGCCCCTCATCCTCTCCGGCGCCGACGTCGTCGCCATGGCCCGCACCGGCTCCGGCAAGACCGCCGCCTTCCTCGTCCCCATGCTCGAGCGGCTGAAGCAGCACCTCCCCCAGGGCGGCGTCAGGGCCCTCATTCTCTCCCCGACCAGGGATTTGGCCCTGCAGACCCTCAAGTTCACCAAGGAGCTCGGCCGCTTCACGGGTTAGTTCCTTCTTTAACTCGTGCCTTTTTTTTTGTGTATTAACGATATCTGTTAAAAGGCTAAGACGGAATGATACCTAAGGAGCTTAATAAAATTATGCAGTTTTTGGGGCTATAAGAGATTCTTGCAGATTTTGAAATGTAGGCGGCGTCAAAATTTGGCTAAAACGAGGTGGGTCATTTTCTATGTGATGTTAGCTAGTGGTAGGGTGATTATTCAGCTTGATTAGAATTTAGCTCTGCTTTTGGTTTTTATATGGGACACAATTTAGATAGCTCCACTGTTACTTTATCTGTGGGAATATCTTTGACTGCGTATAATTTTGTTAGAATTTGATGGCATTCGTGAAGTTGATAACTTTTATGATGCTGTAGATCTTCGGACGAGCTTACTCGTGGGTGGTGATAGCATGGAGAGCCAGTTTGAGGAGTTGGCACAGAACCCGGACATTATAATTGCTACTCCTGGTAGGCTGATGCACCATTTGTCCGAAGTTGATGACATGACGCTGCGGACAGTGGAGTATGTGGTTTTCGATGAAGCGGATTGCTTGTTTGGCATGGGTTTTGCAGAGCAGTTGCATAAGATACTCTCCCAACTCAGTGAAAATCGGCAGACATTGCTTTTCAGTGCGACTTTACCCAGCGCACTAGCTGAGTTTGCCAAGGCTGGTCTCCGAGACCCTCAGCTTGTTCGGTTAGACTTGGAGACTAGGATCAGTCCTGACTTGAAGCTTGCTTTTTTCACTTTAAGGCAGGAGGAAAAACTTGCTGCAATACTATATCTAATAAGGGAGCAAATTAGTTCAGACCAGCAGACACTGATTTTCGTTTCCACCAAACATCATGTGGAGTTCCTTAATAGTTTGTTTAGAGAAGAGGGTATTGAGCCTTCTGTATGCTATGGTGACATGGATCAAGATGCTCGCAAAATCCATGTGTCAAGGTTTAGATCAAGAAAGACTATGTTGCTGATTGTCACTGATGTCGCAGCTCGGGGTATCGATATTCCGTTGCTTGATAATGTGATCAACTGGGACTTTCCCCCTAAACCCAAAATATTTGTCCACAGAGTTGGACGGGCAGCACGAGCTGGTAGGACTGGTACTGCATATTCATTTATGACAACTGAAGATATGGCTTATCTTTTAGACCTTCATCTATATCTTTCAAAGCCAATTCGGCCCGCTCCTACTGAGGATGAGGTTTTGAAGGATATGGATGGAGTGATGTCTAAGATCGACCAAGCAATTGCCAATGGAGAAACTGTTTATGGACGCTTTCCACAGACAGTATTAGACCTTGTCTCTGATAGAGTTCGGGAAATCATCGATTCATCTGCAGAAATGTCTGCTTTGCAGAAAACATGTACAAATGCTTTTAGATTGTATTCAAAAACAAAACCGTCACCTTCGAAAGAGTCCATAAGAAGAGTGAAGGACTTACCTCGGGAAGGCTTGCATCCTCTCTTCAAAAATGTACTTGCAGGTGGTGAATTGGTAGCTCTGGCTTTCTCCGAGCGACTGAAAACATTTAGGTATCTTCTCAATTTCTTTTCCTAAAATGCAGCATGCTACGTATCTATCAAATTATTGGATATCTGCATTGGTTCTATTCTGAACCAACAATTAACATTTCATAAGTTTTCTTTCTGATTTATGCTAGACCAAAGCAGACGATTCTTGAAGCTGAAGGGGAGGCTGCTAAATCAAAGCATGTGCAGGTAGCTTCCAACAGCATGACCCCCTTCTGGAATGCTTTCTTAAATCTAAATGAGGATGCATCTTTGTTTGTTTTTCAATGGCTAGTTCCTCCTCAGAGCTCATACAGCTATTATGCTGCTATTGCTTAGGGGGGATGTTCTTATGCAAATCTTTTTATGGTGTCAACTTTTCTGGCTCTCTTTAACTTTCTTCCAATTCAGGTGTACTGTGCGAGCATGATGTTGATATGTGAAGTATATAATCTTTGAGTCAGAGATTGTGAAATGCTTATCTTGTCAATTGTTCTATTTACTCTGGTTTATTTTCAGGGTCCCTCAAGTCAGTGGGTTGATGTGATGAAGAAAAAAAGAGCTATTCATGATGGCATCATAAATTTGGTACAGCAACAAAAGCGTGATAGCAAACCTTCAGAAGAGGTTGAGGTATGGTTTTATTTCCTTTTTCTGTCTGTGAATATGTATGGTACATAAGAAAAACACTCGTGTAGTTTATCAGTTAGAGGATTAAACTTGGACCATCTGATCTCATAGACTTTTTTCTTTCTGGTAATGGTGTATGTCATGATATTTTCTTAACCCACACCAATCTTTTATTCATGCTTATTCTCTTAGTTATTTTAAGTGTTTGCTCTTAAATAACAAAAGCTGTTCTGTTCGTGATTAAGGTGTAGGATGTGTAATCGTTCTCTTTTTAATTGTCAACAGGAAGTTAAAAGTAGGGATTTTTTTTTCCTCCAAATGGATGTGAATTCAATTGTGTTTCATAGATGTGTGAATTTGCACACTCTATTGTTTCCCTATAGCACCCTATCAAATGCTGTTGTGATGATGAAGTAAAAACTGGAAAGCCTAGGACATGCTGTTGCACTGCCCATTTGAATAGCTGAAAATGCATACTCTTAGGTGTCGTAATTTCAAAAGAAGATCTCAAGCCATGTGATATGTTGTTGTAGTGCCGAAATGTTGCTAAAATTTACAACAGTGTGCTGTAAGGTCAAGGAAGTTAGTGACCTTAAGCAATCTGGCTCGAATAGGTTGACTTGGGAAGATTATTTCATGTCCTTGTTGATGTGATAGATATTGGCATGATGAGGCAATTTTACTCTTTTATATCTGGTTGTTTTTTGGGGTCTTTACTTGGATACTAACTCCTTTTCCTGGTTAACTTGCAGATTAATCCAGTAAGCACTTCTTCTAAGGAAAAGGAGACAAAAGGTTCTCTTTTTTGGATCTTTTTATTCTATTGCTCTAATATTTTTGTTGGTGCAACTGGTTGGGCATAAGATCAGATTTCATGAAAAAAGACCACGTTAACAAGGCTTCCAGGCAGTTGATATGTCTTCTAGATTTTCTGGTCTTGTTCCTTGATTTATGTTTTAAGACAAACATTTTCAAATTTAAGAAATATCATTCTGTCACCATGTATGCAGTCTCTTTCCCCCTTACTCAAGAAATGTTTTTCTTTTTCCTGCCCAAGCCAATTGTGAGGTTAAGTATCTAAGATTTGCCTGCCTGCTCTTTTCCATCTGTGATGACAATTAACAAATTAAAGAAGGATATGAGTGAATGCTATTGGATAGTTTCATGTTGATGAAGGAAGAAGAGCAGACTTCTTAAAAGAAAAATTCGTTGAGAATTTTTTATTTCCACATATCTGATTCTAAAGTGTTGTGGACTTTTGCTGACAAGTGTATCCTTTACCTTGGATTATTTTATTCTGCATTTGTGAAATATCCGGATTGAGATGGACATGCATTTCTCCGCCATTGAGCGTCATCAGATTATTGGGTCTCACAATTTCATGCACAATATTTTTATGTCTTCCAATTTTATATGGTCCTTTTTCTTAAAAAAATTTCTCATGGTGCTAGAGGCCCGTCGTTCCAAACGGAAGTCAAGGAATTTCAAGGATGATGAGTACTATATTAATTCAATACCGACCAACCATGTAAGTAATATTATTGAGGACACATGCTTCTTGGTTGAATTGATCTGATTTTGCATTCATAAAGGCCAGATGGTAAACTATCATTTACTCCTTGTATTGTACAGCATATGGAGTCGGGGCTCTCTGTGAGAGCTAATGAAGGTTTTGGATCAAATAGGTAAACGATGACCATTAAACTTTTCAAGTTTTTAATTGATGTCGTTACATGCATGTTTCTCTAGTGGCTATGAGAAGTAAGTTTTTTGCTATGGGCTTTTTCATTTTGTTACTTTTTCCAGGTTGGAAAGTGCTGTCCTCGATCTAGTTGCAGATGACAGTGGAGGTATTCGGAAGCAGAGGTCATCATACCATTGGGACAAGGTACATAAGTCAGACCGTTTTCATCACCAATGACTTCTTTCTACTGAAAAATGGGAGAGTTTATTTTCTGTTCGTATTCTTTTGATGGCAGAGGAGTAAAAAGTATGTCAAGTTGAACAATGGTGAACGTGTTACGGCTAGTGGAAAGGTACCTTCCAACCTCATCACAGTAGTTATAAATATGTGGAATCATTGGGTTACCATTGCCTTTGGGCAAGATTACTTACATATGAGTTTGTTTTGATGAAAAATATTAGTTTTTCCTTTTTGTGGGACGAATTGTGACTTGTGTAGCAACTTATTCAACTATGATAGAGTTATTACCCCAGAGGTAGCCCTCAATATAGATCTACATGGGAATTTGATGGATTTCTGTTGAATGCTTTCATTCTATATGTGCAGCTTATCAATTTCTATATATGATTTTTTTTTCCTTTTGTATGTAACGATTGCTGCACAGATAAAGACTGAGAGTGGAGCAAAGGTGAAAGCAAACAAAACTGGCATATATAAGAAGTGGAAAGAACGGTCACACAGCAAAATATCACTGAAAGGAACTAGTAACGAAGAAAACTCTGTAGAGTCTGCTGGCATGGCAGGTGAGCTCTGGTTGACGATCTTTACATCTTCGTGCGTTCTCCTTTGATGATCAGTTTAGATATAAATTTCTTTTCTGTTTTTTTTTTCCTAACTTGGTTTTAATTTGTTTTTTCCTCTTCCCTTGCAAAGCCTCCTTTTCTTGGATTTTGCTCCTCTGTTGCTCCTCTTCTAATGGGAACTCACAATTTTTTTTCCCGGTCTGAGGAACTCACAATTTTTCAAGTAGTAAATATTTACTAAAGGTTGACCTGTTTGTATTGCGTTTCTGTCTGCAGGAGATCGCAAATTTCAGAGGACAAACAGGAAGTTCAAGGGAGGATATAAGCAGCGTTCGCTTCCGAATGCTAATGTTCGTTCAGAGATTAAGAATCTAGAACAGGTACGGAAGGAGAGACAGAAGAAAGCAGACAAAATATCATATATGAAGAGCAAATCAGCTAAGAGCAAGAAGTCCGGTAAGAATGGGAAAAAAAGAAAGGGTAAGAAGTAAAATCACGTGGGATCTGATTTATCAGCATATCAGCATGCCGCAAGCAATTTTGGTTTACCTTTTCTTTGGATAGTGGATTCTGTGTACCGATTGCGGCCTATTACAGTAATGTAGAGTACTTAAAGCGTTCGCGACGTAAATTACTCCGTTGTGAGTTGATTTGGGTGGATTAACCCATAGATAAGAGGCCTTTGCGCTCAAATTTTCAACCTCAAGATCAGCGCAACTATTTTCGTATTTACATTCGAAGTTTACTCGATCAAGTAAATTGCACAATTTGTCCCTGAATCTTATTGTGTATTTCATTTCGGTGACTGCATTTACATGTGTTCCAGTTATGTTGGTCATTATCAATCGATTCAGAAACAACGTTGGACCTTTAGGCATCAGCGCCTGCGCAAACGGTGCGGACATAGCAGATGTTATTCTCGAAGATTTTCGGTGGGCTAGGAACAGATGATATCACGAGATTCGAAAGCACTCGCCCGACTGAATTAATGCCGTAGGGGCCACCTCTAATTGATTTCTTCACGTCATTGTCACGTACGACGTTCATGTCCCTAGGCATTTTGTGGCGGAGAAAAAAGGGAGAGGAAAGAAAACGATCGTTCCTTGGACCGAGGCTATGGATCCTGGACCGCATGGATTCCGCGCAACGAAGCCCGTACCGATATACTGAAAATCGGTTTGATCGAGACGGTCCTAGTGGTCTCTCGGCGATTGTAGTTCATACAATATTCTGTCGAAGGTAGATCCTAAGTTTCTGACCCAAAAGAGATAGGTCAAATCCCAGAACATTATCTCCGAAATTAACAATCTTTTTGTCGAGAATTTTCATATGGAAGCCACCGTTTTCGTGACTCAATTTAGGACGATGTCCATCACGTTTCCTCTTCGCGTGCCCACGAGAATCATACCCACGTTATCAAATCCTGACGACGGTGTATTCCTGACACCTAGAACATGACTCGTATTTTGGGCGACCAAGTGTAAATATGAGATGAGCAATAGTTTATACCTCGTACCCGCGTGACCTCTGTATTACCCAAAGCACTCGCAATACTCTCTCGGCGTATCAGACGCATGGAAATCGACTCATTTTCATAGAGGCTGGCACAAAACCACGGCCTCAGTCACAAAGAATATTATCGATTGACACGTTCGAACATACTTAACTTTTCAGTGCTCCCTATGTTACCCGGTCCTAGGCCCGTAAGAAATTAGCCAAGATGCAGATTACGAGCATAGAATCTCCGTTCCTAATCCTGTCCTTAATTGTTGTAGCAAGACAGAGAGGTAGAGAAGAAACACAAGACAAACCCAAGAGCGTCGTTCCAAGAAGTCCAAGTTATACACACTTCAAAACGTCAGAGACCAAAACATGAAGTCTCTAGTAACATCATGGAAATGTACTTGTCTTCCGAGTGGTCGATTTTTCAAAACAGACCCTTATATACAAGAGGCACAACATCATTTTCTCCTCCGACCTACGCTTTTGTGAGAAGCACATCCCGGTGGTATCTTCACCTCATCGATCGAATCAATGGGCTAGGTGTGGAAGCGAGCTCGGAACACGGTGAGCTTGGAAAGCACAGGCACAGTGCACCGATGTCAAGCTCAGGCAACCACTTATTATCAGAGAGTGCCTCCCGGGGCAAGTATGCAATGCAGGGAATGAGTCACATAATGCCTGAACGGCGGGAGGAGTAAGAGCCGTGCACTGGCTGATATTGAGACTCTTCAGCCCTTCATCGTTGCTTTGACCTTTCTTAGACTCCCATAGGGAAGGCCTGTTCTTCTCTCGACTCTCTGCCAAAGAGAGAATCGCTTTGTCTGTGATCTTCCGGCAGTAGTACAGCCCAAGAGATGTCAGGTGTGGACACCCATTTGCCAATGCTATCACACTTTCATCTGCAAGAAAAAGGAGGAAAACATCAAGAGCAGGACATCATAACTGGCAAGGCAAAGCGCCATCTTATTTCTACAGCTTGGAGTGCAATTAGATGATAGTAGCAGAACATGCACACATTTAATCTACACCTAATAAAGTCCAGAAGTTCTACTATGATTCTCAGGTAAAGTTTGATCATAGAGATCAGAAAATCACAAGTTCTTTACTCTCCCAGTGATATTTACGCTCCTTTACTGGCTCCTCATTGAGAAGGTATCACTGCGTTGAAAATTGCCTAAAAATGTTAGATGCCATAGCAATATCATGCATTACTGAAGTACAGAGATGGAAACATATAACTCTCGCGCTCGTTCAAGACTTACTCGAACAATTATTCGACAGAAAATACTAGCATATTGAATTACAACGAACCCCTCTAGGTAATGAGAAAAGGAAAGCTAGTTGAGTAGAGCAATCATGCAACACAAGCAATCCAGTTGACTATAATCTATTTGAACACCTGAGGCGACCCTCTGTGGCCAAATCACTAGACAATTTTCATGGATGCAGGCAACATCTTAAATTACACGATGGAAAAATCATTAAAGTGAAAATGAACACACAAGACAAGCACAGCAGAAAAAATCATATCCACATTTCATCTTACTCTGTTCTTAACACATCAGCAAACAATTGGTCGAGATCAGTTTGTATCCCATGGAATAAAAATAACTTCAGTACAGCCATCATATCTTAGAGTACCTGTTATATGGAGACAACCACATAAGTCGAGAACTCTGAGATCAGGACATCCAAATGCCAAGCTTATGACCCCAACATCACCCACATTGTCACACCATCCCAGATTTAAAGATTGTAGTTGATTGCAGTTGCGCCCTATAGCCTGTGGGGAAATATTACTATCACAAATTGCCCGATGCATATATAGAAATGACAGGATACAGGGGAAACGAGTTGGTTATACCTGCAACGCATGGTCTGATGCTGCCCTACCGCATCCACAAAGATTCAAAATCTTCAATTGCCTACATAGATTAGTCAGGTATACGAGAGCTTCATCACTGAATGCTGAACACCCACTAATGTTGAGCTTACTGAGATTAGGACATCCATGGGCTAGAGCGTATAAGGAGCGGTCAGTAAGTTTGAAGCTTTTGCTAAGGTCAGGTCCAGGAGATCAGGACAGTAAGTTGAGATGGCCTCAACAGCATTGTCCTCAAGCTGTGGTTGGTCTTGACGCAGCACCAATGTCTGCAGCTTCGTAAACTTGGGGGCAAGAGATAGGACCAAGTTGTTCATGTTCTTCTTTACCCTAAAAATATAACATGAAAGCCGAATCATGAAGAAACACAACATACAAGAACACTTCATTAAGTCACAAGTGATGCAGATATTCTCTTGGCTGATGTCCTCCAAGATCTTTCCCATGATGATACAGTGATTGACATACTAAAAGAAAGAGTTGTGTGTGCAATCAGATGCGGCACATCAGGAGCCACATTCACGAGTTTCAAGCTGATGTCAAGTTCATCACACAAACTGCACCAGAAATACAAGTACAGAAGTGAAGCACATGAAACACATCACTTCCTTTCTTTATTTTTTGTTAGGATTGGTGCCCTCACAAATATTAAGATAACCAACCCTCAGTCACAGAGTAAACTCTTATGGCACAGGTACCTACCAAAGCGACCAACGGACTGAAAAGAGAAATCAAGATTAAGCCTAATCCTCTTCAATTAAAGTCACGGTGCAAACTCTAGTTGTCATAGTCCTAGATAAGCAGCAACACATCTATAGTTCCCACCATCAGGTGGAGGGATACAGTGAAAATTGCATACCACACCAGAGATAAATGCGTGAGGCCGAGGCCAATCGCATCTCTCCATCCGCTGCAAACCCCAGAAGCGACAATTATCATGTGATGATCATCGACGAGGGACAAGATCCGTAGCAACAACTCCATAGGTATGTCCTTCCATTCGGTGATGACTCCACATTCCATCTTCGCCTTCCCATCGCTACCACCCCCAAGCATCATCAGCTTTTCAAAGCACAAGTTCAAGTCCTCAGCCTTCAACTTGTTCTCAACCACCATTTCACTCGCACTAGGCACAACCTGTAACAACTTTTTCGATAAGAAACTCCCGTTGAAGTGGGCACAGAACAACGTTTCGGTCGAATGCAAGTCGTAAAACGGCAAAAGAGTAGTCAGAGTACAAGATCAGCACGACCCAAGCGTGTCATAACCAACAAACAAGATCATAGGGTGCGTCGAAAACACAGCACAGAAGGAGCTTGCAGTCATACGACGACACCATACTCAATTAAGGCACGTAACCACCGGTGCACATGATCAAATCAGAAGGGGGAGGGGGGAAAAAGATCGAAGAGGAAACAGAATTTCTCCAAGGTTCATTCTTTGAAACAGAGTCGGCACCGTGAGAAACTGGACTACGAGACATCCATCAGTTCCATCACTCGACTACGAAAAAATTTTCCAAAAAAGAAAGGGAGAACTGGACAGGGCGAGCTAGACAACCACGAGGCCGTCAAAAGGAAGCAACTTCAGCCAAATTAGCTAAGGCAACAAAGAAGCAAAATATCTGCTCCACCGGTCATCGATTCAGGAAAAGACGAAAAGGGAAAGGAAGAAAAGGAAAGATCGGCAGCCCAGTACATGATCAAGACGAAGAGGGAAATGATCAAGAAAAGAAAAAGACCCAACAAAGCAAAGAACAAGAACAAGAAGCGAGAGGACCGACGGAAAGAAGGAACGACGGGGCGTGATCTTGAATACCCACCTGCGACCTTCGAGAGGAGAGAGATGGGTTGCCTTCGCTCGGTCTTCTTGAAAACCTTCGAGGGCCTTCTTCGTCTCCTCCTCCTCCTCCTCTTCCTCTTCCTCGTGCTGCGTCAACATATAGGGGGGGCGAAGGAGGACGAGAATCGGCTTTGGCGCTTATTTAAAGACGGGGGCGACTTCCGAGAAAATGAATTGAAAAAACTCCGAATATATTAAAATTAAATTTATTAAAAAAAAAAAAAGAGAGAGAGAGAAGGAAGCAAAAGAGACAGAGGGAAACGTACGGGAAGCGAAAGGGAGTTAACGACGCGTATGAATCCACGTGGCGTGGAACGACCGGCAGGCACCCTTGGGCCCCACGTTTCTCTCTCTGTTTTTTTTTGGCCTTTTCTTTTCCCCGGCGGGGTGGCGGTGCTGATAATGCGGAGTGCCTTCCTCTGTGATTTCCGATGATAAACGAATATTTTGGCCAAAATAAGGGAAAAAATTTCACCTAAAATGAGGTCTTGGAAAAAAGACCAATCTTTCCATCTAAATTAATCGTCAAATAGATATTATCATCGAGCTAGAAAATTTTATAGACTAAAGTAATATTCGCGAGATTAAATATCCCTCGATCTCGGTGGTAGAATCGACGGCGATTCCGCGCCCTTAGCTTTCGATGATAAGCTTTGTTATTTTAAGATGGAGGGGGAGGGGGTAATTTAAAGATTTTGCACTCCGTCCTGATCTTTTGAGTCGAGGGAAAGGTGACGACGGAAGAAGTGAAAGGCGGGGCCATGATGAAAGTTTTAGATAAAGACGAAATTTTATGTGGGGGTATTTTTTTATTTTTTATTTATTTATTTTTGGCTGTAAAGTTAAAGTTTTCTGAATGAGAAAAAGAGAGGGGGTGCAAAGAAAAGATGGAGCGGTGGCAGACAGATGAGGCGTGCGTGTGCGTGGAAGATTCTCCAATTTTGCCGAAAACCGAAGCCGTTCCCCCCAACCAAAAAGCAATTAACATTCTCGGCAGATTTCCCTCTTCTTCTTCTTCTTCTTCTTTTTTTTTTTTTTTTTTCTTTCATTTTTGTTCACTTTCTTTCTATTTTTCTTCCTCTTTGAATGGTGGTGATTTTAAATTTTAAATGATTCTTGAAGTTTTTGTCAAATATACTATGTGATCTCTGAAACTTCAATTGTTCAACTAAAACCCTAAATTTTAACTAAATACGTAATATTGTCCCTAAACTTTAAATACATTCAATGTAGTTACTAAACTTTTGACACATGTTCAATTTAGTTCCCGAACTGTGAGAGATTGCACATTTTCATATAGTTCGGGAACTGAATTAAACATGTGTTCAAAGCCTAAGAACCACATTAAACAAATTAAAAATTTATGAAGTATTGCATGCTGGCCTCATCAGGGACTATATTGAACAAATTAAAAATTCAGAGGACCACATTGCATATTTGGCCAAGTTTTCAAAAACCATTTGTGTCGTTTACTCTAATTACACATCCATGACCGAAAAAATATTTAAGAATATTTTCTTGAAATGGCATCTCATTATTAATTTGTCCTCCCGATTAATCCTGCAATTTAAAAAATTTGTGAAAGTTTCGTAATAGTCAGGGGAGCTTAATAAAGGAATGGAAAGAAAAATAAGGAACTAAAAGTTGTTTTTTTTTTTTTTATGGAAAAGAGTTTATTCAAATTTTCTTTTCGTCAGCAAGCTATAATCTATTCAAGTTGAACTTCAATAAGACGAAAAAACTTGGCGAAACATTAGGGCACAGAAACTAGAAGAGATGAAGCAACTCCACCAGATACGATATACAAGGAGCAAAAATCGTATGAGCCCATGTGCATCCAACAAAAGATATCACCGGTTCCGTTGCGCTCTTTTCACTTATAAAGTGTCGCATGTATCGGGCAAATATAGCTCAACCCATAGGCCGACCGCAATAAAATAACAAATCATTCGAACACAGAATCTTTTGTAGCACTTGGGCTAAATGCTTGTGTGCCTATAGCCTACCCTCGAGATTGTTTCGACCTTGGATAATAGCAAAAAAAAAAAAAAAAACGAAAAATCAAGAAAAAGCAGCCGCTAATTTCCTCCCATTTAATGCGACGGTGAGAACTAGATTACAGGGTCAAGCAAGGTATTTTTTAATTTGTTTTCCATTGACAAGGATGGAATCGTGGAGAGAGAGGAAATTACCATGAATAGATGGGGCCTCAGCGATTCTCCTCGGGTAGGCAAAAAAAAAAAAAAAAAAAAATCGAATTTTAGACCTTTTATTTAGTGCATCAAGTCCTACATTCTACATACACATATACACAAAATAAATTAAAATTTTTAAATCTTTTTATTGTCGCGGCCCAGTTTTGAATCTTTATATCAATCCAAATAAATTATAAACACTTAAGAGAAAATCTAATCGGGTTTCAACCGTCCATCGAAGAAATACAACACGAAATAATCAATTCTCAGTTGCACCATCAAAACGACTCGATTCCACTTTTCAAGAAAAATGTTGCCAATTAAAGATGTACACATTCCGATTGCATTCCCTGGTCTGAACTTTTCATGGGCTTTCTCTTTTCTTGAATTCTTTTTCATAGTGCTTAGTTTAATGTGATGATAGAGGTGTGGAGATATGTAAGAATCTTTAGACCTGGTCATATTATTTGTCTTCCCGTTTGTTTCGCAGCGAGATCCAATCCCCGCATCTATGCACCAAACGAATGAATGTGCCCGAGAATTCTTGTCGAGTACACGAGTCAAATCCTTTGCCCCTGATTGATTTGATCTGGGGTGAGGACAAAAATTCCAAAAGCCTATGGCCCTTGCGGCACTATAAAAAGGTCGCTGCATAGCATTCCTAGCTTATCAAGATTGAGCAAATGACATTGAAACCCACGAAAAAGAAAAAGAGAGTGAGAAAGCAATATTGTAGACTACCTTAATTATCAATTTTTTTGCACATTCAAAAGCCAATGATTTCGTCGAGAATAATGCTGCATGAAAAAGTTCGATTATAACGTCTCGATATCACTTTTCACGGTAGCTTGAGCAAATTTATGATCCTAGCAAATCTCCATTTTTCTTAATATTTTGATGATAAATTTATAATCGTGTATGTCGATTTTATTTCGAGAGATCTGTAGGCTGAACTTTTAGGTTGAGGGACCGAATTTTGAGTTATTAAAAAAAAAAAGAAAACAATTATGTGTTTAAAAGCTATATTCCGTGATTGCATATATTCTTCATCTAAAATTGCAATGATTTTTCGAGTTGATGAGAACAAAATTTTCCATTTAAGTTGAATTGGCTGGATTTTGAAGATAATGAAATAAAAAGTTGATGAAACAAATTCATGTATATAAATAATAAAAAGAAAAACTAAATGATTAAAAAGTCATATTACAAGACAAAAGTTACATTCCACGATTGTACGCACATACATATGTATTTTTCATCTTAGATTATCAGCTGATATTTGGCGTGTAAATAATATTAGAGTATTATTTGAAAAGCTAATGTCTTTCATCTTAGCAAATTTCTAGTTCATATGCATATCACAATGATGAATCTACTGTCACGCATGTGTGCGTGTATATATATATATATATATATATATATTCTTTTGAAATATCTATGGACAGAACTTTTGAGTTGATGGAACAAATTCTTAAGTATGAGCTATAAAGAAAAATAAATTCTTAAAAGTTCACATTTCATGATTGCGTATATTAAGCTTTTACAGTTATTAGTAGTAAAATTGTAATAATTTTCCAAGTTGATGAGAATAAAATTTTGCGTCAAGCCGCATGATAAAAGAAACGGTAAATGAAACAAATTCATGCACATAATTTTTTGAAAGAAAAACTAAATGCTCAAAAATTAATATTCCAAGATGATAGTTATCTTCCAGACTTCCACTTCCATGATCGCACGTTACGTATCCTGCATCCAAGATTATTGGCAGATATCTCACGAATAAATGATATTAGAGTAAAATTTTAAAAATTACGTATCGTTTTGGTAAATAAATGAATGCTTAAAAATAAATAGAAGTAAACTTTTGCAAATATGAGAACCATTTCTAATGATTGTTTTGGAGAAAAAAAATATTTTAAACTCGCTTCCCATATATCATAAGCGTCACGAATAACTAAGGCTATATGTATCTTAGTCATGACTCTTATGATAAAATGCATAATTATAGAATACTCTAAACGAAATAATTTTTAATAGTTATATCTGAAAACTTACGCGACAAGCACGTAGAACAAAGGACCCGTTGCTTAAATTTTAGATTATTCAAATACGATTAAATGAAATATCAAAGATATTTCTTATCACTTCAAAATTGGTCAGAATAAACTTTGAACTAAAATACCTTTTTAGCAACTATTGGCACTCTGTTTTCTTTTTTAAGTAATATACAGCAGTGACAAGTTCAAAGTATAATAAGCATCATATATTAAAATATACTCATTATAACTTCTAAATGATATCTCATGCTCCTTTCAATTCAATGTCATTCTCATAGAAATGTTAAAATATGGGGTCTCCAATTTTTCACTATTGTGACATGAATATCTATATTTCATTAAATATCGTGACATGAGTAAGAGACGAAAAACAAAAAAATCATATACAACCCAATAAATATTAACAACGTTGGGAAGCATATTTGGCTTGCTTTATCAGTATATGTGAAATATATTTACAACCAATTTTGGTAATGGAATTTCCTCACGGAAAGGAAGGAATAAGTCAATATTCTTATTCTAAAAGTAAACAAAGATAATTCTAGATATGCGTTTTTTGTGAAAAATTATTACAAATTTATTTAAAAACACAGAATGAATAATAATTCTTCTGCAAGATATCTAACAATTCTTTTTATGATACATTTTGGTTCCATTTTTATGACTTTTGAGGTACATATAAAACCTTGCGAAAATAAACAAGATGGACATCAAATGATAAGTAAAAGGAAAAGGGGGAATCTCCATAGATAGCTCATGCGGAATACTAAGATATCTCGAAGAAATTGTCTTTTAACTCTCAATAAATAGAGAGAAGCAATTGAAGAGGAGAGAATGAATCATTTTATTCTTGTGAAAATTCTACATAAATACCTTGTCCGCTTTTTATATGCCAACTCGATAGCACAAAGGTGAAGATATCCGCAAATGGAGGAAAATTATCAAGAGAGGGAAATTAATATTCTTACTTTATGCTCTCATAATTTATTGACTCGCATTATTTTATGTGCTCAAAATATTGCATTGTACTCATATGTTATGATTCAAAAAGTACGACACTCTCTTATATGTTTTCTTTGAATTGGAGAACAAACCTCCGTGATAATATTTGGGTCCACTTTAGATAGAACTCCTCATAAAGTCTAGCGGAAAATTTGATCGATGCAAAAAATTTATTTCCTTATACTTCTGTTTGTATTATTTCTCTAACGGAAGTTCATATAAAAAAACAATATAAAGAATTATGTACAGACTATATTTCTAAATCCGTACGACGCATGGGGTATATTGCTGGTGCTAGATAAAGGGTGTTAGGTGTTATATCTGTACACATATGTATATAAAATATATATTTAAAAAAAAAATTGGAAGGCGAAATGAAATGCTAGGCTAGGCCAACGCAATCAAAGTACGGAAAGTTGGCGATGCAGTAATGCACAAAGCAAGAAAATGTTAAGTTTTTATCATCGTCACCCACATGCAGCCCAACTTCAACGCCCATCATCCATAGTGGTCCGGTGGGTCCTTCGAAATGCTCCATCAATGGCTGTAGATGTTAGATACTTCCCGCAACATCTCCTCCCCCTTTCTTTTTCTCTGTCTATCTATCTTCACCGTACGATCGCATTCCTTTCTTTATCTTTTCTTTTGTATTCTTGCCCCGATACTCCGCCAACTTTTTAATGATAATCTCGATCTCTCCTCTCTCCCCTTCCCCTCGAACCCGTTTTTGGCCGACTGATCCCGCGGCCCGATCGTGTATCCAGCGCAAGTTCTCGTCCCGATGCATCATCACATGCCCCGCGCACGAGTGGTTGCAAAAAGAGGGAAATGATTGAAATGGGGAACAGGACTGAGAATTCGCGTATACGCATTTGAGGTGTCGGGACGCTGTTGGCAGTTTTTTTTGTCTTTGCTCTTTTGAGGACTGTTCTGGTCATTTTCTCGCGTCGTCTAGCACTTCGGGGGAAATGGTTTTTTCGATGTGGTTCCAACGGCTGACTTGACACCGTTCATGTGAGTGTGAAAGATACATTAACAGATACATCAGAACTGAACAAATGGTGTTTTGGGATTGCTGTGGTTTTATGCCATTCCGAGGCACCTGCTAGGAGAGATGGTTATGGAATGAATTCGATCCTAAGCCGACCATCTAAGCCAAAAATGATACTTTACTTCAGAGTATGTGCATCGACAGAATTGCTCTTTTATCTTGTATTGCCTGACTTGAAATACCCCAGAGCTGAATTGATACAAAAGGTTCTGGCAGCGAAACACAACCCGTGACACAGAGTCGAGCTCACAAGCATGTGTGAATGCACAACCTGCTCGAGGCGCATGGATATGAACTCTTAATGTTATTCTCAAATTCTGAATGTCAAAGGTGGTATTTAAAATGGACATAAAACTGATTAAAGAACTTCAAATTCTGACAAACTTTAAAGAAGTCATTTCAGACACAAAAACAAAGTTACTGTAATAAAGAAAATAAATCATCTAAGATATTATTCTGAACTACCTAAAATGTCATCTAAAATTATACGTAAAGAACAAAAATAAAATAACAATCGTGGTGAAATCCGACTGCATAGAAAGGTAGCACGCTAGAAGCAACCAACGAATTCGGCAGTGTTAAGGCAATCTTGCATTGAGTACTAAGAGCAAAAGAACTGCAGACTTCGGCTTAGGATGAATCTCGAGAAGATGGAATGAACATGAAAGCTAGTTCAGTTTGCAAGAACTGGATGTCAATAAAGAACACCTTCTCAGAGGGATTAATCATGTACGTTCTTTGCCGTTCCGCAGCAAATGTTTGACTGAGATTTATTTATAAGACTACTTAAAGGAGCACTGAAGAAAAAGCAGGTAAAAGAATTTCTTCATAAGATTCTGTATCAGAATTATGTTCTACTTCCAACCTCCACGATTTTGAAGGCATATGATTTTTCTGATTGGATCAAAGACTAGCAACAAAAAAGTACAAAAAGAAAATAATCTGCATAGGAGAATCTTGTAATGCCTCGCATGAGAAGAACCAGAAATTATTCACACATTTCCTAAGAGAGGTAGGTTGCCAAGTCAAGGATTCTAAGAACAAGCGACCCATTTATATGCTAGCTTTTGATGTTTCTGGCCATAAAGCCAGAAAGAAGATCAAAGGAAATTAAAGCAAATCATACTTCAAGCATCATATCTCACAGTTCCCACCATGGATGCAAGGAAGCACGGCCATGCCAGCATTTTGTCAACAAATGGCTTATTCTCTATACATTTGGAGGGTGCTCGTTACCAACCTTTAAGGACATTCTTTGCTTTATATTGGTTTTCAAGCCAAGAATCTCTCTAGCAGATTCCCGAAGAAAAAGCTTGTTTTGGCCCAATTACTGGACTCGGGAGCCTTGGCACTCCCACTGGCCGGGACCTTCTTCACGTTCAGCATCATTGTATGACCGATTTCCTTGCGAAGTGCCTCAATGGTTTTCATGTCCACAGGGTTCCCGGAGGAATCTCTCACATAGAACACATTCATGGCTTGCTCCCCGACCGTGGTGACTCCTGCTCTTGTAACTGACAGCCCGTTCTCTCGCAGGATCCTCGTCACTTCAGATAGCAGTCCTACTCTATCTTTTGCACATAGCTCTAGGCTTAAACCCTGAAAAATATCAACATATAGACAGAATGCAATAAGAGGATGACTACAGGACTCTAAAAATTTTCAAAATTGAAAATTTTCTTCCTTGGCTGTGTATCTACATCAAAGTGCAAGTACGTGATATGGGAAGTCTTCTCGATTTTTGTAAGCATTCTCACGCACCTCGCTTACTCTTCTCCGAATTGCAGCTTCCAGACATTTTATGACCCTTTCCCTCTCGCCTTCACTATCAAGAGTGCAACCATCCATATGACGAATGTAATACTCCTGAAAGATTATAAAACCAAGCCAGCACATATTCATGATTCAACTGATGAAGTTAAGCCAAAAATCGCAAAGTAATTAGTCGAACAAACTACCATAATTAAATGTTCATACTGGAAAATGAATGACACACTAAGCAGCACATCCAACATTCCCGGGAGGAGTTTACAGAGGATGATGTTGGCATTTAAACAACAGAATTTTTGAAGTCTTTAACTTGGACCTTTCTGGTAATTCCTGAATCTTTCCTGCCCATGGGTTATCTCGCTCCAAGAATCCAATATTACACTTTCAGTTTGGATATTTAACTATGCCAATCAGACCAATCAGCATGTAGGCATTGTGTAGAAAATAAAATACTCAAGCTAATAAGCTGAATGTCAACTTCTGAAGGACATCAAGGTCTAACTCCACACCACTGATGCTATTGCTGATTGTACTGATGCATAACAATTTTAATGATTCAGTGCTGCCAAGCCATATCAGATGATGCAATTAAATTAATTTTGCCTGTGGATGCCAGTATAAAAAACCAATTTTGTTTTATTTGGGAGTAGTCTCTCCATGTCTGTACTGCAAGGAGAAAGTTAATGATGGACTAGCTAATTGGGAGAATTTATCAAGGAATTACCTGTAATGCATCTGGGCCATCAGACGAGATAGTAGCGTGAGAAACAACATACTGCATGTCTGTGAGCGTGCACACTATGTCAAAAAGTAGCTTCGCTCGGTCTTTGCATCTCACACTAACCACTGAATACCCCTTCTCTTTACAATGCTCAACGGTGATTTTGGGTTTCACCAAGGGAGAATACTCATCTGCATTAGCTGTCACTCCACAACTTTCATAATCCTTATCAGCGAAAAACATCTGGTGCAGACGCCTATCAACATGCGTGAATCCCATGGAGAAACTGGTGCGGCCCACTTTTTCATCATCATCATACCCACGGATGAGGTTTTTGAGCTGCTCTTCCATTATCGATAGTCTGTTTGGATCATCCACCGCACGGCAGTTAATCTTATCATTGACATAAAGAACGCAGGCTATTCTCCTATTGTGTGTCCAGACTTCAGCAGCTACCACGTTAATGTCAAGGTTTGCTAGGACGGCTGAGATTTCAGATAGGAGACCTGGGCGGTCTCTGCCAATGAGCTCAATAGCTGTGTGATCACCAATTGAGTGCACTCCAACTTTTTTGCCTGGCCATGCCTTGGTTCGATCTGTGTGGTGGCCATTTGGACCTAGAGCCTGGGGAAAGAATACACCAGAGGATTCCCTTTTAGAATGTTAGAAAGTGGAGGATTCATGTGAAGAAAATGGTGTCTCACTTTTCTTCCCCATCAAGTGAAAGACCTCGCAGTGAAACCTATTTCAGAGACACTATGTTTTCTCTTTTTCGGACATGAAGAAAACAGTAAATGCAGATTCAACAAACAGTGAAAACAATTTACCTTCTCTATGTAGTCAATGGTTTTAGAATCCGTGATTTTCTTTCCGTGGTGATCGGTGACATGAAACACTGTTGGTTCAAAGAAAATAAAACATCACTATTCATAATGAGATTGATATGAATGACTTGAAAATTTCTAGAATCTTTAGCAGAGTCATACCGTCCATAAACCATCCTCCATCAGAGGAGATGTAGGCCTTGGTGATGATAAGATCAAGGTCAGTAAGTATCTGTACAACTTCTAGCAGTATCCCTGGTTTATTCATGCTATCAACCTGGATATCACAAAGCATGGTTATCATGTATCCAAATTAACACAAATTTCGAGACTATAGTACATTCTGTGTATGCAAATGTAGATGTCTACTCTTCCAAACCAGAGAGTTGCGCTAGATTTGCATAATTTTCATTGGTCATCATTAAGACTTCGGTTTTGCTGCCAGAGGACTGTAGAAACACTCTATCTTTTGCCTACTTGTACAAGCAAACATCACACAGTTGATTGAGATCCCTTGTATTCGGCCATCTATTGTAGTATTAAGCACCGGTTTCTCAAAGACATTGGTTTTTATTGTATTTCTGCATAACAAAATAACCGAGCCTAAGAAAAGCTCAGAGAAGAGGCAATAATATTTATGAAGCCTTCCATTACTCAAATAAGTCGAGGGCTAAAGCTATGAATTTCTAAAGGGTCATCAACAGAAGTATTCACTGTCGTGGGTGTGGAACACCCAGCGTTGCTAGCTGCCCCTCCCACCTTTTTACTTGTTAGAAAAAATCTTACCTTGACAAGTGTGCAGTCGCTGCAACTGGTGTTATCTACAGACACCCTGCAAGAGGCATTGAAATAAGAATGTGCTCCCGTTGGAAAACAAGAATGATGCAAAACAATGAGGAACAATGGAAAAAGCCCATAATTCATCTATATTACTTGGACATTAATAACCGAGAGAGAGAGAGAGAACCTTGGAGGGTTGATCCTTGTGCTGAGGTTCTCATACTCAGGATCAAAGTATGGCCAACAAACTTTAGCCATTATAAGAAAAATTCACACAAGGAAGGCAGTCTCTATTCCTTTAACCTGTAAAACGGTGCATCAGAATTGCCAAAGTGATAATATAGTTAAACATTTCCCATTACTCTTATTATTCATATAGGGGACATTCCGGTTGAGGTGGTTTTTTTGTTTTTAAACTCAAAGAACCTTCTTGAGGCCATAAACTGAATTTCAGAATTACCCCAATCGCTTTCCTCTCTGTATTTTGAAGATATGCTCACATCATGATAGCATAATCTGCACAGAGAATCACCAGGCCAAATTCTCTGATATCTGCACAAATAATATCAAGTAATTACTAGGTCAAGATTCTGAAGTGAATTGGTCCAGCTAAATATCCAAAGGTTCCGTCACATTGTGCTGAGAATAAACAGTAACACGGATGAGAACTTACGTAAAAATACTTCCCTAGGAATACTGTCTAATGAAGTTCTATTTGGGTTGAAACAGCATCTTATCAAACAGGTTACCAGAGAACACAGCAAATAAAATATCTACAAAATGATACTACTTCCATAAACATGTAAATTCATAACTATGACATCAATCGGAATAAATGCTTATAGGCACACTGCTACACAATAGGAATCAATGAGTATGCAAATAGTAGAAGATGCCCCATTATCAGGAAAAGAATAAGTTGAGAGGTCAACCCCATACGACTTGTTTCTATTTCGTCTTAGAAATGATTGACCTGTCAATGACACTGGCACAACTTAAGTCAACTGAGCACAATTTAACTATTGGTTAGTTAGATCTCTCTCTCTCTCTCCCCCTCCCTCCTTAAGGGATTTCTAAGTGCACTGGAAGGACTACTCCATCCATCTATCCACCTATGGCAGACTGCAAACTGCCATACATTTCAGTGTCTTTCACCCTCAAAATGTTACCTACCGAGCATTTTGTACTGATTAAGAATACTTTGTATGGAACAAGCTGTAAATTACCCAGATTTTGCACTTAAACAAAGATGGCTGCTAATTAGTAATTACCTAATAATTACAGCACAATGAGACACACAGTAAGTTTCCACTATTTGGAAGTTTGTGGCAAAGCATCATTGCAATCACAAGAAGCAACAGGCTATCAGAGTTTGTTGGCAAGCTGTCTTTGCAAGTTGTCAACAAAATGGACAACACAGCCGCCATTGCTTTCCTTATCACTTTTGTTGTTTTATTGGGGCAAGAAAACAATTTCCTATTCATTGTTATTCCCACTAGTTAACCATAAAAAGTTCAAACAAGATCCCCAGAAAATTAGAATTCCTTCAATGCTTCTCTATCCGATTCCCAGTACTCATTCCAGAATCGGCTGCTTGAAGGTTCCACACTCCATTTTGCATAAAAGAAGAAGGGAAAGGAAACATCTCTTGCCCACGGATAATCCCTTTGACAAGTAAATTTTCTCACTACATGGCGTGAACTATACGATCGAGTTGCTCGTTATCATCAGGAACAGTACTTACCAATTATTCTGAGAATCCACTTGTACGGCAAATTGGCCAAGAAAGAAACCTGCGTTTTCCCAAGAACAGAGCATCACAATTTCTTCAGTTCTCAACTAAAGCAACTGGAGAGAGAGAGAGAGAGAGAGAGAGAGAGAGAGGGTGATTATATAATATGTTCAAGAACGGTGCCAGCTCAAAAATCTTGGGGGAATTGAATTCCTGGAAATCAAGTAATGTCTTAGAATGGAAACTTGGAGCAAAACGAGGGAATTGATGGACCTACCACTCAATTCACCAAAACCGGAAATAAAGTGGGGGAAAAAAGAAGTCGTGTAATGACACAGAAAATGGATAAAGCCGAGTGTCAACTAGGAAGAAGCAAACTTAAACAGCGCACACACCTCATCCCAAGAACAAATTCATAGCAATGACACTCAAATCATACAGATAAAGTCACGACATTTCCAAATGAAACAGCCATCCCCTTCTGGGTTTTGAATCTTCAACTCGAGAGTACAGAAAGAACAGGCGAATGGGGAAAAAAAAAAGAGAAAAAGAAAAACGGAGGAAAGAACAGAGGAGGAGGAGCACTCGTTCAGAAAGCTCGTACCTGCGGGCAAAGGACGGAACTTTTTGTCTCGTCTCTTCACATTTTCGCCAGAGCGATCGTTACTGCGCTCCCCAAACCAGCACCGCAGACCGCTCCGCCCAGTAAATATCAAGCACGAGCCCACCCCTCCACTACGCTGGTTCTGTCCATTTTAAATATTGGCAATTCTCGTACCTCAGCTTTCGACGTCCCTTTTTGGGTTTTTCGATTTGATCCCCCGCTTTCTACGTTGGATTACCACTTCCCCCTCAACACAACACTACCCATCTCTCTCTCTCTCTCTCTTCCTCTCCCTCTCTCTGTCTCTGTGGCGTGCATAATATAATATGGAAGGAACCATGAGAGATTGCGTGGATCTGGAGTGGCACTGTTCTTTAAATATATCAGCTTTTTTGCCCTCTGGCGGGTCGTTAAGACAACTAAGTAGGATGATGCTCTGCTGCTAATGACGCGGCGACCAAACATTTGTCTGTCACAACCCCCACCACCAACCTCATCGACCGGAGCGAGTCGGATTGCTCCGCCGAGGACGACTCGCCGCGGGGCGCCTGTCCCTCACGCGCCCCCGCCTCGAGGGGGTAGGTGGGCGGCGGAGGCGCCTCCACGTGGGCGCCAGATGCTGCGTGCAAGAGACGTCGCGCACGGAGGGAATATGCGGGTGGGGCTTCGTTCTTTGCCGTCTGGAGCAGGCATGTGCTGGCCGTCGTTCTCCATAGCTCTTATCACTATTGGGGGCACATAATTTTCGCTCTTAATAGACACTTAATAGATATTCTTGATTGTGATACTTGATTGAAAATGTAAATGATACAGTATAAAAATTGAGTTAATATCATCAAAAATCACAAACTATACTCATTGTAAGATAAATACTGCAAACTTTTCTTTGGCGTCACAAAAAACCCAAAATTTACCATTGTGACACAAAATCAAAACTCTCGAATTTATACAAGTGTGACATATATACATTAATTGAATTGAAATGAAGGCTATATATATAATATTGGTTTGGGGTATTTGGGTCACACTGACAGGTTTAAAGTTTTTGTAATACAAAAAAAAAGTTCAGAATATTTGTAGCAAAGTATAATTTGGGTTTTTTATTTATTGGTATTAACTATAAGAACTAAGAAATTTTATTTATTAATTAGTTAAAGAGTACCAACCAACATTTCTCATGAAATCCTTCTAAATGTTGAATAGTGGAGGACAAAACTATAAAACATTAGGAAAAAAATCCATATTTATTGAACAAAACCAAATTTATTTCCTGCACTTAACTCGAATGAATCAAATGGAGATGTCAATTGGGCGAAACCATACGTGATCAAACTAATCTAACATTTCACATAGATTGAGAATATCTCTCTATATACATATATGAATTGCTGATGTTTCCTTCATTTTCTTTCCATTCGATATAGCTCATTTTTCTGTAGATTTTTTTTTAAACAAAAAGAAAAAGCCGTTGGTGTAAATTAAATATCAATGTTTTAAAGAAATGAGAAATGGAAGGAAGTAATTTGCTTATTCCTTTGTTCACATTAAAAAAAAAAAAACAAATCTTGTTATTACCTTAAGTTTTATGTAGAGACATAGTATATCGATAAGATAAATAAACGAATAAGGAATAGAATGTAAATAAATCCCAAGAAGACATTAAAGAAATCGGGAAAAGATGGAACTAAGCCAAAAGCAATGTTCAATAATATACAAAAGCATCAACTACTAGGTATCCATGAAAAGGTTCCACCAAATTAAATGTGGGACACCATTATTTTCTAAACTTATTTTACGAATCTTACATCGTTCATATTCTCAAACGATATGGATTTCATTTTAGCCACTTGCAAAAATTATCTATTTTGATATATTATTTGTCTTGTGACAATTTTTGTTTGCGACATCATTTATATATCACCTGAAAAGTGAGTAGAAACATCTTTTTCATAATATATTTTCCAAGATCAGGATACGATCGAGACAAATGAACCATGTAGGTTTCAAGAGAATAAAAATGTGGGCAACTGTAGAAGATGCAAAGGGCTGCCAAGTGTTGCTGTCAAATTGGATCCTGTCTTCGTCTGCCTTTTTCCCTTATTTTGAGTGGATCAAGGCCCTCCCTCTCTCCACCACCCCTTGCTCATGATTAATCAAAATTCCTCAACCATTTGATTCGCCATGACATGGCATGGATCCCTCATTTTTGTGGTAAATTGAGAAGGTCCATCTACCTGAGATTGCTTCATTTTTTTTAATGAATGGTTATGACATAGCCCATGATGATTCCTTTTATTTATTTATTTTTTCACTTTATGCATCGTCACATTCGTCGGGTAAAATGATTCTATCTTTCCTATTCAAGCACACAACACGTGATGATCTATATATAATTTATTTATGCAAGTAAAACTTCATCCTCTAATCTCTAATTAGTTGTCATTTTCATGTAAAGATTGTTTGTGCAAAGAAAAAAGGAATCCACACGATTTGTGCTATAGGTATAACTCCTTATCTTTAAAATACGAGGATAAATCTAATTAAGGGCTTTTCCATTGTTGAATTGCGTTAATCAAAGTTCGAGATTGTACAGAAAAACGTAAAACAACCCGATTGTTATGGGGTTATAAGAATTCCGTGATTTGAGATAAGGTTACTAGAGTGGTCTAAGAGGCCTAAAGATACCAAATACAATGGTAAAGAAGACGGGTTCTTTCTCTCTTTGGATGCAGATGATCTCAAGAGATGCGCTCATGCAACTATATAGCATCTCGTGCTGGTGGGGGTACCAACGATTGTTTAAAAACAATCACGATGTCTCATCAAACAGTGTGTCGAAGTGACGATCAGAACCATTTCTGTTCATCGCTCTCCCCTTTTGCTCCCCCATTTCCGAACTCCACCTTTCCAACTCAATTATTGCAACCGTTCCACTTTCGCCGAGTACTGTGTGTGCTTGGTCAACTCCACACACACACGAAATGCCTCGAGACATAATTGCTACTGGGAAAGAAAAACACAGTGGAGATGCGCATCGAGGGTAGAGTGCACATCCAGGAAGATGGAAGATGATGGATCGGGCACGAGAGAGAGAGAAGATGAAGGAGAAGCTTTAACAATCATTTCATGAGTGTTTTCAGTCAGCGTCATGAAAGACAAGAGGCATGATACTGTTTTGTTCATACTGTAAGTAGAATTTTTCTCTAAAAATGAGGGGAACGGCACATAAACTGAAATGGGGAATTTTTTTTTTTTTACCTTAGGCCAAGACCAACAAGTTGTTACAATGGCGATAGGGTATAGTCTTAAGGGAAAATATGCTTTTGATCCTTATTCATGAAAGGCAGAAGTTGATCCATATCCGATTAAACTCGGTATCTCGGTACTCGAAGCATGCGGTCGGGATCATTGTAGAAAGTCACTCGAGAATTTTTAAGCTTGTCTAGAGGAAGTAAATAGCGGACTTCCTCAAAAGCAAATTGACCGTGCGAAAATTCTTAACACAAGGACCCAAACAAGATGGGACCCAAAGTATATACTTGGACCAACATATTATTCTTTGGCTAAGAGTCCTACCACAAGTGATGCATGAAATCATGAATGGACTCGAGTGATACCAAAATTGTGCTCCTGAGACTTCAAAGTAGAACATTGGATTGTTACAAATTAATTTTGATTCATAACATATGGACCTAACGCATGGATTTTTTTTCCCAATTTTGTCCATTTTTTTTTTCATGTGGGTATTTGCCCTCCACGGACAGAGAGATGCAGCGAGGGGTTGACCTACATCCCCGTGATGCAAAAGGCGGGCACTTATTATTGTTTGGAGGGAGATGGTGTTTGCTTTTAGCAGTTCAGGCACAAGATGTAGCTCCGACAACATTGAAGGGAAACTTAAGAAGAAACTAAAGATCATTACTTTGATGCTCCCTCCAGTTGTGCATTCGATTGGGCTTCCCTTCGAGGATCTGCACAACCTATAACAGCAGCAAAGGACCCTTTTCATATGGATCTCATAGTGAGAAAAAAATTTTAAAAAAATTACATGTCTAGGTGGATTCTCAAGTCGTAATAAAAGTGAAATTATCCCAAAACATCAAGAGAAATTACCTCTCCCATCGAGGGTCTTAGTTCGGGATTCCTTTTCAGGCACAAGTGTGTCGCTTTGGCCATGAGGTAGAGCTCGTATGTGTCGTACGACTCACCGATCCGATCATCAATGAGTTCGTGCAGTTCCATCTTCTCGAGGAGTGGTTCCGCCTGCAATGTCGCTCAATTACGAGGGGGAGAAAACGGAAAGATATATAAGATGTTTAGGACCAAATTAACATTGAAGACCAAAGCAATGAATGAACGTACCCACTGTCTCAGAGACTGATGTGGCTTGTCACTCTTAGGATCAACTACCTTACGCCCTGATATGAGTTGTAAGAGAACCATCCCATATGAATACACATCTGTTCTTATGGAAACCGTCCCATTCTCTGCATATTCCGGTGCCAAGTACCTACATGTTTCAAAGAAAATCTTAGCTTTAACTGGAAACTAAGCATTAGAACGTGCAACTCTTTTTCAAATAATGCACTTCAATGACAAATCAATCCTCACCCTAATGTTCCAAGAATCCTTGTGTGCTCTGGATCATCACTTGTTTTCCACTTAGCTAGGCCAAAGTCACCTAGCTGTGTGAGACCAGGAAGTTTAATCGGACGCAGAAACATTTGATTAACCTAATGCATTGCAAAGGCACGGATTTAATATGGTAAATAGGATCAACTTGAATTGGCAAATAGTTACCATGGGCACGAAGTCGTGCGTGAGCAATATGTTGCCGGGTCGCATGTCGCGATGAATTATCGGGCCGCCGCGACACTCTTCCTGTAGAAAGTGCAGACCTTTTGCTGTTCCAATGGCTATCGCATATCGGCGATGCCACTCTAAGACACTTGTTGGATTGTCTACAAAAAAGGCACTTCTCAAGTAATTCTTAGACTGAAACAGATGATTTAGACATTATTGTACACACAGAATTTGTCATATTCTTTTCTCGTGACTAGCAAGATTGATAAATTCAATTTTGGTTTAGGTTTTAAATTAAGGAAACATCAATTACCAAATAGATGCCAGTCGAGGGATTTGTTGCAGATGTATTCATACACCAACACATTGAGGTTCTCCTTGCAACAGTAGCCCAACAGCATCACAATGTTCTTGTGGCGCACGAAACTCAGCACGTGTATCTCAGAATTGAACTCCATGAAACCTTGCGTGCTAGCCTCCTTCCGCACCTTCGCCGCGATCTCCTGACCATCTTTGAGCTGGCCCTTGTAGACGTAGCCATACCCACCTTCTCCAACCAAATTATCCTTTGAGAAATCCTGGGTTGCGAGCTGTATCTCGTTGAAGCTGAAAGGCATAGCATCCTTGATGTATAGTTTGGTCCGTGTGCCACAACTTGAACAAAGGATCGGCGCTTCTGAGAATCTGCCCCGAGAGGCGGTCTTTTTCTGGATGCCTTGATAGATTGAGATGATATTGTTCTCCTCTTTGGTCGGCCTTTCTGAAACACAAAAGAAAAAAAGAAACCAAAACAATTATTTTATCTCAAGTGAATTTATATTCAGAAACAAACAACGACTTAAAACAGGATGAGCAAACTTATACTATGCTTAAAGATTAGACATATGCTTCCATAAACATACTATTAAAGAGTAATAGGATGTTACCAGTTTTTTCACTCATAAAACAAGTCTCTAAATCAGATGAAGTCGTCTTGGCTTTGAGCATACCAGAGCCTTGTATAGCATTATTTGTCAAGGATTCAGTCCCATGGTAAATATTGGATTGCTCTGTGATCTCCCCGACTTGGCTAGCAACTGACAGAAGGGACTTAGTAATAGAGTAGAATGACTTGTGCTCCATTGAGTTCGTGTCGGTTGCGGTTTCAGGCCTCAAAACATCCACCGACAGACTATCTTGAATAATTGCAACTTTGCAAGGTATCTGTTTTAGGTAAAACCTCAAGTCCCGTCTTAAGTGCCTGTCAAAATTATCAACCAAAATACGGCATCTCCATAATTACATGCCAGGCCAATGTGAAAACCTTTTATGTAAGAAAATCATTCGACATTTATGCTCAAGTAGATGATGAATTCATAAAATGCATAAGAGATTTTTTTTTTTTTTTGTCATTTTAGATGATGTATTAAGCAGTGAAATGCAAGTAAAGTAGCGTTATATACCTGTCAAGAATGACACAAGTTGGTTTGCAGGTAATGGCTTCTTGCAGAATCACTTGCTTAAGTGGGTAGCCTGCTGTTATTTTAACTTCAAGATTTATCTGAGTTACAAAAAGTACATGGGAAGAATGATTAGCCCTATCCCTTTGAATAGCTATGTATGTAATGGACAACAATGTATTGTTCTCCTAGCTCCTTTCAATAAATCCTAAACCTCTAAAACCTTAAAACTCTAAACCCTAAACCCTAAGCTCAAAACCCTACAGTTTTGATAAAACAACAGCAATTTCTGACATTCAAGTAATGACATCCTATATTTAGGGATATACGTACCAATAGCATGAAAAGTAGAGAAATCCTAATTTATATGTGTTGCAATATGAATCGTATAGAAAGACCGAAACATTGATTTCATTGATCACTTACAATGATACCATCATGGCTCAGCTAATCATGCATTTATTAGTATGCTTGTGTGTCATTAAAAATTAAGTGCATGTCCTAGGCAAATCTATGGAATTTGTTTTATTTGAGTTGAAATTCTACGTAAATTGTCCAAAAAGTCTTAAATCTATTGCACTTTTACCAATTGAGTCCTAAACCTTTTAACTTTACCAATTGAAGGGGTGTTTGGTTGGGCATTCCAAAGGTTTGGAAAATTTTTGGTGTTTGGCAATATTTTCGAAAGCCCCTTTGCCCAAATATGAGCATTCCAAATGCTCAATACTGAAAGTTGGGGAGGGGTAGCATTGAGCATTCGGCATTTGGGAAATGCCACGCTACTATTCACCTTCTTCTTCTTCTTCCCCGTTTGTCTTCTTCTTTTTCTTCTCGGCCACCAAGCTTCTCCGGCAGCCACCGTCGCCGCCGCTGCTTGAGGGTCGCGCGTCGCCGGTGACTACCGTCTGGGGGTGGCGCGACGCGCGACCCAAGCGGTGCGAACCTCAGGCGAAGCCGCCTGGGTCGCTTGGACCTCAGGCGGCGTCGCTTGGTTCCGAGCAAACTAGGTGACACCACTTGGGTCCGCGTGACCTTAGGCGACGTCGTCGGGTCTGCGCGACCTCGGGCGCGCGACCTCGAGGTCGCGCGAGCGCCGCCCGAGGTCCACGTCACCCGAGGTTGCGCGGACCTCAAGTGGCGTCGCCTGAGGTCGCGCGGACCTCAAGTGGCGTCACCTGAGGTCGCGCGGACCAGGCGGCGTCGCCTGAGGTCCGCGCGACCTCAGGCCGCCAGATCTGGCGTCTACGACCTCAGGCGCTTGAGGTCGCGCCTCCAGGCGGCGACGGCGTCGCTTGAGGTCGCGCCGCCTGGGTCCGCGCGACCTTAGGCCGCCAGATTTGGCTAGCCGACGCGACCTCAAGCCGCCAGATCTGGCGGTCGGAGGCCAAATCTAGCCTTTGCGCCTCCAGTGCTCCGAGGTCGCGGCGACGGCATTGCCTGATCCGGCCGCCGGACGGCCAAATCTGGCCGTCCCGCACCGCCGACCGCCGGATTTGATTTTCATTTTTAAAAAAAAAAAAAATTAAAAGCAAAAGCCCATTTGTAATAAGTTTTGCCAAACAGTATTTGAGTCATAAACATTTTCACTTTTTGTCAATTGAGTTTATCCGGCGAATTTTGGCTGGAATTCGCTAACATGGATGTCACCGTCCTACGTGGCATGGCCAGTCTTGACGTTAACAAATTTTATTAATTTTTAAAATATTTTTGCAGTTTATTTCTTTTATTTCTATTTTTTCCTTCTTTTTTTTTTTTTTCCTTTGGTCAGTTGGCCAGCCTCCAGCGACCAACTAGAGGCCACAACTGATGAGGTTTAGCCACAAGCGAGGTCACTTTTGTCGAGATCTAGCAAGGGGCAACCTCGCCAACCTCGTGTGAGGTCTGTGAGGTCGTCCCTCGTGGCCTCTGGCAAGGTTGGCGAGGTCGCCCCTCGCCAGATCCTAGCGAGGCTAACCCTCGCCGATTTTGGCCTCTGACTAGTTGCCAAAGGTTGGGCAATCAGCCGGAGGAAGAAAAGGAGGGGGAGGGAGGGAGGGAGGGAGGGAGGGAGGGAGCGAGAGAGAGAGATTAAAAACATCAAAAATTCAAAAAAAAAAAAATATATCCACATCGGCGTTAGCTATGCCACTAGGACAATCAGCGTCCACATTAGTGAATTCCGGCCAAAATTGATCGAATAGACTCAATTGACAAAATGTTGAAAGGTTTAAAATTCAATTGACAAAATTAAAAAGTTTAGAACTAAATTGATAAAAGTGTACTAGGTTTAAGGCTTTGTGGACAATTTTCTCAATATTTGTATTCTTGCATGGTTATATGTCTCTAACAAAATTGTGGGTTCTCATTGTTTACCTCCTGGGTGGACTCATGGAAAAGAATCTAGGAAGTATATGTAACGTCAATTCAACTATGAACAGTTGAAATAGAAAGTATATGATTCTTCAATAAGTAAAATATTACCCCTTGGTCTTCACAGTTCTCAGCACACGGCAGTAACATGTGTTCAAAAGTCTCTATCTTCTTGGAGACTTCTTCCTCCACTGCACGAACCGAAGAAACATCTGGTGTGGTTGCAAGGTGATATCCCACTATGCCGAGGCAAACAACACATTCTCAATCATAAACATACAGTGAATGTTGAATTTTCTTCTTCTGATGGAAAAAACTTTGAACTTTCTCTAAGTATTGATGATACGCTCAAAAAATTAAGAACGATGAAGTCAAAGACTAAGAACGCGTCCAAAGCAAATCAAACTTTGAATGTTGATGGATTTTCTGATTTGTTAAACCATTGCTGAATTGATCGCAATCCGAGAACGTGATACGTAGATACTTACTAGGGTGTTGCACCTTATGTAGCACCCCAAGCACGACAATGGTGTCACCTCCTCGAAGAATGTCACCTCTCGTTTGCATGTTGTGGAGCGTCACCGTGAATTCGTGCTCATTGTGGACTTTAGTAGCATCATACGCGACGATAACATGGGATGGAGAAGGAGGAGTCTCCATGGGACGCAATTGCTCGGTGATCACTCGAGAAGCTAAGCTCAATAAGAAAAATATCCAACTACTTACCAATATCTAAGTTCGTATCAAAATTGGGTTAACAGATAACAGAATATATAGAGGATCATATTGACGAATTATGAGCGAAGATCAGGATTGGTTATCCAGTGAGTTTTGATCAAGAAACGGAAAATTCTCACTCTCTTTCCATTTTTCCTTCAATTAGGTCGTCTCTCTTGGTGTCACCTTGGAGGGACGAGGAAGATTCGTAGGATTTTCCCAAGAGATGCTACTGAATATTCGGATCATCGTTCATAACAAGTTAAGAACGGCTGCCGTCGACATAGTGAGCAAGGGAACATGTAGATGTTTGACTACCTTCAATTACAAGAATCCTCAACCCCATGTTCCTAACCTTGTCAGTGCATGCTTTCGTCTCATGTTGTGACCAGATGCGCAAGGACTCTTGCCTTTTTTCTCATACTATACAGCCAAATAGGTGAGGCCCTAACGCTCTCCCTTTTACGTCAATCGGCACATTTTCTTTATGAACAACTCCGGGGCAGGAGTGCAGAGGCCCATGAAACCTCCCGTAAGCCTATGACTTGGCCTCGACTTTGGGAGATTTTTAATCGTTGCATTTTAACGTGTCGAGTTTCTATCGTCTCATGAATCCTCATGATGAAATTTGGGCGACGGACTAATCTTTAGTCCCTCTCCAAGAAACAAGTGGAGAGGCACTTCAATACCTGATCTTACAATTGACTGAACATATAAATTTCTAGCCAAGATTAATAGAAGATGCTTACCGTATATCAACCCTACGAGCTATTATCCTCGATGCATTTGTCTCTCGAACTATTTGTTTCGTTTGATTTTGTATCCAGGATCGATAAAAAAAAAAAAAAAAAATCACTGAAATATGATACCAGGATACATCCTTCAAAAGTATGAGATGGTTTAAATTTGTACGGACGTCAAATTAGAAGCATGTGATAGTTGTCACTGCATAAGAATTTTTAACAATTTATATACAGAGCAGTGATTTTATTAAGCTTTGGTTTCGAATTACTGGGGCTTCGCTTCGGAGACAGTTCTTTTCTTGAATAATTGTAAGTCCATCTACACAGGGACATCAAGTGGATAGTCTTTTGGGTGTCTTTTGATGGTCTCCCGGAGTTGACTCTCTTGCTCATGAAGATTCGATGGAAGAGTGTCGTACACATCCCTGAACAGGTCTGATAATGGAGGTTTCTCATACGTCTCTGCAGTCTGAATTGCTTGGAGTACCTATCAAGAGGAAAATTACGTTACAGAAACTGTCGATGTCGGTCATTTTGTGAGCGAGCATTGAATCCGATCTTGCAGAAACAATAGGTAGAATGAGGCCTATGCAAATGTAACCTGCTTTCTGATGTTATTTCGAAGCTCGACCTCCTTTTTATCGTCCCACCACATGTTCCTTTCAACCCATTTTCTGAATCTATTTACAGGGTTTCGAGTCATTTTCCAGTATTCAATTTCATCCATGGGTCGATACTTTGTCGAATCGTCTGATGTGGAGTGGTGTCCTACTCGGTAAGTTAAGGCCTGTCGATAAATAAAAGCATATATTTAGCAGAACGCTCAACTTGACATTACTACAGCAGTTTGCACTGATAACAGAATATATAGAGAGACTGTGATAGCTCAGAATTAGTCCTACCTCAACTAATATAGGCATTTGATCCTTGATTGCCATTTCACGAGCTTCACGTACTGCTGAATAAACAGCAAGAGCATCGTTACCATCCACTCGAATGCTACGAATTCCATAAGCTTGACCCCTTACGACAATGCCGTCACCTGAAAATACATGACAACAAGATAACTATTCTGTCAATGCCATAGGACGTAGCCACTTCAGAGCTTTTTGTTATGAATGATTTCTATCTTAAAGGTGCATTAACTTAGAAAAGTTGCACTCGCGCTTCTAACCTAATATCAGTATATAAAATATATCGAGAGTGCAAGATGGGTACTTCGAAATTGTTCTCTTGTGTGGGTACTGATCGCCCATCCGTTATTTCGACAGATGAAAATGACCGGGGCTTCCATGACCGCTGCAAAGTTCAAGCCAGCATGGAAATCTCCCTGAAAGGAATGCTCAGTTCATCAGCTTTAATTCAACAATAGAAACAGAAAAAAGATAAACCAAATGTGCACTAATACCTCACTTGTGCTGCCATCACCAAAATATGCAGCCACACACGCACTTCTCTTATCCATCTTAAGAGAATACGCAGCACCAACGGCTTGAGGAATTTGTGTTCTGGAGAAGAAATAATCGCATGCAATGTCAGGAAATCAGCTTGACATTGACGTAATCGAGAGAGATCCATGAAGAATTCAAATGAAAACAAACAGAGCTGGAGCCTCACGCGATTGGCGATGACACAGTGAAATAATTGTGCTTATTAGATCCGTAATGAATCGGCATCTGTCGACCTTTTCCATAGTCGACCTTGTTACCGAAACACTGGTTAGCAAACTCTTGTACCGTGAAACCGCGCCACAGTAAGACACCCTGTTCTCGGTACTGTAGCATACACCAGAGTCATTCGACATCAATTACTATCAGGAGTAAACAATTGGTAAAAGTAGAAACATAGTAATCTTTGAAGAAGGAATGATCGACACAATAGTTAAAAATTCTAGTGCTGCTCCATCCAATATGCTCGAGCGAAACATTAGAGCATTCCTCTGTTTGGTCGCCAGATCAAAACTATGCTCATCTCAAAACTGAGATGTACACAACGACGCAATGTCCATTGACATGAACATATACATGTGCACTTTCCATGCGTGTCTATGTTACCTTCATGAAGAATAGAAAACACACCTGAGGCATGACAACGTCGTCATCCATAAGGGCAGCTGCGGATGCTATGTTGATAGCTTCTTCCCCCGTCGATGTGAGATAGAACGATATCCGACCTTGCCTTTGTGCTTCAAAGAATATGGCGTCCATGATCTGCAGGGTGACCATTTCCGCATACATTTTCACGGCGAGTTCCTCGTTCACCTGGTCAACACCGTAGACGAATAAATCATTGAGTTTTCGGGCGCAACACGAACTTATATGGATTTGAATCGGGCTGGGGAACCGCTTGATGCAAGTGAGACTAATGCGAGTCATATTCATTCCGATATAAGACTTCATATGCAGTGTTCATATGAACTGCTTCAATGCCTCTTCATCAAGCTGGAGATACCTGGGCGGAGCAATCATTCTCAATTTGCTGTCCATAGTCATCGAGCACTCGATAACACGGTACTCTCTGCTCGGGCGACTCCGTTATGAATTCCATTTTGGAGGTGAATGCAACCTTTCCACCAGGGAAATCCAAGACCTGCAGTTCCGTGTTAGCAATTGACAAAAAGGAGCAGCATTTGCGATCTCTGTTGAGTTTAAATATTATATTAAGCGAATGACCGTTGACCTTTTAGGCCCAATGGGCCGGACAGAATGGGCTTGAAATGATTGCAAGCAGGCCCAAATGGTGAACGAGCCGAGACGAAGCCTAGTCTCAAGTCAACTTCAGTATATATTTACACGTTTTCTAATGACTGGGGAGAGATATAGCTTGGTGCAACGTGAAAGAGGAGCATAGAAACTGCCCAAAAGTTCAAAGATCCCCCAGTGATTTATGCTTTTTGTGTTTTTTATTTTTAACTCTGCACTTCTACTTAATATTAATCCCTTCAAATACATTAAAAAAAAAAAAAGATAACATTTTCATGGCGAGGAAAAGCTTCTCGTTAATATTGCAACAAAGAAATACGATGGGAGCCAACAAAAATAGGCCAAACAGAGGATAATTCTACAGTGCTTATAAAACTTAAAGACAAATACATATTTTCATGAGAGAGCAATAATAATTATGATATGGAGTCGCCCCAAAATTAAGGGATAAAGTTGAAAAGCGGTTTGGTTCACTAATTTACGTAGGACCATCTATATCCAACATCGTGGTAACGAGGGACGTGGCTGGGACCTTTCGCGTGTTCCCAGACAAAAGTTACCGAATTCCCACGTGAAACATACCTGAGCACCATCATCGACAGTATCATCGTCTTCCGCTTCATGCACCGACGCGAGATGCTCCTCGGCTCTGGTGGACTCAAAGCGCTTGGCCGAGAAGACCGGGAACCGGGCCGGCGAGGTCCTCCCGGCGGCGCGTCCAATCCCAACGCTCCCGAGAGGTTGCACGGCGGGCAGGGGCGCCCGCTGGCGATCAAGAACGCCATGCGGCGACGAAGGGCGCCCGCTGCTTCGTCCGAGGTAATGAGCGACGGCTCTTGTCCTCCGGAACCAAGTTGCCATCAAGAATCGCGTGGGGGACGAATCCCAGATGGAAGGAAGGAGGAGGAGGAGGAGGAGGAGGAGGATGCTTTGGAGAGGAGCTGGGGTGGGAAAAAAGATGCTCAATCCTGGAGTCTCCGGGAGAGGAATAGAGAAAGAAGACCGATGCGGGGACGCGATAATTAATGGTTTCTTGGAGACTTAGAGCGAGAGGAGTGACATGGGCTCGCGGTCCGCAGTCTTATCTCGCGTGCGCTGGCTTGTGACGGGAAAGAGCACAAGATGCTCTCCTCTTCATTCTTGGTTTGTAGATCCGACCTCCAACTCATCACTCGCTCGTTTTTGTCGCCTTCTTCGCGTTGGAAAAAGAAAAGAGTTAATACCCTAAAAAATTTAAAATTAATACAAATATAATAAATTTATCTCAAACTAATTTTTTAACCTCAAAAATTTCAAATTAGTATACTTTTGACAAATTTACTCTAAACCGATACACTTGTGACAAATTTATCATCTGTTGATTTTTTTAAAATTTTACTATCAAATTACTTATTTGAATAATACGTGATAGTTGATTAGTGTACCGATTTAGAATTTAACTTTCTATTTGTCATAATCATACTATTTTTGTGAATTTTCCAATTTTACGGAAGGCATATTTGTCACAAATATATTAATTTGAGTTTTTGACGGTCGAACAAATTAGTTTTAGGATAAATTTGTTATAAGTATGCCACTTTGGGGTTTTTGTGGTCATTTAGGATAAATTTGTTATGTGTGTACATCTTTGAGATTTTTATGATTAAAAGATTAATTTCGGATAAATTTATTACAAATGTATTAATTTGGAATATTTTAGGGCATTAACCCAAAAGAAAATAAAGAAAAAAATAAGACCCTTCCTATTCATTCGCGAAGGCCTTCCGAAGTACGTCCGTTTACTTTTCGTTGATTTGCTAAACCTGAACCGCCACCTCCCCTTGACTTCAGGAAGAGCCTGGATCCATTTTTAACGTCCGGGCTGCTGCTCCGGCTTGCGCCGCGGGGTGAGGCGGAGCATGTTATCGTGGGTGCGGAGCTTTTATGATGATTCCCAAAGGAGCCGGTCGCCATCGAAGAGACGGAGACGGACGTTTCTCGGGGAGAGATAAGCCTTGGATACGAAAGTGCGGTCGGTATTGCCATGGGGGGTCCATCGTCGTCATCAGTGACACCTGACTGGACTGGACGGTGATGTGCCTTTGAGAAAAGACCATGACTGAAGGATGGACGCATTCCGTCCGCAAGTATTTACTCCGTCCATCTTTCGTGGTGTCCTTTCGCAACGCTTCCAGCTTATGGAGGTGATGTGCTGTGGGGTCCGACTTCACTGGCGTGGCTTGATGGATGAGTCCGGACACGGGTTCCGTTTCGGACCGAAAATCCTCGGCCCCCGGGCTGTCCCTTATCATCCTTTTGGAATTTGGCGAGTTAGGCTCCGCACATGGGGCGGCAATTATACAATCACACGTGTATTTCGGTTAAGTCTCCTCCCGATAATCATCCGGCGTATAAAATTGGTGTTCATATTTTAGCAAAAATGAAACGGCAGAGTTGGGGCCTCCCTTCATCACAACTATATTACATGGTGACGGAGATCTACAGCACATGATAAATGGGCTTACAATTTGTGCATATACAAATTCTCTCCCGCTCTCTGTCCGATACTTTACAACCCTCTGCCGATAATTCCCTCACCTATCAGTCTCTGGATTGAGCTTCTATCAATTGATCTGCAACCTTCTTCCCAAGAGCTTCGTTCCCATAAGCCACATAAACCTCCCAAAGCCGATGACCACATTGATGTATCTGCATTGAAAGGCATTTATTTGCCCTGTCGGATCTGTGGCATAGTACTAGTAACCAGCACAGGCGAAAAGATCAATCATCCAAGAGAAGTGTTTGACCTATTCCTTGGATCAATATCATATGCCTATTTCACACAAGCAAAGCTTAACCTGAACATGAAGACAAGCCCACTCCTCTTGCAGAAAAATCCATGCAGATAGAGACAAATCATTAGTAATTTATGAAAATATCATTTACCTGCACTACTACTTAGATGGTCTGTCTTGCTTGAGATGTGACGGTTCAACTGATTAGCCACTTGCTACACTTATGCCTTTGACCAGAGCTTCAGTTTCTGGATTCTGAAATAACAGAAAAGAACTCGCAATTGGTCACATCATAGAGTATTGACTAATTTGCAATACAAGGAAAATGAAGCACGAGTATGTGAGCTGAGATATTGGTGACATTCTTGTCAGAGAGACATCGGATACCAGCTCACCAAAACCAATCAGTACCCATAACATCAGATCATTCAGTAGCGCACAAGATTTCTGGTAGAAAGAGTAACACAATGCACCAAAACTATGCATGCATACTTAATCTGGCATCTCATCCAGCTATTGCCTGAAAATTTCCTAAACCTGATAATAGGAGTTAATGGATGTTTATGCAACAACACTCGAGTCTTGAGGTACCAAGCACTCATTTACTTTAAAAAAGCAGCAGAAAGAGAGAGATCTATAACTGTCTAAAATCTGCCTCTAATAGACATATCTTAACCAACAGAGTGATCTTGAAAAACGAGGGCAGAAAAGGCATTACCAACTCTCCAATATGTTTACCAATCTTGACATATATACCTTTATTTCCAAGGCATAATGTTTGAAGAGATGAACTTCATGTATACCAGATGCCCTCTTCACTGCCTTCCGGCAATCTGACCACAGAGAGTATCAGTAGTCTACTGATGCTAGATGAGCATCCATTATCAGTAACAAGATCCACCATAAAGCAATTCAATGATGAAAACAAGCCATAGGAAAACTAATAAACAACGAAAAGAATAATGTACCATATTTAGCGTCAGCAGTCAGCCCAACTACAACCAGGATCTTTACCTACTTGTTTTTCCTTCATCATGTACCTAACTTCTGCTGATCTTTCCCAATCCCCAAAGTCAGCAAGTATGCCAGATAACTGTACATAAGCACCTGAATTCTCCGGATCAAGCTTGATAATTTTCTCCGCTACTTTCTTCCCAAGAGTTCTATTCCCATGAGCCACACAACCTCTCAATACAGAAGACCACATTGTTGTATCTGCATCAAAAGGCATTTGCTCTATCAGATCGATGGCTTCATTCAGATAACCAGCCCGTGCAAAAAGATCGATAACACAAGAGTAGTGTTCGATCCTTGGATCGATGTCATAATCCAATTTCATCGCATATAACCATCTCCACCCCTCTTCAACCAATCCACAATGATCACATGCAGACAGGACTGCTGTGAAAGTAATATCTGTGGGTCTCAAACCAGCATGCCTCAGCTCCTCAAACAGATTCAATGCTTTCATCCCATGGCCATTGGTAGCATAACCCATCAACATGGCATTCCAAGAAACTTCGTCTATTTTCACCATTCCATCAAACACTTTTCTCCCTTTTTCAACATGACCACACTTGCAGAAGAAATCGACAAGGGAAGTAGAAATGATAGGGTCATGTTCAAGCCCAATGACAATGGCTCTTCCAAAAATCTGTTCCCCTAGATCAAATGAGGAAATAATAGCACAAGAACTGAGAACACTAGCAAAGCTGAACTTATCCATCATCAAGCCAAGCCTATTCATCTCATAGAAAAGATCTAAAGCTTCAACAGGACAACCATTCTGACTGAGACCTACTAGCATTGAATTCCATGAGATCAGGCTTTTCTTTGACATGGACTGGAATATTTCTTTTGCATCATCAACCTTTCCACAGTTAGAATATACCGTGATCATAGAATTGAGTAAGATTGTGTCATGAACTTCCAGCTCATCAAAGAGATTGCAAGCATCCCTAAGACTTCCACATTTATAGTACATGTCAACAAGAGCACTTGTGACGATAACTTTATTAAGGAGACCACTCTTCCAAACATGGGCATGCATTAGCTTACCCTGTGCAAGGACGCCTAAGCTGTTGCATGCACTTAAAATACTGGCTACTGTAGAGGCGTCCTCACGGACAGCTACTTCACGCATCTTGTTAAACAGAACTAAAGCTTCCATTTCCTCGTTATTAGCTACATGGCCTGCAATCAGTGAATTCCATGTAACGACACATGGGTTATTGCTACTGCTGAAAACCCTTCTTGCCTCATCCATTTTACCACAGTTGGCATACCCAGAAATCAATGCCGACAGAGAAAAGTCATCTGGTTCCTCCATGCTACTCAAAACTTGATTTGCACTATCCAAATCACCGCATTTTCCATACAAGTTTACCAACGAACTAGCCAACACCGAATCAAATGCCACTCTGCCAATAACAAGGCGTGCATGAATCTGCTTGCCACAATCAATAGCCTCCAGGTCAGAACAAGCACCTATGACGGTGGCCAGAACAAAAGTATCACCCTGCGTTCTCTCGAAAGGATCCGAATTCATGTCCTTAAACAACCTAAGGGCTTCCCTGGGACGCCCATTCTTGGCATAACCATGGATCATTGAATTCCACGCAACTGCATTCTTCCTGGGCATGGCATTAAACAAACAAGAAACGGTCGGAAGATCACCCCTCTTGGCAAAACCCGAAATCACCACGTTCCAAGAGAAATCATTGCGGCAGGGCATGTAATTAAAAAACTCCAGAGACTTGGCCGCCTCTCCCGTCCTCATATAGCCCTCAACGATCGTGTTCCAAGTGAAGCAATTCCTAAGAGGCATATCATCAAACAGCCGCCGTGCATTATCCATTTGGCCGCACCTGGCGTAGAGCTGAAGGAGACGGTTTCCGAGCGTGATGGCGCAGTTCAAGAGACCCTTTTTCAGGAGGAGAGGATGGAGCTGCTTGCCTTCGTGGACGGCGAACCGAGTGCTGCAGGACTGGAGTAAGTGCCCGCAGGTTCGCACATCCATGTCCATGATGTCTCGATGTTTACGCTAAAGCTGCTGTCGGCCTGAACTCCAAAATCGCCGACACCGGCGTCCGCCAGTCCGACGCCACCAGACGACGGCGACCGTCGGCGAGGCCCTGAGTCGGCCGGTGCTTGGGGGCGAAGGTGAAAACAGCATTTCTACTTGAACTATCAAGCTACGCCGTTTTGGTGTGTTGCAAGCGGTCCAGGGAAAAAGTTTTATTCTCTAAATACTCATATCTTCCAAAACTACTTTATACGATTTTTTTTTTGGATTTTTTTATTTTATTAGATTTACAAAAAAATTAATATCACAAAAAACCCTAAATTGATTCATATTTAACGGTTTATCATAAACTCTAAATTGATATATATGTAACAAATTTAATTACATTATCAAGTTGCCAAGTTGGATCTATCAATTTAAGATTTAACCCATCATTTGTTATTAATTTTTTGTGATATTAATTCAATTTAACATAAATTAATGAAGGTGAATTTTTTAAAAATATATGTTAAAAACTTAATTTTAGATAAATTTGTTATAATTGTGTTGATTTTAATTTTTTTATAATATAAAATAAATTTGTAATAATTATATTAATGTGAAGTTTTTTGTAGTTAACAAATTAATTTATCATTAACAGAATTTTTCGTGACATTAACCTGTGATTTATGTCCGGACAACTCACCTGCGTCTCGCAGAGCAAGGTCGAAGGAACCGCTGCTTCGCTCGATCTCTCTGCTCGGACAACTCCGTTCGTTCCTGTCGAATTTCGTCGCATGCTCCGGCTCCGAGCATGTAAGCAACCGACAGGAAGTCGCCTTTGCGCATCGTCGCATCGTCCGTGCTCGGTTACATGGGCGTGAATGCCGCCTCCCTACTCAACCAGCTCCTCCACCAAGTCCGCCGCCCCAGGTCGCCGCCGCCGCCGCCGCCGCCGCCCGGACCCGGCGCCGCCAAGGCCCTGACCGAGACCATCCTCGCCCACCTCGATGCCGGCCGCCTCCAGGAGGCCGTTAACGTCCTCTTCGCTTCCCACGAGCCCCTCCCCCACTCCCTGTACGCCCGCCTCTTCCAGCTCTGCTCCTCCGCCCGCGCCACCGTCGAGGCCCGGAAGGTGGAGTTCCACCTGGGCGCTGCCTTCAAGAGGACGCCGCCGCCCTTCCTGCTGAACCGGGCCATCGAGGCTTATGGGAAATGCGGCTGCCTGACGGACGCCCGCGAGCTGTTCGACGAGATGCACGAGAGAGATGGCGGGTCTTGGAACGCGATGATCGCTGCGTATGTGCGGAACGGGCGCGCGAAGAAGGCGCTGAGCTTATTTTCGGACATGAACGCGTCCGGGGTTTCCGCTAGTGAGGTCACTTTTGCCGGTGCGCTCGGCTCTTGCGGTGTCGTTCGGGAGCTTGGTCTGTGCATGCAAGTGCACGGACTCATGGTGAAGCGTGCCTTTTGTGGTAATGTAATTTTGGGGAGCTCACTTGTCGACGTGTACGGGAAATGTGGTTTTATGGGCGACTCGAGGAGGATGTTTGATGAGATGGAAAGACCAAATGCGGTGACTTGGAATGTGATTGTGAGGCGGTATCTTGAGATGGAGGATGAGAGGGAAGCGATTGTTATGTTCTTCAAAATGTTTCTGACTGATACTAGACCGCTGAAGTTTACCTTTTCAAATGCTCTTATTGCTTGTTCTAAGATACATGCTCTTGCGGAGGGAATGCAAATACATGGGTTCACAATTAAGGTATGTCTGGAAGATGATGAAGTGGTTTCCAGTTCACTCATTGATATGTATGTTAAGTGCGTTGAATTAGAATCTGCACAAAAGATTTTTGATCGACCTTGTGCCAAGAACGTGGTCTCCTGGACTTCAATGGTGTCTGGTTATGCTTTGGTTGGGAGAACTGGAAAGGCTAGGGAGCTCTTCAATGAGATGCCGGAACGGAATGTGATATCCTGGAATGCAATGTTGGCAGGGTACATTCGCTCCAGGCTGTGGGATGAGGCCTTGAATTTCATATCTTTAATGCGCAGTTCAACCAAGGACATTGACCATGTCACTCTTGCACTCTTCTCAAACTTGTGTGCTGGCCTTTCAGATGTTTTCATGGGGAAGCAAGTGCATGGAGTTGTTTATCGGCATGGTCTCTTTTCCCATTTACTTGTCAGCAATTCTCTTTTGGATATGTATGGAAAATGCGGGAACTTCAGATATGCTCGAGCTTGTTTTTACCTGATGAGTCAGTGGCGTGACAAAGTTTCCTGGAATTCTTTGCTGACCAGTTATGCTCGTCATCAAAGGAGTGAACACGCGATGGAAATGTTCTGTGAGATGCAATGGGAGGCAATGCCCAGTGTCTTCACTTTTGGAACTCTTCTCGCTGCTTGTGCTAATATTAGTGCTCTTGCTCATGGGAAGCAAATTCATGGATTCATGATTAGGAGAGGATATAAGATTGATATTGTCGTGAGAGGAGCTCTGATTGACATGTATTCCAAATGCCGCTGCATCAATTATGCCCTAAAAGTTTTCGTGGAAGCAGCTCCACGAGATGTGGTTCTTTGGAATTCCATAATTCTGGGCTGTTGCCACAATAGGTTGGGCAAAGACGCTCTAGAATTGTTCGACTTGATGAGCAAGGAAGGTATTAAACCAGACCACGGCACTTTTCAAGGGCTCTTGCGTGCCTGTATCTGTGAGGATCTTGTCGACTTGGGAGGACGGATTTTCAAATCCATGACAAATGTTTATGGCGTTATCCCTAGGCTGGAGCATTATGAGCAAATGATTGAACTCTACAGCCGTGCCGGACAGATGCGCGAGCTTAAAAAGTTTGTTAAGACCATGCCATTTGAGCCAACGGTTTCGATGCTTAAGAGAATACACATTGCTTGTCAAAAGCATGGGTTCCCCAAATTGGGAGAATGGGCTTCCAGGCTGCTTGCAGAGTCGAATATTTCAGATCCATGTGAAAAATGAAGTTGCAGGCATGCCCAGAATGGTGAAGTAGTTAACTACAGATCCGTCGGTCTGATTAGCAAACAGTTTCTGGCACTGGATCCGTGAAGCTCCATCATATTAAGGCCCACCTGGACAATGTAGTCGGTTGTCACAAAAGAAGAAGAAGAAGAAGAAGAAGAAGAAGCAACTGGTAAAACTGCGCCGCGATCAGTCAGAATTCTCGGCGTGCATATTGCTCCAACATGATGTGCAATGTGCTATGGGCTTGCGAGACCGGACTAGCCTTTCCTCTCCAGAAATCTCCGACCTAATTGTATTTAGATCAATGAAATGATCTCTGAAGCTTCTAAGGGAAGGAGAAACCGACGCGGAAGTGTCCTGTCGAACAACAGGAGTGCCAACCGAATGATTGTGAAGCAACCGAAGGCAGGTGACCATCATATCCGACTACGAGGAGTGCCTTCGAAGGGCCACCTCATTTTCCAGTACTGCCAAAAAACTCGTTGGGCGAGTCCTTTCAGCTCAAGCAATGTCTCCGAGTTCCAAAATTTCTCCCAACCCAATTTTCTCTTTTACTGGTCACCTGCGGACGAAGCTGCCTGCCCCGTGCGTCGGGCCATCGAAGATAACACGAATTCTTGTCGTGAAGGTTGATTACATGAATACATCTTATTTTCTGTAGAAAATGGGGAAAAAAGAAAGGTTGGGAATAGGAGATTCGAGTGCCGACAAATCTCAAGGAACAGCGATTAATGAAATGCCTCACGAGACGCGCGACCCTCGACCTAGAATACTAGGAATAAACTAATCCGTGGGCCAACCTGACGTGCGACACACCGAACCTCTACTTTTGACCGATTTGCATCTGGTAACCTTGCGACGACTTGGAGATTGACTAGGCTTTTGGATACCTATTTCTAGATCATGGCACCATGCCATACGTGCGATTTATTAAATCCAAAGAGAGTTGGGAGCCGGCCTCGCGATCGAGGGTCTCGAATTCTAGAAATTCGGACCGTCGCCAGTCCAGTTGCTTCACAAGGTGCGAGTATTCATCCGAAGAAAATAAAGAAAGAGGGAGGATACGAATTGACTTCTAAGTCGATTCGTTTTCATTTTTTTTCATTTTTTTCTTTTTGGGGCCAAAATAGACCCCTAAGCTGTTCAAGGGAATATTTTTATACAACCAAAGTTTGTTGAGTGAAGAGACCCGGATGTCTCAGTCCCCTAGCAAAACGACATCGCGTTTTGGTATATTATGTATATATTTTTTGTGCAGGCGGAAAAAAATGTCTCCTTGCCAGTGCCCTCTTCCAAAAGCAACCCAACAAATATTCCACCCTCCTCCCCCAAAAAAAAAAAATCTCTATATTAAATCCTTTTGGCCAATTAATTAAACTGATTAGCAATAATTAAGGCCTTTCAACTCGGATACGTCTCGAATGGCCCCGTTATCCCCAGTTCCCTGTCGCACCCATCAGAAGTAGACACGCCTGTCTTTCCCTTCCACGCGAACGGAATATCGCAAAAAGCCAACAAACAAACGCTCCTCCTCCTCCTCCTCCTCAAAAGACAAGAAAAGAGAACAAAGAGACATCTCGCTATGCGTGAATTACACCGCGTGGCGTTCACATTGCGCGACACGATCGGCCGTGTTCGTTTTCTTGACTCGCACGTTTATCATTTTCATTTTACGTGTGATAAATAAGCAATATTTTTTGATTCGATTCGGTGATGTTATATTTGTGATGCCGTGTAATTTGATCGGTGATGAAATGCGCTTTTCTAGCCTCACGATGTGGGCCTATTTCCTGCTTATCTAGAACACCTTGACTTTTATTTCAAGAGCTCCCCATTAATTAATAGCTCTAGATGAAATAAAGATAGTGACAGATTTTAAGAAATGGCTACAGGGTTGCTGATTTGATAATACCATTCCACCCACCTCTCTCTCTCTCTCTCTCTCTCTCTCTCTTCCATAGCAAACCAGAATCACTCACTTCTCCTTCCTCTCCCCTCCGCACACATCGCCGCAACAACAGCTACATACCATGCTCGGCCCGACCCGGCAAAGAGACAACCTCAGGCTAACCGACCACATCCAGGTCTCCGGCGACGGTGCCCTCGACTACAGTTCCCGGGCTCGAAAGACCGCCGAAAGCTATGCAAACCACAGGGCTACTGCTCAAACCAACATTTGCGACTTCCGCAGCAAGACGAACGCGGACGAGGACTCGGGGGTATGCACGCCGCCTCTGTGGCAGTCGAGCCCTCCGGGGAGCCCGCAGCGCCACCCCAGTGGCGGGGGTGGCAACCATTACCGGAGCTTGTCGCCCTCGTCAAGGACGCAGGCAATTGCTCGTGGGCAAATGGAGCTCATGGAGATGGTGAAGAACATGCCGGAGACGTGCTACGAGCTTTCTCTCAAAGACCTTGTCGAGCTGCCGAGGGCTCGGCAAGAGCTCAACACCATGGCAGTGATCCAAAGGGACGAGAGCGCCAAGAGACAGAACAATAACAGGAGAGCTGATGGGAGCAATAATAAAGGGCAAATGATGGGGAGGAGTGGAAGCATCGACAATGGTGGCTTCTTGCTTAAAATGGTGTTCCCAATTCCTTGGGGCTCAAGCAAGAAGAAAAAGGACAATACAGGCAATAACTTTAGCAAGGTCTCGCCGAGGCCCTCGATGGACGGACCGGCGAACGCCGTGGTTGAGAAGGAGTGGTGGAAGAAGAGGAATTCCGTGTCGGGCGACAGCGAGAGTGTTGATTCGAGCTTGAACGCCGGAAGCATGAAGAGCAGCAGCAGCAGCAGCAGATACAACAGCTCGAGTGGCAGCAAGAGGTATGTTCAGATTAAGCAAACTTTCATTTCCGGCTTTTCTGTGCTTATGCCAGGATGGTTCAGGTTCTGTTCCAGCTAATAATAGAGTTGAGAAAATTTGCACATTAGGAATAGGATTAATGAACCCCAGGAAGCTCCGTTGCAAATTAGAGTGAAAAAAATCAGTCGACGATTAGCGATTAAGAGAATTTTGATGCTAAAAGAGACATCTTTGCATGATGTTCGTGGGTTCTCCGCAAGGAGGGAGGGAGAATTTTCTCTCTGCAGAGACCTGAGCTGGTATTTTGGATGGTTGTTTCCTCGGAGACTTTGCTTGTGTTCCTGGAAACTTTCACCGGATATTTTCCAACAACGGATAAGCACAAGAGTCAAAGTCTCTCTTCTAGAACGGACCCTTTTTTTCGGAAAAGTAAGAATGAGGTGTTTCTGTGCAATTTCCAGTTCATTTTCCTGGACAATCCATTCCAAGTTTTTCCAACCACATAGATGGTTGGTTCAGGAACAGGGTCAGCCATTAGGAAAAATCTCATGATTCTGAAATGAGAATCCTTGCTGTTGTCCTGGAGTATATTTCACAGTTGTTTTGAGTCCAAACTGTACTCGGATTGCCTTCCAAGTCACACCATGCCATATCCTGACTTCTAATCTAGGACACATGACAGGGAACTCTATAATCACGTCCCAAATAGCAATCCAAATTAGGGTTTCATCAGATAACAAAACTATGCATCAAGAAATTTTGTCAAATACTTGCTGTCCAAATGATTCTGACGAATTCCCGTCTTTTGGATGTGACGCAGGCATGGGAATGGAGGGTGCTGCTCGTTTCTTTGGACAAACAAGATTGAATCACGCAAGTGAGAACGAACCCGCATTCCAGGCACGGCGGCCTAAACCCAGTTCTATAATTATGTTTCCCTTAACGCCATATATTCAAAGATCGCATTAGAGTGCCTATACATATTTTTTGGAACCGTTTGACGAGTTTGTAATTATTCTCTTCTCTAAATTTCAATATATGCAAATTCAGTGTTCATTTCGCTTGCCCTAGTCGTGAATCTCATTATTCAAGCAATTTCAATTATAGATTCAACCATATGATTAGTGGAGTTAATGCTATAATACCCAATAATGTCTTCCTTGACAAGATTGTGTTCCTTATATATCATGTTGTTTGCGCAAATCCGGTGTCCATTTCGCTCGCCCTTGTTGTGAATCTCATTATTTAAGTAGATTTCAATTATAAAACCGACTATCTGATTAGTGAAGTTAATGCTATGATGCCCAGTAATATTCTCTTGCATATTCTTTCTGACTTGGATCTGCACTAAACAGCAGTGTAACATCAGTAGTATTATATGCGTTCTTGGAGCGGAAGGAAAGGAGGTTGTCCCTCTCTAAATGAACAGGTCGGTCAATTATTATGTTTCCTTCGGTTGTCACTTTCTCCCAGCAAAAGAAGAGGGGAAATAAGAAAGTGAACTTCTTTCTCTTTTCGACGTGCCCGTAATCGAATGCGTGGCACTAGGAAAGACAAAACTCAAGTGTGACTTTGCCTTTATTTCCACTCCCAACAATCGAAGGGACAGCAATTTTAGGAAAGCTAAAGGGGGGGTTGTCTTAAAAGTCGCCTCGACCTACGCGCTTTATTTAAAGAATCATGTGTTTCTCCGCCCGTCTAATTTGTCGGTCCGCAAGTTATAAATATCAATTGCGTGAAAACATGACTTAAATTATAGATGTAGGTGAGATTTAGATTTGTATTCCACCAATCAAATGGCTCGGCGATGAAGGAAAATATCGCATCTTTACTTGTATATTTCTTTCGTCATATTTCTGTCATAAGATGATAAGACTAACAGGAATGTCCACTATCATTAAGTAGGTACAGCTCCGTTTCATAATGTCTACCTCGAATACGACTGTAAATAGTGGTCATTCTTCCACATGGAATGTGTGGATCTAAGACTAATAGAGCGCTCGTCACTCAACGCCACTTGCGATTGACTCGAGGTAGGTGAGTTGCATCATCATTACCCTATCGAAGCAAGGTATATAGATGCTCTACCATTGCAATTGGGTCGGATTCGCATGACCTAAAATTTAGGATCATCAACCTCGTGCCGTTAGGCCATCGCCATCAGCGGCGTGGAATGTAATTTGCGATCGTGATGTGTTGTAGCTGACGTGACCCAAGTGGAAGATGGTTTGAAGATTGAAGGTGCTTTATTTATATCTTGCCCGATGTCCCGGGAGGAAATCCTCACGCTCCACGTGAATTAAAAAACTGGTTAAGAGCATCAAAGCAAATGATGGAAATAGAGAGAGAAAGTTAGAGATTATGGAGGCTTCATGATTGATATTAGGAAACAATGGAAGAGAAAAGAAAGCTTTTTTTTTTTTTATCAATCTTATGCAATTGCATCCGGAGAACTTAGAAGAATCTGTCAAATGCGAGATCGCAGAGAGGGCCCGTCCTATTTTATTTATTTATTTATTTTTTTGGTCGAAGAGGGCCCGTCCTATTTGAAACGGGACGTTATGGACATGGACCCGCAAGGTTGGAATGGCGATCCCTAAGTAATGCACACCAGCTATTGCAACTCTGATTCGATGAACTACACTAGACATGTTGAAATTTTTTATCATTCTCGAAAAATGTACACTCAATTGGTTCATCCTAGGGAGATTTGGATGGTATGCCTGAAGAAGTGCATATTTTCCCTGAATCTTCTTCGATAATGGTATGAAACAATAGTCTGATTTGAGTAGATACATGAATTGCTTTAAATACAAGAAGCCGAGTGGGCGGATTAGTCCGAGTGGAGAGAAAAAAAAAGGATTGAATTGAAAATCTTTTGTGGAGATATCCATTTTCCTGGAGAGAAAAATAAGATATCCCGACATTGTGCATCTTGATACCCCTGGGAATAGGGAAAACAAATTCTAAGGAATCCAAAAAATGGAAAAATTGGATCTATGTCCAACGAATCACACCTACAAAAAAAAAGTATATTGTTTTAGTTCGGCCTGTAGTGACATATGAAGTATTGGATGGTATAAACTTGGCAACACTCTTTTCCCTATCTGTTACAAGAAAGGGAGAAAAAAGAGAAGGGGTATTACTGGCATAAAACTATTACAATTATGCCTATTCGGTTATAAACTTTTTTTTTTTTTTGCCAATTGAGTTTTTAACATTTTGCAATTATGCCAATTTAGTCAATTCAACCAACGTTGACATGGATAATTTTTTAATGATATTTTATTTTTTGAATTTTTTATTAAGTTTTTTATTCTTTTCTTGCCAGCTGGAGGAAGAAGGAAAAAAACGAGGGAAAAAAATGAAAAGAAATAATAAAAATTCAGTAAAATAAAATATTATTAAAAAATTATTTATGTCAATGCCAGTCGGATAAATTGAATTAACACAATTGTAAAAAGTAAAAAAAAAAAAATAGTTTATGAATGAATTGGTATAATTACAATATATTTAAGATTTTTTAATAATTTTTTTTCAAAAATGGGATACAATTGGTAGGTATAACATGTCCATTGTCCACCATGAAATCACAATGAATTGACATTGCACCCATCATAGAAGTTAGACTGGCAGTATTGCATGTTTATACACCGTATCCTATTGAGCTCCTCCAGTAGATGAGCCTTGCCTGTGACTTCAGATGGATTGCACGGACGTAATTAAATTTCAATTTCATGTGACAGTTGACACGATGAGTCAATGTTTGCCAAAACAAGCTTGGTCTCTTGAGCTTATAGGGGTTTATATGGACCGAGTTCTCTATACTCGTCATCAATCTAATACAAAATATAATGGACCCACTGAAATTATTACACTTGACTCGGGAACAAAATATATCTCGTAGGAAAGAAGCAATTGGAATTTCATAAAAAGAAGTTCAGCCTTCTATTTTGACCAAGAAAATGATCATCTTTATCGCTTATACAAATAAATGAATAAAAAATATTGACATGGTTCATGAAAAATAATTAAACATAAATTGTTGTTTATAATGAAAACATTTTTAACCATCAATTATCTCAAGCGATATAAGAGATTATTCATTTTTTTTAACGAAATAAACGGAGCCTAAGGTTGGTATGGTTGGAGAACGCATTGCTGTCTTCCGTCTCAAAAAAATAAGAAGAAAAAGTCAAACACGGTGCACAATTTCTGTAGCTGGGATTGGGAGAAATTTTATCGGTGCTTCCAAAACGATGCGAGCAAAACCTCGTTGACCACTTAAACATTGCACGCATCCCTTTTTCTTTCTCTTCAAGTTCATCCCAAGCACGTGCAATTTTATATGAATTTAGCTTCGGACTCTGAAATTAATAGAGCTTGGACTTACCCACGCTTTTCCAAGACCAACCTAACACGATGGACTGATAACAACATTGCGATCCATTTTCTTGGTCAAGTTAATTAAAAAAAATGCGTGAGAGTATGATAGTTTCGTGACCTTTAGGAACATTAAAAAGTCACAACTCTACGTTGCCGGACTAATTGACTAGTGAAATCAATACGTCTTTTGGGATTTTGACCAGTGGTTTAAAATATTAATTGGCATATTCATTTTTACACAAGCAACGATAAAATGCCCTTGGTAAAATTAAACGCTGGATTTGGATGGATCTATATATATCTCATGAAAATAACATTTTGACAAAGAGAATTTTTTGATTTTTTTCTTTTCCTTCGTCCTTCGTTGCTTGCTTGCTTGGCCGTAGCAATGGCCAGCAAGGATCGACCCTCACTAGATCCAGAAATGAAGAGCCTCGCCCTTATGGTGATAGGTGGATCAAGAAGGAAAAAAATTATAAAAAAATTCAGAAAATTAAAAGTGCAAAAAATTATTTATATCAGCGTTGATGGTGATATTTAATATGGTTGGCAATCTATATAGGCAATTCCTAGTCAAAATTGGTTGGAAGAATTATATTGACAAATTATCAAAATACGGATAACTAAATTGGCCAAATTGAAATGTTCATAACTAAATTGATATTTGTACAATAAATTTTAAAAAAAAATTCCAGTAATTTTGCCAATAAACTAATATCTATCCTGCTTACATTACTAAGTCAAACTGTGCAATTATTGATAATCGGTGTGGTCTTTTGTCAGGAACGTCATGGCTGAGCAAATATCCGTTCACAAAGTTGTCGATCCCATGACATGACGTCGATATTCATTTATATCAATAATCTACCGTATGTAAATGTTGTATTATTAACGATACTTGACAGTTACCTTTTTTTTTTTGTTTTGGTCGAATTTGACAGTTGCTTGACCGCCAGTATTCTTGCCCAGTTGTTGGGCCAAACTTACGTTTCGTGAATATTAATCTCAATAATATATTTCTTATCATTTTTATTTTGATATTTCTCATATTTTAGCGTGTGGAAAATCCGACATGTTTTTAAGGAAATAAACCCTTGACTAGTCAAAATCTAGCGTGTCCTGCCCGTGGGGACTCTTGACGGATTTGGATCGCAAAAGAGTCAAAGACACGAGCTCGACAACCCGGGGCTTCCCAGGCTCTCCTAAAATCCAGTCGTCGGCCTCATGGATGACCCTTTCTTCAAGGACCATCTTCCTCATTAATTGCTTAGGAAAATAAGTCAACGGCAAATTTTTTCATAGTTAGCAAGGAAGCCTACACTTAAATTTAAGAAAATAATTTCATCTTTGAAAAATCGCAAATCATTTTTCAAAACACGACTAGATATTGGCGTTTCTACCAAATCCCCGACACCCATGTTTGAGTTCTCAAGTCCTCGAGGCTAACCCAAGTCTATAAAGACTGGTCCGGAACCTTGGTGCTCTTGCCCGAGTGCTCGTGCCAAAGTCCCAACAGCCATACTCAAGATCCAATGTTTATGCCCAAGTACCCAAGTTTGACATCCAAGTCACTAGGGTATAGGCCCGAGTCCATAAAGGCCAAGCTCGAGTCTCTCAGGGTTAGGCCAAGATCTCAATGCTTATCCTCGACTCCACGATAGCCATGCCAAGACCCAAGTGCTAGTGCCCTCGTGGGGCATGCTTAGATGCGATTCCTTGATGGTGAAATCTAGTTCCACGAAAATTGAGCGTAAATTCCTTGAGATTGAGCTTGATATCCGCCACAAGCTTGTAGTAATTAAATATGTCTTATATCACATGAACGGTTTACGTCTCTCTAGAAAAAGAATTCAAGTTTTATTTGTCAGAAGATCAAAAATGATTATTAATTGATTTTCATATTTCAATCAAACACGGGAAGATGTTGCCTTTTTTTCTCCAAAGTAATTTCTTGGAGGACAATCCTTGGATATAAAAATGGTGGAGAGAGGAGAGAGAAGAGAGAGAGGTGGGAAAAGTAAGGGATGACATCACGTGAGTGGAAAACAATTCTCGGATATTCATCGCGTGACATTGACGCGGTCAAAATGTACTTTATGAAACCATAAGCAAATAATGCAACTAACTCTATCTGCATTAGTGAAATTCTGGGAAGATGTGCTTTTTAATTCTAATTTTTATCATGATTTAAAATGAGTAATTTCAACATCGAAGTATCTACCACATAAATATTATTTTTTCCAAAAAAGAGATGTAAATCCTATATGGTAAAATCGAGTCGAAATCGCAAATTACCAAATGCTGCCTAATTATGTGGCCCAACGTATGCCACACCGCTATATGGCATCTTATCCTCTAGCACCATCTAAGGCAAGAAGAACGTTAAAAGGAAATCCGCAATCGACATCACCATATATGTCAATACAGATTCAGCCTAAATCTGACAATTCGATAGTCGACCCAAAGCTGGATCTGAGGCTAATGTTCATCGCCTGGGGTTGGCCGGGGGGACATGGTACTAAAATCGAGCTAGATGCCCGATCGTCGAGCGAGGCGGGCTTTCAAAAATGGCAGACAGCTACTTAAAAAAGGAAAATGAATAAGAAAACAGAGTGAGATTTGCCAGTGTGAACACAATTTCACAGGATAATAAAAAAATTCCCCCTCCCAAAAAAAAAATACCAAAAAAAGGAAAAGAAAAAAAAAGAGATAGAAATTCGGGAAAAATTAAATCCCATTTCGAGGAAGCTTCGCCTCCGCCTTATTTGACCGACGAATCGCTCACCACCCAACCAAAAACCCCGCAAAAAGATCGCCTCCCCAAATCTCCTCGCCCTCCCTCCTCCTCCTCCTCCTCCTCGCGTCCGAAACCCTCGGCGCCTCTGCTAGGGTTTCGTCGCCCCGATCGCCGATCCTCGATCGTCACTCTTCACTCTTCACTCCTCCGGTCCACACCGCCCCGCTCCGCTAGTAGCTTTTTCACTTCCGTCGGAGGTTCGATCGATCGGTGTCTCTTCGGTTGGCGCGCAGGCGGCCGGTTCCGGGGCGATCGACGATGACGGTGGAGGCGGATTTGTCGCCGGCGGTGGTCCGGAGCAGCGAGAGGGTGTCCTGGCCCCCGGGGTTCAGGTTCCACCCGACCGACGAGGAGCTCGTGCTCTACTACCTGAAGAGGAAGATCTGCAGGCGCAAGCTGCGGCTCAACATCATCCCCGAGCTCGATGTCTACAAGTGGGATCCTGAGGAGTTGCCTGGTAACTGAATCCGCCGCCGCGCGATGTCCTTTTTCTGTTTTGCGTACTTTTTTTTGTTCTTTTCGTGTTCTGTCCTGCTTTCGCTCGCCTGCGTTGACTTGATCCGTTCGTCGTTGGAGATGCCTTTTCACGCCGATCGTCGTGTCCTTTTGCGTTTATTCTATGTTTGTGCGTCTGCACTTGCGCGATCGGTCCCGTGTTCTAGGTTGGATTCATGGTTTTGTGTCTGTTCTCGGCTTGTTTTTGTCTTTTTGTCAGAAGTAGTTGTTATCGATTAGGCATCCGTTTGTGCCATTTGTATGTGCGTATGTGTACGTGGCTCGTTTCCTGCGTCCACTGTCGCAGGCTGTGGGCCTGTTGCTCAATGATGGTTAGCTGATTTAGAGTGAGTGGTGGTAGTTGATGATAGTTGGAGGGGCGGCTTACAGATGGGTGATGCCATTTTCATGAATCTGCGTACGTTCATGAATGATGATCGTGAAGCCTTAGTATGGTGAGCGCCTTATTGGTTTAATTTAATGCCAACCGTCTCTAGCAGTGGCTTGGTTCAGCCAAAGCTTTGTCTTGGGTTAGTTTAGTCTAGTGACAGTTATGTAGAAACGATCGGTTTGCATTTAGTTGTTTCGTCTTTCTTGGGTAACTTGTTCTCTTGTCATCTACTTATCGTGTTTAGTTCCTTTTTTCTTTTCTTACTGATCCTGCATGAACGCCTTTTCTTTTATTGTCATTGTGCTGAAATCAATCTCCTGTTCTGTTTGGAAAATATTAGAGTAGGAAAGCTGATGTTGAGGGGTGGTACGCGCTTGTTTTTATTGTCTAGAATAACATAGATTTGCTTATTGCGTGCTTTATTTCCTATCAGTTGTTTTGTTAATTCTCGATTGTTAATTACTGGTTTTCTTAAGACACCTTTCAGAAGAACTTTTAAAATATTTGTGTGGCTCCCTTGGATTGCCTGCAAAGTTCCAACTTATGGATCTGCCATCACATCAACTTCCTGACATGAAATTGCGATGCAGGCCAATCTTTGTTGAAGAATGGGGATCGGCAGTGGTTCTTTTTCAGTCATAGAGACAGGAAATATCCTAATGCAGCGAGGTCAAATAGAGCAACCAGACATGGATATTGGAAAGCAACAGGAAAGGATCGTAACATTGCATCCAATGGCCGTGCTGTTGGAGTGAAGAAGACCCTAGTCTTTTACATAGGTCGAGCACCTAATGGTGAACGAACTGACTGGGTGATGCATGAATATACTCTGGATGAAGAGGAGCTCAAGAGATGCCAAAATGTGCAGGTACGCCACTTGAGGAGGTGCTAAATTACCAGTTCCTTTCCTTATTTATCATCTATACTGAAGCTTTTTCTCTTAATATTGTCAGGACTATTACGCTCTCTATAAGGTTTTCAAGAAAAGTGGACCTGGACCGAAGAATGGAGAGCAATATGGGGCACCGTTTAAGGAGGAAGACTGGGCAGATGATGATTACTCTGCTGTAACAAAGGTTGTTGATCAGGAGATCTGTCCAAAAGAACTTCCTCCAGTTTCTTCAGTAGACATTGTGGGTAACAACAGTCTGGTCCTGCCTCCGGCAAATGATATTGAAGAGTTCTTTAAAGAAATTGCAGAGGGGCCTGAACTTGAGCAACCACGATATAATAATTGTGATTATCTGTTACCCCAGGTTGGTTCTTCAATCAGTTTTATCCTTCAGTAGTATGCTGGGTTGGCTGTTTAACTTTTAGACATTCCACTTCCTGTTAATAATTACCTCATTTAATGTTGATTTTGGAATGCTATACTGGTTGGTTGTGTGTCATAGACTTTGCAGTGCCAATTTTATCCTTCTTGTATATCCAATAAGCACGTTCTTATTGGGATGCATGCAGCGTCTCATAAATTGCTTTAGGTTCGACCTCTATTGTGTGTATAATACAAAGAAAGGCTTCTGCTTCTAATTCTTTGTTGTTTGGTAGTTGGTTCTTATCTAGGTATCAAATAGACTGTTAAAGTGGCAAAAAGGTGTTGGTATTGGATGAGGAAATGGATTAATTGCATCTTTGGAATAGCTTCATGCTTTCTTTTAATGACTATTTCTTGTTCGAAATGTAGTGATGTACACAACTGATATTTCATGTTATGTTTTAGTTCACAACTGATATTTCATGTCATGTTTTAGGAAGAAGAAGCTCAGAGTACATTGGTAGATCAGTCATCCAGGGAAGTAGTCGCTTCAGAGCCACCCTTTGCATATGGTCCAAGTACTCCGTGGAATGGAAGTCTGGCCAACATAGATTTGACCCAGTTTGGAGCATCCCACTGGCAACAATTGCAGGAAGCTTCGGAGACAATACTTGCTCCTGAATGCGGTACCTTGGAGACTCGTGTAAGCGAGGACTTCCTGGAAATTGATGATCTCAACAGTAGTGACCCCTCCTTCTGTGCCAAGGAGAAACCTGCGGAGGATCCACAGTTTAATGATTTAGATGGGCTCAGTGAATTTGATATATTTCATGATGCGGCCATGTTTCTTCGTGACATTGGATCCATGAATCAGCAAGATGGTGGGGCTGCCCAGATGAATTGTTTTGATAATGGTTTAATAAACCAATATAACCACCACCAGCAACCTCCCATCTCAAATGTTGTTGAGCAGACTACCAGTCAGTTGTGGGTGCATGAGCAAACATTTGAAGGTTATACCTCAGCTGAAGTTGTCCAGGGGGTCCAACCGTGTCCTTCAGGTACATGGTTACACAAGATCTGATATCGATGATTTTCTTAGCTGCCACTGAGTTCTCTGTCTTTGTTTCTATTGTGGAAAAAGTGGCTCTCTCCATTCGCCATCCACACAAAGCTCCTGATGGGATGGATGGTATTGGTAGAACTGTCACAGTCCACATGGTGAAATGCAAAAGGGATTTGGTGCTAGCTCCATGAGCTCCTCTAGCACAAGTATTCTCTTTGCATACTGCTGGCTAATTGAGTGTGACATATGTGTTATCGTTGTCGTCTTTTTCTCCTGAGGGAGTTGTATCTCGCGTTGGCAGGCGCTGATGCGGTGGTCATTGTACATTTGTTTTCAGGTTTTGTAGGCGGTTCTAGTAGCTTGCCCAATGAATCAAGTCAAAACCAAATCGAAGAGGGCGGTGGTGTGATGAGTGGATTCTCTTCTGCAATTTGGGCTTTTGTGGACTCAATACCTACCACTCCAGCATCAGCTTCTGAGAATGCAATTGTAAGTCGAGCTCTGGGTAGGATGTCCAGCTTCAGTAGGTTGAAAGCATATTCTGTTTCCGCAGATGCGAGTGCTGTTAAAGGTGATGCAGTCGTCAAGTCCAGTAGGAGGGGATTCGTTTTGCTTTTTGTTATTGGTGTGTTGGGCGCTATTTTAGGGGTGTTGATAGGAAGTATGAGATTATGGGAAAGATTTGTGTCTTGATGAAGTACATGAACTATGATGGGAGTCTTGAAATTATGCTGGTCTAAGTACATAGGTACATTGCTGGAATATGTGAGCTCTGCTGGTTCTTAAATAAAATTTTCGATATTCCTTGCACCTGTTCTCTGTTCCGGGAATGACGATTTATCTTGCGACCGATCTTCTCTTTGATTTCCTGGACAGCGGAAACCACTCAGTGATGCTTTTTGGCTTATTTTGGTGATAGTAGAATTAAGATGGTAGGTTTACTAGTAATATTTTGTCATTTGCCTCGCTGATGCTACAGGTCGAATTCTCTCGGTCCATTTGCATTCGGAATGTGGTTGAGGGTATAATATCGGTGACCATGCGTGCAACTTTGCTCCTCTTTTTTGACGGTCTGTGTGTTTCTTAAATGGCTTTTACCCTGATTTTGGGATATGAAATGGACTGGGTTACCAAGCTTATATATTTAAGCAAATTAGTTAATTCTGAATTAGGTAACTAGCTATGGCAAGAATAAAATAAGGAAAAAAAAAGAAATTAGTTGACTATCGGGTTTTCCCTACCGATGAGCTGGTCGAGCGATTGATTACGCATGGTCTTGGGCCGAGAGGATAATGTTTTCCCTTGGTCGAAACTTAGCAACAAAGGAATTCTCACTTTCTCTGTGTGGTTGAGATAAATATTTGGTAGACTTTCTTTGGTCAAATTAGCTGCTGATGTTGGCCCGAGACCGCTGGATGCGACATTACGGTTGACGTGAATGTGTTGACTTTGAACCACGGGCCATTTTTTACGGCTCAGGGTCGGGTAGCGTCATTATTATTATTTGTTTCTGGAAAAAGGTGATTTGACATTTCTATTGTATGACGTTGAACTTAGTTCATTCGACCTCGAATTGTCCATGGCCAGAGAAAGATCCAGTGAGCCTCGATTGCGGGAACACGTCATTCCTCTTAGTTCCACCTACTTTAATTTTTGAACTTAATGTTAATCTACAACTTCTTATTTTTTCAAATCGGAACTTCGATAATTTGGAATCTCTTCATTAATTCCCTGTGTCCCTTCATGCCCAACTAATTTTAGTCCTAAAATTTCTCTCTTTTTCTTTGGCCTTTTGATAGAGATTGATCGTTTTATTGGACGTAGCTTGTACTGCTGAATTAGTATTTCCATTGCAAAATTGCTGATTTGAGTGCGATATAGATGAGGATAATTGAATGTAAGATTTCACCCTTTCTAAATAAAAAGAACTTTGCTTTTACTTGTGTTGTGCGGAGAGAGAGCGAAAAAGTCAAAGTCATTCTGATATTCAGGTAATTTCCAAACAAGAGGGCACCTCTTCTTCAATACCATCGCGCTTTATCCTATTGCTTGGCTCTTGATCTTTTCAATGGGTATTTATCATCGTGCATAGCCTTGTCGTTCCCGTGACTTCCCGCTATTAATTTAACCGGACGACATGGTGTCGCCGTACAACTCCTGGGATGTGTCGGGGAAATCGGTTGTTGTGTACTGTTGATTATCAGATATATGTAAACATAGCCTTGAGCATTACCAAGTCTTCTCAGTTCTTGTACCACGCATTAAACAGGTCCAACTTGATGGCAAGAGAAGACACCATGCCACCAATCACATGATATATTCTTGCAGAAATGTTTACATCTTTGAACCTTATATTTATACGGATTGAGTTTTGCAAGCCCAACTTCATGTTTGAATCGAATTGTTCAATCTTTTGCTAGCCTTACATGTCAACCTAACATGAGAACCACTAGTTTTGATAACGGGATATTCTTTTTTCAATTACTCATTGATGATGAGCATTTGATTCGACGTGGAACACAAAAGTGAACTACATAGCGGATTAAAAATGCACTATTGCACGTACGATAGCACTTTCATAACTCTAAGAATAAATTCCTTTTGATTACAGATCAACATCGAAGGTTTTCTTTCGTGTGTGTATATGATAGGAACATAGAGGCAAACTCATATGAAGACGAGGTGGACACATGCGGGGGGAAGCTAGGAGGAAGTGCTCATGGTCCAATCCTTGTATCTAATGGTTGATCTAAAGGAACCACTTGTATATACGATACTTGCAACATCATCATCTTCTTTGTTCTCCATTCTCCGAGAATAATCATGGTCAAATCTAGCAGTTTCTACTCCACGTCAAAATGACAAAATGGGGGATTGGAATTCCACCAAATTCTCCGGCCACGACCCGGTCAATCACGGCGCAGTGTGAAATCGATGCACGGGGGGGCGTTGACTTCCTTCGGTTTCACTTGGGAGCGCTGGAAAAATGCGGTTCCCATTCCCCCAGAATCACCAAATGGAGCCTCACTCCCGCCAGCCGTTCACACGCCAATTTTGAGGCGGGCATTTGGACTTTAGCTGGGCGTCGCTTTAATGCTCATCCAGTAATCAGCTAGCACATTTTGCAGTTTCTAGTATATTGATTATGGCCACACTCTTTGTAATCGGGAAAAGTACATCTCGAACTTATTGTATTTATATTAATCTTGTATTGCATTTTTCAATCGAGCTAATTTAGTCTTAAATATTTTTATATTGATACCGGTTCAGTTTTTTGGGCCAATTTAAATCGGAAATTGTTGACATAAATGCTAGTAATTCTATGTGACACGGTCAATGCTAGATGGATATCTTTTTTTAATAATTTTTTGAATATTTTTGTTCTTTTTTTTTTTTTTTTTCCTTAATTTTTTTCTTTCATTTTGGCCGGTGAGGGTAATCGCCATGACCACAAAGGCTGGAATATACACATGATATGCGCGTGCTTACCGGCCAACAAATATTTGATTGGCCAATGAATCGGGCCATTACTTTTAAGCCTAAGTAACTAATTCATACAATTATTTGAGATCGAATCTACTTTAGATCTTAATTTTAAAAAATAATGACACTTTATGAACCTTACTAAAAATTTCTTCCTTTTTTTTATATAATTTACGAATTAAGCATGCTTAACAAGTAATATGGAGCATATAATAGCAATATCTCGCCTTATCTAAACTCGTTATTCTATACAAGTCGAGCATATAAAAAGTCCGGGGTTCCATAGGACCAAATGTAGATGACGTGCATTACCTTCCCTACGGCCTGTCGTTTCGTTATCACCGAAACAAAAGTCAAACCAGTAGACCTCTGGAAGCCGGACCGACCGCCGAGGAAAAGGAATGACAACGCTCCGCCTGTCGCTCGCCGGTCACGCGCGAGCCAATGGAAATCGCTCCCGCCGCGCCATCTGGCGGATCCTGACTGCACGTCGCCTCACGGTCCTCCGTTCATTTGCGAACCGAGAGTAAAAAATGTCCGGGAATCAAGGCTCGCTGCCGAGAAAAATCCTTTCGACCCAAAAACGACGTTCGAAAGATTTGCATAGGTTTTGCGATATCCTCAGGAGATCTATTACATTTTATTTTTGATGTCACATGAATTCGCCAATTAAAATATGAAGGTTTTCTTTTTTTGGTTATTTCGAGATTTACATAAAATAATAAGGACGGCAATCTTGGTTATGTCGGAGCAAGACCTTTCTAATATTAAAACATTCGATTTTTGGGCGAAATTTAAAAATAAGAATTAAAAAGACCGCAAACTGCTCCGTGGACGACCAACTCCATTATCTTTTTATCTTTTAAAACAGAGAGCGATGTTAGCATATTTCTCTTTATTTTAATACCTGAACTAGGGTCAACAATATTAAGATGCTAAATTAATACCATCGCAACATGCTTACCCAGGCATTCATTTCGGAAAAGAGATCTCGAGGTATGAAAATTTACCCTGAATTATTGGTTTTTGTCTCGACGAGTATTTTCAAATTGGTATTTTCGTTCAACATCTACCCCGAACTGATTTTCATCCCGTAAAAAAAAAAAAAAAAATCTCAAATCAGTATCCAGAGATCCAAATCGACCCTCAATTAAGAACGAGTTAATCTTCATAATAAGATTGTCTAAAAGCCGTTTGCCACTCGCGTTACTGCGTTTGCATTCTGACGAGATATAAAGCGAACGACGTTAGAATTTTAGTTTTTCTCGTTAGTGGGAGATCAATTTTTGGGTAGGTGGGTCGGAATTCTGGTCAGGGCTTTTTCTTCTTATGAGATGGAAAATCAAGTTAGGATAAAAATGTGGCTCGACAACGAAGACATTAACCTCTCAGATGAGGGAACAGAAACCCCGACTTACCCAAAAAAGAAAAAGGCGAAAGAAAAGAGGAGAAAAGCAGAGTTCATAAAAGCGGCTAAAGCCCCCCTGTCCCAGCCTTGACTCTTTTCCCCTCTCTATCTCTATCTCTGTGTTGTAACCTCGTCAAGAAGAAATCTGAATCATCATATTAATTCATTCCCACCTCCGCATCTTCTCTCCCCCCCATCGTTCCTCATTCCTCATCCTTCTCCTCCAGGAGTCTCTCCCCGGGATTCCGTCGCCGGTAAGCCTCCTCCTCGAGATCCCCTTTCCTCACCGTCCGATTCCGATCCCCGGTCGCCGGAATTGTCCGGGTGCCGGGCGAATTCCCGGCGATCGAGAACCGTCGGACCGCGGTCGTCGATTCCGGCCGCGGGGTTCGGTTCGCCGGTCGCGCCGAGGGCTCGCTTCTTCCCCCTCGGGCTTTCTTTTTCCCTCTTGCGTTTTCCGGTCCGGTCCGGTCGATCACTGGTGAGGTGTGTTCAGCTCATTGCCGATCCCTCCTTCGCGTAGCGTCTCGCTTTAGGTGCGATCGAGCCGACGCTCGAGGTAATTCGAGCTCGGGCTGTGTGGGTTTTCGGCGAGTTGTTTTCGGCTGGATTGCGCCGGGTCAAAATTGGTCCGGCCGCCTGCCGTCTGGACGGCTGCGGCGTTTTCCTCGATTTGGTACTCGAGAGCGACCTAGTTCTGAGGGAGTGGGCGGGGGAATTAGCTGGAGGTGCCTAATTAGTGATGATCGGATCGTCAGCTACTTCTTGATCTCGTTTTTCTGCTTTTGTTGCGGCCATCTTGCCGGTTTCGTTTTGTTTATTCAGATTATGACCGCGTTTTCTGTTTCTTAGTTGTCGTGGGATAAGCCGGACCGGAATTAAGAAGGGGCAGGAACCGATGGCTAATAATGCGGTGGCCTGCGCAGAGCGAGCCACGAGCGACAGTTTGTCGGGCCCTGACTGGGCTATCAATATCGAGCTCTGTGATATCATCAACATGGATCCTCGGTAATGACTTTTTCACTCTCCCACAGCTGTTTCTTGGGTGGAAATTTTCGTTGGATATATTGCTTTGGCAGTCCTCTGTGGCGCGGCAATATTCCTCTTCTTCCCTGATATCTTCTCTTTTGGTTGTAATATCTGCACCTTTGGCAGGGATTGGAATTGAAACAACACTAATGAATCCACAATCGAATCTTTCATCCATGTGTGCCTGCATATTTCTCGTGATTGATGAAATTGGTCTTCTATTTATTTCATAGGAAAATGGGTTGACTTCCTTTTCCTAATTCGTTTTCTTCTATTGATATGCCTGAACATCGTTGATATTTGATGAATATGCTTGAAGATAGTTAGCAATGTTAAAATGATCAAATGAATGCTAAAAACACGGTCATGAATAGACCGTCATTCAAATGTTTCAAGACACACAAAAACACCTGGGAGCTAGTGACTTCCAAAAATAATTCCTCTTTAATAACGTGTAATTATGATGTGAATTGCATTTGGGCATTGGATTCTGGATAATTCAGGTGCTAGTCCTTGACAAGACATGCTTGATGCATTATGGTATGCTGGCATATGAAGTTTGCATATTAGGGGCTTTTTGTTGCAGGAGCTTTTTGCCTTCTATAAGTTGTCCTTTGGACTGTCAGGATATAGTTTAGCTGCTCTTTCTCATCTGGATACATGTGGCAGTTTTTTTTCCCTGAAAAAGAAATGTCTTGGATTCATCTATTGCTTATTGCACGGGGTGTCTATTTTACATCTTTGTCATATCGGTCTGGTTTCTTGTATATAAATGTTTCTGAACTTTTTCTATAAATGAATTTTTGCAGCCAATCTAAGGACGCTTTAAAGGTATTGAAAAAGCGTCTTACCAGCAAACATCCAAAAATACAGATTCTGGCCCTTTTTGTAAGTCTCTTTATGCATTTATTTGTTCTTGTATTTACGTATGTATAAGTAGCTAGTGATTGATGTGTATTTGCATGCAAAGATGTGAGCGGTTGTGTGTCCTAGTGTGTGCAGTGCCTTTCCAATATGTGTATATTATGATTGAATTCTCGATATCTTGATTTTGCTCCAGTTGTGCGATGTTTTTGGCTCTGTCCTGTTATTAACTTCCAACAGATCGGTTTCTTTAGCTAATGATTTATTATTCATGTCTTAACCCAGGCATTGGAGGCTCTCAGCAAAAACTGTGGCGAGAATGTTTTCCAGCTGATTGTTGAGCGTGATATCTTGCATGATATGGTTAAGATAGTTAAAAAAAAGGTAGAATTACCTCCCTATTAATAATTTCCTTTGATAAGTTTACTGCGTCACACAACATTCTGATGGATGTTTTTGTTCAATGTGCAGCCTGATTTGAGTGTAAGGGAGAAAATATTAATTCTAATCGACACATGGCAGGAAGCATTTGGTGGACCTGGGGGGAGGTATCCCCAATATTATGCAGCTTATAATGAATTGAGGGTAATTACACTTGATTCTTGTTTTAGTTCCAGAAGCTATTCGAGCATCAGTGTATCTGAGAAATACCTTCATGTATAATTTCCTGATCTTGTTTCATCTTTGTCCTTACAACTTTAATTGGTCACTGAGCTTGCTAAGATTAACTTAGATTATATTTCTTGGAGTGTGCTTTTGCAAATAAAATAGCATGGTTGACGATATCCGAGCTAAAACAAGCGTGAATTTCAAATATCTGTAGAAACTTTAGAACCTAAGAGTTTCCTCTAAGTCGGTTAGAGACAATACTTGAGGTGTGTAGATGTTAAAAGGACACACTGGTGAGAATTGGAGAGTAACAACTGACAGAGAGTGAGTGATTTTGATATTATGGATCCATTTTGCAGGACAGAGAAATCTTTGCGCACAAGATACCAGTTGTATGGATGGAGTCGATAAGCTTATTTTGTACTTTGTATGGTCATATAATGCCCCTTAAGCATAGGGGACATTCTATAGGTGGAAGAATACTTTGTTCCCTGTGCTGCATAACTGCATGAGAAGAATTTTCCATAAGACAGGATTAAGGCTAGTGATGGTTTATGGCATGAAATGTTATGCATTCAAGCACCTTATGTGCAAACAAATGTGTGCAGTGGGAGATTAGAATGCTTCAACAGATTCCTGTACACTCAAGAAAAGTTGGGATGTAAAATCACCGTGGTTGAGAAAAAGTTTTAGTGCTCCTTATTGAGGATATGACAAATGAAGCTTTTTTTAGATGATATATCACCGGAGGTCTTTGGAAATTTAGATTTTCTGTGGTGGGAATCTTTAGCAACAGTGTCCTGGCAAGGTCATTATGACTTTGTTTCCTTGCAGTGCGCCTTTTGGAGACATTGCTGTTCCCTCATATAAACTGACTCAACTTGGGTTCACTTTCTTGTCAATGTACATAGCTATGGTGTACCATTAATTGTAAAATTTCATGTACTTGAGCTCTGGACTTCTTTATTGGAAGACATTGGTTCAGGAAGATTGGGATGGAGAAAATCTAATTGCTACTTGTGTATGTGAATGGACATGTTTGAATTATAACGTTAGAATAAAAGACTTGCATGACGCGTTTTCCCTTGTTGTTGCCCTATTTAACATAATGGGCCTTTCCTATTAATATGTGTTTGTTATGGCTTGTGTGTTTTGGGTAATCTTAATGTACAGTTCCTAGATTGATCTTGTCAATTATTAACAGGCTGCTGGAGTTGAATTTCCACCCCGAGAAGAAAATGCTGTTCCTTTGTTCACACCACCACAAACTCAACCCATATTTGACCATCCTCCAGAATTTGAAGATGCTGCTATTCAGGCCTCACTTCAATCTGATGCTTCTGGTCTTAGGTACTTCTCAAGGAACATCCAATCCCATTACTCTTAATTTTGTCAAAATGCAAGTCCTCTGAGCTACCTGGCCACTTACAAGTTGGAATTTTCTCCTCCTTTCTTCCTTCTTATCTTTGCGTGGGAGTCTCTGTTTTTGAGAGAGAGCAATATATCATTGTCCCTCTCAAATTTGCCTCTTATGTTCTTCCTTGTGTAAGTGTGAGCATTTGTGCATGTGTGAATGTTGGTGCTTGGGTGCATGTCTGCATGGGCATGCAAGAAGTGCTTTGCTCTTGGACATCTGCCAGTGATTGAGTGTAGACATTTTCTATAGGCATAGTTTTAACAGTTGTCTGGCTATGTAAAAAGTGTTTCTTCACTGAAATGACTTGTGCTGCAAACTGTTAGGACTATAAACTAGTTGGTTAGAGTCAGTTTAGAATTCTAATATCTTTTATAATCAGCTTGTTGGAGATACAAAATGCTCGGGGGTTAGCTGATGTTTTGATGGAAATGCTTGGAGCTGTGGATGCTAAGAAACCTGAGGTAATGATCCATGTCACCTTGTTTGTGTACACAGTTTAGCTTCTTTCTACTTCTTTTTGGAAACATAATTCTGATGTTTCAAAAGTGGTGTTTATCTGCTATACCTGCTCAACAATTTTGTGTGTGTTTAATTCTCCTAATCTTTTATGCTCCTTTTTTTTAGCATTTTTACTTAGAAGAACTCATAATAAGGGTCACTTAAATTCAAATTCTTACAACTATGAATACTTGGCAGGATTTGAAGGATGAAGTGATTGTTGACCTTGTTGATCAGTGCCGTTCTTATCAAAAGCGTGTCATGCTTCTTGTGAATGAAACTACGTAAGGATGACGATAATAATCCTTTCTAGGGTTCTCTGACATGAGAATTGTCCTGACAGTGAAATTTGTTCTTTCAGAGATGAGGACCTTCTATGTCAAGGACTGGCGCTAAATGACAATTTGCAGCGTGTACTTAGCCGGCATGATGACATTGCTAGAGGAACTTCTACTGCTGGGGTAGTATCAAGTGTAAAACCAGTTATGCCACTGGTAAATGTAGACCATGAGGATGATGAATCGGAAGATGACTTTGCCCAATTATCTCACAGGTAATACATCTGCATTAGTGCCGCTGGGAATGTGATTGACACAGGACGGTGCTAATTGCATTGGGTGATAGATCAAAATATTTTCATGTCTTGTGTAATGTCACAAAGTTGAATTGTTTTAAGTTCCAGAGAGCTTCCTAATCCTTTTTTGCCAAAAAAAATATGGTGCATACTGTGGAAGGTGTAAAAAAGCACGATTCATATATCTAGCCTAGGCTTTTGGCAGTGCATTTGGTTATTTTATGCATTAAGAAATACTAAATTTGATCTATCTGAAGTTTTTAAACCATGGAACTCTAAAAGCTCTACCAAATCCTTATCACTTATCTCAGAAATTTCACTTTTCCTTTTTGCAGGTCATCAAGGGACAATGGTCACAACAGAAAACCAGTCAACACTAAAGCGGAACCATCTCGACTGAACCCACTGGCCCCTCCACCCTCATCAAAGAAGCCAATCTCGGGATATTCTGGCACGGTGGACTTTCTCAGTGGTGGTGCTTACAAATCTGAAGGCTTTGTCGATACATCGCAGCCTTTTCGACCTCCTAATCATTTGGACAACAGTTACTCTCCTCCTTCATATGGCAAAAGCCCAGAAACTTCACCCATTTATGATCGTCAGCCTGCATATGATGAGCCTCTCCCATTGAGCAGATCCACTGATCGGCTTCCTCCAGCTCCCTGGGATACAACTCAGTCTCCTACAATTATTCCACCACCACCTTCGCGCTACAATCAGAGGCAACAATTTTTTGACCAAAAGCAAGGTTTCCCGGGAAGTTCTCATTCAAGTAGTGGATCGGGTTCCTCTTACGACAGCTTGGTGGGTCACACTCAGAACATGTCTCTGAATTCATCTACCCCAACCAAGGAAGCGAAACAAGAAGATGCTCTCTTCAAGGATCTCGTGGATTTCGCAAAAGCCAAGTCGTCCTCATCGTCATCATCCTCGAAACCTAACAGGTCATTCTAAGTAGTGAGCAGCGTGAGATATTGATGACATGTCCGAATACAGGGTTTCAGCTATTTTACCGATCCCTTCTCAGAGATATATATGTCAGGTAAATAAATTCTTGTGGGAACTTGGGTCATCATGGTTTGTGTATATGTTTTAGTTGGTTATTTTGAGGAGGAGCTGCTGTTGCTGTATGTATCATTCGAGTGTTATCAGAGAGTTTATTGTTTGATTGTTACTAGTTTATGTTTGACTTTTCTACCTGGTTGCTACTTGCTGTCTTCTCTCTTTATCTATCAGATGTTGCTAACGGGTCTAGTCAAATTACGTGCAAATAACGAGGATCGTCAATTTAATAAGACCTTTGAATGTGTTCTTGGATAAAGAAATCAAAGAATACGTCCTAGAACTTGATAACTTCCGACTTGCTGTACTCCTGATGAGTTGTCTAACGTCTGAAACGGAGTTGGTTTAGCCGTGGTTGGTAATTTTTTATGGACGATGGTAATTTTTTTATATATGTTAGTAATCGATGTCAATAAGTCTCATCATTTCATTGGTAGCCCCTTAAAACACGCTAGAAATTTATGAATCTTAGTAACTAATACTTTTTTCACTCTTCGAAACGTTTCATGGTGGCGAATGTATTGTTGTTGACAGTTTTGGGGTGTTCAAAATCGAATAGTCATATTTAGAATGCTAAAAAGTAAATTGTAAGTCACTTTGTGGTCGTCTTTCCACGATGAACGTTGATGAGGGAAAACGAAAGCTCGGTTTTCTATATAGAGAATTAACCGCAAAATGAATTTGATTATCTCCAGAATGTGAAGCCCGGACCCGTGAGATCCCAACCACAAAAGGTATTTGAAAAAACTTTCCTTTGACAAAATGAATCTGTAGCGTGTACCATGCCAATGTCGAATTGACCACATCAAAAGCGAACAACCAAACAAAATAGCAATTGGATAACATGGTCATCCATCCATGGCTGATTTCAAATCTAAGGAATAACAAATCCTATTGCCGACTGACCCATCTGAAGGGCAGCTTTGTTCAAATGTTCTGGCATGCGAACGTGGAAAATTAGCCAATTAGTTAATATCCGTCTTTTCCTCCCTCCCTCAATACTACAACCTAGAACACGAGTGACTGTAGGGATACCCATCTCATCTACTGATGGAAGAATTGGTCTGATTTCATTTTCGAACCAATCGAGATTGATACCGGTGGACAATTTTGTACTGCTTTTTCCAGTGGACATCAAGCTCGTGGGTGCCACAAACAACCTCGGGACCACTGTTGGCCCAGCGAATGAACATCTAACAACAAAAGCTAAAAAGCCGCCCCACCATAACTCATACGACAGCGATGTGAACACAGATACAGTCCGCATCAACCCTTTGTCCTTGAGCTTTAAGCGCTGCCATGTTTGAATGGCAGTGTTAAACAATGGGTCAGCGGGGCCTGCGGAGGTGGATTCCACACCATCAACTGACGATTTCTTTGGCCCACATTCTTCTTCTTCTTTTTTTCCCACATCATGGGGCAGTCTGTGATCTCATGTACTGCCTGGTTATCTGTTCGCCCGGATCAAAACGAGACGGGGCCAAGGGATGCAGCAACTTGAGTCTATTCCTAGCACTTAGGTAGTGGTACAACCATCCTTTTTTAGTTGTTGATCATCACAGATCCATTTTCCTGCATTGCTTTTTAGGTGCCGCTCTCAACTTCTCCTCATGAGGGTCTTGCTCTTTCCTACGAGAGCAAGGAGCGGGATGGATTGGTGGAGAGAGACATTTTTATAGCCAGTAATGTTCTAGGGTTCCTATAGTTCAACCAAGACTTTAGCATCTCATCCCTTACCTATTCGGCCAGCCAGGCCAGTCTTTACCTACTCAAAGTAAGTCTCTTCCCAACGAGAGCGGAAGAGTCCTCAAAGCTAGTCATAAGCTAATGCAATTCGAAGCCTTCCACTCAGTGAAACATGAGATGCCTGCCCAATTTTAGTTGGTGTCTATAGCCAGCCAGTCTTGCTTACCTGGTGAGAGCCTTGTGTGTTTAAGGCAAATATATCTTAATTTGCAGGGATATTTAGGAGGTGCTTTCTTTTCTTTTAATAAGTACAACACAAAGATTCTGAATAATAACCAGACGCCTCCTTTGTATGATTTCTTTCCCTATTTTTTGCACGCATTTTCCGATCCTTGTCTAGAACTGAATTCTTTCATGGTCGTGAAAGAAAGTTGCAGTTAGAAATGCATGTCTTAAAAGAGGAAAACGATGCGAGTCAATAGAGGATAAGATGAAAGAAATTTTTCTGAGGTGGTGTGTGAGGGAAGTAGGGACACTAATTACCTCTCATTGAGATGATGAGACTTCGACCCACGGATTTAGCTCGAAAGAGGCACGGGGAGGTTTTAAGAAAGAATAAGAATTACTCAAAGGCACTAAACTAAGCTCGATCGACCATTTGCGTTGTGCAAGCAAACAAAGTGTATAGTGGAATTAATATCACATTCTGAGATTGGAGACGATCCCCAAAACTTACCTTATTTCATCAAAGAAGCTAGCCTAAGCATCACGTCTCTTCATAGACAAATTTAGGATTTATGATCTCATGCAAGATCGGTTTAGGATCAAAGATCCTTTTCTATCAATAGGAAGAGCTTTTTTATTTTTATTTTTAATTTCTACCAGTTGATATGTGATTAGCTTATTTCGCTCTCCCATTCTTCGTTGCTAAGCCCACCATTTCTTAAATCAGTTTTCTCCACTCAAGAAGACACAACAAGTCCAGTACAATCTGAATTCTATAATTGCAGAAACATGAACAGAGACAATAAAAAAACAACAGGAACGAAGTCGAGTAATTCCCACCTAAACTTTTACATGCACATCACTGGTCGTGCTCATCAATTTTAGATAACAAACATGATTAGAAACTCGCAATTCTAGCAATATGTCATGCAAATATTGCAAATATATATAAGGTATGAAACAATATGAAAATGCCCTTGAGAGTCACTGACTGGTGAGATCAGATGGACGTTCCTTAAATTTCGCATGCTCGGAAGTTTCTAAGCATCGAGATGATAAGATAAATGGATGTGCGATACTAACGGAGATGGTGGTGGCAGCTTTCGCGGAGGTAGCGAAGAGCGAACTTGCTCCCAAGTTTCAAGTGTCGATACAAGAGCGTGAACATCTTCCTCTTAATGCCCCCTCTAACCGGCGGAAACCTCACCAGTCTCGCACTGCCCGTCGCCCTCAGAGTTGCGGCCACGAGCCTCGGCCTCTCCACTTCCTCCATCTTCACCTTCTGCTTCCACTGGGGTATCACTCTTTGGTGCGTGTGTGCGTGTGTATGCGTGTGCATGAAACATCACTGCATGGAGAAAGAGAACTGTGGACGGGTGGGAGGGAGGAACCTTCGTGTCACCTTCATGCAGAGGGGGCTTGGGCAGACAGGGCCAAGCTGCGGCCACTTTTGGGCGTGTGGGAAAAGCAACTTCCTACGCTGTCCAAGTGCCAAGAGAGTGAAACTCCAGGGCAATCTTTTCTGTTGCCCTATCACGAATAACTAACGTCCAAAACTGTACCTTTGGTTATAGCTTTCTCGGGAGAGGGGCGAACACAAAAACAAGTCCGAATGATATGGGGTATGTACTGATAGGGACTTGGCATCGACTCCTTATCAAAACATTTTCGATTTAAAAATGTGCCAAGTCCAAAGCATGGTTAGTGTTGGATTACTCCACGAAATCTTCTCTTTTGCTTTGTTAAAAAGTTACGGAAGATACGTGAGAGAGGACATTAATTACCTCTTGTGCAGACTAAGGTAAATCTCGCATGTGTGAAGCTCCTACATATCCACCAAGAACCATCTATTTAGCTACACTCATTTCGAGAGATTAACTTTGGAGCTCGTACTTGTGATCCATTGCATTTTTACGTACTCTTACCAAAGAAGAAAATCTCACGATATGTTTATAGGATCCAAGGACTATCAACATGGATTGAGCTCGAAATTTGTCGGGTTCATGGGATAATAACTCAATCTATTTCAGGTTCGTTCACAAAACATTTGTCCGGTTGATGATTCTTCGGACTATTGGACGGACTATACTTCTACCGGCCCCTTGCAAAGACGAAGAGCAGGAAAATATACATCAAATTGGAAATGAAGGGCTTGCACATGGTATGTTGCTTGTAATAGAAGTAAGATGGTGTCGACTAGGGTTGTCCTCTGCGGTCAGGTCGAAGAAGGCGACTTATCTTGTTGGCAGTGAATTTAATGCTGCGGATGACACCATCAACGATTCTTTGCTTGATGGATCCTCTTCTCGGAGGGACGACGCAGCTATGTGCCCTTCGGCTTTTCATGGCATCTGATGTTTCCTCTGAACTCAGTGCTCTCTTTCGATTGTCTATGCGATGTGCATGAGCAAGTGACCGGCTTGGTATCTTTTATCTCGTGGAAGGTTTTATAGTGCACGCCTCCGCGGTGAAGGATGCAAGCAAGAAGATGAGATCGGAGAGGGACAAAAATAGGGCTTAGAGATGGATCCGTTTGGAACTAATGCCATATATATGTCGTTTTCTAACGTGGCTTAAGCTTATGGTGAGTCAGCTAAAACAAAGAAGCAGAAGAAAGAAATCAATTTTATTGAAATCTCATCACTCAGCTCCTTCGGTGAACGTGTTGCACTGATATTTCGGGCACGAAGTATCCCCATTTCTTGATATGATGACTAGAAAAGTGCATCACGGACGTAACAAAATATTCTCTTTTCTTGTTAATTACATAAGTCGATGTTCAGTGGACGGACGGACGACATTTTTATGCACTTTGAATCCTCAGATTGATCTCCTGAACACCCCAAGAAAATGAAAGAATCCTCGGATTAGTCTCTGCAATGGACGCTGTTGCAGGTTGCGCGGCAAGAGTTTCAACGCATGATGCACGTTATGTGTCGTGTTTGTATGGATTAGTTTATCGATGGTTATAGCAAAGCCACGTTCCCGACCATCATTTTCCACAGCCGGCCAGTCGAAATGACCCTTTTCTTCTTTTCTTTTTCCATAGATGAAATATATAATTATTCTACTTCTGTCAAATAATTGTCAGACAAAAGGGGGCTTGCCGAAGTCAACGTTTTTTAGTTTTATTTTTTCAGGACGGGGTTGCTGTGATGGACAAACTTCAATAAACATTCCACAGTAAGTAAACGTTCCAATCTATAATCCAACATAAGATGCTTAAAGAAATTTATCTCGGATGAGAAACTATAAGTTTTGGTGCATGTACTAGAACATGTGCGAATTGAGTGCATATACAAACACTTGGCTTTATATCGACTGTAACATTGAAATGTAAAAGGTTGAGAGAGAGAGAGAGAGAGAGAGAGAGAGAATGAGGGGGGAAAAAGGAAAAGCAAAGAAATTGGATGTTAATAAATTAATGGGTATTTAATGATCTCAAATTAATTTTCCAAGTTTGTATAGGTTTGTACATATATGAAATATTTTTTGGTCGAAAGAATAGGAGAGGAGTTATTTTCTTAAACACGACAATAACCAGCTTTTTCCCTTCTTCTTTCTTAAAAGTAAAATAAACGAGGGCCATAATCAGCCGGCGGAGCTTCATCCGGCCAGAGACATGAAGGCAAAATTAGGTTTTTCTCCCCCACTTCTCACGAAAATTTCTAAATTCTAACCCATCTTTTCATACCATATCTTATTTTACTCCCTTCAACCCCAAACAAATCCTCGGTTCTCCGTTTTACTTCTAAGGGCGAAAGTCTCCTGTAGCAGAAAATTACGCGCAAGAAAGCAGAAAGATAATCAGACTTGAATCCGATGTTGCTACAATCAATCAATTACATCTAAGATGTAAAACTGCATGTGAATTAATACCAAAATTGCGGCACAAGGGGCACATATGAACAATGTTACATTACTTGAGGATTTTATTTTATTTTTTTGTTAGTAGCACTTCAAAGAAAATTTGATAGGGAAAATGATATTAATGGTGTTAATCTCAGTTTCTTAGGAACATACTCCTTGTGGCTTTTTCAAAGAGAGTTAAATCCAAAGTGGCAAAGTGAAGCAAAAAGGACCATCCACTACGTCGCAACAGGAGATGATTAATTGAGGTGCAGCAGTTGCATTACTCTCTCTCCCTCCCTCCCTCCCTCCCTCTCTCTCTCTCTGTCTCTGTCTCTCTCTCTCTCCAGACAAAGATTGAAGATTGGATAATGACCGCAGCTCGTATAAAAAAAATTAGGACTTGAAGAACGATGATGAATCTTGCAATAGGGAAAATGTCAGTGATTCATTGTGATTTATGAATTAGATTGTCATTTTTTTTCCACTCATCGACAAAATCAGTTTTTGTTTATTCTGTTTGATGTGGTTGTGAGGACTAATTTGAAATTTATCGCCTCTTTATGTCTTATGATTCCTAAGATAATATTAATGTTGCCGTGGGTAATACCACCGCACCGATTTATGTTTTCTATAGTACAGAATTTGTTATTGGTGATAAGTGGGAATATATTGATTAAAATGTCAATATTATCCTAATCAATGGGAGCAGATTATCATATAAAGAACTTGCAAATGTCATGATAATGATTAGGGTGCAAAGATAAAGAGATGAAAGTGCAAAGTGGGCTAGATAGTGTGGTTCTAGAATGGCCAAGAAAATGGATGATGATATAATTGCAAGTAGGTTCATAGGTTGTGTCGTCTAGTTTGTAACGGCAATAAGGGATTTGAGATCATGAATAATGACGATAAGTATGTTGTCCAACAGGAAATTGAAAAGTGTTAACATATCACAAGTAATTGGAATATCGTGTGCACATATCTTTTTTGCCATCCTGCCTAAGCATCACAATCCTGAGGAATACCAAGAAGTCTAGTACAAGATGAGCAACAAATGCTTCATACTAATTCATGATGCAGCCCATCGGAAGTAAAAGATTTTGAGAGAAAACAAACCACGAAGCCGTTAACCCTTTACTACTGAGAAAACAACCTAGCAAGGCATAAAGGAAAATGAAATTGTAAGAAATTCTGGATATAGATAACAGGATGAGTAGAGCTGGTGGAAAAATTAAGCGTTCACTCTGCCACAAGAAAGGGCAACAACAAGACTGGATGTCCATCTAAAAAGCAGCAACAATTGGAGATAATAAAGCCAATAATGCAAATATCGCCGACAACGCAGGGGCATTGTTTTGGGTTCTGTTTCTTTGCTTTTTCCCTTCTCCTCTTCGACAGAGTTCTCGGTTTTTTTTTTTTTTTTTTTTAATGTCTTTAATTAATAACCTTTTTAGTTAAATGGGTTTGTTTCTCTTTAGATCCAATTAAACCATATATAATTAAGCGTACAACTCAAACCCATTAACAACCCTTTTATTAAAATTTGACTAACCCATATATGACCAAACTCATTGAGTATTGGTAAAAAATGGATTTTCAACCCATTTTGACATCTCTAGTTATGTGTAGTATACAAATTATGACACTAAAACAAGTGTCATATTAAAAATATAACATTCTCAATTTCGTCAGATAAATTTTGGTGGAATGAAGAAAGCATCTATCTTTAAAATCCACATGAAATTGTCATATTAAAGTGTCATATTAATCGTTTAAAAAGTTATGACACTAAATAAAGTGTCGTATTAAAATAGTGACTTTCCCAATTTCATCATATAAACTTCCAGTTGAATGGCGAAAGCATCTGTCTTTGAAATCCATATGAAAGATTTTGCATTTTGTGTTTCCTCGTTAAACTTAATTTTGAGGTCATGCGTAGTGTAAACCATTTTTTGCATGATTAAAGAGACATAATTTAATTGATAATTAGCATGACCCGTGATATCATTCAATGCGTGAGTGGAGACTCCTGTTTAAAAAGCACATCTAAAGTCATTAAATCAAAAGGTATTACAAAAGATATTGAAACTGTTTAATTTATCCCGGCCGGCCGCAAGAAAAAAATAAATTATTCCATTGACGCTGGAAGCAATGTTAATTCGGTTATAAGCTTATCAGTTGAGAGTTACCATATGTAGGACTTTGACGTATTGTCTTATTTGGGGACAAGATGTTGACCTCAAGATGAATAATCCATTCATAAATGTTTTTATTCATTTTCTATGGATTTGCTTTGACAATCTTAGATTTACATCATCATTCTGCCATGCCCTTTCTTTTAAAAAAAAAATTAATGAGGCGTTTGAAACTTTTTGGACACACGATTAAATCCCAACTGAAAATAATTCGAGATACTCAGATTTGTGCTCGCAGGATGGCTCCATAACAATGCACAAGTGTGTAATTTAAAATAAGTCCTATGAGGAGATTGAATGTGTTCGCCACTCAATCAATTTCTTAGAGTTGTCTTTCGATGATGTTATCTATACCAAGACTATATTGTTCTGAAAAATTTCTTAGAGTTGTCTTTCGATGATGTTATCTATACCAAGACTATATTGTTCTGAAAGCCAGTAAAGATTAAAAAAAAACCTCTTCACTGTAAAATTTTTGATTCTTTACTATGATTTTGATTTTATTAGTTTGTGAAAAATTGTAGAGATACTACGGATAATTAAATGATGTCTCAGATTGAGTACTTCAGTATGACCAACTTGCTCAAATATCCCAAATAACTATTGTCACACCTCAATGCACCGATTTTCTGAACTTGTACATTGCCCCTCAAGAGCCTCAACTACAATAATTGAAGTGCCCCTTCGCATAATAAAGGTTTAACTTGATTTTAGGCTATATAAATCAAATATAACCCTCCATTGCCATTGAGGAAAAAGGCTGAACTACACGAGGATTGAACCAATAAGGCTGAGCAGATGAGAAAACTGGCGGACGGTAGGCCCATTTTGCAGGAGCTGATCAACCTTATTCAAGCAACAGGCCGACATAGCTCGAGCTCGAGCTTCACACCCAAAAATACTGGGGATAAAAGCTCCAAATGAGGGGAAAAAATGGCTTGTGGAGACACAAAAATGTGAAACTCTGCATTCATGATTTCAGATTGGGAATCTAGTTGTTGTTCTTGTACATTTCTCGAGCAAGAAATACATTCGGATGCTGGCGTGAGGAAATTGAAGGAACGGGTGACAATTGCACCATTTTTCACCATTACGAGCTACTCGAATGAGTTAACTGCAAAGGGATCAGGGTCGAATAATCATAGTTACATGGCTCCTGACCTTTTCATCTCCAATGACGTCACCGATCAGCTGAGTCATCCTTTGCTCTATGTGCCATTGGCATTGTGTTGCCTGCCCATTTACAGAAGGTAAGGCAAAGAGAGCTTGGAAGAAGGTCAAAAGTAAACAACATTTAGTTTGATCCTACACAATATTTGTCACTTAAGGCATTAAAAATACTCTGTCAAGTGGAGAGAATGAAGAATATAGAAGAAAATAACAGAAAACGTGCGGTGTAATTCCCCTCCAGAAAGCAATAAAGACAGTTTCGAACTTCGAATTGCTTACAACGAACTAACAACAGACTCAAAACGCTGAATTACAAACCATAGTCCAATCTGCACCAAAACACTAGCGCACGAGCTCATTGGATGCCAATGAACCTGAATTTTCAGGGTAAACAGATTTTAGGCAAGAAATGATTATTTCCTCCAATCTGCACTGGACAATGCTTCTGGACAATACGAAATATGAATAACTGATGCAATTCACTCCAAACATATGCGAATTCCCGACCGATCAGAACTATAAAAGCAAGAATAAGGGAGTACATAGTAATATTACCTGTGCAGCATCCTTGAGAGGCCCCCCAGCATTCTACGCGGTTGCACTTCTTCAAAATTCCAATGGAAGCAAAACCATACTGGAGCATTCATTACTCTGGATGATCTCTGAAAAGTAATGCGACACCATGTAACAAGAGCCCGAATATCTTCCTCTTAATGCTCCCTCTAACCGGCGGAAACCTCGCCATTCTTGCACCGCCTGTTGCTCTCTGTGTTGCCGCTGCTAGCCTTGGCCTCTCCAGCTCCATCTTCACCTCCTGGTTCCACCGGGGTAGCGCTTCTGGTCTCTATGTGCTTGCATGCGTGTGTTTGCATGAAGCGTCACTGCACGGAGAAATAGAGAAATGTGGAGGGAGGGGAGGAACCTTCGTGTCACCTTCATGCAGAGTGGGGCTTAAGCAGATCGGGCCAAGTTACGGCCACTTTAGTGTGTAGGCAGAGCAACTTCGTACTTCGTCCAAGTGCCAATGAAGCGACACTTCGGAGCAATCGTTTCTGTAGCCCGATCAAGTAAAACTATTGTCCAAAACAGTCCCTTTGGTTATGGCTTTCCCGAGAGAGGGCCAACACAAAACGAGTCTATATGATATGGGGTATATATTGATAGGGATCATAAGGATTATCTCCTAAGTCAATTGACATCTTCGATTTAGAAAGCACATGTCCAAAGCATGGTTAGTGATTGTTGGATTACTCCATGTAATCTACATTTTGCCTTGTTAGTAGTTACGATAGAGAGGAAACTAATTACCTCTAGTGCAAACTAAGCTAAATCTCGCGTATGTGAACCTTATACCTCTTTACTAAGAACCATTTATTTAGCTATGCCCATTTTCCTGTGAAAAATTATCAAAAAAGTTTTATATTTATTATATTTGTGCCAATTTAATTCTAAATATTTTTTACGATTTGCCAATTAGTCTTTTAGGCTAATATTAGCTGGAAATCATCACAGTATAGTCATGTCAATGCCAATTGAAGTAGTGGTCTAGTCAGCGTTATGTACACTTATCGATTAAGTGAATATTATGAGATTTTATGAGATTATTGTTAATTGTTTTAAAAAATTTAGTTGTTAGATAAATCTTGGCTTAATATTTAATTATTCTATCACTTCCTCTCACGCTTAGCCTGGTCTTTTTGCCTAGTACTAGTGAGGAAATATGTGATTAGGGAGGCAAATAGGAACTTCAAAAAGATTTGAACTTAGAACTTCTTTGATAGCATGTGGAACTACTTAAGTTTTTATAAAAATTGATAGTAGTTTCACAAAATATTATATGATATTAGAGTAGGAGGTCTTAACTTTTTCCAAACCTCATTTGCTTTCCCAATTAATTCGTCGCGCTTAGTATTAGGTAAAAAAAAAACCACGCTAAGTGCGACAGAGAGTAATAGAATGTTTAAATATTAAATCATCCATTCATCTAATAACTAAAACTTTTAGTAGTCCCATGTGGTATCAAAGTGCTAACAATTCTAAAAGCTTAAACTTATATAACAGTTGAATCTTAGAAAGTTTTTAAGCAAGAGGTCTGAATTCAAATCTTTTCAGGTTCTATTTGCTTCTCTATTTAAATATATCTACACTTAATATTACTTAAAAAGACTAGACTAAGAACGAGGGGAGTGATAAAATATTTAAATAATAAATTACGTATTTATCTATCGATTTGTGTGTCGTGATATAAGTGCGACAGTGTCGAGTAGGGTTGTCCTCGGCAGTCACGTCAAAGGAGGGGACTTATCTTATCGGCAACAAACTTAATGCGGCGGACGAAGCTAGCGGCGTCCGCAGCGATCATTCGCTTGACGGATCCTCTCCTCGGGGGGACAACACAGCCACGCACTCCCTGGATTTTCACGGCATCCGGCGATCCTTGCGGACTCATCGTTCTCTGTTTTTGCTTGTGCGATCCACATGAATGTTTCCATCTTTGTATGAATGTTCTGTAGAAGACGCCTACGCGGCGAAGAATGCGAGTAAGAAGCCACGCCTTAGGGAGAGACAAAAGTCGGGCTCAGAAATGGATCGATGTAATAATGTAAATGTCGTTGTCCAACGCGGATTAAAATTTAACCCACGGGTTTCATCTCATGTCTCTAACTCGGTCGCTTGACGTCGTACGAGTCGCCAAGATTCCTACGAAAACGTGTTGCGTTGATGTTTCGGAGCACGTATCGTTATTCGTTACCTCCTCTTGATACGATGACGAGAAGTGTACCGCGGACATCACGAAAATGTTCTCTCCTCTTTTAATTACACGAGACAGTGGTCATCGGACCACCCTCGGATTAACGGGCGATGCACGGCAATTGCGGCTTGTGTCACGATAGCCTCAAATACTTACACACTAGAGTCGTGTTTTCCACTGCCGATTCGCCGAAATGACCCTTTTCTCTCTTCTTAATCGATTAACATATTTCTTTTGTTTTGTGAAAAACAAATGATTTGAAAAATATTTTCTTAAAAAAATAATCACTTATATCATTTGAATTGATTATCAATAAAATATGTTTCACTATTGATAATAATTAATGGCTAAATATTTTCGTGAATGATGATTTTTTTTTTATTTTCTCTTTTCTCTTAATAATATAAGCGACTATTTTTTAAAAAGAAATATCTTTTAAATTATTTTTTCCGGGAATTAATCGCACTCTCTAATCGGGTAACTGTTACACAACCCAAAAAAAAGAAGGCTATGCGGAATCAACAGTTTGTTTTCTAGGGATTGGTGCTGTTCTGTAATAAACAACTTCAAAAAACGTTCTTTAGTACTTTAAATATTACAATCTATATAATAAAAGATGAGATGCTTAGAAGAAATTTTTCCTGTATGAGAAACTATAAATTTTTCTGTGTAATATACATTGTAAAATTTTGCGATGCCACTATTGGCTCTAATAAAGGCACGGTTTAATACTTAAATATTAGACCATTCTCTTTATATATATACAATAAGAGAAGTAAATAATCTTTTTTTGAGAGATTTGAATTTAGAACCGCTTGATTTGATATCATGTAAAATTTTATGAGAATATTATCAACTATTTAGAAATATTAGATTGTTATATGAAAGTGTGGTTTGATAATTAAATATTTTAATTTATATTTAATGAATCACTAGAGCATGAGAGAGTTGAGTTCACATGCAAACATTTTCCTTTATATTAATAATGAAGTTGAGATGCAAAAGCTTGAGAGTAAGAATGAAATAAGGAAAAAGAGAGAAAAAGCGAAGAAAATGGATGTAACGGATAACTTGCTTTTTTCTTCTTTTTTCAGTGTACAGTATATGGGGGCGAAAATCCAGGGGGAGAGATTAATCAAATGATGAAGGGAAATTAGTTTTGTTTCTCCATTTACTTCTACGGGCGAAAGTCTTCTGCTGTAGAAAATTAAGTATGGTGACAAGATGTCTTTACGTGAAAATTATCTATATGGAGACTATATATTTCTGAAAGCCAGTAAAGATTTGAAAAAGGAAAAAATTGCTTTGCCGTAAAATCTTTGGTTCTTTACTCTGATGCTGATCTCATTAATTCGCGAAAAATTGTAGAGATACTAAAATTAATCCCTAAATTAATCTACAAGATAATGTCTCGGTTTGAGTACCTGTATATGACCAACTTGTTCAACTATCCCAAAAACATATTGTACACCTCTTTATGCTCCAATTTTGGAGACTTGCAAAGTGCCCCTCAAGAGCCTCAAAGTAGGCTTTCGTAGAGCATAGGTTCAATTGGATTTTGGGCTATAAAACTCATTATCACTCTCCAGTGACATTGAGTAAAAGGCCGAAGTGAACGAACATTTTTGTTTATATTCTAAATCTATTCCTTCATCGCTAATCTATTCCAGAAAATAGATAAATTAGCTAACATTTTAAAATTAATTTCTGTTCCAGGATACAAAAAGACAAAAAAAAAAAAAAAAAAAAACGGGATAGTTACCAAATAGACCTTAATATACTCACTTTACAGGAGCTCATTACCCTCAATTCGAGCAACGATCCGACAAAGCTCGAGCTTGAGCTCAAGCTCCACAGCCAAATAAGGGCACACCCAAATAAGGGGATAAGCACACCGAGGGGGAAAAAGGCACGGGGAGAAACAAAAAATGTGAAACTCTGCATTCATGATTCCAGATTGAGAATCTAGTTGTTTCTTTTTTGTACATTTTTTTTCAGCAAGAAATACATTCAGCTGCTGGCCTAAGGAAATTAAAGGAATGGGTGACAATTGCACCAGTTTTTCAACATTTCCAGCTAATGAATGAGTTAGCTGCAAATGAATCAGGATCAAATAATCATAGTAAAATGCCATCTGACCTTTTCATCTCCAGTAAAGTTTCTCTGCAATGTTACCAATCAGCTGAGTCATCCTCTGCTCTATGTGGGAAAACTGAGTCGGGCTCTTAGAGGGGGCCAGTGGCACTGTGTTGCCTGCACATTTACAGAAGGAAGGCAAACAGAGCTTGGAAGATTGATTTAGGGCCTCTCCACTTTCTAGGCACAGGGGAATCATCATTGCTCCCCGTCAAAAATCCTTGAATTTGTTCTCTCTGTTCTCCACAATAGATGGCCAAAAGAAATACAACATTCAGTTTGATCCTATGAAAGTTTTGTTAATGAAAGACCTTAAAACTACTCTGTCAAACGGAGAGAATGGTGAATGTAGAGGGAAAAAGTATAGAAAACGTGCAGTGTCATTTCCCTCCAGAAGAGCAACAAGGACAGTTCCAAACTTGAATTGCTTATAAAGAACTAACAACAAAAACGCTGAATCACACCACTGCACAAAAACACTAAAGCACAAGCTCATCGGGTGGTGCCTCATGAGCCTGAGATTTCAGGGTAAACAGATTTTAAACAAGAATTGATTATTCCCTACAATCTGCACTGGACAATTTTTCTGCGTGATGTGAAATGTGAAAACCTAAAACTGATCCCACTGTATCACTCCAAACAGATGGAAGTCTCCGTCTGATCAGAATGCAGATATACTAATTATAAAAGCGAGGATAAGAAAGCATAAGAATATTACCTGTGCAGCATCCTTGAAAGGCCCCCAGCATTCTATGCGGTTGTACTTTTGAGAACTCGAATGGAAGTAAACCCATACTGGAGCATCCATTAGCTCTGGATGATCTGTAAAAAGTAACGCATCCCCATGCAACACGGCTTTGAGCACCTAGTTCAAATGGGAAGAGAGATCCTTTTCATTGTCATCCTGGAATTAAAAGTCATCGATGTATACTACTGTTTTAAAAAAAAAAACATAATCTTCCTAAAATGAAAAAAAAATATACAAGCATTTTCATGCACACATGGCTGAGGATATGTGAGGATTGAACTTGGACAAGAAAGTAGATTTTTCTCTGCTCAAAACTCTACAGAGGAAGTTCTTCCACGGGAACTGTTCATGCCTTTAAGATATCCCTAAAGCTATAATACCATTCCTGCAGTGAATAGCTTTCTGATTTGCTCCCCGTCCTCTGCAACTAACATCAGGCATTATATTGTCGTACAGCAGTCACCACTAAATCTCTAATTGTTCTCATATGCATTTTCTTGCGACTGTGAACGATTAAGCATGATATGCGTATCATTTGGAGGCGAACACAGAGTAGATAATTACCAGAGGCATCTCCTTGGAGAAAATGTGGTATCTTAACTCAGCAGCAAGGTCTGAAAAGGGATTTGGACCGCTAACAAAGCAATGAATGTGCAGACACATCTCCTTGTTGACTGACTTCCACTCAGCAACCACATCATCCTTTTCGTACCATCCTCTTAACTGGCATCAAGGCAAGCCAAATTGAGCTCATAGAAATGCAATTCAGTTAACAAATAAAGTTTTCAATACACATTGAAAATGTCTATTCTATGTGCCACATTCAACTAAACTTCCGACGATAATCCTCCAGATCATGTTTGTTCTGTTGATGGGACAGGTGAGGTAAGAAAATATTTGCAAAGGGAAAGTATATACCTGATCAAGACTGATGACATTGGAGATGGTCAAATTCAGATTGGCGGTGAAGTCACAGTGAGATAAGATGTAAGTTCTCGGGATGATTCCAGAATAGTTGTCGGACTCTCCTCCTGTAAAATCGACTTTTAACTTTGAAGCTTCGAATCTTGCTGGAGGGACCAAAAGCCTAACAGCCTACGAACTCAGAGAATATCAGAACGGAAGCAAAGATTGGCTTTAGAGGCTAACGAGAAGAAAATTCTAGCACAGTTAGCAATGTGCTTCTGCACTTCCGGAAATAAGCAATTAGAACCTCGAGACAAAGGTATGAAAGTGACATGAATGCCTTAACAAATGTTCAGTTCAAGAACACTCCCGACCAGGATGGTTCAAGCATCTCATATCTCAAGCAGAGCAAAGCATCTCTCAGGGGAGAAAGATATCCAGACGCAGAACAGTCATTTACTTAAGATCTGAAGCGTCGGAAATACTTCCACAAGAGTGTGTGACGAGTGTTGCGGATCCACACACACACACACATCAATGTACCTCCAAGTTCAAAAGCGAAGAACAATGCGACGAATCATTCCAAGTAGCTCACTCACTGATTGCAGGACTAAACAATGACCAAGATTATAATTACACTACAGCGTCCAAAATGCAGCAGGCATTTCACCTTCAAAAACCGTTCTCTTGACCGTCCAAAATTACTCAACCCATTACGCTAATCACCTACTCAACCAAACCACAATGCGAGCATCCGAAAACAACTCCTCCGTCGAAATCCACAAACTCAATCCTCCAATTACACGACAATGCGGGGATACCTCGGAGACGAGCGTGTTGTAAGGAGATCCCCGGTAGCACTGGACGGAGATCACGGCAGGGGGCGGCGGCGGCCTCCTCGGCGACCGGAGCTGACAAGCGCCGACGTTTGGGGTTGAAGAGAAGGCAGAGGCAGCGAAATGGGAGGCCATGGGGGGTGCATAACACTGGTTTTCTTCTCTTCATGTCGCACGCCCCACCACCATTGTCTTCCACAGAGAGAGAGTGAGAGAGAGAGAGAGAGAGAGAGTATGTGGAGAGCAGAAGAAATTCTTGTGACTGTGATTCGCCTCTCCCCCACGAGACGACGGTCCAGAATCTTCGACGAGTCGCTGACTCGCTGGATCCACCCGGTGTTCTCCCTTGGAGAGAGCGGAAAATGATTGGTGGAGAAGGTTGAACCGTCTTGACAGGTCAGCAATCGGTTCGTAGTTTTTTTTTTCCTGAGGCTGTGGATAATGTGGCGACGTGGCTGTCGCTGTGACGATAGATGGGTCCCCCCACTTATCCATCGCCCGTTGCGACCCGGCCCATCTGTATCAATTATTAAATACATGACAAATTCCTCTTCAACAATTGTTTTAACTCCAATTATTTGTATGGCATTAATCATTCTCCCTTTATTTTTCTTGTCTAAAATCATTCTCCTTTTTTTTTTTGTTTGAAAGAAAGAATCCATTCATTTCTTAAAATAACATTTGAGATATACATACAAGACTTTCAAATCTAGTAAATCCTTTTAATAAGTGCCTTTCTTTTACACTCTTTATTCATTCTATCTCGTTTTTGCTAAATAACAGAAAACACAAGTTTTAATGTGATCCATTGAGGAAAATTATCAATTATTGAAAATTCTGGCATATTTTGCGACTCTTCTTATTAAATCATTTATTAACAATATTTTTTCGTATTTTATTGGTACTTTAGTAATGTTGTTGATCACACATAAAATTTCTCAATGTCAAATAATAAAGACAATTAGGAATTTTCTGAAACGTAATTGAGTTTCCATACTCTACATTAATATAAGGGAAAAGTCTTCTTTGTCTTGCTATCCAATTCCATACCCATCCTTTTGCCAAAAAAAAAAAAAAAATTAAAAATTCCAGAGCCATTCTCACATCACATCCTAGTTAAAAAAAAAAAAAAATCCTAAATTAGTACACTTGTGAAAAATTCATTTTTAATTATTTTTTTGACAATCAAATATCCCAAACTGATATATTTATGACAAATTTACTTTTTGTTACTTTTCATTAAAGTGGATCAATACTACGAAAAATCATAAACCAGTACACTTATGACAAACTGAGGGTAAAACTCCAAATTGATACACCTCTTAACTGCGCGTGTTATCTAACTCAGTGATTGAACAATAAAATTCAATGGAAATTAACAAAGATAAATTTGTCACAAGAGTATAAGTTTGGAGTTTTTAATGATAAAAAAGATTAATTTACGGTAAATTTGTCACAGATATATCAATTTGAAATTTTCATTGTAATAACTCTTTTTCAAACTATCCTTGGTTAGTGATATCATCTTCATAGGCCCTCATTTGATTTACTATTTGTTCCAATCTTCCATAATATACTTGGATGGTCTCATAATCTTTCATTTTAGCGTTCTCGAACTCCCTTGAAGTCTAATAATGCGTAACTTAGTTGTGCCTTGGGACTCTTTTTGTAGTAATCCCATGCCCTTTCTATAGTTTTCTTTCCAATGATTATTCTTAGAAATATCATTTTTGAGGGTGCATGCTAGTAGGGGTGAGTATGGTCCAGGTTGGGCCAGTCCACCTCTTAACCCTAGGACCAACCCGCACAGTGCTGATCCTCAATTTTTAGGACCGAGGACTGACCATATTGAGCTTGGGATCGAGGATCGGACCGATCCAATGGGTTCAGTTTGGTTTCAGGGTCAACCCGAGACCAACCAATAATTTTTTATTTCATTTTTTATACTCCTTAAAAAAGCGATTGAGGATCGGATTGACCCAATGGGTTCGGTCTAATTTCCAAGTTAACTCAGAACCAACCAATAAATTTTTATTTCATTTTTTGTACTCCTTGAAAGGGTAACCGAGGACCATACCGACCCAATGGGTTCGATGATGAGCAAGGTCAGCTAAGAAAGGCAAGCGGTGAGAGTCAAGTGGGGTGAGCGTCGAATAGAATGAGCATCAAATGTCGAGCGGGGAGCAACAAGTCAAAAGAGCATCGAGTGGCGAGCGGCACGAATGACCCAAAGCAAGCGAGGCGAGCGTCGAGTGGCGAGCGGAGAAGTTGTTTCTTTCGATTTTGGCAAATTAAATACTAAGAGGACAAATAAGATAGAAGAGAATGAATACTAGAGGAGGATGTCATAAGGAGCTGTTTATTCTTTTTTGGACGTCGTGAGAACTCCTCACAAAAACATTTTCCTCCCTTGTAAATTATAACTATTGACACTGTATAAGACATTAAAAATCTAAGTTATTAAAAAATAATGAAAAATTACTTGAACTCCTTACTAAAGAGCTATTTAATGTTGTTTACGTTTATTCATTTTAAGGTTTTCTCTATATAAAAAAATTATAAATAATATTACATATATATTGGACCGACTCGGAACTCTCAAGATCGATGATTGACTCACACAATGTTGGTCCAGGAATTCTAGGACCAAGGACCGACCCAATCTCCCTAGGAACCGGACCATGACCAGTAGGGTTGGGCTGGTCCAGGGTCGGTCGAGGGTTGACCCTAGATCAATGCTCACCCCTACTTGCTTAACAACACATAGAGTGCATTTGGTTCAGCTTTCCTAAAGGGTTTTCAACTTCCAAAACCCTTTGGGGAAATACTAGGGTGTTTGGCAAGTCTGTCCAAGGGGCTTTCAGTCAAATACTAGTCTTGGAAAAGGCGAAAGCCCAATACTGATAAGAACTAGTTTTGGGCTTTCAACATTCGGCGAGATGCTGAAATTACTTTTTTTTTTCTTTCAAAACTATTATCATAATTTTTTTAGTTTTTTGATTTTACTTTTCATTATTCCAAAACCACCCTTACCTTTACTAGTGTCAGTAAAGAGTTTAATTTTTTTAATAAAAATGAAATCCAAAAGCCATTTATAAAAAAGATTTACCAAACACTTTTTACGCAAAAAAAAACTTTGCAAAGAATTTTTTACCAAATGCAATTTACATTTCCCCAAAACCTTTAGACCAAAGATATTTACATTTCCCGAAAACTCATTTCCAAAACTGAACCAAACGCAGCCATACAATCCTCACATCCTTTCGTAGCTTGCTGGACAACACATAGAATCCTTGCATCCTTTCCAATGATTATTCTCAGAAATATCGTTTCTGAGAGTGCTTGCGGGACAACACGTAGAATCCTTGCATCCTTTCGTAGCTTGTTGGACAACACGTAGAATCCTTCCATCCTTTCGTACCATCTCTTTTGAAACGCGTGCACCTTCTTTCATAGCTGCATGTCCTTTTTCCACAATGTCCACAAATCTTGAGCCATCAATAAAGTAGCCCTTCTAATGTTATAGTTATTTCCATCGACAGTAGCAATTGTCAATGAATGTGAGGTGGAGTTGGCGATAATTTTAGTGTTGGATATTTAGGTGGATGATTTAGGCGGGTGGATAGGAAAACTTCGATACCAATTTAGTGAGCCTCTTATAGCACCGGTAGTTTTTAGATATGAAACGAGATGTAAGTGAAAGAATGTGAAGGTTTGAGTAGGACATCGGCTGGGATGAAGAGAAACAAAGTTTTAGTTATACTTACTTGGATTTTACTAGGGTACAAGAAATATGGGATGGCTATAGTTTGTTTTCTGTTGGCTTCTTCTATGTACATGAACGATAATTGTCCAGGACTATTTAGGTTGCATTTGATTGAACTTTTAGGGAAAGTTTTTGAGAAAATATAAATGACTTTAAGGGTCCATTCGTTTTGCGGAAGATGAGCCATTTCTGAAATTTTTTTTCCCAGAAGTCATTTTCCGGTGTTCCGTTCAAACTTGAAAATGTTTTGGAAAATATTTTCCGGTGTTCGGTAAGAAAAATATTTTCTAAGACTTTACCACTTAGGCATGCATCACTTACTGACCTATAAATCCTTCAAATATGAACTTGCCTTTAAATCCAAGCAAACTTACTTCATATCTTTGTTCCCTCATTATCACTAAACACTCATCTACTCTAAATAATGTTCGTATGGATTTTAAAAAGAAGTAAAAGAGAAAAGAAGCAAAGCATGTACAGCCCTTATGAGAATTTTCTAGTTGAGTGGTCTGTTCTTCCCCTGCGTCTTTTGTGTTCTAATAAACAAAAGAAAAAAGAAGCAAATCATGTAAAGCCCTTTGCTTGAGCAATATATAACTGCAGGGTAGAATAAATAAAAAAAATGATAAGTAAGAACGCATAGCGTGAGCTTGAGCTCGAGGTTCGCCTGGCAATGGCTGATGACTAGCCAAGAAAGAAGAAGATGGGAAACAAAGAAAAGAAAAAAAAAAAAATGAAAAAATGAAAAATGAAAAGAAAAATGAAATTAAAAATAATTCGAATTAAAAAAGAAAAAGAAAATTAAAAAATAATTCGAAAAAAAAAAAAAAGAAAAGAAGAAAAAGAAATGGGAGGAGGAAGTGAGGATTTGTAGAGGTGTGAAATAAGAGAGATCAAGTGAGGAAAATATTTTCCACTTTTCAAAAGTGGAAAACGTTTTCCTTTAATTTATAAGATTTTTTTTCCTTTCATAGAAAACATTTTTCCCAAGGAATACATTTTCCGTGAAATGAACGTCGAAAACATTTTCTCGGAAATTATTTTTCGCGAAATGAACGGAGCCTAAGTTAAAGAGATTTTTCAAAATGCAAATTGTGTTTGTTAAATTATAATTTGAAAGTCCTATGTAAAACAACTTTAGATAAAATAGTTGGAAAAAAAATTCTTGCAAGGGACTTTTCTTATTTTTTTATTGAAAAAGAAGAAAAAATTTCAAACCATTTGTTGGCTTTGGCAAAAGGCTTAGATTGTCGGCAACCAAGATTTGGCACCTGCAATGGTTGTGCGACCTTTGCGACAAGGTGTGTGACCCCAGCAATCCCTCGTGGAGGTCATGCAACCTCGAGCGAATGTTGCCTAAGTGGCATGACCTCACTAGCCTCTTGCAACCAGATTTGGCCTTGCCGCCCCTTGCATCCAAATCTGCCTTGGGTGGCAAGGCCAACATTTGGCCAAAAGGGTGGTAAATTTTTTTTGCAAAACACCTTATATTTTCCCTAAAGATTTGAGGCCCAAAGTCCATTGAGGAAGTGGTTCCCAAATGGAGCCCTATAGGCCTTTTTGAGCGGCATTCCTTGGGAAATATTTCTAAAGACTGCATGCTAGCAAAAACCTATCATGGCACCTAAAAAACCTAGGTCAATATTCAAATCGAAGCAGCAAAATTGAAGAGCCACATTGATTTTGGCCTTTTCCTTAGTAGAATGCACACGATCCTCGGATGTCGTGGATAGAACTTCAAATCGAAAGAAGGAAAAACCCTAAATCGACCAAACTTGATGGTCCGCACATATTCCATGATGGAAGCCTTATGAAGAGGAACCTTTTCTTCGGTGAAACGAGGGAAACAGCCCCTAAGCGATAGAGGAATCCGAAGATGCATGAAACAAGGATCCAAGATCACCTGCTCAGGATCCTCCTGGTGCTCATTGAGGAGTTCGAGAAGATAGTCGTGATGGTTGTCTTTTTTCCTTGAGTCCGTCAAAACGAGGTAGATAAGTCGAAGGTAAAAATGCAGCAGCTTGATTTTTGGGAGCCATTGAAGCAATGAAATGAAATGGAATGGGGACATAGAATCAAAGTGAAGTTAGAAAGTCAAATGTGTCGGTTTTGTGTCAAGAGAAGACTCAATGAAGGTAAAAGTAAAAATAACAAGGAGATCTTGCCAACTATTTACAAGGTTAATACTACTAAAAACCTCAAATCGATATATTTATAACAAATTTACCTCAAACTAACTCCAAACCGATATACTCATGATAAATTTATTCTATATTCTGTTAAATTTTACTCTCAAATTGCTGAGTTAGATAACACGTGACAGTTGATAAATATGCTAATTTGAGGTTTTACCCTCACTTTATCACATATATATCGGTTTTGTGTTTTTTTTGTAGTATTAACCTAATTTAACAGAAATTAATTGAGGTTTTTGGTGATAAAAAAATTAACTTGAGGTAAATTTATCACAAATGTATTAATTTGAGATTTTTTGTGATAAAAAAATTAGTTTGGAGATAAATTTATTATAAACATGTAAGTTTGAAGTTTTTCATAATATTAATCCATATTTATATAATATTAAAGGAAGCAATGATTTAGAAGTGTCGATTCACCTATTGACAGTTCATGAAGCATGTTGATCATTATAAGTGTCCCAATTTTACAAGGTGAGAATAAAGTAACCGTCAAATTATGGAGTACAAAGTGAGAGAGGTCTAATTCGTGCTCTATCATACTTTTGAGAGGTAATCATTCATACCTCTTCAAATAATTAAGACAATTAAAATGGGCATAATTTACATACACAAAATGCCATGTCTTTGTAATCGACATAGCCCCGATCTAGATGAGTATAAAGCTCTATGTCAAGTGTGATTTGGCTATCATTAAGTTACCAACATGGAAATACTAGTTGATGACTAGGATATATATCTATGACCGTGGTATACAACTGTCAATATATGACAGCGACTAGTTAACCATAATCACTCGACAAATTTAGCCAAGTGTTGGTTGTGTTATTGTAAACTACTGATACAAAAACACCGGGCGGTGACCATGATGATTATGAATGACCATGATATATAGCTATTGACGTACGATGACAATTTGTTGACGATTATCACAAAGTGTTGGACACGAAATTGACCAAAAAGTCTTTAACTTATTATATTTTTATCAATTCAATTTTAAACATTTTAATCGTGTCAATTAATTCCTCAATTTTTTCACGTTTTGCTAATTAAATTCATTCGGCCAATTTTAGTCAGAAATTGTTGACGTCGATGTTAACCCTCTTATGTGATACGATCGATGTTAATGTGAAAATTTTTTAATACTATTTTAATGTTTTTTTTTTTTTAATTTATTGTTATATTTTCCTTTACTCTTTTTTTTTTTCTTTCTCCTTTCCTTCTTCTTCTAACTAGTCGCCAAGCAAAAAGAGAAAGAAAAGCATAAATAAAAAAGAAAAGAGGAAAAAAATAAAATAAAAAATTGAAAAGTTATGAAAATATTATTAAAAATTATCAACGTTAGCGCCAGTCATGCCACACAAGATAACTAGTATCCACGTTAACAATTTCCAGCAAAAACCGATCGAATTTATTAGTGGACCCTAATGTATTGCTCGGAAGTTAGCTAAAAAAAAGCATTGAACATAGACCTTTTTATTTGGTTGAATTTATCTTGGAAGTAAGCTAATAAAAACATTAAATAAAGACTCTAATTGGTCTAGTTGTTGTAGCCGGTCATTCGTAACTTTAGTACCAACTCTGCATTATGTTTTTCTTCTTTCTTTTCGATATGTAACAATTTTAAAGTCTTCAGCATTTCGATGATAGGATGATAAGAACCATGTTCAAAATTGCTAGTCGTGTTCATTTTGAATATGCTGCGTCAAACCCACCTATTTTTCTCCTTGTCCAGACCAACTCCAGAAAATTAATTTCCTTCTTTTCAGTCAATGTTTAAAAATATTAACTTCTTAGAAAGTGCAACTCCCAACGACTAATTATGCGGGATGTAGAATTGTAGATTATTATATCATATGACCCAAGCGAAATGACAAAGTAATCTACTTGCTTTAAGATGATGGCACGTTGTACAATAGAAAAACTGAACTTAACCATTAAAATAGATTATTTATAGGATAAAATTGTCAAGGTAGTAAGAATCTTCCAGGACGCCTTTTCTTATCCTTGGTTTGACGGTTGGTGAGAGGGTAAGAAGTTAGAACCTCCAAACCAATGATAGAAAAAACTTTTTGTGTAATTTTTTTTTAAACTAACCATCCAATGCCCTCATTTTCTTTCAAATGTTATCGGGTCAGTCAATGGTACTAGGAAAGAAAAATATATGAGATCAAATAATGGATGGCGGGCCATCAAAGAACCTTATATTGGGGTTTTATTAAAATGCGTTTAACAATCAATATAACTCGTCTCATACTCTGAACCCGAAATTTTAAGTAGCGTGCGGGTGAAGTAGTTGAGCAGTGTCTTGAGAGTCATTTTTATTTTAAAAATCTGCCCTAATCAGATTTATTTAGTTCGTTTCTCTATAAAATAACAGAAAAAGAAAAAGAAGACAAAGAAAAAGACTATTTGGTTTAATATGCCATGCCATCATGTCTTACATCACACACGTGATAACTATTAGAAGAAGTCCTAAACTTATTGTACGAATGCTAATTAAAATCTAAACATTTCAACCTAGCCAATATACAATTTTTTTTAAAATTCTATTTTTATTACTTAATTATTTTGTTAGTTTTTTGACTAATATATATATATTTATATATATAAATATATATATATATATATATAGTTATAGTTATTGCACATTATGACTAATTTTGCCTCTTGAGTGTGTAATAGGATTAATCGCTTATTATTATTATTATTATTATTATTATTATTATTATTATTATTATTATTATTATTATTATTATTATTATTATTTTTGCATCCTAGTAATCTATTTACTTACTTTCTTAGCTAAAATAAAATAAACAAACAAAGATGAAGGAGAAGGTCTGTTGGAGAAGTTCATAAATGTTGTGGTGCTTTGTTGCGACATGGATGCGAGTCGTCTTACGTGATATGACCTTGTGTTCACATAAACAAAATTTTAAATTTTTTCCTCTCTCTCTTTCTCTCATTGTGGATTGGCAACCCTTGCAGGCCCTCATGATCCTCGACCTCGCTAGTGACCTTTGCCCTTTCACTACCTAGGCCATGGACTTGCATAGAGAAATAAGAAAAAGCAAAAAAAAAAAAAAAAAAAAAAAAAAAGCAAAGAGAAGAAAAAAATTACAGGATTTTTTTTTTTTTTTTTTTTTTTTTACATTAGTGTTAGCTATGCCACCTCGGGTGATTGGCGTTTATGTCACCAACATAAATATTATATTAGCAAATCATTAAAAAGTTTAGAATTGAATTAACATTTGTATAATAAGTTTAGGCCATTTTTGGTAATTCCACCCCTTCCCATTTACATGATAAATATTAGAAAGAGTTACCATAATTTCGTGCTCGAATGGATTTAAGTAAACTTAGTATAATACAAGAAACATTTTGAGTGTTTTTTTCTACTGTAATATGTCAAAAAAAAAAAAAAAACCCTCAATGATATTTGTCAATGTCAATCTTCTCTAATTTAAGTTCTCTAGGAACGAAGTGCTAATGTAGGAAAAAATCATAATCTTATGTAATCTTGCAGGACAAAATAATATTTGCAAAAGGTCAATGTAACCTCGACCTCATTCTATCAATCTATTACATTTCTAGATTCAAATTAATCTATTTCCTTGTAATAACATAATTCATCCTCTAAAATAAAAATAAAAAAATTGGTAATACTAGACATGACCCTTTATAAAACTTGTGGTAAAACACGAATTACAGAGAAAAAAATTAAAATATGACATGAATGACATCAATAACACGAACTAACATACTTTAATAAAGAGAAAACAATTGTTTTGTTGTTCCAGAAAGAGGCAATTAATTAGCTAGTAAAATAAAAATTATGATTTTTACGCTAGCATAATTTGAACGAAATTATAATAACAATCCCGATAAGTTAACACAAATTGATGTCATATAACTCAATTATTGTAAGTACACTATCAAAATACATAAGATGGGTGCGCCTATAGTTAATAAATTTTGCTAGTTTGTCCTTTCAACATTTCGAACGAGCGACATGCTCAAGAGATTCACTCTAAAGATTCCAGATCCTTATCCTCATGTTGAAGAAAATTCGATGTTGACATGATGGTTAGGTTACGGGTATAATTAGGTCTGCCAAAAGTTAGTAAAATATATTAGAATAAAAAAAAAGGCTAGGGCAATTAGATTCTGATTTGCTTGGGGAATTTCATGACAAATGGCATGATAGACATAGTGGTTGAGGTCTATTGAAAATTATCAAAAAGTTTTTCAATTCAATTCTAAACCTTTTTTTCTTTGGCCAATTTAATTTCATTTTTTTTTTTATAATTGTGCCAATTCAATTCATCCAACCAAATTTTATGGGGCGATGCTGACGTGGACATCAACTAGCACCGGCAAAATTTTTTTTTTAATAATACTTTTTTTAATTTCTTATTTTTTATTTTATTTTTCCTTTTTTTTTCTTCTTCCTTTTTTTTTTTTTTTTGCTCCTCCCTCTTCTTACCAAGCAAAGGGGAGGGCCGGTTTGAGGTGACCGACTCGGTCGACCTTGCCCAAATCTGATGAGGCAAGCCCTCGCCAGTGGATCGGCGAGGCAAGCCCTTGCCTAGATCTGACGAGGTTGACCTCACCTAGCCACTAGCAACGGCAAGGTGAGCTCACGACTAGCTAGTTGCCTCATTCTAGAGACCGACCCTCCATTTTGGCCAGTCGCCGGAGCAAGAGGAAGAAGGAGGAAAGGGGAAAAAAAAAAAAAAAAAAATAGTAAAAAAAAAAAATTATTAAAAAATTTTCTGCTGACATTGGCCGGCCAAATTTGGCCAAATGGATTGAATTTGCACAATTGCAAAATGTTCAAGACTAAAATGGCAAAAAAAAAGAAAGTATGATATCAAATTGGCAAATTTGTAATAAATTTAGAATTTTTTTTTTTTTGGTAATTTTACGATATAAAGGAATATCATATTAGATATTACTCCATTGTCTTTGTCGAGTTACTATCTAGATTTTATGTGATTGTCAAATTACAATTCGGATTTCATGTGAGAACCATGCATAAACATCCTACATTAACATTCGATTCATTTTTTGTCGAGTATGAATATTAAAAGAAGACATTTGTCACAGTCTACGAAATTTTGATCATACAGGATAAAACAAGCTCTTTTTGTCTTTGTCATGCAATAGTGAAACCAACGATTCTCATGCTCTTCTAGATATTTCAAATCATCTTCTTGGTAATGCTTGCATCAACAAATGACACATATTTCAACTTTTCTGTTCACAACATGGTGAGTTACATCAAGTTCGGTTTACTTTAACTACAACGAATTAAACTGGCTAAATGTCATCGAAATTTAGTCAACCCAAGTGGGCTCAGGTTGATTTTCAGGAACAAAGTGGTTCTCTGAAATCTAAAATCTACACGGGAGAAAATAAGCTCTCTCTGTCTTTGTCATGCTAGAGCGAAACTGACGATTCTCACGCTCTTCTAGATATTTCAAAATCATCTTGCTAATGCTTGCATCAACAAATGACACACATATTTCAACTTTTCCGTTCACAACACGTTGAGTTACATCCAGTTTGATTTACTTTAACTACAACGAACTAAATTGGCTAAATGTCATCGACATTTAGTCAACTCGAGTGGGGTCAGGTTGAAGTTTAGGAACAAAGCGGTTCTCTGAAGTCTGAAATCTATCCCCGTCAATCTTAAAAAAATAGAATTACGCGAAATATCATGTGATTTGCTTGGTTTTGTCAATGTCTTTTGTCCTTTGATAGGATTTCCAATTATAAATTATTTAGAATGAGAAATTTTTTGCTTTGAATGAGTTAGTCCAGTCAAAAAGAAAATATTGAGAATTAAGGGTTCATTTATTTCACGAAAAATAAATAATTTACAAAACACTTTTCTAAAAATAATCACTTTTATTGTTTGCAAAAATGATTAAACATAATCACATCAACAATAAATACAAATTTTCATTGACTAATTATTTTCAATAATACAATTGATAGAAAAATAATTTTAAATTATTCATTTTTTTTTTCAAAATAAACAGAGTATAAATTATTGAATATTTTCGTTGAAATTTCTTTATGGATCTTTCTTCTGATTTGAACCCGTTCCTGTTTCATCTTCTTGCTTAATTCTCCCCTTTCCCGTTCCAAAACCTGTCTAATCTCAAAGAAAAAATGGCAGGTGGGTGGCATTGACACTCATGGTATATGAGAATTTTGTTGACCAGCCTTTAGTATATATATGTTAAATAACTAACTTGAAAATTTTAGGATCTGTATGTTTGGGATTAAGTAAAAATAAAAAGTATCTTTTTTTTTTTTTGGCTTTTCTCGTCAAATTTAAAATTACAGTTTTAAAAAAATAATGAAGCGAGTATATGCAAATATGCTTGTCAATAATTATATGTTATGAAAGTTTCAATTGCTTCGGGTTCAAAAAAATTCAAAATGTGTCTATCAAAAGATATAAATTAAGAAAATATGAAACAGAAAAAGTCTAACAGGATACACTTTAAAATTACTGATGTAACTACTTAGATCGTTTTATGTGGTACTCAAACTTCTGAAATTGAGCTATCTCATACAATACGTCCTTAACTAGTATTTGGACACTCATTAATATAACCAAAATTGTAATAATTCCATATCTATTATGATTGAGATTTACAATATGAAAATACTTAGTGAATATTATAAATGACTCACACATTTTGCTTACTATTTATCATGTCTCCAAATTTTCTGAGGGCCAATATGGATAGAGTATTACTTTTGACTTTTTTTTTTTTTTTCAAAAACTACTTAGCAGTTTGCACACTTTAATTATTTTTTATGAGTCTGAGACACTTGAAATTTCCACAAAATGAAAATATTGATTCCTAAGTCCACATACGATTTCCTACAATTTTTTTTTTTTTTTTTTTTAATAGATTTGAATACTATTGTAATATTAAATGGAAAATAAATTTTGTTATTACCTTTAATTGAGCTAAAACAAATTGATCCTAAATCAACGCTAATCAAGTAAAAGAATCTTCTCCTTCGGAGGGAAAGAAAGTAGATTCGTTTGCAAGTTGTCAAATCCGCAATCAGTGGTTTTTTGAACGGGAAGCATTAAGGTGTGTTTTTGGATAGACTAATTATCATGTCTCTAAATTTTCTATAGGTCAATATGGATATATTACTTTTTCCTCTCTCTTAATAAATACTTAGCAATTCAAACCAGGAACTTAAAAAAAAGAAAAGAAAAAAAAAGGAACTTTCTTGGATCCACGACGTGGTTAAAGGGAACTTTCTCAGGAGTATCCTCCTGATAAATACTTAGCAATTCAAACCAGGAACTTAAGAAAAGGGAACTTTCTTGGATACACGGGCCTCTTGCGCCTGTTCTCAATTTGTGGAGCGGGGTGATGGAATGAATTTTTATTTTAATGTGTCGATACCCACACGTCTCATAACTTAATTAGTATAACTCATTTTTCCTACCCTATTCTCAGGAGTATCCTCTAGTTGTTTTACATCTCGAGGATCCCGAGATCCGAACGAGACTTGAGATGAAGCCTTTTGACATCACTTTTAGGACGCAAGAGTCAATATTGATAGAGTATTACCTTTCCTTTCTTTTAAGAAATACTTAGCAATTTACACACTTTAATTATTTTTATTGAATCGAGAACACTAGAAACTTTCACAAATTGAAAATATAGATGCCTAAATTCACATATAATTTTCAATAACTTTTTTAAAAATTTGAATATTATTGTAAATGTTAAATGGAAAATAAAAGAATTTGTTACCTTTAGTTAAGCTAAAACAAATAGGTCCTAATCAACGCTAACTAAGCAAAAAAAAGTTTTTCTTTTCTCCTCAGTCTCCCATGGAAGAAGAAGGAAAATAAAAAAGAAAAAGGTATAACTGATGAAGAAAAGAAAAAATTCAAAAAATATTATAAATTCAGAAAAATAAAAAGAATTCGTCAACATTGGCGTCCACCATATATTGACAAATTGTTCCCAACATTGAGTTTAGTTAAATCTAGTCTGATTCCATTCGGTCCAGTTATGTACTATTAACGATTTTCTTCCTTATCGGAATATTGAATTATGAGAAATTTGACTTCTGCCTTATATAACATAAGATCAATGTCCGAAACAGAGACATAATTCGGATTTCCCAACGGCTCCAGCGAGGCCCAATTAGAATTATGCTAATCGTCAACATCATTTTGTTTATGCAAACTTTAACAACCCAAAAGTTAGGTTCATGTGCACAAAGTCTGTGGTTTGGGTAGCCGTCATTTCGCATGCGATACTCGAGGGATCCTGATGTCAGAACAATGACGTAAGGATTTGCTGAACCCCTAGTCCCCCGTCATTTAATGGAGCCTGGTTGCTAGCAAAACGTACGTCTCTCTCGACCGTCGTACGCAACAAGAAGCAAATCTACCTGAAGGAAAGGATAAATGTACGATGGATCAATCAACGAGAAGAAGCAATATCTTTCTGTTTGGTAGTAGACAAAGAGCAACCGATGCTGGATACATTAAGTCCAAAAGCAAAGATACGGTCCGATGTTCACTTCGGGTTGGAGCAAAGGTGTTCTGTCACTTACAGTGGCCTCTACAACATTTCATTCCTCATCCCTTTTGTAGGATTGCCTTCGGTATTTGGGGAAATGTTGGATCATCTGCCCCTTGGATTTTCAATATTACAAATGCCAGGTTGCGTTTCATGCTCAACGATCCCAATGATGATTTAATTTTTGACCCATCAATAAAGAATCATATGCACGGAATGAGCATGATTCACATTTAAAAGAATAAACAGTTGACGGCGGGCAACTATGAGTCTCTCCATGATCGTACGTGCTTGTGGAAAACTACAAAGGAATTTCCTACGTTATGCGATACAATGTTTCGAGGAGTAATGTAAAATCTTAAACAAAGACCTAATAGTCCATGGAAAATCTCTAAAATTTTAAGGTGGCGCTTTCAACAGCAGTAACCAAAGCATCTATATAAGCCAACCTGCCAAACGTTGATATCACAGCCAGCTATTGCACTTCACACTCTAAATAGAAAATGGAACGCTTGGCAGGATCTTGTCTGATTATGCTGTTTCCGTTCTCATTCCTCGTTGGAATACAAGCCCTTAACTCATCCTTTTTCTCTCCTTCCTCTCTAGGGGCAGCTGCGCCCTGTCGTCCTGATCAGAAGTCTGACCTAGTTCAGTTCATGAAGGCGATGGTGCCGAATAATTCGACATCCTTCTTCTGTCAAATGGACGACATTTGGCTCAGTGAAAAAAATATGGTTTCCTGGAACGCTGACACAGATTGTTGCTTGTGGGACGGAGTCACGTGCGATCATATGACAGGTCATGTGATTAGCCTTGAACTTGGCTGCTGCCCCCAAACCCGACTTGCTATTCTTCTGCAGGGTCATCAAACAGCATTGAAGTATCCACGTTGGGTTCCCTCAATCATTCTTCTCCTCACAAAGCAGAAAGTCCATCAGAGTCGAATTCAAACATGCTGCTTCAAAATTTGACCAAGTTAAGAGTCCTCATTCTCGATGGGTTAAACATGTCTGGCGTTGACGTGAGTGGCTTGAGGAATCTGTCTCCATCTCTGCAAGTCCTCAGCCTCAGTTCCTGTAAATTGCGCGGCAGGTTAGCAGCAAAGATTTTCCTTTTGCCAAAGCTGACATGTCTCGATTTATCAGGCAACAAGGAGCTTGCGGGTTACTTACCCGAATCAACTTGGAATAGCTCTCTGAAGGTTTTGGACTTGTCCTCCACGGGCTTCTCTGGGGTATTACCAGAGTCCATTGGCGACCTTCATTCTCTGGAGATACTCTGGCTATACCATTGTAATTTCAATGGCTCCATTCCATCATCAATCGGTAACCTAACACGACTCACCCGATTGGAACTCTCATTCAATGAGCTTAGTGGTCAGGTTCCTCCGACTCTGTCCAACCTTGATCGGCTCACTCTGCTCGATCTTGCCTCCAACAATTTCGGAGGACCAATACCTGATGTCTTCGACAACAAGACACAACTTCAACAACTGCTTTTCTCACATAACCGCTTCGTGGGCCCCATTCCTCCGAGCATAAAAAATCTTTCCAATCTAGCCCGACTCGACATTTCCAATAATCCATTGGCGGGTCTATACCATCATCACTGTTCTCTCTTCCGTCCTTGACGAGCCTAGACCTCAGTAAAAATGGGCTCAGTGGTCACATAGGCAAGTTCCATAGCCGCACCCTCATTAGTCCATGTTGACCTGAGTGGTAATCAGTTGCGTGGCTCATTCCCAAGCTCGATTTTTCAGCTGGGGAACCTCACCTATTTGAGTATCTCAGGAAATAACTGACCAGTGTTTTAGACCTACGATTGCTGTCGGGACTGAGAAGTCTAAAAGATCTTGATCTTTCGGACAACATTTTGTCACTGAGCAATAGCAAAAATGTCGATTTTGTCTTGCCGCAACTTTCAAAAGTCAGTCTTTCAGGGTGCAATATTACTGCAATCCCTGCATTTTTGAGAAATTCAACCAGCGTGGGGTGGATAGACCTGTCGCGCAACATAATCCACGGTGATATCCCACCATGGATGTGGGATGTTGGGACCAGGTCATTGTCTTATCTCAATGTGTCTCACAACTTCCTCACTAGCTTCGAACAAGTTCCATGGGAAAATCTTATAATCCTCGACCTGAATTCGAACTTGATCCAAGGGCCATTTCTGCCACCATCACTCCCGAATTTGGTTCTCATCTTCTCGCTGGCTAGCAATCGAGTGACTGGCTATATCCCTGGCTCTATTTGTGAAATGAAGGGCCTGCAAATTCTTGACCTCTCTGGCAACAATTTCACTGGAACAATCCCTCAATGTCTAGGGAACATCAGCGACAGCCTTTTAGTGTTGGATCTGCAAGAAAATGGACTTTCCGGCACTATCTCACTCACATTCGGCAAAAATGCTGTCCTGAGAAGCCTTCACCTCAATGGAAACACATTTGAAGGCCTGTTGCCGCGCTCTGTAATCAATTGCACGCAACTTGAATCACTAGTTCTCAGTGGTAACAAGTTGAACGACACTTTCCCAAGATGGTTGGAAACACTTCCTAGCCTGCGGGTCTTGGTCTTGCGATCAAACAGACTTCACGGCTCCATAGGCAACCCCAGAACTGAATTTCCCTTCCCGCAGTTGCGCATTCTTGATCTTTCCTCCAATGAGCTCACCGGTCCTTTGCCCAGCACCTACTTTGTAAATCTGAAAGCAATGATATCGACTGATCAGGATGGATCCAAGTTGCGATACATGGACCAAGGTTACTACCAGGATTCCATAAATGTGACGATGAAAGGACTTGAAGTGCATCTCCCTAAAATCCTAGTGACCAGAATGACTGTTGATTTATCAAGCAACAAGTTCCAGGGAAGGATTCCGGATGTAATAGGAGAGCTGGGATTACTGAAGGGGCTCAACATTTCTCATAATAATCTCGAAGGCCAAATACCATCATCTTTGGGCAACCTTTCCGAGCTTGAATGGCTGGATCTTTCTTCAAATGATCTTAGCGGGGCGATACCAATCGAATTGACAAAACTCACATTTCTGGAGGTCCTAAATGTCTCTTCCAATCGACTAATAGGATCGATTCCTCGAGGGAAACAATTCAACACATTTCAAGCCGAATCCTATCTTGGGAACCCAGGATTGTGCGGGTTTCCATTGTCCAAATCTTGTACAGATTCCAGGGCGCCGGGGAAGCTTCCCGTCCTGCCTGAAGGCGGATCCACTCGTTCTTTGCAGATTTTGTCAAACCAGAGGCCGTGGAAATAGGATTATTATGTGGCATAGTGGTCGGACTAGTCATGAGTAACTCGCGATATCTTAGATCCTTTTGGCGAGCAAAGAGGGAAGTCAGAAAGATAGCTAGGAAACATATTTCTCCAATGGGGCCTTGAAACGGCACGACATATTAGCCATGGTAGCGGATTAGTGTTGCTGAAAAAAAAAAGGATTATAAGTGCAAAACAGTGTTGCCCAATCGTGTGACTCGTTCACGCGAATGGTGAATCTTAGGACTGTGTAAAAAGTTGCGGAATAACTCCAAAAAATAACATTCCGTACAAAAAAAGTTCATTGAATGTTGCAAAAACACAAAAAAGATATAATCGTAAACCCCATCTCAGCTGTGATGAGGAGCCTTCGTCGTCGTTGTTCATCGACACCGGCAACTCGGTTGCAAGCCAAACAGCAACGTTGGAGACGTTAATAGGTGTGATCGTAGACATAATTCGTGGGGCTGTTTCATAAATCACAAGTTAAGAGACTCGAAAGTTATCATGGGGAAATATGACGAATGATCGGAAGAACATTGAAGTTAAACTTTAATGCGTGATATCACTTTTTTTAAAGGATTATTTGCCCCAGAACGTTGTTAATGGTCACTAGAAAATTTCCTCTAAGATACAACACAATCTCAATTGAGAATACTAAATAGTAATTCTATTGTTTGTTCAGGGTCTCTCAAGAGATATAATCAAAATGATTGATGTATTTTTGGAAAGAAAAACTCAAAAAAACTTCATTTTCATTCATTCTAAAACTGATGTACTTATCTCAATCTTAATGAGTAGAGGCAACCCTTCAGAAAATGTTGCAAGTGAATAGGTACGTTTTTAAAGGTTATCTTGAAAATACATATAAAAATTCGAAAAAAAATTAATTTTTAATAATTCCGAATTTTATCATTTCTGAATATACCGAATAAACAAATACAACCTTTCAATTAATAAAGATTATCAAGATAATAGTACGCAATAAAAAATAAAAATAAAAATAATAAATGAGGATTAGTTGGTAATTATTTCTCGCGGAGGATCACCATAGGATTAGTTGTATTCTTGACGCCGTCATGTTTGGTTAATCGTCACCGTAGGAGTTGCTTCTTGGTGAAACACCTGCTTTACATGCAACGGAGGGTCTTTGGATGTCTTTGTCATGCCAGTAACACCTCACCGTCTAAACATTAGCTTTTCGTCTATTAGTCATCAATGTATTTTCACTTGTCATCCTTCAGGGCGTAGGGCCTTATCGTGTTTGGATCTTCATATTCACCAAGCGTTCACTTTCCTAATCAAGTAATTGCGTCTGCATATGCATCTTCTGTTCTACCTTTACCGTTCAATGAACATGTTCCCAATTCCTCGCCTATTTCTAAGAGTGCCATTCCGGACCCCTCTCCTATTTCTTGATGATGCTCACATCCCTCCTAATGCAGCTTCTTTTGATCGCGCAATTTTTGCTTCCTGGATTATTTCATTTGATCCTCAGCCACAACGTTATCGACGTCTGCCCTGACCTCCGCCTTATCTTGGCACCCATTTTAGTTCCTATCTTTCTCAGATGGTATAAGGAAAAGAAAACATATCAACAATTGTTTGAGGGAAAAACCAATTAAAATTCTTTCAATTATCACTCGTGATTTCCTTGCTTCATCAGATTGTATGAGGAAAATTACTTTTTCCCATGCAAACGTGTTATTTTGTTGCAGACGACACACGTATGTGAAAAAATAACAAGGGCAAATAAACAAGAAGACTTGAAAACAGCATCAGCCTTCACGGAAGAATCATGCAAATGAGAGAAATCGAGAACGAGATACAGAGAGAGAAAAGTGAAAGGCCGATATTCTGCTATGAAATAACTCAAGCTAAGCTTTGGCCAATTAAGCTATGTGAAGCTTTCCCACGATTGTGGAATTCTTTTATCTTGGCGAGTAATAAGAATATGGGTTTGTCGTATATCAAGTCCTAGTTCATTTATGGAAAATGTCTCAGAATGCTTGTCATTGCCACGGCATACTAATGAATGGTATCTTCTCATTCGTAAGGTTTGCAGTTTGGTTTGGATTAGTAGTTCTGGGTGGTCTAAGTTTTTAAATGGGTGCTTGTGAACTTCGGCAACATTCCGACCAAAAAAAATAAAGAACACTTCAGCAACATATTAAATGGCGCAGTCTTTTTGATGCAATAGTTTCTCTCTCGATCTCATTTGAATATAATAATGCAGCCGCGCCACAGAATTGTAAAGGCTGTAAAAGGAAAGGACAAGATACGCACGGGGTGGCGTTTTAACTTTTAGGGGCCTGGACACTGCTCTATAATTTGATTAATTAAGGATTAGTTGGTTATGCCGACAAAGGTAACATTTGACTGATCTGGGACAACTCCTGATTTATGCAGCTGCATGAATGTGTTTATTACTTTCTTTTGTTCTCACGTTAGTCACTCAATGTCAGCACACCTTTTCTGTTTTCATCATAAATACCTGATGATGCTCCAACAGCGCGAGAGACTATTTGACGGAAGCTTGTTGGTGATTATGATGATTAATGATGACCATGATATAGAGCTGTTGACGTAGGATGGCAATTGTTGACGATTATTACTAAGTGTTGGACACGAAATGAGAGGAGACAAGTGTGGAGGCCAATTGAATATGAATAGATGATTGGTAGTTAATTCCAGCGATATTTAAAGAGTTGCAATCTCTTGTGAATATGGTGAGATGTGATCATGGAGCATAAAGTTCAATGATTGTAATTGTAACTGTTTGTAACTGCATGAAAAATATTATCTGCTTATTAGAGGTTACTTTGTGTAGGCAATAAAAGTTAGTGCGTGTGCATCGTAGAGCATTCACGATCATCAACAACAAATTATGTGTTTCTAAAAAATTGTTTTTGTGTTTCCTTTAATTTATCAATTTATGTTAGTTTTTAGTATTTGCAAGAAAAGAAGATGGGAAACAAAAAAAAAAAAAAAAAAAAAAGGAAAGAAAAAGGAAATTAAAAATAATTTCTTTTCCTTTATTATTCTTGATCCTTGTTACTTAATTCAATTCGTGTCTGAATTACCACTGAACCCAATTCATGAAAAACTAAAGATCAACTTTTGGTAAATGTGTCTTATTAATTTCTAAGGAAAATGTTGGTAATGAAAAAGTTCAAACTCCACGAAAAGAAGTTTCGACCCCATGAATTATTGTAAAATGAAAAAGAAATTTCAACGCCCACTGAACCAAAAGCTAGATCTTGAGCTTGGGCACGACTCCGCGGCAGAGCTCAAGGTCGTATAGCGTGGCTAGATCTCTTTGTCGCCGGGCTCGACCGCAAATGGAGCAGGGCGGAGGGAACGTGGGACTGCGAAGAAGAAGAGCTGTCGATGGAGTACTTTAGTTCATCACTAAGAAACTACGAAAAGTCAAAAGAAGAAAGAAATAAAAATAAATTTGACTACATCATATTGTTGGAAGTTTATTTGTAAAACAAACTAAGTGTAAGTTTCCTTGTCCTACATAGGAAAATTGGGAGGAAGTGGGCTAATTAATAAGTGTGGGGTTTATTTAGCACACTTAAAGAAATGATCGGATATGGGCTAGACATTACCATACCAGCATACGGATGCGCAGATAATTGCGCGATTATTTGGCGCACTTAACACTTGGTGCACCGCGGTTTAATTAGCATTAATCCCTTCATTATTTTTTTTCCTTATGGTTATCTTATTAAATTTAATCAATTCAAAGGTTGTTATTTGTTTATTGAGAATTTTCGGAAATTATCAAAAAAAAAATTCGAAATTTTATTTATTAAAAAATAATAAGAATAATATATTTTTTTTAATTATTCCGAATTTTTATTTGTGTCTCTTCAAGACAACCTTTGAAAAAGATACTCGTTCAGTTTGCAACATTTCCCGAAAAGTTGCATTTGTTCATTTTTTCAATTTCTTTTGAATGGACGCACTTGTTTATCTAGGCAATTTTTTTCAAAATGATACATTTGTTTTCTCCGCAATTTTTCATGAAGAGTTGCCTACTTTTTAAGACTGATTTTTATATACATGTCAGTTTTCTAGAAGAGAATGTGTGATCATTTTTATCTTTTCAAGTATTCTTTCTGAAAAACTACAACCGTCTTTTCAATTGTTTCCTAGAGAGATTCTGGAAAATTATTAAAATTGCTGAGACTTTGTTGTATCTTGGAGGATATTTGCCGGTGACCATTAGCAACTTTATGGGCAAATAAATCTTTAAAAAAAGTTATATCACGCATCAAAGTCCAACTTGCTTATTCTAAATATCTGAATTCATTGTTCTACCTAATTCGAAGCCATATTTTCTCAACACATATCACTAATCGTGTCGTGTAAGATGAGCAAAGTTGACTAGTCCTCCATGTAAACGATTTTAGCTAGATAAACTAAATTTGAAAATCGTCAAAAATTTTAAGGTTATATTAACCAAATCAAAAAGTTAAAACTAAATAATGATATGTATAATATGTTTAGGACTTTTTAGATAATTTTTTCTTAAAAATATTATAGTCAAATTTATTTAATGGCAATGACCACCGAATTCAAAAGCACTATGGAATTAAAAACGTTATAGTCAAATTCATGTAATGACTATGATCACCGAATTAAGAAAACACTCAAAATTTGTTTAATGACCACCGAATTACCAAGACTGTTTTTCTCGGTTGAAATTATTAATGGACCCTGATTTACCTCACGGAAGTTAGCTAAAAGAAAACATTAAGCAAAGACCTTTTTTGGTCCAATACATCTTGGAAGTAAGATAAAAAAAAAAAAAAAAAATCATTAAACCAAAGAGTTCAATTGGTCAAGTCGTTGGAGCCGGTCATTCCCAACTTTAGTGCCTATTCTGCAATATGCTTTTCTTCTTTCTTTCCGATGATAGGAAAATAAGAACCATGCTCAAAATTGGTCAAGTCGTGGGAGCCGGTCAAATCTTCAGCATTGCGATGCTAAGATGATAAGAACCATGTTATATATTTATAGTTGTGTTCATACAGAATGAACTGCGTCAAACCCACCTAATTTTCTCCTTGTCTAGACCAACTCCAAAGATTCATTTCCTCCTTTTCCGACTATATTAAAATTTATTTACTTATTACAAAGTAGAATTCCCAAAGAATTGTTATATATGATGTAGAATTGTAGATTATTATATCATATGTGTTTCTTCTTTTCTTAGTCTATGACTTTTCTAGAGAAAGCACGTCATAGTGGAAAAAACTAGTGCGACTACTTAAGGATGCAGGTCAAACATTTCGTGATTTAAAGATTGGACAGTAATTTTGGCATATGAATTGACCCGTGTATTGGGTGCAAGCAAACTAGTCGAATTGCTTTACTCCTAAACTCTACCAAAAACTTCTCCACCACCATTTCAGCCCCTTTTATCAGCCTCAAACGCCCACCGCCCCCAGTGATTTAGGTATAATTAGGCGGTTTGGATGATAGCATGTCGTGCAGTGAAAAAAACTGAATTTTACAATTAAAATAGAGTATTTTTAGCAAGCCTAATACCCTAAAAAACCCAATTTTAACTTAGTTCTAATCCTACCATAAAATTTTTTTCATTTAATAAAAAGCATTGAACTTTGGTTATGTCCCAATTCTAATCTGATTTTATTTTTTGTCTTATAAAAAACCAAAAGTTTTAGATCAAGTCTCATTTTTACTTTCAACTTTTTTTCTCATAAAAAACCATCAACTTTTACTTGAGTCTCATATTAACCCAGTTAACCTTGCATTCAAAATCACTTTTAGTTATGTGGCATTTTCACATCATTATTCTAGCTTTTCCCCAAATTTCATATCCAAGAAAATGTCTTTTGAGGATGAATTTCTATGTTGGCCCAAATGACATCTCATTGGATCTGAAATTTGAGTTAAAATTTGAGCAATTATGATTTTTTTTCAACCATTCTTACTTCTAAGAGTCTTCCTTCTATCTTGCTTGAGGATTTTTGATTTTGCGTTTAGTTTTCAATCATTCCTGGTCAAAGAGCTCATGCTTGAGACACTCAACTTGGGACACGCTCGAGTAGCTTGCTTGGGAGTTTTCAATCTCTCAATTGTCAAGAGAAATTTTAATTGAAGAGTCGATGGGGGCAACTTTAGGACTCAAGTAGAAGTTCGTGATTTTTTATGAAACCAAAAACAAAAATTGTGGTAGAATTAAGACCAAACAAAAAGTTGGTGATTTTTTTTTTTTTTGACAAAAAAAAAAAGAGAGTTTAAGTTAGAATTGGGACTTCCCTAATGTTGGAGCTTTTTATGAGATAAAAAAATTAGAGTAGAATTAGGATTGGACCTAAAGTTGAAGATTTTACGAGGTATTAAATTTTCAATTTAGTAATAAATCTTCTGAAACAACTTTTCTTACCCCTTATTTAATAGTTGGTAAGAGATTAAGAAGTTCAACCGTTTGAATCCATGATAGATAAGATTGCTAGTGCAATTTTTTTTTTTACTAACTGTGTATGCTCTAATTTCCTTTCAAATGTTATTGGGCTAGTCAAGGTTACCAGAAAATAAAAATATACGGGATCTAATAATGGATGACAGACCATTAAAGAACCTTACATGAGGGTTCCATCAAAACACCATTAATAATTCATATAGGTTTGTGCTTTTTTTCATCTATTTTTTGGCTTTTGACACCCGTACCACCTTGAATTAACTCAATTATCTATTGTGGGTCCCACTCTTCATTTAAGATTATTTACTTTTTTTTCCTTCATTTTTTTTCTTCCAAATTTACTAAGAGACAAATCTACTATGTTCAACTTAAACAATAATTTTTTTTTCTTTCGCTCCCCTCTAGGACAAAATTGGTTTCCCTCTTTTCCAAACTATTAGTTTAAACATAACCAAAATACAAGTAAAAATAAAAGAATCGTCTACTAGTTTTAATGAAAGCATTCGGTTTAATTTTTAATCCATGTATTGTAACTATTCGAATTTTGTTTTATGATTACGTTGTAATCCATGTATTGTAACTATTCGAATTTTGTTTTATTTGGTAGAATAGAGTAGGATCGACCAAAAGAATCTAATATTCTAACTTTTTTTTTCATGCCATCAATGCACTATTTTTTGTAAAGGTTTTTAAACAAATTTAAGAAAATGACTAAATTCAATACATTAAAAATTCTAAACATCCCTTATTATCATGAAAATTCAAAAGAAAATGCTCCTAATTATGACAATTGGAATTGCATTATAAGACGCTCCATTCAAACCATTTGCAGATACATAGTTTTTCTCAATCCTAAATGCATCAAAATTTCCAAAGAAGGAGAAAAAAAAAAGGTAAGAAATAATCACAAATCTAGAACGTGCAAGGTCTATTATGGTCAACTTAAAGGTGATAGAGGGTGTCAAAAGTCACAAAAGAAATGGAAAAAGCATGAGTCATAAATAACCGGTTTGATATTCTGAACCCGAAGTCCAAGCAGCGTGCTGGTGAAGTAGTTAAACGGTGTTTTGGAAGTCATTTGCTTTGAAAGTCTTCCCCAATCAGATTTATTATTATTTCATTTTCTCTATCCAAAACAGAAAAAGAAAAAGAAGACAATGACTATTTGATTTAACATGCCATGCCATCATGTCATATGTAGGGATCATTATTAAATGAAGTCATAAATATATTGTACGGATATCAATTCAATTCTAAATCTTTTAATTTGGTTAATTTAGTCTTAAATCTTCGATTTGCCAATATAATCCTTATGCCCAATTGTGGTTAGAAATAGCTGATGTGGACGGACGTCATTCTATGTGGCATGGCCATTACATAAGCACACATGGAAATTTTTTATAATTCTTTAATGATTTTTTGATTTTTTGATTTTTTGTTTTCTTACCTTTCTTTTTGTTGTGGACCGACGACCCCGTGGGCTTTCATTGTGGCTGATGAGGGCTATGACACCCTAGCTAAATTTGGGTCAGGTGAGGGCAATGTATCCCTCGCTTGTGGATAGTGACCTCTGCTAACTTCTGCCGAGGCTGCAGATTAGCAAAAGGAAATAAGAAAAAAGGAAAAAAGGAAAAAGAAAGAAAAGGAAAGGGAAAAAAAAATCTCAATTATTTTAAGTACACTTTCAAAATACATAACATGTGTGTGCATATTGTTTAAAATTTTTTGTTAGTTCAGCATTTCAACATTTGGAACGAGTGAGATGCTCAAGAGATTCACTTTAAAGTTTCCAGATACTTGCGTTGAAGAAAATTCGATATCAATATGCTGGTTATGGAATAATTAGGTCCACCTAAAGTTAGAAAAATATATATTATAATCAAAAAGGGCGGCTACCGCAATTATATTCTAATTTTTTTGGGGAATTTTGTCGCAATTATATATATCTAGGTAGGTATGTATTGACACACACACACAACCGGGAAATCATTGATTGAGCTCTTGACACTCCTATGAATGAAAAATCACAGTAGATATTACTCCATTGGGTTTGTCTTTGTCAAAACGCAATTCGGATTTTATGAGAGGACCATACATAAACATCCTACATTAGCATTTTATTAATTTTTTGTCAAGCGAAAATTGAAAGAAGACATTGGCACCGTCTGCGAAATTTCAAGAAGTATCGTACATAATAGAACAAGCTCTTCGTCTCTATCATGCTATGGTGAAACCAACGATTCTAATGCTCTTCTAAATTTTCAAAATCATCTTGATAATGCTTATATCAACAAATGACATACATATTTCAACTTTTAGGTTCATGACATGTTGAGTTGCATCTAGTTGGTCTGTTTGTGCCTTTCCGCTAATGTGGTGGGCTACCTAATTGCATTCTTTATTCTAACGTTCCCCTTCTGCACACCTTGTCCTCCCCTCATTGGCATAATATATTTTTCAAGCCCCATACCAAGCTCTACCTTTTAGTTGATTTACATATGAAGGATCCGGAGGTCCAGATTAGGCCTCAGATGTAGCCTTTTAATGTCATGCTAAGGACAGTGTTCAATTTACTTAAAAATCCCGCTAGCATCGAATTAAACTGGCTTGTCATCTAAGTGTAGTCAACTCGAGTGGGGCAGGTAGATTTCCAAGAGCAGAGCAAGACCTTTGAGTGTGAATCTATTTAGGGTGTGCATGACAAAATTTCTATTTCAGAAATCAATTTTTGGCTAGAAATTGATTTTCTTATTTCTATTTCTTGGATAAGTTTCCGAATAAAGAAACACGTTTGATAATGACTCAAAATTTCTATTTCAAAAATAGAAATTTATTTGATAACAAAATAAAATTTCTATTTCTAGGTTGTAGTGGTCGACGTCCGGCAATCGATAATGAGTGGCTGGCGTCTGATGGCGGGCGTCCGACGGCTAGCGGCTAGTGGTGGGTGGGTGCTGTCCGATGACAAGAGTGAATGATGAGAAGAGTTTTCATTTCTCACTTTTGTTTCAGAAATAAAAAAGTTCAAAATTTTTAGCTTATGATTTCTGTTTCAAATCTCTTTTGGAATAGAAATTTGTTCGAAAACAGAAAATGAAATTGCGTTAACAAACGAATTTATATTTCAAATCCGTTTTAAAGATTAGAAAAATAAAGAAATAGAGAAACAAAAATTTTGTCATGCATACCTTTAGTCAACTTGAGTGGGGTCGGGTTGAGGAATAGACCGGGTCCTTTGAGTGTGAATGGTTAGGTTGATTTTTACGAACAAAATGGGTCCTTTGAGGGTGAATCTATCTAGTCAACTTGAGTGGGGTCAGGTTAATTTTCAAGAGCAGAGAGCGGGTCCTTTAAGTGTGAATCTATCACCTTCAATCTTGCACGAAATATCTTGTGATTTTCTTGGTTTTTACCGATGTCTTTCCTCTTTGAGAATGAGAAATTTTTGCTCCAAATGAGTTAGTCTAGTCTAGGTGGAAATATTGAAAATTAAGGGTCAATTTGTTTCCCAAAAATAAATGATTTAGACAATATTTTCCTAAAAACTATTAGTTTTATCGTTTGCAAAAATGAATGAACTAAATATATATTTATTGTCCATGGAAATGTTTAGATATAAATTGCATCAACGATCAATACAATTTTTTATTGACCAATTATTTTAAACAATATAAATATTCATTCTAAAAATAAATTTTAAATTATTTATTTTTCGCGAAATACTTGCAACTGAAGTTATCCAATGTCTTCTTTTCAAGTATCGTTCATTTGATTTGACCCCTTTGCTGTAATGCGTTGCTGCTGGCCATGAAGATTTGAGGATTCGCTTTTGACGGGGTAATTACCAAAAAAAGTCTCAAATTTATTGTATGGATGTCAATTTAGTTATAAACTTTTAATTTGACCGATTGATTCCTAAAACTTTTGACGATTTGTCAATATAGTTAATCTAGCTCCTTCTGACCCGCAATTGCTGAGGTCTACGCTTGCCTAGACCAGTTATGTACTGCAAACGTTTTTCTAGCTCAAATGCAGGGAAGCAGCGGAGAACCACAAGACGTCCTTCGGGTGGAGGCCCATTTAGAATCCTCCTCATCGTCAACATCATTTTGTTTACGCATACTTTAACGACCCAAACGTTGGATTTATGTGCATGAGTCGAGTCTGGGATCTGGTCAGGCGTCATTTCGCATGCAATGTTCTAGCGACTGATGATGTCGGAACAACAACGTAAGCATCTGTGGAACCCCTAGTCCTAAATCGCTAAATAAAGCCCCGTTCTGACCAAAAGAATAAAATGAAAAAGTAAAGCTCGTCGTAGCTACCAACTCGCAAGAACTTAAATAAAAATGCACCTCTCTCTTCGACCCCCGTACACAACAGGAAGCAAATCTACCTCACAAAAAAGGATAAATGCACCCTGAAATCATCAAAGACTTAGGCTCCGTTTGTTTCGCGGAAAATGTGACATTTTTAGAAAATATTTTCCAGGAAGTCATTTTTTAGGAAAATGTAATTAATTTCCGGTGTTCGGATGAAACCTGAAAATGAAGTGGAAAATATTTTTCTTCATATACTCTTTTTATTTATTTTATTTTTTAAAATGGATATTTCATATTTTTAAAATTTGATTTTTAATTATTTTAATTTTTAAAATTTATTTTTAATTTTTTTTTTTTTTTTTCTTTGTTTTCCATGTCCTTCTTTCTTGGCCGATCGTCGGTCATAGCGATGGCTGCGACCGACCACCGGCGAGCCTAGAGCTTGCCGACGAGCACGAGGCATGCCGCTCCCCAAATTGGCGAGCGTGAGCGTCGAGCTCGAGGTTCACCACGGGCGACGAGCAACAACTAGCCAAGAAAGAATAATATGGGAAACAAAGAAAAGAAAAAAAGAAAAATAAAAAATAAAATAAAAAGAAAAAGAAAATAAAAGAAAATAAAAAAGGAAATTAAAAATAATTCGAAGTAAAAAGAAAAAAAGAAAAATAAAAAATAATTTGAATAAAAAAAAAGAAAAGAAGAAGAAGAAAGGGAAGGAGAAAGTGAGGATTTGTAGAGGTGTGAGATAAGAAAGATCAAGTGATGAAAATGTTTTTCACTATTCAAAAGTGGAAAACATTTTCCCCTAATTTTAGAAGACTTTTTTCTTTTCATGGAAAACATTTTCCCCAAGAAAGTTATTTTCCGTGAAACGAACACCGGAAAATCCGGAAAACGTTTTTCCGGAAATTATTTTCCGCGAAACGAATGGAGCCTTAAATCTTTTCGAAAGAGATCTCCATCAGCAAGAAGAAGCAATCTCTTCCTGTTTGGTAATAGACAGAGCAATCGATATCTATTCTGGAGGTTGACACCCAAACGGGGGGAAGAGCAAAGTGCTGTCTAATGTTCACTCCGGGTTGAGCAAAGGTGTCCTGTTACTTACAGTGACCTCCACAAACATTTCATTGCTTGTCTCGTTTGTAGGATTACCTTCGGTATCCTGTGGAACGTTGGATCATCTCCTCTTCCGATTTTCTAATATTGTGGACAGATGCCAGGAAGATCCCAATGGTGATTTAATTTGACTCGCAGACAAAGAATCGCATGCTCGGAACGAGCACATTTCGCATGTACAAAAATAAACGGCTGATAGAGGGCAGCTATCAGTCTCTCCAGGATTCTAGGTGGTTGTAGGAAAATTACGGAAGAATTTCCTAGTTTAAGTGGTCCAATGCCTCGAGGAATAACGTAAAATTTTAAACAAAGACCTGGCAGTCCTAGTTTATGCGGTTTCCAAGAGGGTAACCAACACATCTATATAAGCCAACTCTGCAAAATGTTGACATCACGGCCAACCATTACACTTGCTCCCTACATAAAAAATGGAACGCTTGATAGGATCTTGTCAGATCGTCCTGCTTCTGTTCTCATCCCTCATTGGAATTCAAGCCCTTAACTCTTCATTTTTCCCTCCTTCCTCTCTAGGGGCAGCAGCACCCTGTCGCCCTGATCAAAAGTCCGACTTGCTTCATTTCATGAACGCAATGATGCCTAATAATTCGACGTCCTTCTTCTGGCAAATGGACGACATTCCCACTCCCAAAGATGCTTTCCTGGAATGCTGACACGGATTGTTGCTCATGGAAGGGAGTCATGTGCGATCAGATGACAGGTCATGTGATTCGCCTTGAACTTGGCTGCTACCCCATAAACCCAACCTGCTACTCTTCTGCAGGGTCTTCAAACAGTACTGAACTATCTACATTGGATTCCCTCAATCTTTCTTCTCTTCACAAATCAGAAAGGCCATCAGGGTCAAATTCCAATATGCTGCTTCAAAACCTGACCATGTTAAGAGTCCTCATTCTCGATGGGTTAAACATGTCTGGCATTGACATGAGTCGCTTGATGAATCTCTCTCCATCTCTGGAAGTCCTCAGCCTCAGATATTGTAAATTCCGTGGCCAGTTAGCAGCAAACTTTTTCCTTTTGCCAAAGCTGACATGTCTCAATTTATCAGGCAACAAGGAGCTTTTGGGTTACTTACCTGAATCATCTTGGAACAGCTCTTTGAAGGTTTTGGACTTGTGCTCCACAGGCTTCTCTGGAGTATTACCAGAGTCCATCGGCGACCTGCACTCTTTGGAGATACTCTGGCTATGCCAGTGTAATTTCAATGGCTCAATTCCATCTTCAGTCGGCAACCTAACACGACTCACCCAATTGGAACTCTCATTCAATGAGCTTAGTGGTCAGGTTCCTCCGACTCTGTCCAACCTTGATCGGCTCACTCTGCTCTCGATCTTGCCTCCAACAATTTTGAGGTCCAATACCCGATGTCTTCAACAACAAGACACAACTTCAACAACTGCTTTTCTCAAATAACCGCTTCGTGGGCCCCATTCCTCCGAGCATAAAAAATCTTTCCAATCTAGCCCGACTCGACATTTCCAATAACCTCATTGGCGGGTCTATACCATCATCACTGTTCTCTCTTCCGTCCTTGACGAGCCTAGACCTCAGTAACAATAGGCTCAGTGGTCACATCGAAGAGTTCCTTGCTGCACCCCCATTAGACCAGCTTGGGAACCTTACTTACTTGAGTATCTCAGCAAATAACTTGACTGGTGTTTTAGACCTACGATTGCTCTCGAGACTTGAAAGTCTGACAGATCTTGATCTTTCAGACAACATTTTGTCACTCAGCAATAGTAAAAATGCCGAGCATGTCTTGCCGAACCTCTCTAAAGTCAGTCTTTCTGGGTGCAATATTACTGAAATCCCTGCATTCTTGAGAAATTCTACCAGCGTAGCATGGATAGACCTGTCGAGCAATATAATCCATGGCAATATCCCGTCATGGATGTGGGATGTCGGGACCGGGTCACTGTCTTATCTCAATATCTCTCACAACTTCCTCACTAGCTTCAAACAATTTCCATGGAAAAATCTTTTATTTCTTGACCTGCATTCAAACTTGATCCAGGGGCCGGTTCTACCTCCACCACTCCCAAATTCGGTTCTCTTCTTCTCACTAGCTAGCAATCAATTGACTGGCTATCTTCCTGGCTTTATTTGTGCAATGAAGGGCCTAAAGTTTCTTGACCTCGCTCGTAACAATTTCGTCGGAACGATCCCTCAATGTCTGGGGAACATCAGCAACGACCTCTCAGTGTTGGATCTGCAAGAAAATGGACTTTCCGGCACAATCTCACTCACATTCAGCAAAAATGCTGTCCTGGGAGTCTTCACCTCAATGGAAACAAATTTGAAGGCCTGTTGCCGCGCTCTCTAATCAATTGCAAGCAGCTTGAAGTGCTGGATCTCGGTGGTAACAAGCTGAACGACACTTTTCCAAGATGGTTGGAAACACTTCCTAGCCTGTGGGTCTTGGTCTTGCGATCAAACAGATTTCACAGCTCCATAGGCAACCCCGGAACTGAATTTCCCTTTCCGCAGTTGCGCATTCTCGACCTTTCCTCCAATGAGCTCACCGGTCCTTTGCCCAGTGCCTACTTTATAAACCTGAAAGCAATGATGTCGACTCATCAGGATGGACCGGAGATGCGATACATGGACCAAGGTTACTACCAGGAATCCATAAATGAGACAATGAAAGGACTTGAAACGAATCTCCCCAAAATCCTTGTGATCCTGACGACAATTGATCTGTCAAGCAACAAGTTCCAAGGAATGATTCCTGATGTGATAGGTGAGCTAGGATCACTCAAGGGGCTCAACCTTTCTCATAATAATTTCGAAGGCCATATACCATCCTCTTTGGGGAAACTTTCCGAGCTTGAATGGTTGGATCTTTCTTCAAATAAGCTTAGTGGGACGATACCAAGCAAATTGACAAATCTCACGTTTCTAGAAGTCCTAAATGTCTCTTCCAATCTACTAACAGGATCGATTCCTCAGGGGAACCAATTCAACACATTTCAAGCAGAATCATATCGTGGCAACCCAGGACTGTGCGGGTATCCGTTGTCCAAAACTTGTACTAATTCGAGGGTGCCAGGGGAGCCTCCTGTCCTGCCTGAAGGCGGGGCACACTCGTTCTTTGCAGAAATTCTCGAATCAGGGGCTGTGGAAATAGGATTAGCATGTGGCATAGTTCTCGGACTGATCATGAGTAATTTGCGATATTTGAGATCCTTTCTGTGAGCAAAGAGGAAAGTCAGGAGGACATGAAATAGAAGCTGCGGTGGCTGATTAGTGTTGCTGTATAAAGAAGATTAAAAGTGAAAAGCAGTGGTGTTAAATCGGGAATCGTAAGACTTTGTAAATAGTTGTGGAATAGCTACAATACAAAGAAAAGTTAGTTATATGCAGCAAAAACACATAAAAAAATATGATTATCGTAAACCCCATCCAAGCCGCGACTATGAGTCTCCTTCATCGTTGTTCACCCGAAAAATCAACACCGGCGACTCGGTCGCAAGCCAAAGAGCAACTCAAAGATGTAAATAGGTGTTGTTGTGCACGTAATTCGTGGGGCTGTTCCGAAGATCACAAGTAAGAGAAACTCAAAAGTTAGGCGTAGGGCTTATCGTGTTTGGATCTTCATATTCACCAAGCGTTCACTTTCCTAATCAAGTAATCGCGTCTGCATATGCATCTTCTGTTCTACCTTTGCCGATCAATGAACACGTTCCCAATTCCTCGCCTATTTCTAAGAGTGCCGTTCCGGACCCCTCTCCTATTTCTTGATGATGCTCACATCCCTCCTAATGCAGCTTCTTTTGATCGCGCAATTTTTGCTTCCTGGATTATTTCATTTGATCCTCAGCCACAACGTTATCGACGTCCGCCCTGACCTCCGCCTTATCTTGGCACCCATTTTAGTTCCTATCTTTCTCAGATTGTATAAGGAAAAGAAAACATATCAACAATTGTTTGAGGGAAAAACCAATTAAAATTCTTTCAATTATCACTCGTGATTTCCTTGCTTCATCAGATTGTATGAGGAAAATTACTTGATCCCATGCAAACGTGTTATTTTGTTGCAGACGACACACGTATGTGAAAAAATAACAAGGGCAAATAAACAAGAAGACTTGAAAACAGCATCAGCCTTCACGGAAGAATTATGCAAATGAGAGAAATCGAGAACGAGATACAGAGAGAGAAAAGTGAAAGGCCGATCTTCTGCTATGGAATAACTCAAGCTAAGCTTTGGCCAATTAAGCTATGTGAAGCTTTCCCACAATTGTGGAATTCTTTTATCTTGGCGAGTAATGAGAAGATGGGTTTGTCGTATATCAAGTCCTAGTTCATTTATGGAAAATGTCTCAGAATGCTTGTCATTGCCACCGCATACTAATGAATGGTATCTTCCCATTGGTAAGGTTTGCAGTTTGGTTTGGATCAGTAGTTCTGGGCCGTCTAAGTTTTTAAATGGGTGCTTGTGAACTTCGGCAACATTCCGACCAAAAAAAATAAAGAACACTTCAGCATTATATTAAATGGCGCAGTCTTTTTGATGCAATAGTTTCTCTCTCGATCTCATTTGAATATAATAATGCAGCCGCGCAACAGAATTGTAAAGGCTGTAAAAGGAAAAGACAAGATACGCACGGGGTGGTGTTTCAACTTTTATGGGCTTGGGCACTGTTCTATAATTAGATTAATTAAGGATTAGTTGGTTATGCCGAAAAAGGTAACATTTGACTGATCTGGGACAACTCCTGATTTATGCAGCCGCATGAATTTGTTTATTACTTTCTTTTGTTCTCACATTAGTCACTCAATGTCAGCACACCTTTTCTGTTTTCATTATAAATGCCTGATGATGCTCCAACAGCGCGAGAGACAATTTGACGGAAATCGCTTGTTGGTGATTATGATGATTAATGATGACCATAGTATAGAGCTGTTGACGTAGGATGGCAATTGTTGACGATTATTACTAAGTGTTGGACACGAAACGAGAGGAGACAAGCGGGGAGGCCAATTGAATATGAATATACGATTGTAGTTAATTCCAGCGATATTTAAAGAGTTGCAATCGCTTGTGATCATAGAGCATAAAGTTCAATGATTGTAATTGTAACTGTTTGTAACTGAAAAATATTATCTGCTTATTAGAAGTTACTTTCTGTAGACAATAAAAGTTAGTGCATGTGCATTGTAGAGCATTCACGATCATCAACAAAAAATTACGTGTTTATAATTTATCAATTTATGTTAGTTTTTAGTATTTGCATTTCTTTTCCTTTATTATTCTTGATTCTTGTTAGTTAATTCAATTCGTGTCTGAATTACCACTGAACCCAATTCATAAAGAAACTAAAGATCAACTTTTGGTAAAGGTATCTTATTAATTTCTAAGGAAACTGTTGGTAATGAAAAAGTTCAAACTCCACGAAAAGAAGTTTCGACCCCATGAATTATTGTAAAATGAAAAAGAAATTTCAACGCCCACTGAACCAAAAGCTAGATCTTGAGCTTGGGCACGACTCCGCGGCAGAGCTCAAGGTCGTATAGCGTGGCCTAGATCTCATTGTCGCCGGGCTCGACCGCAAATGGAGCAGGGCGGAGGGAACGTGGGACTGCGGAGAAGAAGAGCTGTCGATGGAGTACTTTAGTTCATCACTAGGAAACTACGAAAAGTCAAAAGAAGAAATAAATAAAAATAAATTTGACTACATCATATTGTTGGAAGTTTATTTGTAAAACAAACCAAGTATAAGTTTCCTTGTCCTACATAGGAAAATTGGGAGGAAGTGGGCTAATTAATAAGTGTGGGGTTTATTTAGCATACCTAAAGAAATGATCGGGTATGAGCTAGATCTTACCATACCGTACGGATGCGCGAGATAATTGCGCGATTATTTGGCGCACTTAGCACCCAGCGCACCCGCGGTTTAATTAGCACTAATCCCTTCATTATTTTTTTTCCTTACGGTTATCTTATTGACTTTAATCAATTCAAATGTTGTTATTTGTTTATTGAGAATTTTCGGAAATTAAAAAAAAAAATTGAAATTTTATTTATTAAAAAATAATAATATATATTTTTAATTATTCCAAATTTTTGTTTGTGTGAGACAAGCTTTGAAAAAGATACTCGTTCAGTTTGCAACCTTTCCCAAAAGGTTGCATTTGTTCATTTTTTCAACTTCTTTCGAATGGACAACTTTGTTTATCTAGGCAATTTTTTTTCGAAAGGATACATTTGTTTACTCTACAATTTTTTACGAAAAGTTGCCTACTTTTTTAAGACTGATTTATATATACATGTCAGTTTTCTAGAAGAGAGCGTGTGATCATTTTTATCTTTTCGAGTATCCTTTCTGAAAAACTACAACCATCTTTTCAATTGTTTCCTAGAGAGATTCTGGAGAATTATTAAAATTGCTGAGACTTTGTTGTATCTTGGAGGATATTTGCCGGTGACCATTAGCAACTTTGTGGGGGCAAATAAATCCTTAAAGAAAGTGATATCACGCATCAAAGTCCGATTTAATTACTCTAAAGATTTGAATTCATTGTTCTACCCAATTCGAAGTCATATTTTCTCAACACATATCACTGATCGTGTCGTGTAAGATGAGCAAAGTTGACTAGTCCTCCATGTAAACGATTTTAGCTAGATAAACTAAATTTGAAAATCGTCAAAATTTTAAGGTTATATTAACCAAATCAAAAAGTTAAAACTAAATAATGATATGTATAATATGTTTAGGACTTTTTAGATAATTTTTCTTAAAAATATTATAGTCAAATTTATTTAATGGCAATGACCACCGAATTCAAAAGCACTATGGAATTAAAAACGTTATAGTCAAAATCATGTGATGACTATGATCACCGAATTAAGAAAACACTCAAAATTTGTTTAATGACCACCGAATTACCAAGACTGTTTTCCTCGGTTGAAATTATTAATGGACCCTGATTTACCGCACGGAAGTTAGCTAAAAGAAAACATTAAGCAAAGACCTTTTTTGGTCCAATACATCTTGGAAGTAAGATAAAAAAAAAAAAATCATTAAACCAAAGAGTTCAATTGGTCAAGTCGTTGGAGCCGGTCATTCCCAACTTTAGTGCCTATTCTGCAATATGCTTTTCTTCTTTCTTTCCGATGATAGGAAAATAAGAACCATGCTCAAAATTGGTCAAGTCGTGGGAGCCGGTCAAATCTTCAGCATTGCGATGCTAAGATGATAAGAACCATGTTATAAATTTCTAGTTGTGTTCATACAGAATGAACTGCGTCAAACCCACCTAATTTTCTCCTTGTCTAGACTAACTCCAAAGATTCATTTCCTCCTTTTCCGACTATATTAAAATTTATTTACTTATTACAAAGTAGAATTCCCAAAGACTTGTTATATATGATGTAGAATTGTAGATTATTATTATATATGTGTTTCTTCTTTTCTTAGTCTATGACTTTTCTAGAGAAAGCATGTCATAGTGGAAAAAACTAGTGCGACTACTTAAGGATGCAGGTCAAACATTTCGTGATTTAAAGATTGGACAGTAATTTTGGCATATGAATTGACCCGTGTATATGGGTGCAAGCAAAACTACAAACTAGTCGAATTGCTCTACTCCTAAACTCTACCAAAAAACTTCACCACCATTTCAGCCCCTTTTATCAGCCTCAAACGCCCGCTGCCCCTAGTGATTTAGGTATAATTAGGCGGTTTGGATGATAGCATGTCGTGCAGTGAAAAAAACTGAATTTTACAATTAAAATAGAGTATTTATAGCAAGCCTAATACCCTAAAAAACCCATAATTTTAACTTAGTTCTAATCCTACCATAAAATTTTTTCATTTAATAAAAAGCATTGAACTTTTGGTTTTGTCCCAATTCTAATCTGATTTTATTTTTTGTCTTATAAAAAACCAAAAGTTTTAGATCAAGTCTCATTTTTACATTCAACTTTTTTTCTCATAAAAAATCATCAACTTTTACTTGAGTCTCATATTAACCCAGTTAACCTTGCATTCAAAATCACTTTTAGTTATGTGGCTTTTTCACATCACTATTCTAGTTTTTCCGCAAATTTCATATCCAAGAAAATGTCTTTTGAGTATGAATTTCTATGTCGGCCCAAATGACATCTCATTGGATCTGAAATTTGAGTTAAAATTTGAGCAATTAGGATTAGTTTTTTCAACCATTCTTACTTCTGAGAGAGTCTTCCTTCTATCTTGCTTGGGGATTTTTGATTTTGCGTTTAGTTTTCAATCATTCCTGGTCAAAGAGCTCATGCTTGAGACACTCAACTTGGGACACGCTCGAGTAGCTTGCTTGGGAGTTTTCAATCTCTCAATTGTCGAGAAATTTTAATTGAAGAGTCGATGGGGGCAGCTTTAGGACTCAAGTAGAAGTTCGTGATTTTTTATGAAACCAAAAACAAAAATTGTGGTAGAATTAAGACCAAACAAAAAGTTGGTGATTTTTCTTTTTTGACAAAAAAGAGAGTTTAAGTTAGAATTGGGACTTCCCCTAATGTTGGAGCTTTTTATGAGATAAAAAAAATTAGAGTAGAATTAGGATTGGACCTAAAGTTGAAGATTTTACGAGGTATTAAATTTTCAATTTAGTAAGAAATCTTCTGAAACAACTTTTCTTACCCCTTATTTAATAGTTGGTAAGATATTAAGAAGTTCAACCTTTTGAATCCATGATAGATAAGATTGCTAGTGCAATTTTTTTTTTTTTTTTACTAACTGTGTATGCTCTAATTTCCTTTCGAATGTTATTGGGTTAGTCAATATTACCAGAAAAGAAAAATATACGGGATCTAATAATGGATGACAGACCATTAAAGAACCTTACATGAGGGTTCCATCAAAACACCATTAACGATTCATATAGGTTTGTGCTTTTTTTTCATCCATTTTTTGGCTTTTGACACCCATACGACCTTGAATTAACTCAATTATCTATTGTGGGTCCCACTCTTCATTTAAGATTATTTACTTTTTTTTCCTTCATTTTTTTTCTTCCAAATTTACTAAGAGACAAATCTACTATGTTCAACTTAAACAATAATTTTTTTTTTCTTTCGCTCCCCTCTAGGACAAAATTGGTTTCCCTCTTTTCCAAACTATTAGTTTAAACATAACCAAAATACAAGTAAAAATAAAAGAATCGTCTACTAGTTTTAATGAAAGCATTCGGTTTAATTTTTAACTTTAATGTGTATGATTACGTTGTAATCCATGTATTGTAACTATTCGAATTTTGTTTTATTTGGTGAATCTAATATTCTAACTTTCCCTGGTGGCCGCCCTTCCAACATGGAAGGGGGAGGTGAGGGGTTCAAATCCCCACCTTCTCAAGGGGGATGGGGTGGGGACGCGTAAGTTTTAAGAGTGGGTTTCGACTCCCACGCCCTGCAAGAGGTAGAGCAAAAGTCTGAGAGTGAGTGTAAAATAGGAATGAGTAAGATCGACAAATATATATATATATATATATATATTCTAACTTTTTCTTTTCATGCCATCAATGCACTGTTTTTTGTAAAGGTTTTTAAACAAATTTAAGAAAATGACTAAATTCAATACATTAAAAATTCTAAACATCCCTTATTATCATGAAAATTCAAAAGAAAATGCTCCTAATTATGACAATTGTAATTGCATTATAAGACGCTCCATTCAAACCATTTGCAGATACATAGTTTTTCTCAATCCTAAATGCATCAAAATTTCCAAAGAAAGAGAAGAAAAAAAGGTAAGAAATAATCACAAATCTAGAACGTGCAAGGTCTATTATGGTCAACTTAAAGGTGATAGAGGGTGTCAAAAGTCACAAAAGAAATGGAAAAAGCATGAGTCATAAATAACCGGTTTGATATTCTGAACCCGAAGTCCAAGCAGCGTGCTGGTGAAGTAGTTGAACGGTGTTTTGGAAGTCATTTGCTTTGAAAGTCTTCCCCAATCAGAGTTATTATCATTTCATTTTCTCTATCCAAAACAGAAAAAGAAAAAGAAGACAATGACTATTTGATTTAACATGCCATGCCATCATGTCATATGTAGGGATCATTATTAAACGAAGTCATAAATATATTGTATGGATATCAATTCAATTCTAAATCTTTCAATTTGGTTAATTTAGTCTTAAATCTTCGATTTGCCAATATAATCCTTATGCCCAATTGTGGTTAGAAATAGCTGATGTGGACGGACATCGTTCTACGTGGCATGGCCGTTACATAAGCACACATGGAATTTTTTTTATAATTCTTTAATGATTTTTTGATTTTTTGTTTTCTTACCTTTCTTTTTGTTGTGGACCGACGACCCCGTGGGCTTTCATTGTGGCTGATGAGGGCTATGACACCCTAGCTAAATTTGGGTCAAGTGAGGGCGATGTATCCCTCGCTTGTGGATAGTGACCTCTGCTAACTACTGCCGAGGTTGCAGATTAGCAAAAGGAAATAAGAAAAAAGGAAAAAAGGAAAAAAGAAAGAAAAGGAAAGGGAAAAAAATCTCAATTATTTTAAGTACACTTTCAAAATACATAACATGTGTGTGCATATTGTTTAAAATTTTTTGTTAGTTCAGCATTTCAACATTTGGAACGAGTGAGATGCTCAAGAGATTCACTTTAAAGTTTCCAGATACTTGCGTTGAAGAAAATTCGATATCAATGTGCTGGTTACTGGAATAATTAGGTCCACCACCTAAAGTTAGAAAAATATATATTAGAATCAAAAGGGCGGCTACCGCAATTATATTCTAATTTTTTTGGGGAATTTTGTCGCAATTATATATATCTAGGTAGGTATGTATTGACACACACACACAACCGGGAAATCATTGATTGAGCTCTTGACACTCCTATGAATGAAAAATCACAGTAGATATTACTCCATTGGGTTTGTCTTTGTCAAAACGCAATTCGGATTTTATGAGAGGACCATACATAAACATCCTACATTAGCATTTTATTAATTTTTGTCAAGCGAAAATTGAAAGAAGACATTGGCACCGTCTTCGAAATTTCAAGAAGTATCGTACATAATAGAATAAGCTCTTCGTCTCTATCATGCTATGGGGCTTGAAAAATATAAGCATTATCAAGATGATTTTGAAAATTTAGAAGAGCATTAAAATTGATTTCCAAGAGCAGAGCAAGACCTTTGAGTGTGAATCTATTTAGGGTGTGCATGAAAAAATTCTATTTCAGAAATCAATTTTTGGCTAGAAATTGATCTTCTTATTTCTATTCCTTGGATAAGTTTCCAAATAATAAACACGTTTGATAACGACTCAAAATTTCTATTTTCAAAAATAGAAATTTATTTGATAACAAAATAAAATTTCTATTTCTCGGTTGTAGTGGTCGACGTCTGGCAATCGATAATGAGTGGCTGGCGTCTAATGGCGGGCGTCCGACGGCTAGCGGCTAGTGGTGGGTGGGTGCTGTTCGACGACAAGAGTGAATGATGAGAAGAGTTTTCATTTCTCACTTTTGTTTCAAAAATAGAAAAGTTAAAAATTTTTAGCTTATGATTTCTGTTTCAAATCTCTTTTTGGAATAGAAATTTGTTCAGAAACAGAAAATGAAATTGCGTTAACAAACGAATTTATATTTCAAATCCGTTTTAAAGATTAGAAAAATAAAGAAATAGAGAAACAAAAATTTTGTCATGCATACCTTTAGTCAACTTGAGTGGGGTCGGGTTGAGGAATAGACTAGGTCCTTTGAGTGTGAATGGTTAGGTTGATTTTTATGAACAAAATGGGTCCGTTGAGGGTGAATCTATCTAGTCAACTTGAGTGGGGTCAGGTTAATTTTCAAGAGCAGAGAGCGGGTCCTTTAAGTGTGAATCTATCACCTTCAATCTTGCACGAAATATCTTGTGATTTTCTTGGTTTTTACCGATGTCTTTCCTCTTTGAGAATGAGAAATTTTTTCTCCAAATGAGTTAGTCTAGTCTAGGTGGAAATATTGAAAATTAAGGGTCAATTTGTTTCCCAAAAATAAATGATTTAGACAATATTTTCCTAAAAACTATCAGTTTTATCGTTTGCAAAAATGAATGAACTAAATATATATTTATTGTCCACAGAGATGTTTAGATATAAATTGCATCAACGATCAATACAATTTTTTATTGACTAATTATTTTAAACAATATAAATATTCATTCTAAAAATAAATTTTAAATTATTTATTTTTCGCGAAATACTTGCAATTGAAGTTATCCAATGTCTTCTTTTCAAGTATCGTTCATTTGATTTGACCCCTTTGCTGTAATGCGTTGCTGCTGGCCATGAAGATTTGAGGATTCGCTTTTGACGGGATAATTACCAAAAAAAGTCTCAAATTTATCGTACGGATGTCAATTTAGTTATAAACTTTTAATTTGACCGATTGATTCCTAAAACCTTTGACGATTTGTCAATATAGTTAGTCTAGCTCCTTCTGACCCGCAATTGCTGAGGTCTACGCTTGCCTAGACCAGTTATGTACTACAAACGTTTTTCTAGCTCAAATGCACGGAAGCAGCGGAGAACCACAAGACGTCCTTCGGGTGGAGGCCCATTTAGAATCCTCCTCATCGTCAACATCATTTTGTTTACGCATACTTTAACGACCCAAACGTTGGATTTATGTGCATGAGTCGAGTCTGGGATCTGGTCAGGCGTCATTTCGCATGCAATGTTCTAGCGACTGATGATGTCGGAACAACAACGTAAGCATCTGTGGAACCCCTAGTCCTAAATCGCTAAATAAAGCCCCGTTCTGACCAAAAGAATAAAATGAAAAAGTAAAGCTCTCGTTGCTACCAACTCGCAAGAACTTAAATAAAAATGCACCTCTCTCTTCGACCCCCGTACCCAACAGGAAGCAAATCTACCTCACAAAAAAGGATAAATGCACCCTGAAATCATCAAAGACGTAGCCCGTTTGTTTCGCGGAAAATGCGACATTTTTAAAATATTTTCGGGAAGTCATTTTTTAGGAAAATGTAATTAATTTCCGGTGTTCGGATGAAACCTGAAAATGAAGTGGAAAATATTTTTCTTCATATACTCTTATTTATTTATTTTATTTTTTAAAATGGATTTTTCATATTTTTAAATTTGATTTTTAATTATTTTAATTTTTAAAATTTATTATTAATTTTTTTTTTTTCTTTTTTCTTTGTTTTCCATGTCCTTCTTTCTTGGCCGATCGCCGGTCACAGCGATGGCCTGCGACCGACATCGGTGAGCCTAGAGCTTGCCGACGGGCACGAGGCATGCCGCTCCCAAATTGGCGAGCGTGAGCGTCGAGCTCGAGGTTCACTGGCGATGGGCAACAACTAGCAAAGAAAGAATAATATGGGAAACAAAGAAAAGAAAAATAAAAAGAAAAGAAAAAGAAAAATAAAATAAAAGAAAAAGGAAATTAAAAATAATTCGAGGTAAAAAAGAAAAAGAAAATTAAAAAATAATTTGAATAAAAAAAAAAAAAGAAAAGAAGAAGAAGAAAGGGGAGGAGAAAGTGATGATTTGTAGAGGTGTGAGATAAGAAAGATCAAGTGATGAAAATGTTTTTCACTATTCAAAAGTGGAAAACATTTTCCCTAATTTTAGAAGACTTTTTTTCTTTTCATGGAAAACATTTTCCCAAGAAAGTTATTTTCCGTGAAACGAACACGAAAATCCGGAAACGTTTTTCCGGAAATTATTTTCTCGCGAAACGAATGGAGCCTTAAATCTTTTCGAATGAGATCTCCATCAGCAAGAAGAAGCAATCTCTTCCTGTTTGGTAATAGACAGAGCAATCGATATCTATTCTGGAGGTTGACACCCAAACGGGGGGAAGAGCAAAGTGCTGTCTAATGTTCACTCCGGGTTGAGCAAAGGTGTCCTGTTACTTACAGTGACCTCTACAAACATCTCATTTCTTGTCTCGTTTGTAGGATTACCTTCGGTATCCTGTGGAACGTTGGATCATCTCCTCTTGCGATTTTCTAATATTGTGGACAGATGCCAGGAAGATCCCAATGGTGATTTAATTTTGACTCGCAGACAAAGAATCGCATGCTCGGAACAAGCACAATTCGCATGTACAAAAATAAACGGCCGATAGAGGGCAGCTATCAGTCTCTCCAGGATTCTTGGTGGTTGTAGGAAAATTACGGAGGAATTTCCTAGTTTAAGTGGTCCAATGCCTCGAGGAATAGCGTAAAATTTTAAACAAAGACCTGGCAGTCCTAGTTTATGCGGTTTCCAAGAGGGTAACCAACACATCTATATAAGCCAACTCTGCAAAATGTTGACATCACGGCCAGCCATTACACTTGCTCCCTACATAAAAAATGGAACGCTTGATAGGATCTTTTCAGATCGTCCTGCTTCTGTTATCATCCCTCATTGGAATTCAAGCCCTTAACTCTTCATTTTTCTCTCCTTCCTCTCTAGGGGCAGCAGCACCCTGTCGCCCTGATCAAAAGTCCGACTTGCTTCATTTCATGAACACAATGATGCCTAATAATTCGACGTCCTTCTTCTGTCAAATGGACGACATTCCCACTCTCCCAAAGATGCTTTCCTGGAATGCTGACACGGATTGTTGCTCATGGAAGGGAGTCATGTGCGATCAGATGACAGGTCATGTGATTCGCCTTGAACTTGGCTGCTACCCCATAAACCCAACCTGCTACTCTTCTGCAGGGTCTTCAAACAGCACTGAACTATCTACATTGGATTCCCTCAATCTTTCTTCTCTTCACAAATCAGAAAGGCCATCAGGGTCAAATTCCAATATGCTGCTTCAAAACCTGACCATGTTAAGAGTCCTCATTCTCGATGGGTTAAACATGCCTGGCATTGACATGAGTCGCTTGATGAATCTCTCTCCATCTCTGGAAGTCCTCAGCCTCAGATATTGTAAATTGCGTGGCCAGTTAGCAGCAAACTTTTTCCTTTTGCCAAAGCTGACATGTCTCAATTTATCAGGCAACAAGGAGCTTTCGGGTTACTTATCTGAATCATCTTGGAACAGCTCTTTGAAGGTTTTGGACTTGTCCTCCACAGGCTTCTCTGGAGTATTACCAGAGTCCATCGGCGACCTGCACTCTTTGGAGATACTCCGGCTATGCCATTGTAATTTCAATGGCTCGATTCCATCTTCAGTCGGCAACCTAACACGACTCACCAGATTGGAACTCTCATTCAATGAGCTTAGTGGTCAGGTTCCTTCAACTCTGTCAAACCTTGATCGGCTCACTCTGCTCGATCTTTCCACCAACAATTTCACAGGTCCAATACCCGATGTCTTCAACAACAAGACACAACTTCTTGAAATGCATTTCTCGCATAATCTCTTCATGGGTCCTATTCCTCCGAGCATAAAGAATATTTCCAATCTAGCCCAACTTGACATTTCCGATAACCTCATTCGTGGGTCTATACCGTCATCACTGTTCTCTCTTCCATCCTTGACAATCCTAGACCTCAGTAACAATGGGCTTAGTGGTGAAATCGGCGAGTTCCTTGGTGCACCCTCATTAGACCATGTTGACCTGAGTGGTAATCAGTTGCGTGGCTCAATCCCAAGCTCGATTTTTCAGCTTAGGAACCTCACCTATTTGAATATCTCAGCAAATAACCTGGTCGGTGTTTTAGACCTACAATTGCTCTCAAGACTCAAAAGTCTAAAAAGTCTCGATCTTTCAGACAACAATTTGTCACTGAGCAGTAGCAAAAATGTCGAGCATGAATTGCCGAACCTCTCAAAAGTCAGTCTTTCTAGGTGCAGAATTACTGAAATCCCTGCATTCTTGAGAAATTCAACCAGCGGAGAATGGATAGACCTGTCGGGCAACATGATCCACGGTAATACCCCGTCATGGATGTGGGATGTGGGGACCGTGACATTGTCTTATCTCAATATCTCTCACAACTTCCTCACTAGCTTTGAAAGAGTTCCATGGAAAAATCTTTTGATTCTTGACCTGCATTCGAACTTGATCCAAGGGCTGCTAATTCCTCCATCACTCCCGAATTCGGTTCTCTTCTTCTCGCTAGCCAACAATCAGTTGACTGGCTATATCCCTAGTTCTATTTGTGAAATGAAGGACCTGCAATTTCTTGACCTCTCTCGTAACAATTTCATTGGAACAATCCCTCGATGTCTAGGGAACATCAGCGACAGCCTTTTTGTGTTGGATCTGCAAGTAAATGGACTTTCTGGCATTATCTCACTCACATTCGGCGAAAATGCTGTCCTGAGAAGTCTTCACCTCAACGGAAACCAATTTGAAGGCCTCTTGCCACGCTCTCTAATCAATTGCACGCAACTTGAAATGCTGGATCTCCATGGTAACAAGTTGAACGACACTTTCCCAAGATGGTTGGAAACACTTCCTAGCCTGCAGGTCTTGGTCTTGCGATCAAACAGACTTCAAGGCTCCATAGGCAACCCCAGAACTGAATTTCCCTTTCCACTGTTGCGCATTCTCGACCTTTCCTCCAATGAATTCACCGGTCCTTTGCCCAGCGCCTACTTTGCAAAGCTGAAAGCGATGATGTCAACTGGTCAGGATGGATCTGGGTTGCGATACATGGACCAAGGTTACTACCAGGATTCCATGAATGAGACAATGAAAGGACTTGAGGTGTATCTCCCTAAAATTCTTGTGACCCGGACGGCTGTTGATCTATCAAGCAACAAGTTCCGGGGAATGATTCCAGATGTAATAGGAGAGCTAGGATCACTCAAGGGGCTCAACCTTTCTCATAATAATCTCGAAGGCCGTATACCATCATCTTTAGGGGACCTTTCAGAGCTTGAATGGTTGGATCTTTCTTCAAATGAGCTTAGCGGGACGATACCAACTGAATTGACAAATCTCACGTTTCTGGCGGTCCTAAATGTCTCTTCCAATCAACTAACAGGACCGATTCCTCAAGGGAACCAATTCAGCACATTTCAAGCTGGATCCTATCGCGGGAACCCAGGATTGTATGGGTGTCCATTGTCCAAAACTTGTACTAATTCCAAGGCGCCAGGGGAGCTTCCCGTCCAGCCTGAAGGCGAGGCTCACTCGTGCTTTGCAGATTTTGTCAAACCAGAGGCCGTGGAAATAGGATTATTATGTGGCATGGTGCTCGGACTAGTCATGAGTAACTTGCCACATCTTAGATCCTTTTGGCGAGTAGTGGGAAGTCAGAAAGATTGCTAGGAAACATATTTCTCCATTGGGGCCTTGAAACTGCACGACATAATCGCCATGGTAGCTGATTAGTGTTGCTGCAATTTAGTGTTGCTCAATCGTGTGAATCGTTCACGCGAATCGCGAATCTTAGGATTTTGTAAAAAGTTGTGGAATAACTCCAAAAAATAATAGTCAATACAAAAAAAGTATATTATATGTTGCAAAAACACAAAAAATAGATGATAATCGTGAACCCATCCAAGCCGTGACTATGAGCCCACATCGTCGTCGTTCACCAGAATAATCAGCACCGGCAACTTGGTCACAAGCCAAAGAGCAACATTAGAGAAATAAATAGGTTTCATAATTCGTGGGGCTGTTTCACATATCACAAGTTAAAGAGACTCAGAAGTTACCGTGGATAGTAGATGCACCTTAAAAAAAAAAAGGGACGTTAAAAAATTAAGCACCATATCCGATTGGTGATTAGCTCATTGTTCTAAATTATTTTTAGTTTGAAGGTGCTTCTAATGGATATACATACATACATACTTGCATAGATACATATGTGTGCGTATATATAGGTTTTAGGTTCTAATCTTGAACTCTCTTTTTAATGATTTTTTTTAAAGGATTTTGCTAGCATAACAACGGCTATTGTGAAATAACAGTTTATTGTGATCTACAAAATCTTGGGAGAGTAGACCTCACAACAATTTATAATTATCCAGAATAAACCATTATTCTTATGGTAGATTAATTACTATCATCCAATCATTTCTTTTTCTCAAGTAAAGGTATTGAAAAGATAAAATATATGAGTATAACCCAATTAGATGGATAACCGAAGGGAAAATAATATTACCAGACCGAATAAGATTAAAAAGGAATGGTTACGTTAAAACCTTTTGACTTCGACCTCAAGAGTTACATGACCATTTGCAACTAAAAGAAAGTCTAATTAATTGTAGTCTAAAGGATTCCAATTGAAACTAAATCGAGCTAAATCGACAAACTTGTTATTATACATATAGTTCCAATACATATAAGCATGCTTGTGGTTATAAATATGGTAAATTATCGAGGATGCATAATTGCTATTTCATGGCATAAATATTTTATTTACAGCGCACACTTACTCACATAAAGGATAAAAAGCTGATGCACATGCATGCAAGTTGGCCAAAATGTCACGACCGATTCGGGCTGGGTACATGAATCCGCATGCTGCTTTCAGTAAGTGACTTGTCGACTGTGTTTTTCTAATTACATTTGGAAACCAATGATGGATCCGACCTATTTGATCAGATGGACCGCCCAAGCAAATGTGCATACAAGTTGGAGGGGATGACTGATTTTTCTTTTTTGTTTATTGTTCCAATAAGAAAAACAATGTGCAGGCTCTTGGAAAACTAATTTTGGACCTATTTAAAGTGTATTAACATGAAAAATCGAACATTGAGTGATATAATTTTTGTCAAAATACGAAGTACATCATATCCAATCATACATCATGTGTGAAAATTTTAGTGAAAAGGACGTTCTACTTGAAAAACTCAACCTGTCAAACTGACATTTTCAGACTAAATTGAAAAAGATAATGCTGAATTTTTTTAATTCGATTGCAAAATGATCGCCCGATAATTGACATGACATGACTAGCAGTCCACTCATCTAAACACATATTTGCAGTTTCCCACTTCAATTTGTAAATCAACTTCATAAATCAGTTTTTATATTCCAAGTATGATTAGATTGAAAAGAAAAGAATGAGTAGTTCTCTGAAATTTGACGTAATGAATACTTTATGTTATTTTCTTCTTGTTGTCTATGTAATTAGACCCTGTTACCCGAACAACTATTCATTCATTAATAATTGACCAAAGAATTCAAATTGAAACCAAACCCAGCTAAATTGACAACCTCAATCTAAAAATTTAAAGATAAATTATATTGTTCATTCATGTACTTTCCCTTTTTTAAATGTTCTTATTCTTTTAATTTATCTAATCAAATCTTTTTACTCTCACAAATTTTCTTATTAAGTCCCTTCGACACCAAATATCTCCAAATCAACTGTCATCGCCATTAAAGTTTGACATGGACAAAGTTTTTCCAACATAGACATCTACGTTGGTTCAATTCCATTCACATCATACTCTAATGTTATTGCCATCACTAAAATTTTCCACAGAAGCATTAATGTAAGCATGCAAGATGACTGAATTTTACCCACCTCATAATTTTGATATCAGTTGAGGGCTATGTCAACTAGATTTGATTGAATTCGGAGCGGAAGAGATCTAATTACAAAATTTATGGAAAGTGGAATAATTTGATTAGACAAATTAAAAATATAGAAATTAATTAGAAAGCGTAAAAATAAAAGGAGGCATACAAATAAAAGGTGGAGAAGTGGAAATTTTCCTACATTTAATGCAATTAGATTATATGCGTTTTGAAATATGCATCAACTAAGATGGTGAACACCCTTTATAGGAAATGGGCCAACAAAATCTTGACGGGCCTGTACCAACTGATGCTAGCGACCCACATTAAGATTTCATGTTGGGCTCATTCAAATGGAATGAAAAGTTGACCACATGCATCGTGCAAGTTGGCCTAAATATCAGGATCGATTTGGGCCGATCACATAAACTCCATTGCTACTACACTGTGACTGACTTGTCATGTCCTGTCCTTTTTTAGGTTGGATTCGGACCACCATTTGATTGATCCGACTTTAGTGACCATGGACTGCCGAGCTAATGGCTAGACAAGTTGGGGGCAAAGCCAGCCTTTCTCTCTGTCCTTCATTTATATCCATTAAAAAGACAATGTGCGGGTACAATAAAAAGAATCATTTGAAACCTCGTGCCCAAAAGACAAAACGACTTCATGACCCGACTCAAGCAATTTTGGCATTTTCATCGTCTCTCTCTCTCTCTCTCTCTCTCTCTCTCTCTCTCATAGTCACCATCGCCGCTTCCGCCAAGCTCCAAGGCAACCGCCATCACGAGGAAGTATGCGTGATCCTACTCTGCGTTCATCGCTCTCAGACTCGAGGAAGAAGAAGGAAATAGAAACGAATGGTGCGCATGGTAACGTTTTTTGGCAGGGGAAGAGTTTTTTTTCAGAAATAGTTATTTTCTATTTCTATTTCAAAGAACAATTTCTAAGTAAAAGAACCCGTTTGGTAATTATATAAAATTTCTATTTTTGGACTAGAAAAAGAATATAAATGCGTTTGGTAACGCAAATGCTTTTTTTTTTTTTTTTTTTTTTTTTTTTGTATTTATTCGGATTTTATTCTTGCTTCATCGGTCGCTGGCCGCCGTTGGTGATGGGCGGTGGTGACGGTGGACCGCGCGCCGCGGCGACGTCGACGATGGCGACGCAGTGGCCGTGGCAGGCGGCGATCGACGACCGGAGACTAGCGACAATCGGCGGTGCCAGTGCCAGCGGCGGCAGCAACCGACGGTCGACAGTGGCTTTGAGTGGTAGAAGGTGGCGCGGCAAGAGAGAATAATAACATAAAAATAAAAATAAAAATTGACTTATTTCTAGAAATTATTTCAAGAACGAAGCAATTTTTTTTTTTTGTTTATCGTTTTTACTCCAAATCTATTCATGGGCTAATTTTTTATTTCCGTAATAGAAAAAACAACTCGCAGGCGTTAAACGGGCCGTTCTTTTTTTGTTTTTAACAAAAGAATGAAATTTTAAGAAACGGAAATGTTACCATGTGCAGCCGAAGATGATGGCTTCGGGTTTGTTGTTCATCGCTCTACGTGGCCCAAATTTTAATCCCTTTTTTTGAGCTTTAATTTTTTTAAACCATTTTAATCCACTTTAAAGAAAAAGTGAGTTACCCATATAAAATGGGTCCGCCCCTAGTTAATAGTCAGAATAATATATTGGAAAAATGACATTATAAGTCATTAAACTATTGCCTCATGTGCAACATCATCCTTAGATTTTTAAGTAGTTTAATGGGATTTTTGAATTATTTCTAGAAATTCATTCTAGTATCTAAAATTTTAATTTATTTAATCTAAAGCCTCAACTTTTTATAGCAAAGTCATAAAAGTGTTGGGTAACTATTCACAAGCTCTCGTAATTTTACTATTGTTAGGATATGAGAATATCTTTTCATTTTTACCTATTTCCTAAAACATAAAGAAAATGTTATCTTTTCATTGCCTTTTATCTTTTTGGTTTTTTTTATAAATGATAAACTCAGGGAACTCGGCTTGACTCGCTGGTCTGACCGGGATCCTAAAGGTCCAGGTTGCATCTGATATTCGGGCCGGCCCTAAGGTCCGGTCCGACTATTCACATTCCAATTTAAAATTCACCCAACCAGGCCCGGTCTTATTACACTCAATCCATTACTCCTAGCCCGACCTCCTTTTGTTCAGCCTATTTTTTATTCCTTTTTTTTTTTTTTTTCTATTTTTTTCTTTTTACTTTTTCTTTAAAAACCTACAAATTTATTTCAAAAAAATTCACAATGTCAAAATTGACTAAATAATTAGATTGAATTTTAATTTTCACTTAAAATAAAGTTTCTTTCAAACAATTTGATAAAAATTAGCAATTGATTATGTCTTTATAAGCCATCACAACTAGAAATTTCTAATTTTTCATGTAACGATTAAAATATGAGATCCTAAATTAAAATTAACGACCTTGTCTAGGGAAGATGATAATATGGTACATGGTAAGATAATATCTTTTTGGATGTAATTTGACATTTATATTGAATAACTGCTAAGATTAGAAAGATGATAATAATAAAGGCATTTTTGCAGGTAAATATACTATAAAAAAAAAAAACTATAATTTGAAGAAAGAAAGGAGCGTTATAGCCAAAATAGGGTGAAAATAGCACCGCCTTTGTTTTCCTTCTCTTTCCTTTTTCTGGCTCGTTTTCTTCTTCTTTCACTGAGGCTCCTCTATTTCCTTTTTGCAAGACCGACCATTCCCCATCTGACCATCAGGAAAAAAAAAAAAAACCGTTGGCTCTTATTCCGACCAACGTGGGATGGCCCGCCTCCATCATTAAGTAAACATCCCCTGTCAACAACCAACCTTCATGACCTGCTTGCCAATTTTAGCCATCAAATCCGGCTATCCAAAAATTGTCGACAGTCATCTCCCCTCACCGACGGCTAGTTTGCAAGCATTCATTCCAAATCCTTGATACTACACATATACATGGCAGAGGAAGAGAAGGTTGGTTGTTGACAGGGGATGTTTACTTAATGATGGAGGCGGCCATCCCACGTTGGTCGGAATAAAGAGCATTTACTGAAGAAAACCTCACGCAGCGTGAAGACAAAGAAGGCTAGAAAAGCTCATTGAAGAGTTCTCCCCGCTTGTCTCCACGTATTTATTGTGTCTTTTCATTTGACTTTGTTTGTGTGCTTGTCAATTTGTGGACTTTGTTTTTCCTCATTTAATGTTTCCTCATTTAATAGGTTGCGAAATCTAAATAGCAAATACACCGAAGCAAAAAAAAAAAAGAAGAGCATTTGCATTTCATTTACTTAACCCTCCGGTCTTCATTTGTGGCTCATTCCAAATTTCCAAATTTGCCATTATTCTTTTGATTCCAATATTCGGTATAAGAGCTAAAAATAGTATCCGCTAGTTCTGTTCAATTGTAACTTCCAAAGTTGAACAGAAAGAATTTCAAGAAATGATTTGTCCAAATGAAAGTTAAGATCCAGCAATAAAAATATGTACTTTGAGAGATGATGCATGTTAGGAAGAAAGAAAAGAAACAAAAGAGACAGCCCCTCGTTTTATAAAAATCAGAAAGTGAAAAACAGGAGACTGCACCATGATCACCATATCCGACATGATGGGCAAGAAAACTGCCCGGATAAAGCAGCTAAAAGCCGGGACAAAAGCCTCAAAAGCTCCCATAGATTCTTTCGTGAAAAACCGTAGTCCCCACGAAAAGTTCAAAACTGCCGGTCGCTTTAAAATGGTCATTTCAGATATCCGGAGGCAAAAATCAAAGGCGTTACAAGCGAGCGGCGGAACCACACCGGAGCGCCGGAGTGAGCGAGCGAAAAGAGAGATGACGGAACACGACACCTAAGGCCCCGATAGAGAGAGGGGGGACGCGCGCTTCTCCAGCTAAGCTAGATCCTTTTTTTTTTCTTCTTTTTTCCTTCACTCTCTTCTAAGTACGCGTGTGTGTCCGTGGATGCTCACGGAGGTCAAATTCCGGATCTTTGTTCGGACCCACCCCTCGATTCCTACTGGAAGGGTCACATGCCTGTTGGCAAGCAAGACTGATGTCGAATCCCGGACGTTTCTTCCCCGCCCTCCCAAATTCCTACCGGCGGAGTCGCATGCTTATTGGCAAGCAAGACCCGTTTACTTGATGCCAAAAATGCTGCAGCATCAAAGCGAAAATCTTTCGGCATCGAACTTTCGTTAACTTTCTTGGCTAACATGCATCATCTCTCAAAGTACATCTTGTTACTCCAATATCAAAGAATGTCAACATTTCTACTGATGATTAACAAGTTAACTGTAATTTGTAAGTCTGGAGAAAAGGGGCCATTCAAGGAGAAGATTTTTTCTTTCCGCAAAGAAAATTTGCACAACTTAATAATTCATTGCATCAGAGAATTCGCTTTAGCAAGAAGTTGACTATTTTTAGGAAAAAAGTATGTACTTAGAGACAGCTATCGGATAATAGCACGTTGTGGACAGAAAGGTTGAGAGGGAATTTTGTGAAGTCGTTGAAATTTGAAAGGAATTAAACTTTCTTTATTTAATGCAAAATACATTAACACGCAGCTTCCTGAACAATTTTCTCGATAAACCAATGATTAGTTGCGTTCTATCCTCGAGATTAATTACAGGTGCATTGCATGTTTCAGTTTAATTAAATGCTTAGGAGTTCTGTACTTGATATGTCGTCATGCTTTTCACATTGGGGGATATTCCTGGGGTATCATTAGGACATGACGGGCAAGCTTTTCTTTGTAGAAACATTTATTGCATCCTTATGTTTCCCCCATCAAGTGAAATCAAACTTGGATTATGGTATTATTGTTGTGGGATGAACACTTTTTGGAAACATTAGTTAGCCTTCTTGCTGCTTTTGTTGACTCTGCATGACTTTGCGCTGTAAAAAAAGCAGCTAAAAGCATCCGATTGCTAAGTGAATTTGACGAGTGAACCGACTTGAGAGGCTGTGGATAATGAGGCGATGTGGTCGTCTTTGTGACGATAGATGGACCCCCAACATATCCATTGCCATCGCCCGTTGTGACCAGCCCGATCTGTGTAAACACGTGACAAATTCCACTTGAAGAATCGCTTTCAAGATTCTTCCTCTCCCAACTTCTTTTTTTGTCTCCTTCACTTCTAGAGGGGAGGGATTTGACCTAAATCTCTACCTCCCATCCCTTCCTCTCCTCCCACTTCCCTTTCCTTCTATTTCCTTTCGTTTCTTTCCTAATTCTACTAATCTAGTTTTAGATTTGAGAGCTTTGCATTCCTAATCTTATATCTGAAAGCTTTTATCTTCGATCTAGTTTTAGATTTTAGAGTTTTAATAAACAAATATTCCACCTCTAGCTGTAATGATGTTCACAGCAATTTCGATGTCAAATATGTAATTGTTCAGTGTTTTTTCACTAAATTTTTTGGCACTTTGTATTGACTACAGAGCTTGCTCTCACAGGTGTTAGATCTGAGATTTTTCAACACGTTTGTATTGTCTCCGTATGGCGATGGTGTTGGGCACATCGAATTTAGGCACACACCGCTGAAAGATAAAGCCGTAACTACAGATGAAGATCTCAGTGTGTACTTATCACTGATGATACTGTGTGATTTAGTGATTGGTTGTTGATCCTTTCGCTTGGATCTAGTTATAGATCTGTTCTTGAAGGATGAGCTTATGATGATCTCTGCTAACCATGCTTTGATGAAATGCCTTGATTACTTTTTTTTTTTTTTAGAGATCTATAGGTTTGTTTTGTTATTGTAACTTTTGAGATTCCCTTTTATGTTTCAACTTGATAATGAATGAAAATTTCTTTTTGACCAAAAAAAAAAAGAATTGCTTTCAAGATTCCGCACATATTAAAACTCTAATTTGCAAACTATTGATTGTTTTCCCTCCTTTTTTTTTTGTCTGATCGGTAATCGTTCTTCTTTTAATAAGTCTGTTCTTATGCTCTTTATTCATTTTGCTTCCAATTAGGATTTATACTCTACCTCATTTGATATTACAACTTTTTTTCAATAACGGAAAACGTAAGTTTTTATCGGAAACTAATGGAACGGTTAATCTATCACAAATATACTAATTTAGGATTTTTTGTGGTATTAATCCTTTTAAAAATATCACTTAGGCTGATTGCGAGTTGAGCAAAGATCGAGTAGTATATAGAAGTCCCAAAACACATTCTAAACCCCTAAAAAATGGATCCATATTGTCACGTGAATCAAATAATTAATTTCTAACCTCTGAGGACCGATTGCCCGTTGTTCACATTGTTAGGAAATTTGTGATTTCTTGATTCTAATTGCACATTTTGAATCTAGGTATCTCAAGTGTTCGAGCACAACAAAAATCGACTCTTAAGGTATTAGATGAGAAAGTAGTCGCCGGTCAAACTGCCGTTAAATCTTTCGATTCTCGAAGAAAAAAGGGTTTTAGAGCTTGGAACCACACTTGCAGGTCTCGAAATCGCATGAAATTTTTTGGACCTTTAGATATGGTAAATGATGAATTTTTTAACAATGATTAGTCTCCAAACTAACACCCCTAACTAGCCTTAAGCCCCCCTGAGGATTGATACCTCCGTTCCATAATTTCATGATTTTGCCTCGCAATATTGGGCGCGTTGGAAAGCTCTAGACACTAGCGTTCGAATGGCGCAAAAATCATGTGAATCAAATGTCAGATTGATGAGATATGACCATCTCTTTTGAAAGATCGCAAAGATAAATACACGGTCATTTTAAATTTCAACAAAAGAATGAGTAAAGTAAGAGTATGAACTTCTGGAAGGGAAGATAAGTCAACGGGCAACCTTAGAGCCAGAAAAGAAAGTCGCACTTCTCGAAACCCATATGCAATTTTTGCTTCTAGAATGATGATGAAGTTTTAGATAGATTTCGATTTCTAGAGAACATGGATACATTTACATTTGCCTTATAAGCTCCTGCCCTCTTTGACTTTTATATTTTATTTTCTTGAATCATGAAATTCAAATATGACATGAATCGATTGAATAAAACAATTGACACTTTATTTGGCTACTCGAAATAGTTCTTTTAAGGGCTCGACCTAAGTGGATCAATCGGATCATTGCATTTTCGTTAGTGGGAATGAGCGTACATTTCATTCTTTCATCTCCAAAGACAAACAAAAAACGAAGAAGGCGGATGTGGTTCTAATTTCTTAATTACACATCTCGTGTAACAAAAAGGACACATTTCAAATACTTTTGAATCCCCTTTCTATTTCATTGTTGAAAAGCTCTAGATCTTGAGCATTCAGGCAAGACCAGTTTTCTATCTGGCCTTCCTGCAAAGAAAAGAAAGCAAGTCAACTCATCAGCCCAAGTGAAAAAAAGAAGAAGCTACGAGACAAAAAGAAAAGGGGAAAATCAAAAGAAGAGATAGAAACCGCGACTTCCGGGCCCTCTCTCTCTCTCTCTCTCTCTCTCTCTCCCTCCCTTGCGTGCCCTCATCTCTTCCTTCGCCTTTGGTTCGCGAAATTGCTAGGTTTGTTCGTACATTTCCTTGCATCGTCCGTCTTTGATTCTCATCTGGATTCTTACGGTTTTGATGCAGCTCCGTGAGACCATGATCGCATCGTCGCAGCTGCGACAGCCTTTTCCGACATATCGGATATGGTGATTGCGCGATTGAAAGGCAAGACTCTGTCCTTATGGCTGCGCATCGGAAAGAAGGCATGGTGGCCCCGAAAGTCGCGCCGGAAGCCCGGATACAAATCATGCACTTAATTATTGTTGTCGTCCGCGCACGCCCAAGTTATCTTCATTGATACTCTTTTTCTTTCATTCTATCGAGTCTCGACTTTATTGGCATAGTTGTGATGAAATGGACTAAACGCGTGATGTTTAATATAAATCTTCTAAGATTGCGGTACTAATTAATATAGCTGAACTTCTGTACACGGTATCCGTAAAAGATGGGGGATCGCTCAATGTTAAATGGTCTTCAATTTTTTTTTTTTTTTTTTGGGGGGGGGGAGAGAGAGAGAGAGAGAGAGAGAGAGAGAGAGTATTTTGATAAGTTCATTGGAAAAAAATGAGTGTTTTAGTTAAATGGTCTTTGAATTTTGATACAATGTGTAACGTGGTCCATAAATATTAAATTTATTCAATGGGCAATGTTGTTCCTAAATTTTTAATTGATTTAATATGGTACTTGAGTCTTTGGTATATGTTCAATTTAGTTCTTAAATTGTATGAAAATATTCAATATTATTCATGAACTTGAATTAATGGAAGAACAATATTGAACATTTTTATATAGTTCGAGAACTAAATTGAATATGCACCAAATGTTCAGGAATCACATCGAACCAATTGAAAGTGTAGGGACTACATTGTACATTAGACTTACACCTCGAGTCAAAGTTTAGAGACTATATGTTCCAAACACTTGATTGCAAATAGGGTAGTTCTTGAACTTAGAATTTGTTCAATGTGATTTTTGAAATTTGACACAATATGCAATATCGTTCCTAGATTTTTAATTCTTTTAATGTGATCATTGAACTTTTGATAGATATTAAATCTAGTCCATAAATTGTATAAAAATATTCATAATTGTCCTTTTAGTAATTCAAGTTTAGGGATAATATTGAAAATTTTCATATTGTCAAGAGATTATATTGAATATGTACTAAAAATTTAATGACAATATTAAATAAATTGTGCGTTGAGCCAAAGTTCATGAGTCATTTGTCTAATTATCCCACTACAGTAATACTCATTATAGACAGCTTTTTTTTTTTTTTTTTTTTTTTCACTTACTTTGTTTTGTTTACGATTCTAATTATTTCAGCGAAAGGTTCCATTCACTCAACTTTCCCAACTGGCATTTCTACAGGACCAAAAAAAAAATTATGCTAAATATCCCAAGTCCGATTTTTACAGCTTATATACAGTTATACACACCAAGAAGAAGTAAAAGGTGAGAGGCTAGTCACGTCAATGGAAAGAACGCTCTGCTCGCATCTCTCTGTCTCAATCAACGCATACAGCTCGACTTAATCCTACCAACAACCGAAGCCGATCAAACTCATAGTCTTGGACCATCTTTCTCCCTTCTGGACCAGCACTTGGTGCGCTCTCTCCCCACTTGCTCTCTCGGTCTTCGGCACAAGCGAACCAGCGCCACTCCTCCTTTTTGAACTTTTGACCACTTTCTTTTATTTTTTGTTTTGTTTCAATGTTAGCGGCGCTCCACAGAGGCGGTCCAGCCAACGACCTTGTCTACAAAATCTTAGAAAAGGGAGGCGTCTCTCTCCCCTTTCTCCCCTTCCATTATTGCGAAGGCCTCACTCTGTTGTCAACGAACAACGCAGCCACCTTCAATTCTGATTTCGGATATGGAGAGACGAGGGAAAAGTATAACGAGAGAGAGAGAGAGAGAGAGAGAGAGTTCCATAATTTCCGCCATGCGTGGGACCCGTGTCGTCCCTCTCTCTCTAAAACCGAAACGAAGCGAAAAACTGTACACTGTGAGAGACCGGCCAGTGCACTGAGAACAATACTGGTTTTAGAGAGAGAGAGAGAGGCGGTTCCAAAATTTTTATGCCGACTCTCCAATCTTTTATCCCCGTGCATAAATGGGCTCCATTCCCCATCACTTTTCCAGAGACCACCCCTCGCCCCTCTCCCTCAATCTTTTCATTCCCTCGCTCTCCAGAAACTGCACACGGCCCGGTCAGTCCTCGGCCTCGCGCGCCGCCCAGATAGCGGAAGATGTCGGAGCAGTTGGCGTACCTCGTCGCCCCCGTGATGTCCAGCTTCGGGATTACGTCCATAGCCGTCATGGCCTTCTGTTACGGGTTCGCGCGGGAAATGGAGGTAAAAACCAACCGTGATCAGATTCTTTTCTTCATTTTCTCCTTTCCCCATAGAAATCGATTCTAATGCAAAGCTTGGCCTTTTCCTCCCACTTTTGTTTTGCCGGGAGGACAGGTGCCTTGGTCTGAGATGTTGGGTACATTCGCTCTCTCTGTGGGCGCTGCTATGAGTTTCATCTTCAATTTTGAATAAAAAACGAGAATTTAAAATTTGCTTATGGTATAAAAAAGTTGGGATACTTGATTAATGTGCTGAAATCGAGGATTGAGCTTCTTGCATTCTGACTTTCAGGTGGGCATGGAGTTTTGGAAAAAAAGATGGGCTCCCAGAGCTCTTTGGCATGCTTATCTGTCGCACACGCGCGAGGTCTCTCTCTCTCTCTCTCTCTCTCTCTCTTCCTGTCTCTTCTCCGTCTGTCTGTCTGTCTGTCTCTGTCTCTCTCTTTCTTGCGCGAGCTCGCTTCTTTGCCGAAAGAAATTGATCCAAGTTTCGAAGGCAATTCAATTGAATGCAGTCTCACCATCGGCCAAGAGAAGGCGAGCTCAATGACATTTTCGCCATAATCATCGCCGTTCTTGCGATCGCTCTTCTCTCCCACGGCTTCTTCCACGAGGGCCTCGTTCCCGGTCTCTGCTTCCGTGCTGTAAGTACCAGAATCTCATTTACCTCCTCCTCCTCCTCCTGCTGCTGAAACTGTTTTGACTGTTTGTCGTTGTCATGAGTTGGGATTTTTTCCTTTTTTTCTTCTTTTATGCCTTGTTCTTTCGCATAAGTCATGAGTTTCATGCTAAGTAAAACAAGAAGGCGCGCCCCAATCATATGTTTTTTTCAACGATATTGACCCCTCTGATTTTGCTCGCTCGCTTGCTCGATCGATCAGGGCCTCGGGATCACGGTGTTCGGGATGGCGGATGTGTTCGTCCACAGTAGATTCCGCTTGGGCCCCATCGCCAATGTCAGAAGAGTCGCTGCAAGTGCAGCCCACCAGGTAAATGGCATTTACCTGATGAAGAAGCTTGGGACTTATTTGATCTTAGAAACTGTCAACGTGAGACTCTTTAGTATGTTCCTGTCATCACTACACCTTTTTTCCGTGATGAATGAACTTTTAGGACTTATTTGATTATAGAAAAGAATTTCGGTATCCACTTTTTGTATATGAGAATGTCTATGGTAAGTGAGAATGCAAATCAAAAGTCTCATATCTTTAATTCCACTGTAATTCGAGAAAGAGTCTTTTCTTTGGTATTCCCTACCTGTTTCGTTCGAAAAGGAGAAGACCGGAAATATCAACAATTCATTTTCAGTTTGTAACTTTAACTCAGAAAACAATTACCTTTTTGTTGTTTAAGAATTGCTTTCCGAGCGTTATTAAAGCATTTCTTGGCTTTTGTTCTCAACTGGAGTTGAAAACATAAAACTTCGAGTTCTAAGGAATAAAATGTGCCTAAATTTTTGGAAAACTTTGAGGGTATTTAACCAGATGACACACCTCAATTTTTTTCTTAACCAAAAGATCCATTTCCTGCTGATTTTGATATAAGGTATTGAAAAATCATACTTTTAAGTTCTCTTTACAATGACAGTGGTACCTTTATATCTTTATTATGCCATTAAGGTATCTCAATGTGGATTTGAAAATGTTTACTTGATCATACAAATCAGAATTTCTCGGAAGAAGAGAGATATTTTGTGAAATCAAAACATAATTGGTACCTGATTAGCGAGGTTATTATTCTAGCGGAGTACCTAATAGATTCTTGAACAATTTAATCTGTTGTTCATCTCATCAATATTTGCTCTGTTTGGCATTAAAAAAAAAAAAATTACGTGGCCTTACCATTGTTTCGGTAACTCATGAAAATTTTTCAGATGGCTACTGGAGAAGGAAAGTTTCAGCGAGTCAAATTATTGGTTTTACTAGCCTTACTTGGTGAGACTCTGATTAGCTAACCATCTTCCTCTTATGTAGTTTTTTTGGTTCATCTAGGGGATAAGGGTGCTTTTAATGTTCTCACTGGATTTGATCCCGATACCATTTGGGAAACTACCTGGCATTGAACCACTTCTTCTTTTTTTCCTTCCTTGTTGTTCTGTAATCGCTTTGTCATGAGGTGATCCCATTGATAGATCTGATCGAGTGGTGAAATTTGAGAGTTAGTAATGAACTCTTGTTGTCCTTTGCAACCAATTTTCAGATAGAAAAACACAGCATGGCCACCAAAGGGGTGGCAATCTGTCATCTATATATCGAAACATAATACATGCCCTAGAGTGTTAGCAACGATCAAGAAATCATTTAGCTGAAAACCTCTGCTTTTACTATGTTGCAATTCGCATTGTGGTTCCATCATCTGTTGGTTAAAATAGAAGATTTTTCCTCCACATCAAAGTTAAATTTCAGATAGATTGAAAAAGTAGCGAGTAACATCTGCACATTTTTCTTTATCTACTCTCTGGCAATACTAGCAAGCTATTTAGAAAAACACAGCATGGGCACCAGATGGTTGTCCTGTGGCCTGGCACAAGTGCCCGATTGGTGGTTTCGTCTTCTTTTTTAGAGATGATATAATATATTTTGAATGTCCAAAGTAGATTCCTTCCCAAATAGCAATGGCAAAGAAAGGTTGATGATGGGAAAAAGGTTGTGGGAACACCAGAACTGAAATCAACTTCTGCTTGTTCCTGGATCCCAGCTAATAGCTATATCTTCTTTCTGTGGAGCTTGATGTGAGGATGCAGCACTGAATTATTACTGTTTCAGTCGGATGTGGTGTCTCCATATAGTCCAGAGAGCGTACTCACAGTTCTCAATAGCTTCGTAGATATGCTGATTTAAATTTTGGCTATATCTGTGCATCTAGCAGAATTTGAACATGTCTAGTTACTCTGAGTTTGCAATAGTTCACTACTGTCATGTTGGTGAGGTTTTTTCTTTCCCATCTGACAGCACCCTAATTTTAGATGATCTGTCTAGGAATGTCTGATCGAATGTGTGACCTCATAGTGCTAACTTTGCTTTATCTTGTTCTTTTACTTGTGACCTGGACAAGTAGGAGGACGATTTGATGTTGCTTCAGCGCGCTCTACACTAGTCTTCAAAAATAATTGCTCGATACCAATATCTCCATCGCTGATTCCTACGGATGGTTCTCCGAAGATAAACCACAGCACCAGTCTCAGTACAATCAGTCCAAATCAGGAGCTGCCAGTCCCTTTGCCAGATGGGTGGTCAGGCATTGCCATTTTCGGTACTGGATGCATTTCAAATGGATTGGGCACTCGCAATTGCACTACTGGTAATTGCGAAGGAAGAGACTGCACTGCAGAGGACAGTCCGGTTGCGACAATTCTTGGCATTTCCAATGACAGTTACACTATGTCCACATGGAGGGGGTATAATGTTGGACTTACTGTTAGTCCCATGTGGAGTGACTGCCCGTCTGCAAGCTGCAAAGCGCAGTTGGGGAGCTGCCTGCATGATCAGAGGGTATCCAACGAAGGAACTGTGGTTGCATGCAAGCCAGGTAGCGGGCTAAATTGCTCTGAGAACCAGTGCACTGTGCCAGGTGATGACTGTAGTTCCAACGTGAGCATAACTTGTCCATTGGAGAATATCATTGTGAAGATTGAGGTATCGTGCTAATATTTTTAAACACAAACATTTGTGGAATGATGTGTGTGAAATGACATTCTGTATTCGGAATTTTGTTGATAAAGGCGGCTTTGTCATTTCGAGGTGCAACTGGGGTCTGCAGCATACTTAAACTGCTTATGAAGGTTTTACAGGAATACAATTAGGAGACTTAAACACCATGGCTCCTGCGTGCAAATCGCCTCCTTATTACCTGTTAGTCCTGGGCTTTGCTCTATGCTTTCGAACTTGAACCTCTTGGACCTACAAGAAACTTAGCATCCTTTGTAATAAAGAGCGATATTGCTATGAATACTTAAACTAGTCCAGAAAATTGATATTCTAAGCACTGAAGTAGACAATAATTGGGCACTTGAACTAGTGGGTTACTTATAATATTTGATAAGAGTCTGCGACATGATAGGTCAATTTTGCATATCAACGTTAGAATGATGTGGCTAACTTCTGAGAATTGCAGTCAACTTTACGTAAAAAGAGAAGAAAAGACAACTATAAAACCCGGCGGAAAACTCCACTATGCTTGTGCAACTGTGAAAACTCTGAGAGCAATATAAGGTAGCATTTTTGTTACGAAAAGAATTTCTATTGAGAATTTTCTTTTTCTATTTTTATTTCATGAATGAGTTTTTGAATAAAGTGACATGTTTGGCAATTGTACAAAAAAGTCTCTATTCTCGGAATAGAAAAAGAACTCTCTGCTGCCGTTTGCAGCCGTAAATATGCAGCCTAGTCAGCAAAATCAATCGCAAAAGTTGACTAAGTTATCTAGTTTTCGAGGTATTTTGGCCAGAAAAGAAGACTCTATTTTTCAAGGTAATGGGTGACAATTTCAAATGAGATCTTTATCCCTGAGCACTATCGCGAGAGTAACATCGTTAACTACTCAACATGCGTGGGGAAACGCCTTGTAACTCACTGAATGTTTTAGATGCAAAGCGATCAGCAGATGGTCGGAAAATCTACGGCTGGTCACGGGTCTTCAAGGAACAATCATGCATGTAGAGAGGCACTCTCAATTAACAGGAACAAAGAAACTCCCAAATAAAAAGCAAGCAAGATGCATCATATATGCACGGTTCGAACGAAGCAATCGATGCGAGAGAGAGAGAGAGAGAGAGAGAGCTTACAGGCAAAAAGCTGGCGTCGCCAATCCTGAACGGAGGTCAAAGTGAATCCAAGGGGTGTGTATTTCGTAAAGATAGAGAAAGGGTCGATGCAAAATGTCTTGGTCCGGTCTCCCGTTTATTATTATTTTTCTCCCACCATGCATTATTTTATTTTAGCACAACAACTCCAATTTAATAAAGATTTTTAAACGGATCTCGTCGAGGCGGCATTTTTTCTGTCCCGATATGATGTTTTTTCTATTTCCTTGTTTTATCTAACAATCTTTTATTTAAAAACAACTCCCATAGGTTTTATCGACTTATCATATTTTATTGTGATCTTGTGAACACGTCACCTAAAATATTTTAGCGCACCCTCTTACATCTCAATGCGAAATGTACCAAAAAAAATAATATTAGACCAATTATATATTGATAACAATTCTGTTTTAATTTTTCAATTTTGATCAATTTAATCCTGTATCTTTTCATATTGGTATTTGAGTTAGAAATCGTTGACATGAACGTCGCCTGTCCAACGTTGCATGACTGGCACTCACACGGACATTTTTCTACATAATTTTTATGTATATATTTTTATAATTTTTTTTTCTTTCTTTTTCCTATCGGCCACCGGCAAAAAGAAAAGGGAAATGAAAAAGAAAAATTATAAAAAATATTTAAAAATGTCCATATAGGAAGATCAATGTCCACATCAGTGATTTCTGACATAAATTTGACAGATAAACTAAATTGATACCAATTTGAAAAGTTTTAAGACTAAGTTGGCTTACTAAAAATGTTTAGGACTAAATTGGTACAAGTTTAAGAATTTTTTGTTACTTTTCCCATACGCTGAATAGACAAACCTAACTTTGATATTATGCTAGAAATTTCATCCAAAAAATTTATAAATTACTGGGTGAAGGGACATTATGTAAGACATGGACGACATACTTACCCCCTAAAAATAAGCCAATGTCATATTTTAGAACAGAAAATTTTGTGGGATTCGCACAAACTGTTCTAAAATTGAGTCGTTCGATTAGGTGTGGTTATTTCGTATATAAATAGTTTAACATCCCGCTCATGAAAAGCTAGAGTCAAACCTAAGAAATATAATCCCGCGAATAGATGCGTGGCCTTCGCATCTCATACCATGAAATTTTCGTGGAATCATTATAAACTGTCCTAAAAATCCAGGGACGACGCACGGGAAGCTAGTTATATGCTACCTTCAAATAAAGAGTAAGATGAGCATTTGAATTGACTAATTAAGGAAAACCATGCATGCAAGCATGTGAACATTCATGAAATTTTGTAATCATTAGTCGCTACTCACCGTGAGGTGTACTTTAGGCATTTTCCCCTATTTATATTTATTTTTATCTTCATGTAACCATAGAGGCAATTAATTATTTTGCAATTATATGAGAAAATTATCGAGAAAGTTCTAAACCTATTGCACTTGTGGCAATGTAGTTCTAAACTTTTTAATTATACCAATTTAATCTAAATATTTTGACGATTTACCAATTTAGTCCTAAATCAATTGACAGTTTGCCAATTTAATCATTCCTATCAATTTTTGCAACAAAACACTGACATGGCGGTCTAGTTGGCATCGACCATCTTACGTAGCATGATTGGCATGGACGTAAATAATTTTTTTTGGCATTTTTCAAAACTTTTTCCGAATTTTTTCTTCCATTTCTTTTTCTTTCCCTTTTGTTTCCCAACTCTTAGCTGGTGAGGGCTTGTAGGTCCCCAGCCACAAGTAAGGGCTAAGTTGCCCTCGCCTTTGATTAGACTAAGGTTGCCAACCCTTGCTGGCCGAGAGTCTGCAAAAAAAATGAAAAGAAAATTGAACAAATAATGAAAATTTAAATAATAAAAAATGTAAAAAATTGTCTACATTAGCTCTGCTCGTGCCACATAGGATGGCTTGTACTAACAAGACCACCGAGTTAGCGTTTTTTGGCCATAATTAGTTTAGGATTAAATTGGTGGATTGTCAAAAGGTTTAAGATTAAATTGGTACAATTGAAAAATTTATGACTCAATTAGCAAATTTTTAAAACGTTTATAACTAAATTGACACAATTGAAAGATTTATTATTCAATTGAAAATTTGTCAAAAAGTTAAGGCTAAATTGACACAATTAAAATGTTTAAGACTGAATTGTCACAAATCCAATAAGTTTAGAACTTTTGTAATAATTTCTCCTTAGGAAAAAGGTTAGTATAATGAAAAACCTAAAACTAGTACACTTGTTACACAATTACCCAAAACTAATTTTTTAACACAAAAAAACCTCAAATTGATATACTTATGATCAATTTACTTTCAGTAAGTTTTCATTAAATTTATCGTCAAATTACTGAGTAAGATGATACGTGGTAGCTGATAGGTATACTAGGTTGGGATTTTATCCTCCGTTTATCACATGTTCCATGGTATTAATCAAATTTAACGGAAACTAATAGAGGGTAAATTTGTCGCAAATGTACTAGTTTAGGGTATTGGTGGTCAAAAAATTAGTTTATGGTAAATTTATCACAAGTGTATCAATTTGGGGCATTTCATGGTATTAACCCTTAAAATAAAATAAAATAAAATCCTTATAGTGGAGTTAATTCATTCACGTGCAAATAATATCAAATGATATTGTCATCTATGCATTAGCTCAATTATTATGTTTTTTTTTTTTCCAGTTTTAAAGATAAAAACTCCCAGAAGATGCATTGAGATTCATTAAAACTTATTAGTGTGGACCATGAACGCTATTTTGTAAAATGATATAAATCGATTTCATAATTATAGTACGTGAATTAAATAATGATGTCGAATATTATTCCATGAAATGTTTTATCAATGATATAAAATGAGACATATTTTTGAGAACATGCATGATCGTAATTACATGTCATAAATTATTAATCTTTACAAGATTTAAGTACAATAATATTGCATTGATATGTAAGTGAATTGGCCATGATTGTTAAGGCTTTTTATTTAGTTAAGCGTAATCTAAGCTATATAACCTTCTAGAAGTTAATATAGTGTTTCAAAAGGTCACAACTTCTTTGGGACAGGAAGAGCAAGTTACCTGGTTCCTAAGCAATAGTTCCGTGGTCAATAACAAACGATCACTCTGCAAAACGTGATGGGATCATCTTTCTTGAATAACGTATAAGAGATTATTGAAAAAAAAAATGTAGATTTGGTATGACCTTCGTCAAATACAATTTATATTTAACACACAAAGAATGGATAATATTATTATATTAATGATTCAATATATGTAAACCTAATAAAATTCATCGATGATTAAGATTATAAGTAAAATATAATGGAGACCTAGTCAATGAAATCAGTTTGTTTTAGTAAGGCTTCTGATGAATATGCTTGTATTGTTTTATATTGGAAAAATTACCAAAACAATCATAAATCTATTACAATCATGCCAATTCAGTCCCAAACTTTTTTATTTTTTGGACAAATTGAATCCTAAACATTTTGCATTTGTGGTAATTTAGTCTATCTGGCTAATTTTGCTTAATCGGTAGCCGATCGGGATTGACATGGACACTAGCCATTCTAAATGGCGCCACCGACACTAATGTGGATAATTTTTAATAATAGTAATATATATTCTATTTTTATATTTTTATTTATTTCTTATTCTTATTCTTATTCTTTTTTTTTTCTTAACTTCTTCCTCCAATTGGCCTCAAGGAAGCTTGCCTATGGCTAGGTGAGGCTCAATCTTGCTAGATTTGGTGAGGTAGTGCCTCGCCTAGCCTTTGGCCTTGCATAGGCTGCCCTTATGGCCTTTGGTGAGATTGAGCCTTGCCCAGCCATGGCTAGGCTCTCGTCAACCCGCCTCTAGTCGGTAAAGCGACGACCAGCTAAAGGAAGAAGGAAGTGAAGAAAGAAAAAGAAAAATAAAAAATTGAAAATTGAAAAATATTAAAATATTATAAAAAATTATCTACATTATTGTCGGTAGTGCCACGTAGGATAATCGAGTGTCTATGTCAGTGCTGATCGGCCAAAATTGACTAGATAAATTGAATTGATACAAATGCAAAAGGTTTATGACTCAATTAGTAAAAAAAAAAAATGTTTATGACTGAATTTGCACAATTGAAATAGGTTTAAGAAATTTTTGGTAATTTTTCATTTAAGTTAAAGTGTCATCTTTTTAACACGAGTTGATTAAATATGTTTTAATATGTTTAGTACTCATATTGAAAGACTTTTTAATTGTTGACAGTTCACAAACATAATACATATATTAAAAACAACAAAGCGTAAATCAGAAACATATTTAGTATTACCAAAGTCACATATGATATGGAAAAACACCGACTTAGTAACACTTTCTAAATGTAATATATACTCTTTGAAATAAGTGTCAAACATATTAATACAACTTATCGTTAGAGGTGGCAAAATGGATCTTAAACCCATATATGACCCATTTAAATCATAAATAGGTCATATATGGGTCACTTATTTTTTCAAAGAAACTAGTTAAATTGGTTTAATAATTAAAGACTTAAGATAAGTGAGTCTTAAGTGGATCTTAAATGGGTTGTATTTAACCATTGGGGTTTGCTCCAGTGGCCATCCTTTCAATTTTGAAGGAGGAGGTAGGGGTTCGAATTCTCACATTGTCGGGGTTGGGGTGGGGACGCCGTAGTTTTGAGGAGTGGGTTTTTTCCCACGCCCGCAGAAAAGGCAAAAGTTTGAGAGTAAGCGTTAGAATAGGAATAAGAAGATCGAAAAAAAAAATGGGTTGTATTTAGAACCCATTTTCAATCAAAATCACACAATCTCCTCTTCCCTCTTTAACTTTACAAAAATATATTTTTTTTTATAAAAATCGAAATTATAATAATTTTTTATTTTAATTTTCTTTTCTTCTTTTTTTCCTTTTTTTTTCTTTCTTCTTCCTTCTTCCGGTTGTCGGCACGGCGATGGCCGGTGTTGACACTTAAATTTTGGCGACCCGTTTAGTCATTTATAACATTAAAAATTGGGGGTTAATTTTATCCCCAAAAAAAATTGCACGACATATAGTTTAGGAGCATTTATTTTATTTTATTTTATTGGATCATCGGCAAACGCAAGATTTTTCATATATTCCACTGAGATTTCACATATTTAGGCGATATACACCAAAGAATGTATTTTCGAGCAAAAAGGAAATTTTGGATGGAATATTTGAAAAAAAAAAATACAAAAGGAAATATTGCGAGCTCACCTTTAAAATATTCAGAAGCCGGGAAAATTTTATTATGATCTCAAACTTTTGGCAATGTTCGATCAATCGTGAGTTGATATTTGGAAAATAGAATTTTTTGTTGATCTTGTGATTATTAATGTGCGGACGAAGACATTGAAAGGGCAAGAAAGATTAGCATTATTCATGTATAAGAAGGAATGTTTAAAAAAGGATATATTCTCATTGAATATATGGATCCGCAGTGGACTTCTTCCTTTTTGAAGTCAGTACGGGGACTTCTTCCTTTTTGGAAGTTCAGAATTGGCTGGGCAATTTTAAAAAAAGATTGTGGGGGCACACAACGGAGATTCACGACCGCAATTGAGAGAAAAAGGAGCTGCAACCCTAGAGAGAAAGCGGCGAAAAGAGAAGAGCAGAGAGCAAGGTCTTGGTCCCGGCCCTTCATCATCGCGCCAGACAATCGATACAGACGGCCATTGCGAGATCAAAGAATTGAGAGAGAAATAAAAGAGAGGAAGCGTCTTCTTCCCAAGCGTGTCTCCTCAGCCGAATTGAGCCCGACGTTGTTGCTTCCTCTTGGTCCCACGACCTGCGTTTCTATTCTCTCTATTTTACAGGTTATTTCCGGATTTTCTAACAAGTTGTCAACGCTGGAGGCCTCGACGAAGTTGTTGTCTCCTCAATCACAGGACAACCCGCTGGTTTGTCCGAGTTGCGGACCATGGCAGGGATCCAACAAGCCAAGCATTGCCTAGAGCATAAGCCATGCACCGCCATGCCGAGTGTCGTAGTGATCCAAGAGTCCCACCAACGAACGCCCATCGATTCTAGACGAGCTCTTGCAATTCCAGAGAGCGTTCAAGCATCCCCACGGCATCTCTAGTCCATAGTCGTGCTTGCAAACTTGTTCTCGAGCTGAATCTCTATTTTGCAGGTCTTCTTCATGAATCCAACAAATTTGCCTACAAGACAAACTTGAAGACAGGGAACGCGTGCCCCACTTCTCTGCAGCGCCCATGCATAAATCCATGCATGAAGAGGGAAAGGAAAAATCAGGGCATAGATATTCCAGTAAAAAGGGGTGGTCAACTTTGAGGGGGAATTGATTGTTTTTCACAAAAATTGAAGACTAACGTGGAGCACTCCTGCACGAACATCTTCTTTGGTTCACCGCTTCTAAAGCGGTCCAGCAACGCAATCTTCTCGCGTGCCTTGTAGCCGTGGACACACCCAATCGAACCATCACGCCAAGCTCACTATAGGCCATCACCAGTGCCATCTTTTGGTGAGTTCGAATTCAGGGACGATATCTACGAAATAGGTAAATATATTATTTAAATTTAATTTGATAATTTCCTTACTTAATTCGTTGATATTACGTTTAAATTCAAATCTTCCAATGATGCATCTTATCGAAAGTTTCGAAAAGCTTTTTTTAAATTAGAGATTATTCCCTAATTTCACAACGTGCATATGATTAATAGTCCGATTTCATGCTAGAAATATGACTCGCAATCGCACGGAAAATCGCCAATTTGATCTCACGCTCGAGATACAATTTGCAATTTTATTTGAAATTGGCCAATCCGATCTCATACGTGAGATACGATTCGTCAATTTATTTCCAAAATGGACATGGATGGTATTTTGCCTGATTTGTTGCCATGCTGTTCTTGATGTCTTATTTTGATTGCTCTTGTAAAAGAAATGAAAAATCCAAAAAATCTTAGTTAGATTAGGTTCACGTTAGAATATTACTTGTTTTAGGGTTATTTTGCATGTTTAGAATAGGAAATTTATTTATTTCTGAATTCCTTAAATAAAAATCCAAAAAAATGCATTCATTTAGGATGTTAGTTTTCTTTAATTTAAATTGCACATTTAATTATGTGTCAACTTTAATTTCAATTTTAATAAAAAAAAATAAAAATCATCATGCATATGTCATATAGAATTGCACGTCATTGCATGTTAGGATTGCATGTTTATTAGTTATAGATTTAGATAATTTCTCATAGATAGATTGCATGCTTATTAAGAAAAATAGAAATCATGTGCACGTCATATAAGATTAGGTTCATGAAAATGCACGTCATTTAGTGATTGTTGATAGGTTAATTTAATTAGAAATTGATTGTCATTAGAATTAGGTTATTTGGTTAATTTAGATTGCACATTTAACCATTGCATTACTTTACTCATGTCATATAGTTTAGGTCATATTGCCATGCCATATCATTTCATATTAGATTAGTAGCATGCATTGCATGATTCTCATCGAATAAGTGAAAACAAAAAATTGAGTGATTGCGTGTTAATTAGAAATCATATCTAGAACTGTTGATGTAAATTCTGATCTAACAACGCAGATGTTTTCGTTGCTATGAGGTAAGTCATGCAATTTATTTATTGCTTTCTTGGATGTTAAATTGGCGATTTGCGCACTCACATGATCACCTCATATGTTAGGGAAATAAATTTAAAATCAATCCCAGCTGCTTGCCAAACATTTTTTAAATAAAGAATGGTATCGATAGAGTATTAGAGAAATCTAATGTAATCAAGTCCCCGTACCCATAGTCTCTGGTTCGTAGGAGTAAAGCAAACCTCCCGTTGCTTTACTTGGGTTTCTAATCCACCCACCAAAAATAGATTAGTGGCAACTCCTAATTGAAAATCATTTGTATGTTAAGAACTTAAACCTAAGTCGCGAATTGGTATGGGCTTGGGAGAGCCCAAGTTAAGTTTAGGCTTAACAATCCATTAGCCAAACCCTAGGTGGTACACTTGAAAAAATTGGTCGCGACAGCCAGCAACTGGCCAGGCAAGTCTCGAGCTCGTTGGCGTCGGGCGAGGCTCGAGCCTTGAGCTCATCGGCGTCAGGCGAGCTCGAGCTCGCCGGATCCGGTGAGGTGGAGGCCTCACCGACGTCCGACGAGGCTTGAGCCTCACTAGATGCAGTGAGGGGCAAGCTTGAGGCCCCCTTTGTGGCCGTCGTGGTTGTCGTCATGGTCGGCGGTCGGCCAAAGAAGAAGAAGAAAAAAAAAGAAAAATAAAAAAGAAAAGAAAATTAAATATTATATTATTAAAAAATTGAAAAAATTAATTTTAAAAAATAATAAAAGTTTGATTTTTTTTTAAATATTATAAAAATTGTTCATTAAATTTGTGTTGTATAAAACTATTTTAACAATACCATTTTTAATATATATATATATATATATATATATATTTTAGGTTTCGTTAAATGAGTTGAGTACGGGTTGGGTCGGGTATGGGTAAAAAATTTTGCACTGCAATAAATGTATCATAAACGGATTAAATTGGTCGATTTGGGTTGGACCATTTATGACCCGACCCAAACCGACCCGACCCACCCGTTTAACGGGTTTACTTATCGTATATGAACGTAATATTCTTGTTTGCTAATGCAAAAACGAAACATCTCTTCCCCCAATCCTCATGTTGCTTTCGCCCATTAATTGTTGGACACGACCTACGAACTATCCACCCTATTAAAACCAGAATTCTTTATTACAAGGCTACATAGTTTTTTTAGGTTGTCGTATGAGTCCAAATATCATCAAGAAAAAAGTCTTTGGAGTCCGCATTTGCTTCATATATAACTCTTCACTTTACTATTGTTAGTACTTTAAATAATCATCATCGAAAGCGGCCTGAATCTCATCATGAGCGGCATGGTAAGGTCGAATTCCTGCTGACAAACCCAATTATACCCTGTAAAGTTGGGGAACAGTCTCATGGTTATGTCTCTTTGCCATGCTTTATTGGTCAATAAGGGTGTGTTTGGTAACGTTTACATTCCGAAAAACAATTTTTGAACATAAATAATTTTTTCTATTTTTATTCCCAAGAACAATTTTTGAGCATAAGAACGCACTCGATAACTGTAAAAAAAAATTATTCCAAGAATAGAAATGCGCTTGATAAACTTGTATAATTTTGTTGTTTCTTTTAATTTTTCAATATTTTTATTATATTTTCCTTTTTTTCCTTCTTTCTTCCTTTTGGCTGATCGCGGCCTCGGCCATGGTCAGTGATCGGCCGACGACCTCGCCGGAGCATCGTCGGCCCCCGGCAAGACTCGGCCTCGCCGAGCCACCACTAGGCGACACCAACCTGGCGGTGGCCCGAGGAGGCCGAGCCTCACCCAGCCACGGCGAGCTCGAGCTCGCCTAGCCAAGCTCACCTAGGCACGGCGAGGCTCGGCCTAGCTAGGGGCCGGCGACCCTCCGGCAAGGTCGCCAGCCCTCGTCAGCCATGGCCGAGTCTGGCAACTGGCCAAAAGGAAGAAGAAGGAAAGAAAAAGAAGAAGAAAACATAAGTGTTTCTTGAAATTGTTCCAGGGAACAAGAAGCAACTTTTTTCTACTTCTTATTTCTGTTCCAAATCTGTTCCCATGAACAAAATTTTTACCAAACACGTTTTTGTTCTTTTTTTGTTCCCCGGAACAAAAGAACAAAAATTTTTATTTCAAGGAACAGAAACATTTTTTACCAAACAAGGCCTAAGTATCTAGAAGTGATGTCTTTTCGTTAGTGACCCGTCTCTTTCTCTTGAGTGCTCTTGAAAATTTTTATCTTGTCTATAACCCTAGACTGCCTGATACATCCAAATTTATCCTAGCATAGCTCCTAGTCCAAAATTTGTCTTCGACGGATACTGATGGTTTTATTAATTATGGTGATGGGCTTAAGTTGGCCCGTTCGCCCATGTTGGGCCTAAAAGCCCGGCTCACAAGATTAGGGCCCATGGATGAAGGAATACGATGAAAGGACACGTTCCTTCTTGGAGGGAACTTATATAAAGGGAAATGAAAAGGGAGGAAGACACCTTTTGGCATAACGTGCGTTCTTCCTCCCTCTCTCCCTCAAAAACGTTCCAAAAAGAAAGAAGAGTTTGCAAGTGGCGACACCCATCTTTCCTTCAAGTGCAATTGACGTCATCGGATCGAACATGGCTGATTTCTCTTCCTCATATCGGCATTGGTGTTTAATCTGTGGCTAACAAGGTATGTTCAACTCTGTGATGTGCCTTAGGATCGGTGATACAAGTGTTTATCCCGGGCTCGTCTTCCGCATAAGTTTAGGGATTCGATTTAGTGTCGAATCCATTTATGGGAATCGGTAAATCCCAACATTGGTATCAAAGCCGTACTTCTTGTTTCCCGATCATTTTCCATGTTTTTCCCGACCCCTTTCATGTTCATAGATGATTTCTTATCGTTTTTTCGCGAAATTAATCGGCCGACACCAATCGAGACTGAAAAATCTCGACACCCGAGCACTGTTCATCCATTTTTCCGAGTTTCTGTAACTCAAAATTCATTTCTGAAGGCTCTGGATGGAAGGTCTCGTCGAGATGATCGCGATGAGTGGTGGAACGCCACTAACAGCCGCCGGACGCGCCCGTACGCGCGCAGCCGGAGTGAAACCACGCGCCGGTCGCACACGCGCGCGGAGCCGACGCGCGCGCACGTGCGCACGTGCGCGGGCGCCAGCGATGGCGCGTGCGTGGCACGCGCTCGCTGCACGCGGGCCGCACGTGCTGGTCGGTTCGTCTGACCGGCCTGCCCGGCCCGACCGGCCCGCCCCAGCCCGTCCGGTCCGACCCTCCGACCGACCCGACCCGACCCGGCGGCTGTTGACCCGTTGACCCATTGACTTCCGTTGACCGACCGTTGACCCAAAAAAAAAAAAAGATTTGTTTCTTTTTTTTCAATTATGCCTATATGGGTCATATATAATCCATTTTTTTTTGTTCTGCATTTGTTGCAGGAACAATGCCTCCCCGAAAGCCGTGCGCATCTGTGCGCACAATGTCAGATGAACAAAAGGAAAGGCTTTCAAGATTGATAGCCGATTTGAATGGTTATCGATGGGAGAGTGACGACATAATTGATCATGTCAGAGAGGTCAACAATAAAATTCAAGAGGTCATTTGGAACGGTTGTCCCATGCCGAGATACTCATATGGTGCGATTCTTTATGAACACTCTTCCATTAGAATGGCAAGGAGTGTTGAATCGCCTATGGGAGGTCAAAGGATTTACTAGTTATAAGGGGCTAGTAATGGAATTTGTAGATGAGTATCATCGGGTTGGAGCCACAAAGACTGCGACCTAGGGAATGACTTCGATTAAGCGATGAATGAATGTGCGTAGGAGAAATCCTAAGGGATATCCGTCTGTTTTCCCGTGGCTGTCAAGAATGCCCGAAAATTTTACAGAGGAAAAGAAAAAGAAATTGATCCAAGTAGAAACTTTTCCTATCCGTTGTATGATGCCTTTGTTTTAGATGTTATGACTGATCTTTATTAAGTGTGCTTGGTGAAAATCTTATGTAATGTGTAATGTTTACTACCTGATTATTGTTGATGTAGCAACCTATATGTTAGTTGTATTATGTGAAAGCATTATTATTATATTGTATGTCAATTATCTGTTGCTTTCTGTTATTGCTGGTTGCTGTGGGTAGTTAGATGTGGGTAGTTATAGAAGTTTTTGTAGCTTCATAGAATTGATTTTGCATATGACAATCATATTAATGATAGTTTTAAGTTAGGATTTTTGGAGGATGATTGGAAACGTAGTGACCTTTTGATTCTGAAACCTTAAAATTATTAATTAATATGATAGGTTTGTGCAAAATAGATGCATAAATGATAGGCATTAATATTTCGTGCATATATGTATGATATGTTCAGATAAATGGATTCAACAACTAAGAACATAATTGCTGATTTGAACAAAGAAGCACTAAAAGCTCTTGACCATGTTATGGAAGATCTTGAGAATGTTGTGCGCCACCTTGAGCTAGCAGATGATCGCCACAAGGCATTTGAGCGGGATACAGATATTTGCTGTGTTGCTTTCAGCTCAATAGGATTATCAAGATCTAAGCGCAAGCGCATTGATTCGTTCAATATGTGGGAAAGCAAGGGATCAAGTCCTTATTGCAAGAAACCAAGAATTAACCAACAAAAGAGAGGAAAACGTCCTCATGTGAAGAGAGGAAAACGTTCTCATGTAAAGAATATCTCAAGGGTGAGATGTTACAACTGTGACCATAGGGGTCACTATGCCCGCAATTGTCGCGAGCCAAGGAAGGTACACACCCTTTGTACTATTGAGAACTTTGCATATGTGTCAAGTTCTGTATTCTTGACTGAGTCTAATCCTTTATGGACTGTAGATTCAGGAGCGACGGACCATGTAGCAAAGGATAGAGAATCCTTCGTGGAATTTCGACGAATTCCGACTGGAATTAAGTGGATCTATGTGGGAAACAACTCCAGAGCTGAAGTAAAAGGAATTGGCACCTGCCAACTGAACGTGTGTGGTGGGCGCACTTTAATTCATACATGATGTGTTGTATGCTCCGGAGATTCGTCGAAATTTAGTATCTGTTTTAGTGTTGGTTAAGTTTGGTTTTAATGTGAACTTCCATAATAAAGGTGTAGATTTGTATTTGAATACAAAATACTATGGTTGTGGTTATTTTCCGGATGGATTCATTGTATTAGATATTGATTATGTTAATGCAAATGTTTGTTATTCCCTTCTCACGTCTCCTAATACACATGATAATGATATGAATGTATGGCATGCTAGACTTGGTCATATTGGCCAACAACGTATGAATAGACTAGCCAAAGAAGGCTTTTTGGGCAACATTGAAAAAGTCGATTTGCCTATATGTAAGCATTGTCTAAAAGGGAAAACGACAATGAAACCATTTGGAAAAGTAAAAGAGCTGAATTTTCTTTGCATTTAATCCATTCTGACGTCTGTGGTCCAATGAATGTGAGAGGAAGGCATGGGGCTATTTATTTCATCACTTTTATAGATGATTATACTCGATTCGGATATGTCTATTTGATTTCTCATAAATCTGAAGCAATAAGTTGTTTCAAAAGGTTTATGAACCTAGTAGAGAATCAATTAGACAAGAAAATAAAATCATTGAGATCCGATCGAGGTAGAGAATATTTATCTGATGAGTTCAGAAAATTATGTGATGAAAAAGGAATAGAAAGACAGTTGTCTACTCCATATACTCCTCAACAAAATGGTGTTGCGGAGAGAAGAAACAGAACCCTATTGGAAATGGTTAGGTCCATGATGGCGTATGCTAACTTACCTATTACCTTTTGGAGTGATGCGTTGTTAACTGCTGCCTATATACTTAACCGTGTACCTTCCAAATCAGTTACTTCCACTCCATATGAGTTATGGACAGGTAGAAAACCGGACTTAAGTTTTCTTATGCCATGGGGTTGTGCTGCCTATACACATGAGTCCTCTCACAAGTTTGGGAAATTGGGTCCTAGAGGAAAGAAGAGTATTTTTATAAGATACTCGGAACACTCAAAAGGGTATGTGTTCATAAGTGAGCAGGAAAGTGGGAGTATAACTAAATTTGAATCACGGGATGTCACATTCTTAGAGGATGAATTTCCTAAGAAGGGCGAAATAGGGAAAGACTACTCCCTATTTGAAACCTTGGATCAAGATAATGATCTTAGTGGAGTTCGTCCAAGTGGGAGTAATATGAGAAGTGATGAATTGAATTCAACTTAATCTCAATTGCAACCACATATGAGACGACATCATCATTATTTAATCCAAGTGGGAGCATAATGGGGAATGATGTGCAAAGTGTACAATCTCCCATACGGCGAACAAGTCGCCAAAGTATTCCCCGTCGACGTTTTGACATTGAAAGGGAAACTTTTATGGTTGCTCCACAAGATGAGGATGAGCCAAGAAATATTAATGATGCTCTGAATTGCCCTAGTAAGGAAGAATGAATTCATGCAATGGAAGAGGAAATTGAGTCAATGAAATCAAACCAAGTTTGGGAACTGGTTGATCTTCCAAAAGGACGTAGAGCTATTGGGAACAAGTGGGTTCTCAAAATAAAGTGAAAGGCTGATGACTCGATGAAAGGCATAAGGCTCGCCTTGTAGCGAAGGGGTATAATCAACAGGAATGAATTGATTATGAAGATACGTTTTCTCGTAGTGAGATTTACCTCGATTCGCATTATTCGGCAATAGTAGCTAGTATGGATCTTGAGTTACATCAGATGGATGTAAAGACTGATTTCCTCAATGGAGAGTTAGAGAAAGAGATATACATGGAACAACCTACTGGTTTCATAGTGAAAGGCCAAGAAGAAAAAGTATGTCGACTTTTGAGATCGATATATGGCCTTAAGCAGTCATCGAGACAATAGTATATACGTTTTCATAATGCCATAATGACATATGATTTTACAATGATTGATGAGGATCATTGTGTATATATCAAAAGATCCAAGGATCAATTTGTGATATATCATTATATGTTGATGATATACTGATTGCTGGAAGCAATATAGAGTTTGTTAATACTGTCAAGAGTTGGTTGTCTTCCAACTTTGAGATGAAGGATATGGGTGAGGCTGCATACATTCTTGGAGTTAAGATTCCAAGAGATCGTTCGAAGAGATTGTTATCTCTTTCGCAAGAAACATATATAAATAAGATTCTTGAACGATTACGTATGTTAGATTGCAAACTCATAGACACTCCTATTGCAAAAGGTGAAGGATTGAGCCATAGACTGTGTCCGAGGACTCCACAAGAGAAGGAACAAATGAAACATGTTCCTTATGCTAGTGCAGTTGGGAGCTTGATGTATGCTATGAGGTGTACAAGACCTGATGTATGTTTTGCAGTTGGAATGGTGAGTAGATACCAATTTAATCCAGGTCAAGCACATTGGAAAGCCATTAAGAGAATACTGAGGTATCTAAAGGGAACTGCTGATTATACGCTGAGTTATCAAGGAAAGGATCGCGACTCGAAGGCTATTCTCGATCTGATTGGGGAGGAGATTTAGACGAAAGGAAATCTACCTCTAGGTTTGTTTTTTTTTTTTTCTTATTGAATAATGGCACCATATGTTGGAGCAGTAAGAAACAAACGTGAATAGCCTTATCCACGATTGAAGCTGAGTTCGTGACATTATCAGCAGTAATATAAGAAGGAGTTTGGCTTAAGAAATTTTTGGATCATTTAGGTGTTATTGAGAAAGCTGCAAATCCATTATTAGTTAATTGTGATAGCCAAGCAGCTATAGCGTACACCAAAGATCCAAAATATCATGGCAAGACCAAACATATAGATACCAAGTATAATTTTGTCAAGGATATGGTTGCACGAAAGAATGTGAACTTACAGTACATATCTACGCATAGAATGGTAGCAGATCCTATGATAAAGCCAATACCTAGAGATGTGTTTTGTGGTCATGTAAAATCTCTAGAATTGCGTAGAGTCTGATATACTGGATAGTAATTTCCCTGAGTTGTTCACATGTATGAACTAGTGTTGTTTCATTATTAATGCCTATGAATATTTATTTGATCTTTATGCATCTTAATGCTCAGTGCATTATATTAAGTTAAGGAAGTATGTCGGACAGATAAAAGATTAGCCCACTCACACGGGTAATCGCCTCTATTTAATGTGTGATAAATAGAGATGAGACTATTTTTAAGCTTATTATCTAGGTGATAATCGAGAGCTCAAGCTTAAAATACGTGTGTCGCCTTAACTGAGTGTTAAGATGAGGACATAGTACTTACGATGTCTGAAAGTAAAATAACCCATATATTTTACTTTATCTGTCTAAGATGTCAGATGTGAGTTCTGATGAATTTTGTAAATAAGTAGATACGTGAACTCAAGTTAGACATTGGGTATGTCTGAACTATCATCTGTACGGTATTGAAAAATGTAGACATACGCTCCATGGGAAATGAGTTAATACCGTAATACGTATTTCATACTACGTATGCATGAGACGACCAATAAGAGTGGCAAAAGTTTGATCTCAACTTTTATGATGTGTGAGACTCTTGAGGAATAGAGTTCCTCATTTTTAATGCCCTCATGACTTTTACTTATTCTCAAGATTTCTATTTAGTGTTTGCTATCTTAGGATGTTGCCAATGGTCATGAATTGATTCGATCTAATGGAACATTTCTAGAAAAGCAAGTTGAACTGAAATTGAGAGTTTAAAGGAAAGAGGAAGATCGAATTTGGAGAATCACATTGTAGTTTTGTATTCACTGGTCGACCAATTATGACTGTCTTTGGGATAATCATAATTGTGAATACAATATATATATATATATATATATATATATATATATATATATCATTGTTGAAATGAGATTAAGAGAGATATAAATGTGATCGATCGATCTAGGGTACTGCATACTAAATCTACTCGGAGTGTGATGCCCATTATGAGCTGCTATATATTCCTAACAGATGTATAGCAACGAGCTCTCAAAGTATGCTGGTCGCACGGATTATTCACCGGTATGAATATTGTAGAGAGGTAAAGAGAATCCTATTTAGCCCACCATGTGCGAGTGGGAGATGATGGTTTTATTAATTATGGTGATGGGCTTAAGTTGGCCCGTCCGCCCATGTTGGGCCTAAAAGGCCGGTCCACAAGATTAGGGCCCATGGATGAAGGAATACGATGAAGGGACACGTTCCTTCTTGGAGGGAACTTATATAAAGGGAAATGAAAAGGGAGGAAGACACCTTTTGGCATAACGTGCGTTCTTCCTCCCTCTCTCCCTCAAAAACGTTCCAAAAAGAAAGAAGAGTTTGCAAGTGGCGACACCCATCTTTCCTTCAAGTGCAATTGACGTCATCGGATTGAACAGGGCTGATTTCTCTTCCTCATATCGGCATTGGTGTTTAATCTGTGGCTAACAAGGTATGTTCAACTCTGTGATGTGCCTTAGGATCGGTGATACAAGTGTTTATCCCGGGCTCATCTTCCGCATAAGTTTAGGGATTCGATTTAGTGTCGAATCCGTTTCTGGGAATCGGTAAATCCCAATAGATACTAATGATGCGAATCTTCAGCAGGTAAATTGTCATAAAAAAGCTGAAGACAAGATAGCCCGCCCCATGCAATATGAAATGGAAGTCGGTAATGATTCCACCACATGCTTTGTCATCAAATACGACTCTTGTTGGTGTGCACCGTCATGCTAAAAACAACGAACGGGGACATCTAATTTAGTGCCTGTAGTAATAAGACAACTAAATAAAATTAGAGGCAAAAGTAATCCAATTTATTTATGGTGATTAGTGTTTTGTATTGGCATGTTTGACAATGTAATAATAAATAATTGGAAGGGCAATATGATTTGATCCGTTTCTAGGTGGGCGGTGGATTCTCCGACCAATTTTTGATTGGTGAGTTACACACATCAACAATGCTCATTTTCACTTTTAGACTTTTATTTAAGTCCGAATGTGGATGATGATTATAACTTGCTATTCATCCATTAAAGATAAGGTCGACGGAAAATATAACCCTTACTTAAGTAGCAAAGATGGTATGAACTTCAAAGTTTCTTACAAGAAGTTGCCACTTTAATTCCTATAGCAAATGATTCGTGTTTTCGTCAGTTTTCATTTAGTTGTGATTTTGTTGTTAGGGTTGACCATGTGGAAATTCGCTTTAGTATGCCATAATTGTATCTGTAATTTGTGTCAACTTAATTTTTATCAAATACCAGCATCATAATTTTTGCTTTATTAGCTAAATGACTAACTTAAAATGAAAACGTGTTTAACTCAAGTTAATATACAGATTATAATGTACGTCATAATCCATTTTATATTAGGTTGTTTTCCCATGATTGGGTCACGTCCATCATTGTTAGAACTAGAGGTCGGCGTGATACGATTTGGTTTAACAGGATTTCTGTGTCGGCCTTGAAGCGTGCGAACCCTTTTCTCAGTTTTCTAAAGGTGATTATATTTTCCCCTAAAACCACATACAACAGAAGAATGCACAATATTTGAAACGAAGCAAGAATAGCGAACATTTTCCTCCAAATTCTTTGCGGAATAAGATTCACGTTGAATCACTAAACATCCAAAACTTTCTTAATTTGACTGATTGATTGATGGAAGGGGCAGTTGGGTGCTCAACTTTTCAACTTAGGCTCGAAAGCAACAGCATTGGGCAACGGATAATAACTTGTAGGATCCGCCAGACATCCCACGAACACCGATTCTTGATGAAATAATTGCACCATTGGGCTTTTCTCCACCTCCCCCCCAAAAAAAAAAAAAAAAAAAAAACCAAACTGTTAATTTTGGTTGGTCAATTCCTCATAGGCAACAGTATTTTCCAAAGATTCAACATATTCGGTGCCTTGCATCCTGCAACGATGTATCGTTGATCTCGATAATGGTTTCTTGTACAAGACTGCCAAAAGATTCATCGGTGACCGAAACGTGAATTTTTTGAAGATGATCCAAGTCGTGAGAAAAGACCGGCTTTAACGGACCCAATGATTAGGACGGAGGTCCATAAAACATCCTACAAATCTCATTAAAAGGTTGAGTCAAGATGCTTGGTCTTTATCAGTGCCTTAGCATAGAACTGCACTGCACGCAGTTGGTGGAATTTGATTGGTTCTTGAGTTGAGACTCCCCCAAGACCTCAACTAACTATGTCAACTCAAGGGGCTTCATAAGTTGATATCTATGACACACTAATGGATGCCGATCATCCTACATGACACCATTGATACCGACGTGGATAGTTTTTAATACTTTTTTTCATTTTTTTATTTATTTCTTTCTTGACTTACTTTTTTCCTCTAGCCGGTCGCCGCTGGTGAACTACTGGCACAAGCCTCGGGCCATGGCTAGACAAGGCTTCCCTATGGGAGGCGAGGTCTTGCCAGTTGCAAGCCGACGTTCGGCTGGAGGAAGAAGGAAGTGAAAATAAATACATAAATAAATAATATTAAACTATTTTTAAAAATTGTCCACGTTAGCCTCGGTGGTGCCATGTAGGATGGCCATCGTCCATGTCAACACCGATCAACCAAAATTGGCTAGATATAAATACAAAATGTTTATAATTCAATTATATATATAAGATTTGGGACTAAATTAGGACAATTGTAATAGATTTATGACTTTTTTTTGGTAATTTTCCTATTTTATATGAGGATATACTTGTTAATAGTGAAAAACTTTGCGACTGGATGAGACAGTCATCCGATTTTTGAGAAATGAGAATGTCGACAATAAAGGCCCATCATTCTTCTGTAAAATAACGGATGGTCAAGCAAGCATTTTCCTATATTTAATGAATGAAAGTAACTATTTATAGATAAAAAAAAATAATGATTGGAAATTAATTAGGCATTCGATCGATTCAAAATTTGATACAAAATGCTAGATGAAAAATAATAATTTAACAAATGCGTAGGTCGGTGCATTATATCTTTAGAAGCAAGGAGGGTGTTAGCAGGTTGTAAATTTCCTACTAAGGTTGAGAGACGTTCAGTGCGATATTCGAGAGCTAAAAAATGGTGTTTTAGCGTAACTGGGGCGTTGGATTTGAGAAATTACTTCAATTCTGTTCCTTAGTACTTAGAATCCAATTAAATCCCCATCAAACCCTTACCCCTAGCTCAAACCTCCCACTCTTCTCTTCCCCCTTAGCGACAACCCATCGCAGCATCTCCCTCCATCGTCGCCACCGACAAATTTGCCTTGCGGCCTACAGGCCGAGCCACTGCTGCTTGTCCGGGCCGCACCACGGCCCGCCTACTTCTTGATCTTCCCCCCTTCTATCTCTATCTATCTATGTTTCGTCGGGTTCATGCTGGCAATTCTTCATGGCCGTCGAGATCTCAATGGCTATGGAGGTGCTGCCTGCAGAGCCATTGAAATGGGCCCTCCAGATCCGGAGGCAGCATTGCTTGTCGAGAGGGGGCTTGACGCCAAGCGCAGGGAGGGATGGATGCAACCAAAAATACAATTCGATTTAATGTCCAACTTACATTTGGAATTTGACAAAATAGCAGCGTCTTTTCCCATTTAGGCGTGATTTAATTGCGCATTTTCCTCCCCCACCCAAAAAAATAAATAAAAATAAATAAAAAACCTACTCCAGTTGCAGAATCCAAAATTGAGAAAAATGATTCTTTTTAAAATTTATAACTCACAATTGAAGAAAAAGAGTTTTTGAAATTATAACCATGTGAATGAAACAAAGATGGTGATAAGAAGCCTCTCGATCTCAAAGAAATATTGCAACCAAAACCATACTTAGAAAATGTTTTTATTTTCCCAAATAAAATATGTTTTCAAGCATCAGAAAGCTTAAAACAGAATAATCTTCGCTTTTTATTTTCACAAAAGCAAATCCCAAAATAAGTGCAATACAAGCAAGATGACTAATGACTTATCACGACAATGCCATCAGCATAATAACATGCCCTCTCGTACTCAACCCGAAACCTACGGTGATGGAAGTCAATAGCGGGGAAAAAGCAGGGCCGCAAGGGGAAGTCCTGCCTCATCAGCCAACACGAGCACCCGAACTACCTTCTCTACTTGGCGAGCAGTCCATGGAGTCATTTATTCTTCAGAGGTAACAATTTAAAGAGGAAAAATTGTCAAGAATTCTAGTCCATGAGTTGGGTGATTGTAATGCATAAAAATGAGTCAATTTGAGCTAAAGTTTTCAATCTGACCAGACTCATCTATTTGATGGGCCTACCTAACTACGATGATGCTCTTGCTACACATATAGGATTTGTTTACATCACATTATATTATATTCAATCTGTCATTGTTTTATTCCTAATCTCCTATTTCTCCCATTTCATTTGTCAAGTTGCTTGACGGTAATTGTTAGGGATATAGTTAGAATATTCTATGATTTTGTATATTATTATGTAATTCAGTGTAATCTCTTTGATTGATCCTAATGTATATAGGCACATGTACTATTTATTAGTTAATGAACATAATATAATCTCCATTCATATTTCTTCACTTGGTATTGGAGTCATCGGGCTACATGGTGGCCAATCAATGTAGCAGCCACATGTGACGCCACTTGCCGCCACACAATGATCTCACAAAATCTCATAGTAATGATGATGCTACTCCACATATGGGATCCATTTATTTGACATCAACCCTCTAGCTTTTGTTCCATCGTTTGGCTTCAATTTATTATGTATCAGTAAATTGACATCAACTCGTCCTGTTTCTATTATTTATTATTTAGACACTAGCACTTTTCAAGACCCTTCGCAGAATATGACGATTGGAGCAGCTAAGCAGCACAAAGATGTCAACTATTTGTCACCTGAATCCTCAACGATCTTGACTACAACTTCTCATGCTTGCAATTTTGATTTATGGCATTGAAGTTTAGGTCATTTGTCCAATTGTTGACTACTTTCGTTGATGACGCTTCTAGCTCCTTTAATTGTCTTTGTGATGCCTGTGTCAGTGCTAAACAAAACTCGTTTGCCATTTCAGTCTAGTTCCATCAATACGACTGCCCATTTCTTTTTGTTCTAGCAAATCCATTTCTTTTTGTTGGTCTGAAAACTTTTATTGAATTTTGAAACTATGCTAAACGCCAGATCAGCCCAACAAGCGGGCTTGGGTACGAGGAAGGTCCAAAAGAACTTGGGGAGGAGAGAAAAGCCCATTTCCGTGAAGGGTCGGTCTCTTATGGGCTTTGCACTAACCAATCTGCCACCAAGTTAGCCTTCCTACAACAGTGGGCCAGCCTGATTTTAGGAAAAGAAAGCAACAAAGCATGACACTCATGGATAAAAACCCGGAGCTCCAAAGAAACGCGATCTGTACTTTGTAAGTGTTCTTATCAGATCAAAAATGACTCAACTTTTAAGGCTTCGTGACTTCTGGTACAGAAGTGTCTTCAGGGTTTGGAGAAGAGCAAGGGTTTCAATCTCAGCTGTAGAGGTAACAGCTTGAGCCAATCTCGCAAGTCCATTAAGACTGTACCTTTTGAGTTTGTATGTTGTGATACCTGATGTGGTTATGACACTCCCTCTCGCACTAATGCACGATATTTTCCTGACAATTCTGGATGATTTTACCTAGTAATTTGGAGATATGGAAATCCTATATTTAATGATTTTAAAGAAAAGGGTTATTAACCAAGTGCGCATTATTAATGCTCAAAGACCCTCTTTTAAAGAACATATTTATGATAACAAGGAGACTATTTGAAAAATGAAATATCTATCTTTTCAGCTATTGGGCGAGCAATGCTCTTTGATCCCCCAGCGTGAAGCATCTTTTGTTTGGCACGGTTGCTCCTATTAATCAGGCTCCGTCTCTATCATTGAAAGTAGAGCCTTTAAAGTCATAACAGTCATATAAGGAAAGAGAGTCTCGACAGGATGAGGATCATGCCCCTACTTTTTTCCCGAGTTCCAATAGGAGACAAGAGTAGTCCATCCGTCCCTAAGGATGTGTTCGGGTCGATTCCTTAGCACCTCTTCTATACTTCTAGTTCTAGATCACTTGAAATAGCCAAACCGTTAGTGGTTTCTGTGGTCTCTGCTCTTAGTTTCGAGTGACATTAGCACCCATTTTAGTTTACATCTTCCTCAGATTCTATAAGGAAAAGAAAACATATCAACAATTGTGTAAGGGGCAACCCAATTTAAATCGTTTCAATTATCACTCGTGCATTCCTTGCTTCATTAGATTCTATAAGGAAAATTACTTTTTCCAATGCAAAGGTGTTATTTTGATGCAGATGACACATATGTAGAAAAAAAAACGGGGAAAAATAAATAAGAGACTTGAAAACAGCATCAGCCTTTATGAAAGATACATGTAATCATGCAAACGAGAAAAATCGAGAATTAGATAGAGAGAAAGAAAAGTGGAGAAGGGCAAAATTGTGTTACGAGATATCTCAAAATTAACTTCAGCCAATTAAGCTATGCGAAACTTTCCTTCAGTTGTAGAATTCTTTTATCTTGGAGAGTAATGAGAAGATGGGTTTGTTGTATATCAAGCCCCTGTTGGTTTGCAGTTTGGTTTGGATTAGTAGTTCTAGGTGGTCTAAGTTTTTAAGTGGGTTCTTGTGAACTTCGCAACATTCGGACCTTAAAAAAAATAAAAATTCGGCAACATATTAAATGGCGCAGTCTTTTTGATGCAATAGTTTCTCTCTCGATCTCATGTTAAAATAATAATGCAGCCGCCACAGAATTGTGAAGGCCGTAGAGGGAAAGAACAAGATACGCACGGGGTGGCGTTTTAACTTTTAAGGGCTTAGGCACTGCTTTATAATTAGATTAATTAAGGATTAGTTGGTTATGCTGGAAAAGGTAACATTTGACTGATCTAGGATAACTCCTGATTTATGCAGCCGCATGAATTTGTTTATTACTTTATTTCGTTCTCACGTTATTCACTTGATGTCAGCACACATTTTCTGTTTTCACCATAAACGCCTGATGATGCTCCAACAGCGCGAGAGACTATTCGACGGAAATCGCTTGTCGGTGATTATGATGATTATTGATCACCACGATATATAGCTGTCGACGTAGGATGGCAATTTTTTACCATTATTACTAAGTATTGGACACGAAATGAAAGGAGACAAGTGAGGAGGCCAATTGAATGTGAATATATGATTGGTAGTTAATTCTAGCGATATTTAAGGAGTTGTAACCGCTTGTGAATATAGTGACGAGCCATCATGGGGTATAAAGTTTAACTATTGCAATTGTAACTATTTTTAATCACATGAAAAATTTTAGCTGCTTATTAGCAATTACATTGAGTAGACTATAAAAGTCAGCGCCATTGTAGAGCATCACGATCATCAACAAAAATTTATGTCTTTCTTAATTTCAGTTATCAATTTATTTTAGGTTTTAGAATTCGTATTTGTTTTCCTTTATTATTCCTGATCCTTGTTACTTAATTCAATTCTGGTCTTGTTACTTAATTATATTCCGGTCTGAATTACCACTTAACCCAATTTTCAAAAAAATTAAAGATCAACTTTTGGTGAAAGGTATCTTACTAATTTCTAAGGAAAAAGTTGGTAATGAAAAAGTTCAAACGCCATGAAAAAGAAGTATCAACCCCATGAATTATTGTAGAATGAAAAAGAAATTTCAATGCCCATGAGTTATTGGAGCTCGCACTACCGTGTGCCTTTGAAACCTAAACCCAGATTTTGAGCTTGGGCTCGGCTCTGCGGTGGAGCTCAAGGCAGTTCGACGTGGCCTCGATAAATTATATTTGAAAATGATTTTAGTCAGATAAATTACATTTGAAAATTGTCAAAAGTGTTAAATATATTAACCAAATCGAAAAGTTAGAATTGAATAGTGATCCATATAATATATTTAGGACTTTTTAGGTAATTTTTTCTTAAAAATATTATAGTTAAATTTATTTACTAGCTATGACCACTGAATTTAAAAGCATTATGGAATTAAAAACGTTATAGTCGAATTCATGTAATGGCTATAACCACTGAATTAAGAAAACACTCAGCATTTGTTTAATGGCCACCGAATTACCAAGACTCTTTTTTCTTGGTTGAATTTATTATTGGACCCTGATTTACCGCACGGAAGTTTGTTAAGAGAAAGCATTAAGCAAAGACCTTTTTTGGTCCAATACATCTTGGAAGTAAGCTGAAAAAAACATTAAACCAAGGACTTCAATTGATCAAGTCGTTGGAGCCCGTCATTTCCAACTTTAGTACCAATTCTGCAATATGCTTTTCTTCTTTCTTTCCGATGATGGGAAGATAAGAACCATGCTCAAAATTGGTCAAGTCGTTGGAGCCGGTCAAGTCTTCAGCATTGCGATGCTAGGATGATAAGAACCATGTTATATTTCTAGTTGTGTTCATACTGTACTGCGTCAAACCCACCTAATTTTCTCCTTGTCTAGACCAACTCCAAAGATTCGTTTCCTTCTTTTCCGACTACATTAAAATTTTGTTTACTTATTAGAAAGTAGAACTCCCAATGACTTGTTATACATGATGTAGAATTGTAGATTATTATATTATATATGTTGGTCCTTTTCTTAGTCTATGATTTTTCTAGAGAAGCACGTCATAGCGGAAAAAAACTAGAGCGACTACTTAAAGATGTGAATCAAACATTTCGTGATCAAAAGATTGGCCAGTAATTTTGGCATATGAATTGACCTGTGTATATGGGTGCAAGCAAAACTGCAAACTAATCGAATTGCTTTAAGATGATGGCGTGTCGTGTACTGAATTTTACAATTAAAATAGAGTATTTATAGTTGGCCTAATACCCTAAAAAAACCTCAATTTTAGTTTAGTTCCAATTCTACCCTAAAGTTTTTTTTTTTTTTTTTTTTTCGTTTCATAAAAAACTTTAAACTTTTGGTCCCGTTTCAATTCTACCCTAATTTTTTTTTTTTTTTGGTCTTATAAAAAAATCAAAAGTTTTAGATTAAGTCTCAACTCCACTTTCAACTTTTTTTTCCTCATAAAAAGTCATCAGCTTTTACTTGAGTGCATATTAGCTCCCGTTAACCCTGCATTCGAAATCACTTTTAGTAATGTGGCATTTTCAAGTTATTACTCTAGTATTTCCCCCCAAATTTCATATCCAAAAAAATATCTTTCGGAGATGAATTTCTATGTCAGCCCAAACGACATCTTATTGGATATGAAATATGAGTTAAAATTAGAGAAATTAGGGTTAGTTTTTTTCAATTGCTCTTACTTTTAGAGAGTTTTCCTTCTATCTCACTTGGGGATCTTCGATTTTGCACTCAGTTTTTAATCTTTTGTGGTCGAAGAGCTCACACTTGAGACACTTGGCTTGGGATTCTCAAACAACTCGCTTGGGAGTTTTCCATCTCTCGATTGTTGAGAAATTTTGAACAAAGAGTCAAAGCGGGCAACTTTGAGATTCAATTAAAAGTTGGTGATTTTTTAATAAGAGAAAAAAATATTAAGGTAGAATTGAGACTAAACGTAAATTTGGTGATTTTTTTGGGCTAAAAAAGAGTTTATGGTAGAATTGGGATTATCCCTAAAATTGGATTTTTTATAAGATAAAGTTTTTTTAGGATATAATTGGGATTTGACCTACAGTTATAGGATTTATAGGGTATTAGGCCATTTATAGCATAAGTTGTTGATGTAGTAAGAAACCGTCTGAAACAACGTTTCCCACCCATGATTTGATGGTTAGTAAGAGATTAAGAAGTTGAACCTTTCAAATCAATGATAGATGAGATTGCTAGCGTAAAGAAAAAAATTACTAACTGTGTATGCGCTAATTTTCTTTCAAATGTTATTGGGTTTTTCAAATGTTATTGGGTTAGTCAATATTACCTTAAAAGAAAGATATATGGGATCTAATAATGGATAACGGACCATTAAAGAACCTTACATTGGGGTTCCATCAAAACGCCATTAACAATTCATATAGGCTTGTGCTTTTTCCATCCATTTGTTGGCTTCCGACACTCATATCACCTGAATTAACCCAATTATTCATTGTGAGTCACACTCTTTATTTAAGATTGTTTACTTTTTTTTCCTTCATTTCTTTTCTTTCAGATTTACTAAGAGACAAATCTACCATGTTCAACTCAAACAACACAGATTAAGGTTGGATGTTGGGTTTACTCTTGATTCAAGATTACTTTTTACCTTCTTTTTTTTCTTTTTTGATTTTCTCTTTTTTCTTTTGCTCCCATCTCGGATGAAATTAGTGTCCCTCTTTTCCCAATATATATACTTTATTTGGCTGATAACTAACAAGTTATTGTGTTAATGAGTTGTATAATTCTTTTCTTTTGCTTGGAAACCATTAGTTTAAAAATAACCAGAGTACAAGTAAAAGTGAAAAGAATCGTCTATTGATTTTGATGAATGCATTCGGTTTAATTATAGCTTTAACATGCATGATAATGTTACAATCCGTGTATTTTAACTACTCGATGTTTTATCCGGTGAATCTAATATTCTAACATTTATTTATTTTTCATGCCATCACTGCACGGTTTTTTCCAAAGATTTTCAAACAAATTTAAGAATATGACAATAATAACTACATTCAAAATTCGAAACAACCCTTATGATCATGAATTCAAACGAAAATGCTCTTTAAAACATTATATGGAATATTATATTTGCCTTTATTAAATGGAATAATTAGTTATTGACAAGAAAATTATGACAGTTGTTATTGCATTATAAGACAATCCATTCAAACCATTTGCAGATACATAGTTTTTATCAATCCTAAATGCATGGTAATTTCCGAAGAAAGAAAAGAAAAGAAAAAGGGTAAGAAATAATCTTACATCTAGAAGATATATTATGGTCAATTTAAGGTGATAGAGGGTGTCAAAAGTCATAAAAGAAGTGAAAAAAAGTGTGAGTCGTATATAACCCGTCTCATATTTTGAACCCAAAGTCTAAGTAGCGTGTTGGTGAAGTAGTTGAGCAGTGCTTCGGAAGTCATATATGTTTTGAAAGTCTTCCCAAATCAGATTTATTATAATTTCATTTCTCTTTAAAAGAAAAAGAAAAAGAAGACAAAGACTATTTGATTTAATATGCCATGCCATCATGTCTTACATCATACATAAGGATATTTATTAGAAGAAGTCATAAATTCATTATATGGATGTCAGTTCACTCCTAAACCTTTTGATTTGTTTAATTTAGTCTTAAACCTTAGATTTGTCGGCATAGTCCTTCCAACTAATTTTGACCAGAAATAACTAATATAAATACTTGTTGTCCTATGTGGCGCGACCGGTACACCAATATTGACATTGATGATTTTTAAATTTTTTTGATAATTTTCTGATTTTTTTTCTTTGTTGTTGTCTTTCCCTTTTTGTATTGTGGGCCGACAACCCTCGTGGGCACTCGCTATGGCTAATGAGTGCCATGACACCCAAGCTAAATCTAGGTCAGATGAGGGTGCTACAGTTCTTGCCTATGGCCGGTGACCTCTGCTAGCCATCATTGAGGCCATAGATTGGCAAAAGGAAAAATGAACAAAGGAAAAAGAAAGAAAGAATCTCAATTATTTTAAGTACACTTTCAAAATACATAACATGGGTGAGTATACTGTTTAATAAATTTTGCTAGTCCAGCCTTTCAACATCTAGAACGAATAAAAAAAAAAGAATCTGGAACGAATGAGATGCTTTAAGAGATTTGCTTTAAAGATTTTAGATCCTTGCGTTGAAGAAAATTTGATGTAAATATGCTGGTTACGCATATAATTAGGTCCTCCTCAAGAGTTAGTAAAATATATATTAGAATTTAAAAAAAAAAAAAAAAGGGCTAGCGCAATTATATGTATGTATGTATGTATGTATGTATGTATGTATGGATACACACACCAAGGCGTTCAGTGATTGAGGTTTTGATACTCCTATGAATGAATATTATAGTAGATATTACTTCATTGGGCTTGTCTTCGTCAAAGTACAATCCATATTTTATGTGAGGACCATACACTGACATTTTTTTTGACTTTTTGGAGCGTAAATATTGAAAGAAGACATTGGCGCCGTTTGCAAAATTTTGAGAAGTATCGCACGGGATGGAACAAACTCTCTATGCCTCCGTCATGCTATCGACGATTCTCGTGCTCTTCTAACTTTTCCAAATCATATTGGTAATGTTTATATAAAAAAATAACACATAATTCAACTTTGTGGTTCACAACATGTTGAGTTGCATCCTATTGGGCTATATGTGTCTTTCTGCCAATGCGATGGGCTGCCTAAGTGCGTTCATTATTTTAACGTGCTCATATCTGTACTCACACACCTTATCCCCTCTTGTTGGCATAGTATCTTTCTCGAGCCCTGTACCTGACTCTAATCTTTAGTTGCTTTACATATGAGGGATCTCAAGATTCAAATGAGGCTAGCTATTGCCTTTTAATGTCATGCTAAAGACGGCGTTCAGTTTACTTCAACATCCAGCTAGCAACGAATTAAATTGGCTCGTCATCCACGTTTAGTCAACTCGAGTGGCGCGGGTTGAGGAACAGAGCGGGTCCTTTGAGTGTAAATGGTGGTTGATTTTCAGCCACAAAGCGGGTCCTTTGAGTGTGAACCTGTTTGTCAACTCGAGTGGGGTCGAAATAATTTTCAGGAACAGAGCGGGTCCCTTAAGTGTGAATCTGTCACCTTCTATCTTAAATTAAAGTTGCACGAAATATCTTGTGATTTTCTTGGTTTTTACCGATGTCTTTCCTCTGAGAACGATAAATTTTTGTTTCCAAATGAGTTAATCTAGGCAAGGTGGAAATATTGAAAATTGAGGGTTCGTTTGTTTCTCCAAAAATGAATGATTTAGACAACATTTTTTCTAAAAATAATCACTTTTATCACTTGCAAAAATAGATGAGTTAAAAATATATTCATCGTGCGATCGAACTTAAAGATATGAACAAAGTGCCATTTGATGAGTTGCAGAGAACAATCCGAACTGAGGCAATCTTTCCGGATTCGCTCCTCTGATATCTCCCAACGTGTGGCAGGCTTTCATTCACCTTGCGTACTGTTGAGAGCTAACTAGTTACTTTCTTACCTTGCTTACCTTTTGGACTATAGGAGCTATCGAATTGACTTAGATATTTAAATATAAGTTGCGTTGGTGATAAATATAATTTTTATTGACTAATTGTTTTAAACGGTATAGCGACCGTTCTTAGAAAATCATTTTCAAATTATTTATTTTTCACAAAATAATAAAAACCTAAGTTATCGAATGTTTTCTTTTCAAGTATCGTTCTTTTGATTTGATCCCTTTGCTGTAATGCACCCTTGGATTGTTGTTGCATATTCAGCTTTTGTTGGAACTGCTACAACTGTTTTCTTTCCCGTTTAAAAAATTATCTAATCTCCAAGAAAAAATGGCAGGTGGCAACATCCACGTATATGAGAATTTTGTTAACCAGCCTTTAGTATATTTGTTGAGTAATTAAATTGAAAATTTTAGGATCTGTATGTTTAGGATTAAGTAAAAATAAAAAAGTATTATTTTTTGCTTTTCCCTAATACGTCCTTCACTAGTATTTTGACACTCCTTAATATAACCCAAATTGTAATAATGCCATATTCATTATAATTGAGCTTTACAATATGAAAATACTTAGTGATGTGATATATTTTTATCAGTACTGTGAATCACACATTTTACTTCTCTTACTATTTATCGTGCCTCTAAATTTTTTAAGGGTCAATATAGATAGAGTATTGCTTTTTACTTTTGTCAAAGAATTACTTAGCAGTTCACAAGCTTTAGTTATTTTTTAGGATTCCAAAACACTTGAAACTTACACCAAATGAAAATATTGATGCCTAAATCCACATATAATTTTCTACAATTTTTTTTTTAATTTGAATGTCATCGTAAATGTTAAATGGCAAAAAAATGAATTTTTGCCTTTAATTAACGTTAAAAAAAAAAAAAAAAGGTCCTAAGTCAACGCTGGTCCAGCAAAAGAATCTTCTCTATTTTTTTTTTTTTTTGGTTTTTTTTTTTTTTTTTTTTTTGGGGGGTGTGGGGGACGGAAGAAGAATACTCTCTTAGGGGGCAAAGAACGTGGATTCTTCTGCAAGACGTCAAATCCGCAATTAGTGGCTTTTACAAGGAGGAAGCATCAAGGTTTGTTAGTATTAAGGGTCAATATGAATAGAGTATCGTTATTTACTTTTGTTTAGGAAACACTTAGCAATTCACACACTTTAAATATTTTTATAAGTTCAAAATACTCGAAACTTTCACAAAATGAAAATATTGATGCTTAAATTCACATATAATTCTCCACAATCTTTTTTAAAATTTGAATATTATTGTAATTGTCCAATGAAAATTAAAGTAATTTTTTTTACCTTTAATTAAGCTAAAACAAAAAGGTCCTAAGTCAACGCTATTTGACCAAAAGAATCTTCTCTTTTGGAGGGAAAGAACGTAGATTCTTCTGCAAGACGTTGAAGCCGCAATCAATGGTTTTATAAGAGTTTTATGAATTCTAATGCCATACTTCCAGGAAAAATTCCGAACAACCTTGCGGAAAATGAATTATGTGAAAAATATATTTTTTTAAAACTAATCATTTCTATCGTTTGAAATAATTAGTCAATAAAAGTGTTTTTATTATCAACAACAATTTATGTTTAAACACTTTCCTGAACAATAAAATATTTTTCGTTCATTCATATTTGTAAAAGATATAAGTGATCATTTTTAAAAAATTATTTTTCAAATAATTTATTTTCTGCGAAATAAAGAAATCTTTAATCGATAAACAAACATCAATGTCAAAAAAATTTCAGTTTGGTTGATTTGTGACGGCATCATACAACAAATTACTGCATTTCACAAAAGTAGTAGAAGTAATTTCGTCAATGCGTGCTTTTGTACCTTTATTCGACGTACCATGAATGGAAAAATTGCACCAAGTGGACTATAATAAACTTTGAGTGGGCAACGAGTTCAAGCACTCTCTCTCATCGAGAATATTCATATTTTTTTTTTCTGGGTTTCGTTTTTGTAATTCAGGAGTATAACGTAGAGATTTAATTATTTAAAAGTATATAGAATACCATGGAAGCCCAAGAACCATGTTTGGTGACACAAAATTACTGTAGCTTGTTTTGGCAATGAAGGTGTTGCAACTGCGAGATGCTTGGAACACCTTATAAGTGATGCACTGTCCCTAAAGCTGTTATGAGAAAGTTGTACTAAATAGACATGTATGGCAGTGTTAGAGGAAATCGATCTGCCAGGATGCCAAATTGAGAAAAATGGACGTAAGCCAAGGCGATAAGGAATTCGGATGATTAAAGAGCGCGATGGTTCCTACTTAAGCACATAATACAAAATGGAGTTGGCAGAGAGTGCAAATCCTACGGATCTAACCGCAACGAAAAATAAAGTCCTTTGAAAATAAAATTACAAGGAATTAAAAGATCCAAGGAAATGGAAGGTACAAGTATTGATATACTTTTTTTTTATACTTGCTGGCCATGAATATTTGAGCATTTGCTTTTGATTGGGATAATTATCAAAAAATTCTTAAATCTATTATATAGATGTCAATTTAGTCATAAATATTTTACTTTGACTAGTTAATTTCTAAATCTTTTGATGATTTGCTATTACAATCAATCTAGCTCCGATTGACCCGCAATTGCTGAGATCTATGCTCGCGCAGACCAGTTATGTACTACAAACGCTTTTCTAGCTTAAATGCGCAGAAGCAGCGGAGAACCACCAGACGTCCTTCGGGTGGAGACCCATTTAGAATCCTTCTCCTCGTCAACATCTTTTTGTTTACGCATGCTTTAACAACCCAAACGTTGGATTTATGTGCATGAGTCTGTGGTCTGGTTAGCCGTCATTTCGCATGCAATCTTCGAGTGAGTGACGATGTCAGAACAACAACGTAAGCATCTGTGGAACCCCAAGTCCTAAGTCGTTAAATAAAGCCTCGTTCTGACCAAAAGAACAAAATGAAAAAAAAAAAAAGCCCTCATTGCCAGCAAGTCGCAAGAACTTAAATAAAAATGCACCTCGATATTCGACCCTCGAACGCAACAGGAAGCAAATCTACCTCACAAGAAGGATAAATACACCCTGGAATCATCAAAGACTTAAATCTTTTCAAACGAGATCTCCATCAGCGAGAAGAAGCTATCTCTTCCTGTTTGGTAATAGACAAAGAGCAATCGATATCTATTCTGGAGGTTGACACCCAATGGGGGGGTGGGTGCGGCAAGCAAAGTGCTGTCTAATGTTCACTTGGGGTTGGAGAAAAGGTGTTCTGTTACAGCGATCTCTACAAACATTTGATTTCTCATCCCGTTTGTAGGATTAACTTTGGTATCTCGTGGAACGCTGGATCATCTCCTCTTGCGATTTTCCAATATTGTGGACGGATGCCAGGAAGATCCCAATGGTGATATAATTTTGACTCGTCGACCAAGAATTGATGCTTGGAACGAGCACATTTCGCATGTCAGTCTCTCCAGGATTCTAGGTGGTTGTAGGGAAATTACGGAGGAATTTCCTAGTTTAAGTGGTCCAATGCCTCGAGGAATAATGTAAAATTTTAAACAACAACCTGGTAGTCCTAGTTTATGCGGTTTCCACGAGGGTAACCGACACATCTATAAAAGCCAACTATGCCAAACGTTGATATCATAGCCAGCTATTGCTCTTACTCCCTACATAAAAAATGGAACGCTTGATAGGATCTTGTCAGATTATCCTGCTTCTGTCCTCATCCCTCATTGGAATTCAAGCCCGTAACTCTTCATTATTCTCTCCTTCCTCTCTAGGGGCAGCAGCACCCTGTCGCACTGATCAGAAGTCTGACTTGCTTCATTTCATGAACGCAATGATGCCTAATAATTCGACATCCTTCTTCTGTCAAATGGACGACATTTTGTCCACTAGACCAAAGAAGCTTTCCTGGAATGCTGACACGGATTGTTGCTCATGGGAGGGAGTCATGTGCGATCGGATGACAGGTCATGTGATTCGCCTTGAACTTGGCTGCCACACCATAAACCCGACCTACTACTCTTCTGCAGGGTCTTCAAACAGCACTGAACTATCTACATTAAGTTCCCTCAATCTTTCTTCTCCTCACGAAACAGAAAGGCCATCAGGGTCAAATTCCGATATGCTGTTTCAAAACCTGACCATGTTAAGAGTCCTCATTCTCGATGGGTTAGACATGTCTGGCATTGACGTGAGTCGCTTAGTGAATCTCTCTCCAACTCTGGAAATCCTCAGCCTCAGATACTGTAAATTGCGTGGCAAGTTGGCAACAAACTTTTTCCTTTTGCCAAAGTTGACATGTCTCAATTTATCAGGCAACAAGGAGCTTTCGGGTCTCTTACCTAAATCATCTTGGAACAGCTCTTTGAAGGTTTTGGACTTGTCCTCCACAGGCTTCTCCGGAGTATTACCAGAAGCCATCGGTGACCTGCACTCTCTGGAGATACTCTGGCTATACCATTGCAATTTCAATGGCTCCATTCCATTGTCACTCGGTAACCTAACACGACTCACCAGTTTGGAACTCTCATTCAATGAGCTCAGTGGTCAGGTTCCTCCAACTCTGTCAAACCTTGATCGGCTCACTCTGCTCGATCTTTCCTCCAACAATTTCGTAGGTCCAATACCCGATGTCTTCGACAACGAGACACAACTTCAGCAACTGCTTTTCTCTCATAACCACTTCGCGGGCCCCATTCCTCCGAGCATAAAAAATCTTTCCGATCTAGCCCGACTTGACATTTCAAATAACCTCATTGGGGGGTCTATACCATCATCACTGTCCTCTCTTCCATCCTTGACGAGCCTATACCTCAGTAACAATGGGCTTAGTGGTCACATCGGCAAGTCCCTTGCTGCGCCCTCGTTAAACCATGTTGACCTGAGTGGTAATCAGTTGGGTGGCTCAATCCCCAGCTCGATTTTTCAGCTTGGGAATCTCACTTACTTGAGTATCTCAGCAAATAACCTGAAGGGTGTTTTAGACCTACGATTGCTCTCGAGACTCCAAAGTCTAAAAGATCTTGATCTTTCAGACAACATTTTGTCACTCAGCAATAGCAAAAATGCCGATACTGTCTTGCCAAACCTTTCAAAAGTCAGTCTTTCTGGGTGCAAAATTACCGCAATCCCTGCATTCTTGAGAAATTCAACCAATGTGTGGTGGATAGACCTGTCACGCAACATAATTCACGGTGATATCCCACCGTGGATGGGGGATATTGGGACTAGCTCATTGTCTTATCTCAATGTGTCTCACACCTTCCTCACTAGCTTCGAGCAAGTTCCATGGGAAAATCTTATAGTCCTTGACCTGGGTTCGAACTTGATCCAAGGGCCGGTTCTACCTCCATCACTCCCGAATTCGGTTCTCATCTTCTTGCTGGCTAGAAATCAAGTGACTGGCTATATCCCTGGCTCTATTTGTGAAATGAAGGGCCTACAAATTCTTGACCTCTCTCACAACAATTTCACTGGAACAATCCCTCAATGTCTAGGGAACCTCAGCGACAGCCTTTTAGTGTTGGACCTGCAAGAAAATGGACTTTCCGGCACAGTCTCACTCACATTTGGCAAAAATGCTGCTCTGAAAAGTCTTCACCTCAATGATAACAAATTGGAAGGCCTGTTGCCGCGCTCTGTAATCAATTGCAAGCAACTTCAAGTGCTGGATCTCAGTGGTAACAACTTGAGCGACACTTTCCCAAAATGGTTGGAAACACTTCCTAGTCTGCGGGTCTTGGTCTTGCGATCAAACAGACTTCACGGCTCCGTAGGCAACCCCGGAACAGAATTTCCCTTTCCGCAGTTGCGCATTCTTGACCTTTCCTCCAATGAGCTCACCGGTACTTTGCCGAGCACCTACTTTGTAAATCTGAAAGCCATGATGTCGACTGATCAGGATGGATCGGAGTTGCAATACATGGACCAAGGTTACGACCAGGATTCTATGACTGCGATAATGAAAGGACTTGACACGTATCTCCCAAAAATCCTCCTGATCCGGACGACCATTGATCTATCAAGTAACAAGTTCCAAGGAATTATTCCTGATGTAATAGGAGAACTAGGATTACTCAGGGGGCTCAACCTTTCTCATAATAATCTCGAAGGCCATATACCATCATCTTTGGGTAACCTTTCCAAGCTTGAATGGTTGGATCTTTCCTCAAATGAGCTCAGCGGAACGATACCAACCGAATTGACAAAACTCACAACTCTGGAGGTCCTAAATGTCTCTTTCAATCAACTAACAGGACCAATTCCTCGAGGGAACCAATTCAACACATTTCAAGCCGAATCCTATCTTGGGAACCCAGGATTGTGCGGGTTTCCATTGTCCAAATCTTGTACTGATTCTAGGGCGCCGGGAGAGCTTCCGGTCCTGCCTGAAGGCGGGGTTCACTCGTTCTTTGCAGATTTTGTCGAACCAGAGGCCGTGGAAATAGGATTCTTATGTGGCATGGTGCTCGGACTAGTCATGAGTAACTTGCGACATCTTAGATCCTTTTGGCGGGCAAAGAGGGAAGTCAGAAAGATTGCTAGGAAACATATGTCTCCAATGGGGCCTTGAAACTGCCTGACATAATTGCCATGGTAGCTGATTAGTGTTGCTGTAATATAGTGTTGCTCAATTGTGTGAATCGTTCACGCGAATCGCGAATTTTAGTTGTAAAAACTCGTGGAATAACTCCAAAAACATAATATTCAATACAATAATAATAATAATAATAATAATAATAATAATAATAATAATAATAATAATAATAATAATAATAATAATAATAATAATAATAATAATAATAATAATAATAATAATAATAATAATAATAATAATAATAATAATAATAATAATAATAATAATAATTTTTTTTTTTTATATGTTGCAAAAACACATAAAATAGATGATAATCGTAAACCCATCCAAGTCGTGACTATGAGCCTACGTCGTCGTCGTTCACCAGAATAATCAGCACCGGCGACTCGGTCACAAGCCAAGAGAAACATTAGAGACGGAAAAAGGTTTCATTTTACACATAATTCGCGGGGCTGTTTCACATATCACAAGTTAAAGAGACTCAAAAGTTACCGTAGATAGTAGATGCACCATTAAAAAAGGAACGTTAAAAAATTAGGTAACATATTCGATTGGTGAATAGCTCCTTGGTTTTATTTTATTTTTTTTCAGTTTGAAGTTGCTTCTAATGAATATATATGTAATAGGTTTTAGGTTCTAACTTGGACTCTCTTTTCAATGTTTTTTTTTTTTTTTTCAAAAGACTTTGCCAACGGTAACACTGGCCATTGTGAGAAAAACAACTTGTTGTAAAACACAAATTCTTGAAAGAGTAGATCCTACAACAATTTATAATATTTGTAATTTATTTTTTTGTTGTCCAAAATAAATTGTCATTCTCATAATAGATTAATTACTATCACCAAATCATTTCTTTTTCTCAAATAAAGATATTGAAAATATAAATATACGAGTATAACCCAATTAGATGGACAACCGAAGGGAAAATAATATTACCAGACCTAATAAGATTAAAAAGGAATGGTTACATTAAAACCTTTTGACTGGGACCTTAGTCTCGGAGTTACATGACCATTTGCAACTAAAAGAAAGTATGATTAATTTTAGTCTAAAGGATTCCAATTGAAACCAGATCGAGCTAAATCGACAAACTTGTTATTATACATATAGTTCCAATGCATATATGAACATGCATTGGTGATAAATATGGTAAATTATCGAGGATGCATCTTGCTATTTCATGGTATAAATATTTTATTTTTGACGCACACTTACTGACATAAAAGGATAAAGGGCTGATGCACATACATGAAAGTTGGCCAGAATGTCATGACTGATTTGGGCCGAGTACATGAATCTGACGACTGCTTTCAGTAAATGACTCTGTTTTTCTATCCGACCTTATTGATCAAACGGACCGCCCAAGCAAATGCGCATACAAGTCGGAGGAAGCAACTGATTTTTGCTTTTTGTTTATTTTACCGATAAAAAAGACAATGTGCAGGCTCTTGGAAAATTAATTTTGGACCTATTTAAAGTGGAAACATGGGAACAAACCTCTTGAGATTTGCCCATGATTCGAAAATGTTTTCCCTATTCGATGAGCAATTCGGTCATTCTTGTCCGTTTCATTACCATCCTAGAAGCTATGACCAAAGTCACATGTTGTCCAAGCACTCTTAACCCCGACGATCACTCCCTACCATCATAGGATTGGGTAGACCACAGGCTTTCATTGCTTACCTATTGGAGGGATTTTGCTATGATATCATTTGTTATGGGCTAACATTTTCTTGATTACGAAATAGCCTATGCGGCCTCCTAGTGAGTCATGAATACTAGTTTAGCCTTCCTCCTAAATATTGCTCCTAAGAACAATATGGCAAATCACATCCTCACACCAAATAGTACTACACCCAACTTAACTCAAGCATCCAATCCTTCGAGCGAGACATACAAAATACTTCAGTATTTCAGCCCCTCATTAGGAAAGTGAGCATCAACTTCTGATTAGTTTGTACACAGAAGGATAACCTCGTAAAGGTCTTCTAAGATGGTATTCATTTCACTCCATGACTCTTAGTACAAACACAATGACACCATTTCTACAAACCAATTATATCATCTCTTTAACATCACTTACTGCTCGACAAATCTCCACTCTTCAGTTCACAAGGGTCCGGGAGAATTCAACTCGTGACACACACACAATAGGGTAGAACCTAACTTTGATATCAAGTTAGAAAGTCAACCTAAATACTTTGAACTTTTAGGTGGAGAAATATCACACGCACCATGCACCATGTGCATGCGTGCACACATATAAAGAGCTATAAGACCCATTGTTAAGCGATGTAAAATATTTCAACAAAAGCGATAAAACAAAAGAAAATTAGATAACTTGACATACCATTACATGTAGGATGGCGGATGAGATTGTTACATAAAAAATTTAAGGTGAAATTTGATCAGCAGGATTTGATTGTGTTTTCAAGTAAAGATTTATGATTATATTAGTTCAGCCGAAATGTTTTGAACTGAATTTATACATGCAAATAGGTTCAAGACCGATTTTGCAATTTTCCCGTTATTTTGGTATTTGAGTCTGAGCCGAAATCGAAGAATTTAGAGTTAGGGTTTGAAAAAATTAGGTTTATATGAAAGGGGGAATAGTCGGAGATCTAGTCGTGGGCAGCTCGGAGACATCCTTTAGATCAAAGAAAGGGTTGAGTACCAAGGCATAAAGGGCCGAATGATCGACCAACAGGGCTAATGGTTGCGTTGGGGGCAGCTTTAGCCCAAAGGCTTTTTATTTATGCAAAGAATATCGACTCAAAATATTTTCATGAAAAGAAACTAATGTTTGGTAATAAGTATTACAAAACAATTAATAAAACCCAAAGTTTTTTCCATGCTCTATCTTCTTTCTACACTCAATCACCGCAGGCCCTGCCATCTTGCCATTATTGAAGTTAGGGGTGTGTAAAACCGACCACCCAAATCAGGAATCGTCCAGGCCGAAACGACCAATTTGGTCCGATTCCCATAAATGTTGGTTCTGTTCTCAATTCCTAAAAGTGGAACTGATCTGGTTTCCAGTTCCAAGGGGAATCGGATCGAATCGATTAAATATAATTTTTTTTTTTTATAAAATGTGAACTAAACATTATTTCGGTCCGATTTTAAGTAGTGAGAAAAAAAAGTAATGGGAAAAAAGTAATGAGAAAAAACAAGTGACCGATTCTATTGGATCAGACCGGACTGATGGTTTGGTCTGGTTCTTCGTCCTAGAACCAACCGGTCCAGTCCCTCAGTTCTGAATTTTGTGAACTAATCCTCTCGGTCTAGTTCCCTGTTCCACTTTGAAATCGAATTGGAGTAAAAATTGATCATTCTACCCTAGAGCCGTTAAACGGATGGTCGGGTCGAGTTTGGGTTGGATCATTAATGGGTCGACTTAAATTGACCCATTAACCCATTTATGACCCATTTATGTTTAATATAAATTTTGTGACCCATACCCAACCCGACCCATATCCGACTCATACCCGACCCGACCCATATTAATAAAATATTTTCATATTTAACCAAATTTAGGAAAACTTATTTTTATGTTTTTTTTTTAAAGATTATATTACTAAAAACTTCCAAACAATACAAATCCAATCAATAATTTTTCAATTTTTTATAATTTTTCAAAAAAAGTATATATATATTTAAAAAATAAAATAATTTTATATAACACAAATTTAATGGAAAATTTTTATAATTTTTAAAATAATTATTTTAAAAATCGAATTTTAATTATTTTTATTTTAAAAAAATAAAATTTTAATTATTTTATTTTAAAAAATTTAATTTTAATTATTTGTATTTTTTTAAAAATTAAAATTTTAATTATTTTTTTATTTTTTTAAATTTAATTTTTTATTTTTTAAATATAATTTTATTTTTTATTTTTTATTTTTTTCTTCTTCTTCTTTGGTTGGCCGCCGCCATGACGACGGCCTGGCGGCCGGCCCACAAACGAGCCTCGAGCTCACTCGGCTCGCCGACGCCGGTGAGCTCGTGGCTCGCCAGATCCGGCAAGCTCGAGCTCGCCCGACATCGGCAAGCTCGAGGCTCGCCGCATCGGCGAGCTCAAGGCTCACTTGGCCGGTTAGCGCCATCACCGTGCCGGCGACCGGAGGAAGAAGAAAGAAAAAAAAAAGATAAAAAAAGATAAAAAATAATTATATTTTCGGTTTTTATAAAAAAAAATTGTAAAGTTAGAGAGAGAAGAGACTAGAGAGAGATGATGAGGTTTTGAGTTAAAATAAATGGGCCGAGAGCTGACCCATTTAAAATCCATATATCTTAATCTTGATCATTTAAAACTCATTATGGGTGTTTTAGGAAATAAAGCTTGACCCATTAACGACCCATTTAACCATAAATGGGTCAATAAATGGGTTGCACAACCCATTTAACACCTCTACTCTACCCCTTCCCATGTAATGCAGGAGGTGGGGGGGGGGGGTGGTCGAGATACTAAATTTGGGCTTAGCCCATTCCTGGTCCAACTCATGATAGATAGTGTGGGCTTGAGGACGGGCCTGACAGTGTCTCTTGCCGGCGCATACGCGGCCCTGCAACAATGAGGTGGACGTCGAGAGCTCAATTAGAAGTTGAGATAGATCGAGGGGTAAAACAAAAATACAAACATATTAATAAGGGCAAGATTGGAAGGAAAAAATTCATTAAAGCTTTTTTTTTTTTTTTTTATCGCCCCTTACTCTAATCCTACTCTAACACTCATTCTCAGACTTTGCCCGCCTCCTCCTTCGCAGGGCGTGGAGTCGAAAACCCACTCCCGAAATGAAATCTTCCCCACCCCAACGTCCCGGAAGGTGGGGATTTAACCCCAACTTCCCTTTTCTAAGATGGAAGGGTGGCTACTGGGGCGAGCGTTTGATTTTCTAAAACTCTCAAAGTTGGGAGAGTTACCAAAAGGCTCATGAGACCGTATTACTAAGGCCCAAAGCCACTTGAAAAATATTGTGCCAAACACAGCTCCATTCAATCATTCAACCTCCACAAATCTTCTAATTACTTGGCGGCTCGTGATCCTCCAAAAGGTATAAATTCCTCAGTGCAATCAATTAAATTTTCTATGCCCTCCATCAATCGATCCCTTGCAATTTCTTTCTTTACTGTCAGGAATTTCGTACAGGATTGCAAGTCGTGTGTAGTCAGTGCGCGGTCTCACGTTGCCGCTTTTGTTCATTAGAGTTGCGTTTGTGTTTGCAGTATCGATATTCGGACCAAATCACGTAAATTTCGATGTTATTATTATTATTATTATTATTATTATTATTATTATTATTATTATTATTATTATTATTATTATTATTATTATTATATTTTTTTGGATGCAGGAGGAATCGCCAGATCGATAGTGCGCCGTAAACCTCCTGGTGATCTTGCAGCGAAACCACCACCCCGACGCCACGCTTAAATCGCTTAATGATCCACCAGTCTCCCTGCGTTGCAGGGCTTTGAACTCCCGCCCTCCCCGAGGAGGACGTTGTAGAGCCTACCCAGCGGAGCCACCTGAGCCGGTGATACGTCCTTATTATTTCTCGTTTATTTCTTTAGTGATTTCGTAGTAATGTAAATTGCAAGATCCTGTTATACTTCAATAGAAACTACTGCCGCTTGCCCTTCCACCTCCGACGGTGTTCTTCCATCCCTATCGAGCTTCCGTTTGATTTGCTGCTCTCCATACGATCTCGCGACGGAAGAGAGACGTTAAAACTAGAGATTTGAAAGAGGTGAGGTTTGCCGGATGAAGAGAGGCGTCTGGAAATGAGGAAATTACGGCCTGCGGCGTGCTGATCCGCTTTATCGATTTAGTCAAGTCAAAAAAACGTATAAAACGTCCGACACTTTAGAAAAGAATCTGATGGATCGATTGGGACTCCAATGCACGTTACCCTTTGCCAGTTGGCTAAGAAAAATATGTTAGACGAAGACTCTTGCAGCCGGTCGTACTGAACTTTCGCCCGATGCTTCGGGGAAAAAGAGATGGAACTTGCAAGTGACCTGTCGATTTTGAGCCAACTCTTCAACGCGTTTCATCCGCTTTCTTTCTCGTTTATTAGAGCTCAAGTCTTCAGCATCGTGATGAAAGTATCGCATCAACCCCAACTTCTCTTTAGCTTAACCTACTTGAGAAACTTATTTCCTTATGCTCCGATCACAGTATAATTCATTTACTTATTAGAAAATGGATCTAAAGTATTTTCGACTCCTCTATGTTGGTGCAAGTGAAAATTGAAGTGTGCTTCGACCAAAAAGAAAAATCGAGTGTGCAGCTCTCTCTCTCTCTCTCTCTCTATATATATATATATATATCCTAGGTTAGGATATCTTCTCTTTTTTTCTTGAAGCCGCTGCCACCCTGCTTTGCTGTCTCTCAGAGAGAGAGAGAGAGAGAGAGAGGGAGGGACAGAGAGAAAGGGAGATCCCTCCCTCTCCTCCCTCTTTTAAAACTCTCTCCTTTCTCGATTTGTTCTGAGAGTTGTGTGCGTGAATAAATTTCTATGGCAGGGAGCTGTGTATGTGAATAAATTTCTATAGTTGACCTCGAGTGAATGTGAAGACCAGTTCGACCATTCATCTAGTCGACATCCAAGGAAACTGCTGCTGCTTGCCCTTCCTTCTCCAACGGTATTCTTCCATCCCTATTGAACTTCCGTTTGATTTGCTGCTCTCCGCACGACCTTGCGAAGGAAGAGAGACGTTAAAACGAAGATTTGAAAAAAATGAGGTTTGCCGGAGTAAGAGAGGCATCAGGAAATGAGGAAGTAACGGCCTGCTGCGTGCTGACCGCTTTATCGATTTAGTCAAGTCAAAAAAACGTATATAACGTTCCGACACTGAAACAAATCTAATTGATCGATGAGGATCCAATGCACGTTACCCTCTGCCAGTTGGCTAAGTGTTTGACAAAGACTTTGAACCCGGTCGTTTTTAACTTCAGTACGGATTCGTCAGGGAAAGAGAGATGGAACTTGCGAGTGACCTTCCTGACGCTTTCGTGCCAACTGTTCAACACGTTACATCCGCTTTCTTTCACGTATGGCTGGGGAACATTAAGATCCTTGTATAGGTCTTCCATGAAAACGCCATGAACAAGTAATGCGATTTGTCTCATATTTTGAACAGGAAGTGTTAATCTACCTACTGGTAAAGTAGGCTAGCGGTGTACCTTGAAACACATATTCGTTTTCAAGAGACCAGCGAATGCTTTGCCATCTTTCCATCTTTTAGCTTAGCATTTGGCAAAAGTCATGATAAGATCCTTAGTGTTCGATTCTTCTAAAGCCTGTAATGACTACAGGACGAACCCTTGCCGAGGCTATCCAATGATATTAATCATGTTTGCTTTCTTCTAAAGATACATAAAATAATACACCCAAAAACCAAACAAATACTTGCATTTCCTTCTCTAACCCCTTTCCCCCTCCTCCCCCCGCACTAGATTCAGACGGACTGCTATTGCTCACGATGGTGCAATCCACGCCTCTGTATCACACCCTGTTCCATGCTCAAGATTGCCGGCCCCCACGTCCCTTGCTCCCATGGCAAGGCACAAACTGTGGCTGGCGGCGAAGGTTGAGCTCAGCTACAGGATCTCAATATCATTATCATTATCTCCTTACCCTATCGAAAACACACAAAAATAAAAGAGTTAATACCAAGGAAAATTCGAAACTGGTGTATATGTGATTGATTTTCTCTAAATTATTTTTTTATTATAAAAAATTTCAAACTGATATATTTATAATAAATTTACCCCAAACCTTTATAACAAATTTATTATCTGTTAATTTCTATTAAATTATATTAAAACTCTAAACTAATACACCTATCAATTGCCATACATCATTCAACTCAATAATAATAAAATTTAACGAAAATTAAGAGTAAATTTATCACAAATATACTAATTTAGGGTTTTTGATTATTAAAAAATTAGTTTGGGATAAATTTATCGCAAATATCTAGGTTTGGAATTTTTAGTAATATTAACCGAAAAAAAAGAAGGAGAAGACAATGTGAGAGAAGAGAGACATTAAAATGAAGATTTAAATGTGACATTTGTGAGATTATAAGAGATGTTAAAAAGGAAATGACCCTGTTGAGTGCTAATCCGGGTTGCAAGGTGACAAAATTTGATTGATCGAATTCATAAATGCGTGAAAACATTTGGTGCATAAAGAACGTCTGAAACAGCTTTTTCCCTCTAATTTACCTTCTTCTTCTTTCCGGGGGGTGGGGGTGTTGGTCAAAGGTCGGATACGGAGCGTCCGAAACGTTAACTTCAAAGTTAAGCCCAAAAAGAAACATTGAGCAAAGACTCCAAATGGTCAAGTCGTTGCCCAAGTCATTTCTCTCTCTTCCGAGTACATTAACAAAATCACGTGCCCGCAAGTTTTCTTGCGTGAGTGACCATCCAAGATTCCTGTGAAATAATGTTGGGTCCGTGAATGGCCCCACTCTACGGGACCAGATGATAATGTTCCAACAACTTTCTCGTGGAGCGGTTGTCACGCCTCATAATTATGACTTTTTGAAACTTTTGAAAAAGTATGGTCCCATCAAAACGCTATTTACAATTCATCGAACTTGCCTCGTGTTCCGAATCCTATGGACTAGGGAGCGTACTGGTGAAGTCGTTGAGCGCTGTTCCGTCGAAATTCATATGATTTAATGTTGCGATGCCGTCCTGTCTTAAAGAGACATCACACGAACGTCCTTTTTTTCTTTCACACAAACGTCCTTTAGAATTCAATTCATCGAGGCAGGCCTGAACTCCCGACGCCTCAATTTGGGTCCACAAGCCGAGCACCCGAGACACGGGTCTTTCCTCTCATGCCAAGCATAGAATTTCTGATTTGATAACTAATTTTTATTTATACTTTAAAAAATGATTTTCATTTTTTTTTTTTAAAATTATTTTTGTGAATTTAAATTTAAATTTTTTTATTAATTCATTTTCTTAAGTGATCGAAACGTTGAAAAATGAGGAAGGCATTTTCTCCCAAAAAAAACTATTTTTTTGGGTGTAACAAAAAGAACTATATCCACCTCGCCTTCACTTAGGGCGAAGATTGGGTAAAAAGTTACCATTGCCTACCAAGTCTTCGTCAATCTTTACCCCAAGTCAATATTAATTTCCTAGAGTGGGCCCACTTTTGGCCCTCTAAAGTCATGATGTGTAACAATACTTTTCCAGACCACTTTGCCCGAGGCGAGTCCGTTGCATTCGCAGAAGTCGTCCAAGTCTCCGCTATTTGGTTTTAGCAAATGGAAAGATTTTCGTCTTATTTGGTTTAATTTTGCAATTGAAAAAAGAGAGAGAGAGGTGAAGTGTTCCTTAAGGAATACCACCTACAAGCATAATAGCCATTATTGTCAACAAAACGTGGTGAGGAAGTCATAAACCTGCGCATGATAAGCATAATTGCAATCAAATGTGCAGCCGGTAAAGTTAGAGATGATAGGAATTCCTGTTGCAAGCATCAACCACTCATCAGCTTGGTATATCTCATGTTACTGATAAAATACGTTGTTTGAATGAGACTAGTGCGCACGTATATTACTCCGGAATGTTGACCACAGTCTTCGGTACATTAGCTAGTCTTAATTGCAGTCAATGTTTGGCGAAGTGTCTTCCTTGTGATCCCCATTGAGGCGTATCCTCTGCGGATCCTTTTTGAAAATGAAGAGAGAAGATGCCATCAAACACTCCCATCTTCAGGATCAACACGCATGCTGAGCTTTTGACGCATGGAACATGATGTAGTTAGACGCTGTGCGCGTGCTCACTGAAAAAGTAAAGCACAGAAAAGTTGAACTCTGAAAGGGAAATTATAGCTATACCAGGGTTCAGGCCTGCATTTACCTGATCAGTTCTAGACGTAGGAAGAGTATTATGCTCATGCATATTTCATTATTGGAACAATTATGTGTCTAGACTCGGGAGAAGCTTATAGACAGACTTAACAAGTCGCCGCCACCGGACCATAATTTGAAATTTCCACAGAGTTTCCTGGTTGTTTCGTGAACTCCGTATCACTCTCTTCCATGTGGTTCTCACGAAAGGGGCATATATACAGAGGCTAACCCCAAAAAGGATTCGACCAAAAAAAAAAACACCTGAGAGGTGATCCTTGCAACCGAATGGTAATGCTTTTGCATCCCTGAATAAAAAATGCAATGCTTGTCAACATCTCTTCAAACTGTCCTGTTTCTGTTCTCATTCCTTATCGAAGGACAAGCAATGCGCACCATGCTGTCCCCCTCTCCCTCTTCTCTCTCCCTAGAAAGAGCTCCATGTCGCCCTGATCAAAAGTTCGACTTGCTTCACTTCCTGAATGCTTTAATGTCAGATAATTCCACGTCAGTTTTCTGCCAACTGGATATTGGTTGGCTCAGGAGACCAAAGATGCTCTCCTGGAATGTTTCATCGGATTGTTGCTCGTGGGATGGAGTCATATGCGATCCGATGACAGGTCATGTGACTCACCTTCAACTTGGCTGCTCACCTCCGAACCCGACCTGCTACTCTTCCGCAGGGTCTTCAAACAGCAGCGAACCTTCTACCCTTGGTTTACTTGATATTCCTTCGCCCCAGGAAGCTGAAAGACCATCGAGGTCAAACAAGCTGCTTCAAAACCTGACCAAGTTGAGAGTCCTCGCTCTCGACGGGTTAAACCTGTCTGGCATTGATGTGACTCGCTTAATGAATCTCTCTCCATCTCTGGAAGTCCTCAGCCTCAGTCATTGTAAATTGCGGGGCACATTAACAGCAAACATTTTCCTTTTGCCAAAGCTGACATGTCTCAATTTATCAGGCAACAAGGAGCTTTCGGGTTACTTTCCTGAATCAACTTGGAACAGCTCTTTGAAGGTTTTGGACTTGTCCTCCTCAGGCTTCTCTGGAGTATTATCAGAGTCCATCGGCGACCTGCATTCTCTGCAGATACTTTGGCTGAACCGGTGCAACTTCACAGGCTCTATTCCATCATCACTTGGTAACCTAACACGGCTCACCCATCTGGAACTTTCGTATAATGAGTTTAGTGGGCAGGTTCCTCCAACTTTGTCAAATCTTGATCAGCTCAATTTGCTCGATCTTTCCTCGAACAATTTCATAGGTCCAATACCCGATGTCTTTGACAATAAGACACGACTTCTTTTTCTAGATTTCTCACATAATCTCTACACGGGTCCTATTCCTCCAAGCACAAAGAATCTTTCGACTCTTGCCCGACTTGATATTTCCAACAATCTCATTGGCGGGTTTATACCGTCATCATTGTTCTCTCTTCCCTCCTTGACGAGCCTAGACCTCAGTAACAATGGGCTCAGTGGTCACATCGGCGAGTTCTTTGCTGCATCCGCATTAGACCATGTTGACCTGAGTGGTAATCAGTTGCGTGGCTCAGTCCCGAGCTCAATTTTTCAGCTGAGGAACCTCACTTATCTGAGCATCTCAGCAAATAACCTGACCGGTGTCTTAGACCTACAATTGCTCTCAAGACTCGAAAGTCTAACAAATCTTGATCTTTCAGACAACATTTTATCACTGAGCAATAGCGAAAACACTGAGCATGTCCTGCCGAGCCTCTTGTCCATCAGTCTTTCCGGGTGCCAAGTTACGGAAATCCCTGCATTCTTGAGAAATTCGACCAGCATAGAATGGATAGATCTATCTAGAAACAGAATCCACGGCAATATTCCATCATGGGTGTGGGATATTGGGGCCATGTCATTGTCTTATCTCAATCTCTCCCACAATTTTCTCACTAGCTTTGAACATGTTCCTTGGAAAAATCTTATAATTCTCGACCTGCATTCGAATTTGATCCAAGGACCAGTTCCAACTCCACTCCCACATTCAATTATTGTCTTCTCGCTAGCTAGCAATCGATTGACTGGCTCTATCCCTGGTTCTATCTGTGAAATGAAGGGCCTACAAGTTCTTGACCTCTCTCATAATAATTTCACAGGCACGATTCCACTGTGTCTAAAGAACGTCAGTAACAGCCTCTTAGTGTTGGATATGCAAGAGAATGGACTTTCTGGCACAATTTCCCTAACGTTCACTAAAGATGCAGCCTTGAGAAGTCTTCACCTTAATGGAAATCAATTTGAAGGCCCGTTGCCACGCTCTCTAATCAATTGCAAGCAACTTGAAGTGCTGGATCTCGGGGGCAACAAATTGAATGACACTTTTCCCAATTGGATGGAGACACTTCCCAGCTTGCAAGTCTTGGTCTTGCGATCAAACAGACTTTGTGGCCCTATAAGCAGCCCCGGAACTGAATTTTCCTTTTCAAGATTGCACATTCTCGACCTTTCCTTCAATGATTTCACGGGTCCTTTGCCTAGTGCCTTCTTTGCAAACTTGAAAGCAATGGTATCAAATTATCAGAATGGATCAGAGTGGCGATACATGGACCAAGGTTACTACCAGGATTCCATGATTGCAACGATGAGAGGACGGAACATGCCAATTGCTAGAATCTTAGTGATCTTGACGACCATTGATCTATCAAGCAACAAGTTCCAAGGAAAGATTCCTGATGTGATAGGAGAGTTAAGATTACTCAAGGGGCTCAACCTCTCTCATAACAATCTTGAAGGTCACATCCCTTTTCCTCTTGGGAACCTTTACGAGCTTGAATGGTTGGATCTCTCTTCAAATGAACTTAGCGGGACGATACCAATCGAGTTGACAAATCTCACGTCTCTAGAGGTCCTAAATGTCTCTTCCAATCAACTAACAGGATCGATTCCTCAAGGACACCAATTCAACACGTTCCAAGCTGAATCCTATCATGGAAACCCAGGATTGTGTGGGTTTCCACTGTCCAAAGCTTGCACTAATTACAAGGCTCCGCAGACACTCCCCGTGCCTCCTGAAGGTAGGGTCCATTCATTCCGCATGGATTTTCTCGAGCCAAGGGTCGTGGAAATAGGATTAGGATGCGGCATCTTGCTCGGATTATTCATGAGAATTTTGAAAAACTTATCTCTATCTGGCAAGCGAATAGGAATTTTAGGAAGATTGCGAGGAAAGACATTTCTCCGATTGGGCCTTGAAACTGTTGGAGATGTGTCTTAGTGCTACTGCTGCTGATGTTCTGTCGTATTTTTTATTTAGTCAAGTTTATTTGGTAGGCAGTTGGTTTTGTTAGGGGATGCATGACAAATCGAATTTTTGCTTTCAGAAACAATTTTTCTATTCTAAACGTGTTTTCGAATGAAAACTGTTTGATAAACTTATTCCGTTTTTCTATTTTCGGAATGATTTCTATTCCGTAAATAGGTTTGGAATGAAATCGAAGTAAAAATTTTCTATTTCTTTTTAACGTAAAATGAGAAATAAAAATTTTTCTCATCGTTCGTTAACCAATCTTTCATCCGTTACCGCCAACTACCATCCGTTAGTTGCCGGCACGGCTGCCAACCCCCACTGCCGCCGCCAATCGCCAAATGAATTATTTTTATAAATATCATTTTAAAATGAAATTTATTCGAATAAATAAAATGATATTTATTTTTATTTTTACGAATAAATATTTATTTTACGAATAAATTCAAAAAATCCTTAAAAATAAAATATTTTTAAAAATAAAATGAATAAATTTTTATTTTTAAAAATAAATAAATATCATTTTAAAAATAAAAATTATTATAAAAATATAATTTGTTCATTTTTATTTTTATTTTTATTTTTATCATAAAAATTATTTTTATTTATAATAAATAAATAAATAAAATAAATTTAATCAAAATAAATTTATTTATTAAAAATAAATTTAATTAAATATTATTTTATTAAAAATAAAAATAAATATATTCATTTTATTCATTTAAAATTAAAATAAATTTATTAAAAATAAATAAACTATTTTTATTTATCATTTTATTTTTAATTTATTAAAAATATTTTACTTATGATAAATAAAAATAAATTATTTTTATTAAAAAAATTTAATAAATTTATTTTTATTTGTCTTAATTTTTTTGCCAAATAAATTTATTTTTATTTTTTATTTTTATTCATTTAAAAATAAATTTATTCGTAAAATAAAATAAAATATAATAAATAAAATAAATTTATTTTTAAGGATATTTTTTATTTTATTTTTTATGATTTATTTTATTTTTCTTTATTTTTTTAATAAATCATTTTTCTTTATATTAAAGGCCGCCATTGCTGTTACCGCCGTCCGAAAGGAAAAATCTATTTCGTAAATTTAAACTATTTTGACTGGCGGCGGCAAAATTTTTTATAACCTGTTTGATAACGACACAAAATTTCTTCCTTTCGGACTACTAAATGACGACACGGCGACCTTTAATATAAAAAATAAAAATAAAAATGATTTATTAACAAAAAATAAAGAAAAATAAAATAAAATAAAATAAATCATAAAAAAATAAAATAAGAATATCTTTTAATTTAAAATAAAAATATCCTTAAATAAATTTTATTTATTTATTCTATTTTATTTTATTTTACGAATAAATTTATTTTAAAATGAATAAAAATTAAAAATAAAAATAAGTTTATTTGGCAAAACACTCAAGACAAAAAAAAAAAAATAAATTTATTAAATTTTTTTAATAAAAATAATTTATTTTTATTTATCATAAATAAATTATTTTTAGTAAATTTAATAAATTTATTTTTAATAAACTGAAAATAAAATGATAAATAAAAATAATTTATTTATTTTTAATAAATTTATTTTTATTTATTTTTATTTATTTTTAATAAATTTATTTTTATTTATTTTAATAAATTTATTTTTATTTTTAAATGAATAAAATGAATATATTTATATTTATATTTAATAAAATGATATTTAATTAAATTTATTTTTAGTAAATAAATTTATTTCGATTAAATTTATTTATTAAAAATAAAAAAATATTTATGATAAAAATTAAAATTTAAAAATAAAAATGAATAAATGATATTTTATAATAATTTTTATTTTTAAAATGATATTTATTTATTTTTAAGGATTTTTTTAATTTATTCGTAAAATAAATATTTATTCATAAAAATAAAAATAAATATCATTTTATTTATTCGAAGAAATTTGATTTTAAAATGATATTTATAAAAATAATTTATTTGACGACCCCGGTGGCGGTGGTGGCGACTGGTCAATGGGCGGGCTTGGCGATCGGATCGGCCGCGGATGGTGGTCGGCGCAAGAACGGATGAAGGATCGGTTGGCCGACGACCATTTAAAATTTTGATTTCTCATTTGTTCCAAAATCAAAAAAAAATTCAACTTCGATTTCTATTCCAAACCTATTTTGGAATAAATCTATTCCATAAATAAAAACCAATAAAGTTTATTAAATGGATTTCTATTCCGTAAAACAAGTCCGATATAAAAATTGTTTTTAATGTAAATTATTGGGCCATCACGCACCCCCTTAGAAACTCTTCTAAATGAAATGTAAAATCTATTTCTATTCCGTAAAACTATTTCGAAATGTAACGATTCACACGCGCGCCCTTAGCTATTTTCTAGGAAGTGGAACAAGTCTTTTGCATGTTTGTGTGCGGTTCTGTTTGGCACATTTGTGTGTAGTTCTATTTTGCACGTTTGTGTGTAGTTCCAAAATAGGTTCTTATTTAGCTTGTACTTGACAGTTTTTTATTAACGTTGTATGAAGTTTATTGTTCTGCTCCATCCTTTCTCTCTCAGTGTAACAGAGAAGTTTCTGCTATTAGTTGATTATATCAGCTATAACAGTGGTATCAGAGCCTCTGTGGGATCTTAAGGGATTGTGAAGTGAGGGTAAGTGAGTGAAGACTGCTTCCAATTTGCAAAGAAAAAGGCTGATGGAGGCAGGATCAAGTGGATTCTCTGCAATGGCTGCTCCAGTCTTTACTGGGGAAAATTATCAAGCTTGGGCTGTCAAGATGACAGCATTCTTGGAGGGTCATGATCTATGGGAGGCTGTGGAGAATGATTATGAGGTTGCTCCACTTCCAAACAATCCGACCTTGAATCAGATAAAGTACTATAAAGAGAGAATCACAAGGAAGGCCAAGGCAAAGTCTTGCTTGTATGCTGCCGTCTCACCCCCTATTTTCACAAGGATCATAAGATGTGATTCTGCAAAGGCAATATGGGATTTCTTGAAAAATGAATACGAGGGAGATGAGAAGATAAGGAGCATGAAGGTGCTAAATCTCTTGAGGGAGTTTGAGAGATAGCAAATGAAGGATTCAGAGTCAGTGAATGAATATTCTGATAGGCTGTTTGAGATAGCTGAAAAATCAGAGTCTTAGGGACTGACTTGAAGGATGAAAGGCTGGTTCTAGTGTCTCTTCCAGAGAAGTTTGAAGCCACCATAGCTTCTTTGGAAAATACAAGAGACTTAGCTGACATAAAGCTTGCAAAATTGTTAAATGTTCTACAAGCACAGGAGCATAGAAGACTGATGAGATGAGAAGAGCCTGTAGAGGGTGCACTGCAAGCTAAAGTGAAGTCCAATGATGGAGGCAAAGGGAAGAAATGGAATCAATCCAAAGGAAATGCTGGTGACTCTAAGTTTGCAGTAAAAGAAGGAAATTCTAGTGGATCTGGCAAATGGAAGAAGAATAAGAAGCCTTGTCAACACTGTGGTGGAACTAATCATCAGTCTTTTAGATGCTGGAGGAAGCTTGATGCTAAGTGCAGAAGATGTCACAAGTTTGGTCACATGGAAGCGATTTGCAAAGAGAAAAATTACTAGCAAGTAGGAGAAACACATATAGTAGTGAATGAGACTGAGGAAGAACACTTGTTTGTAGCTTCCTATTATGGCTCTTCTGTTGAGAATGATGCATGGCTGGTGGATAGTGGCTATACCAATCATATGACTGGCAATTTGAAGCTGTTCAGGAGTCTAGGCAGGTCAGTCAGATCCAGAGTCAAAATTGGCAATGGACAGTATATTGAAGCGCAAGGGAAGGGTACAGTGGCTATTGAAGGAAATCAGGAGGTGAAGTTAATCAGTGATGTTCTCTTTGTGCCAAAAGTTTACCAGAATCTGCTAAATGTTGGTCAATTAGTTGAGAAGGGCTATAAGGTGAAGTTTGAAGGAAATGAATGTCTTATTGATAACGCAGATAGCGAAGAAGTGTTGAGAATGCCAATGAGGGACAAGAGCTTCATGTTCAAGCCACAAGAGATGCAACAAATGGCTTTAAAGTGCAAAGAAGAAAATGCAAAGCTATGGCATAAAAGGCTTGGGCATGTTCACAGAAAGAACATGTTGTTTATGCAAAGGAATAGCTTGGCAAATGACTTGCCAAGTTTGGAGGAGGAATTTCCACAGTGCAGAACTCGTCTTCTTGGTAAGCAAGCCAGATTTCCTTTCAAAGGAGGAGGCTGGAGAGCATGTGAGAAGCTGCAATTAGTCCACACAGACTTATGTGGACCTATGTCTGAGTCATCTCTCAGTGGTAGCAAGTATTTTATTACTTTCACAGATGATATGACTACGATGAGTTGGATTTATTTTCTACAAGCCAAATCTGAAGTTGCTAATGTTTTTGTGAAGTTCAAAGCCTTAATTGAGAATCAGAGTGGGAAGAAAATTAAAATGCTCAGGTCTGACAATGGTTCTGAGTATACGACTCACAAGTTTAAGTTAAACTGTGAGCAAGCAAGCATTGTGCAGCAGTTCATTGCTCCCTATTCACCTCAACAGAATGGGGTTAGTGAGAGGAAAAATAGAAGCATTATGGAGATGGCTAGATGTATGATCCAAGAGAAGATGTTACCTAAGAAGTTTTGGGCTAAGGCAGCTAATACTGCAGTGTTCCTGTTGAACAAATTGCCCATAAAGGCCTTAGAGAGGTCAACACCTTTTCAAGTCTGGTATGGCGTTAAACCTTCTGTGAAGAATTTGAAGGATTTTGGGTGTTTGTGTTATACTCATGTTCCTCAAGTCAAGAGGAACAAGCTGGATAAAAGAGCTAAGCTTGGAATCTTCATTGGGTACAGTCTCCAATCAAAGGCTTACATGATTTTTCACCCTATGACAGGGAAGGTGACTGTGAGCAGAGATGTTGTTTTTCTAGAGGAAGATGAGTGGAATTGGATAGAAGAAAAGAATGCAGGACAACAGCAATCTGCTGAACAACAACCTGCAGCAATTATAGAGGTTGATGAAGTTGTGGATGGATTGGAAGATAGTATGGATGATCTGCCAGTAAGAGGCACAAGGTCACTTGCTGAAATCTATGAAAGAAGCAATGTGGCAGTGCTTGAACCATCTAACTTTATGGAAGCTAAGGAGGATTAGAGGTGGATTGTAGCAATGCAGGAGGAGTTTGCAATGATTAAGAAAAACCACACATGGGAGCTTGTTGACAGACCATCTGATAAGAATGTGATTGGGGTTAAGTGGGTGTTCAGAACAAAACTTAATCCTGATGGTTCTGTTAATAAACACAAAGCTAGACTGGTTGTGAAAGGTTATGCTCAAATATGGGGAGTAGACTATTTTGAAACATTTGCTCCTGTTGCAAGGCTTGATACAATCAGGCTACTATTAGCTATTGCAGCAGAGAAGGGGTGGCCTATATTTCAGTTAGATGTCAAGTCTGCATTTCTGAATGGAGAGCTTAAGGAGGAGATTTTTGTTGAAAAACCTGAAGGCTTTAGTATCAGAGGGCAAGAAGAGAAGGTATACAGATTGAGGAAAGCTCTATATGGACTAAAGCAAGCTCCAAGAGCTTGGTAGGAAGATAGACCGATATTTGCAGGATTTTGGCTTTGTAAGAAGCTTGAGTGAGTTCACCCTTTATGTCAAGAGGGTGAATCACAGTGTTGTAATTCTGTCACTCTATGTAGATGATTTATTGGTGACAGGGAATGATGTGGAACTGATAGAGAGGGTGAAGCAAGGTCTGTTTGCAGGTTTTGAGATGTCAGATTTGGGAAAGATGGCTTATTTTTTGGGTTTGGAAGTCAAACAAGCTTCACATGAGATCTTCATCTGCCAGAAAAAGTACATGAAGGAAATTCTAAAAAAGTTTCAGATGGAAGATTGTCGAAGTGTAAGCACTCCTATGGCTGCGAAGAAGTTGCAGAAGAATGATGGAACATATGCAGTAGATGCTTCTATGTATAGAAACTTGATTGGATGTCTCATGTATCTTACAGGAACCAGACCAGATATTTTATTTGCTGTGAGTGTTCTATCCAGGTTCATGAGTAGTCTTAGTCAGTTACATTTGGTTGCTGCAAAAAGGGTCTTGAGATACCTCAAAGGAACATTGTTCTTTGGTGTGCAATTTAGGAAATGTCAGAAGTTTAAGTCGCAGGGCTTTTCTGATAGTGATTGGACTAGCTTAGTGGATGACATGAAAAGTACATCTGGGTACTGCTTCACTCTTGGTTCTGCTTGTTTCTCCTGGTGTTCCAAAAAGTAGGAGATTGTAGCTCAGTCCACTGTAGAGGCTGAGTTTATATCAGCAACTGCAGCTGCAAATCAAGCTTTGTGGCTAAAGAAGATAATGAAGGATCTGTGGTTGAATTCTAGTGATTGCATCGAAGTTAATGTGGACAATCAAGCTGCATTAGCAATATCACAGAATCTTGTTTTCCATGGTAAAACCAAGCATTTTAAAGTCAAATTCTTCTTTCTGCGTGAAGTGCAACAAAGTGGTGAAGTTAAGTTGGTCTATTATAGATCTGAAGATCAGCTTGCAGACATGTTAACAAAGCCACTTCAAGCTAGAAGATTTGAGCTGTTAAGAGAGAAAATAGGAGTTTGCAGTAGCAACTAATCCAAGGAGGAGTTTGTTGGAGATGTGTCTCAGTGCTACTGCTGATGTTCTGTCTTTTTTTTTTTTTTTTTTTTATTCAGTCAAGTTTATTTGGTAGGTAGTTGGTTTGTTAGCTATTTTTTAGGAAGTGGAACAAGTCTTTTTGTACGTTTGTGTGCGATTTTGTTTTGCACGTTTGTGTGCCGTTTCAAAATAGGTTCTTATTTAGCTTGTACTTGATAGTTTTTTATTAACGCTGTATGAAGTTTATTGTTTTGCTCCATCCCTTCTCTCTCAGTGTAACAGAGAAGTTTCTGCTATTAGTTGATTATATCAGCTATAATAGAAACCACACACTAGACGAAAGTTGTGGTTGCTGATTTGTGAATCCGTACAGCTGGGGTTTCAAAGGTACCCGAACCGAAAATTTCGAGTGTCATTCAATTCAGATGATAATTTAAAATGAAGGGGGTATCCCGACACATTCAACATAAATAGAAAAGGTACAGTTATCTTCCTCCCTCAGTACCTCTATCTCCTCCCTCACACCTTCCGCTAACATCCCCTCACCTTCACTAGCAGATCTGCCTCCGTCGCCCTCTCCACCACCATCCACCAGACGTCCATCGACGGCGCCTCCTCTAGATCCAACCGTCGATTACCCTCCAGTACCTCCAAAAAGCAACAAATAAATTCATGTTGAACGCGACGCGCCATGGTTTCTTTTTTTTGCCACTGGATGCACATTTGATGCGTTTGGGCATCCCATGAATTGTAGCACCGGGGATTGCGGAGAGGGAAGGTGCACCTTGGCGGACCCGCCAGTTGCAACTTGCAACCATGATTGTTTACAACTCCGATACTGTGAAAACAACTACAGAGTATGGCTACAATTGCGGATTGGACCGGGTTTTCCTGTGTATTGGCTATGATTGCCCGTGTTTAGCTGCGTAATAGCCTTGAATAAATGCCCGGAGAACTTGAGGGTGCATGACAACTCGTGATCACTTGTTGTGTGCAGCCTGGGGAGGGGCTACCCTCTGGGGAGGACTGCCTGGTGCTCGGTTCTTATTCTGGTCCTCCATCAGCTGGTGCCGCCTGCCTGTTCAAGAATGTGATTGTGAAGATCACTATCTGTTCACCGCAGTAAACCAATGAAAGGAGGTGAGTATCCTACATCTCAGCACGTGCAATGGATTGTGATCGCCTTGCTATTTCATGATTTACCATGATGATCAAAGATTGTGATATTTTTGTTCTTACATGATTGCATATTTTGATGACTTTATTATATTGACTAATTTGAGGTCTGCTAGGAAATGTGTGTAAGAATTATTGTGGCCCACATGATATGATTTATTATATGGTTTAATAATTATTGTTATGCTATAAGAATGATATATATTGGTTTTGAGGAGTTACGACTCTAATAAAACGAAGAGGTACGACTTTTATGAAATAGTATATCGCTTTGATGGAAGGCACATTTTCAACAAACGTACAAATAGAATATGGTCCTCTCTCCACCCACAACAAACAACAATAACCTAAAGGATTTTGGTATTCTCTCATCTATCGATAGAATACATCAAGAATAGTGGGTTCATGGAGAGAAATCGGATTTTTTCTTTTGGTTCGAGCTCTTTGGGTTTTCTACAACGATCATCAAGTTCAACGCTATGGATAAAGGTATGTCTTCATCTATTTGTGAAAATCATAAAGATCAAAAGATCACTATTTAGTATGAGTTTCCGCATTACATATTTAATATGTATTGACTTACAATTGGTATCAAAGCGTGGTTTATGATCTCATGATTTTTCCGTTTATAGAAATATTATGATTTATGTTTGATGATTTGTTAAACGATCCTGTTCGTATTATTTATTGTTGTTGAAATGTTTTCGGATGGTTCTGTCAAAGAAAATCCGAATGATGAATGTTTTCATGTTGAAAAATGTCGAAAAATGGAAGAATTCGGGCGAAGGAAAGTGTTCTGGGTGAGAGGAAGAAGGCGTGTGGGCCTCGCGCGTGCGTTGCGGTTGCAGGCGCGTGAGCCCACGCGCCACGCGCTCTCACGCGCGCGGTACGCGCCTGACGTACCGCGGTGCCGTTTTAATTATATTTCATTTTTATTTTATTTTTACGCCCTACTTATTTATAATTACGATTCTGCCCTTGCTGTTAATTTACCATTTTGCCCCTGGATTATAAATTTATGATTCTGCCCTTATGGAATTATGTTTTACGGTTCTACCCTTACTAGTTATTTACCATTTTGCCCTGGATTATAAATTTACGATTTTGCCCTTACGTTTTGATTAAGTTTTTGTCCTTATGTGCAATTTGGTAAATATTAGTATTTTACAATATTAAAAATTCATATTATGAATGGTTTGTTAGTCACCAAAGTGGCCAAACCTTGAAGTCTTTTGAATTTTTTGATATTGTAAATTGTTTTATTCAATTACCCATGATTAATTGATGCTATATATATATATATATATATATATATATATAATTGATATGTTGCATATCATTATTGCAGTTATGGGTATATTGAAGTTCATTTATTATAAGAACTTAGGATTAACCCAAAGGTTAATTATTTTCTATAATTCATGAACGTTATGGTTGATAATTAATATGACTTATTACTTTTGTTTGTATATCCAAATATAGCAAATAAATTTTAATAAGATATATTTACAATTATCAAATAAAAGTTATTAGCATCATTATGATTTTTATATATTTATATATCATAGGATCGCCCAAAGGAGAACTATGATGTACATGTGTAGTTTAATTTGAATCTGATTAGGTGATATTCTCAAAGCATTAATGTATAAGTATTTTCTTGCACATTTGCAGTATCTGTACCTGTTTCACTGCATTCGCACGCCTCATCTGTTCCCTTATTCAATGGGATAAATTTTCCTGATTGGAGTGAACAAGTCCAGTTTCACTTAGGTGTCCTGGATCTTGATTTAGCGCTTCAAGCTGAGAAACCAGCTGCTATTACTAATGAAAGTAGCAATGATGAAAAGTCTTTCTATAAAATTTGGGAAAGATCGAACAGACTTAGCTTAATGTTTATGCGAATGACAGTTGCAAACAATTTAAAGACTTCTCTTCCCAAAACTGACAATGCTAAGGAATTTATGAAATTTATGAAAGAGCGTTCTCAAACTGCTGATAAGTCACTTGCTGGTACATTGATGAGTACACTGACCACCATGAAATATGATGGTTCGCGTACTATGCCTGAGCATGTACTTAAGATGACAAATTTAGCAGCAAAGTTAAGGACTTTGGGAATGAACGTGGATAAGTACTTTTTAGTACAATTTATACTTAACTCCTTGCCTCATAAGCAATATGGGCCATTTCAAATGAATTACAACACTATAAAGGATAAGTGTAATGTAAATGAATTGGCCAGTATGCTAGTTCAAGAGGAAACAAGGATAAAGAATCAAAAGGCTCATTCTGTTCATCTCTCAAGTCATCAAGAAGTTCGAAAGAATTTCAAGAGGAAAGGTGGAAGGAGAAAAAAGAAAGGACTACACGTCCTGAATGACTCTTCAAAGGTTTCTCAAATCCACAAGAATGAACACAATCTTATTAAGTGTCATTTTTGCAACAAAATTGGACACTTGAAGAAAGATTATCTGAAATGTAAAGCTTGGTTCGAAAAGAAAGGTAAACCTTGTGCTTTAGTATGTTTTGAATCAAACTTTACTGAAGTTCCTCATAATACTTTGTGGATTGATTCTGGTGCCACCACTCATGTGTCAAATACGATGTAGGGATTTCTTACGATCCAAACTATAAAGCCAAATGAAAGTTATGTGATTACGGGGAATAGAAACAAAGCTCCAGTTGAAGGCATTGGCACTTATCGTTTGATCTTAGATACTGGGCATTATTTGGATTTGTTTCGAACCCTTTATGTACCTACATTTTCTCGCAATTTAGTTTCTTTGCCAAGACTTGAAGTGGCGGGATTTTATTGTAAGTTTGGTTCTGAATCTTTTAGTCTATTTAAGAGTGATACTCTTATTGGAATTGGAACATTATGTGATGGTCTCTACAAATTTAGACTTAATAATACTTTTGTTGAGACATTAATGACATTGCATCATAATGTTGGCACTAAACGAAGTTTGGTGGATAAAAATTCTGCTTACTTGTGGCATAAACGTTTGGGTTATATATCCAAAGAAAGAATGCAAAGATTAGTGAAGAATGAAATTCTTCCAAATTTGGATTTTACTGACTTTGGAGTGTGTATTGATTGTATTAAAGGTAAACAAACAAAGTACACTAAGAAAGGTGCCACAAGAAGCACGGAACTTCTTGAAATTATACATACTGATATATAAGGAAAGTTACTTCATTACCTTTATTGATGATTTTTCACGTTATGGTTACATTTATCTATTGCATGATAGGTCTCAATCAATGAATACACTTGAAGTGTATATTAAAGAGGTTGAGAGGCAATTAGATAGAAATGTGAAAATAGTAAGATCAGATAGAGGCGGTGAATATTATGGAAAGTATAATGAATCGGGACAATGTCCAGGTCCATTTGCTAAATTCCTTGAAAGACATGGCATTTGTGCTCAATACACAATGTCGGGTACACCACAACAAAATGGTGTAGCAGAAAGGCGTAATTGTACTTTAATGAAAATGGTTAGGAGTATGATGAGTCATTCATCTTTACCCTTGTCTTTGTGGATGTATGCTTTAAAGACTTCTATGTATTTATTAAACAGGGTTCCTAGTAAGGCAGTTCCAAAGACTCCCTTTGAACTGTGGACTGGAAGGAAACCTAGTTTACGACACCTGCATGTTTGGGGTTGTCAAGCAAAAGTAAGAATTTACAATCCACATGAAAGGAAATTGGATTCAAGAACGACCAGTGGTTATTTCATTGGTTATGCAGAGAAATCCAAAGGGTATAAATTTTATTGTCCTAATCATAGTACAAGAATTGTTGAATCTGGAAATGTTAGGTTCATTGAGAATGGTGACATCAGTGGGAGTGAAAGAATGCGTGATGCTAGCATTCAAGAAGTAAGGGTAGAGGTTCCTATACCCAAAAACTTCTAAAGTTGTTCCTGATATTATAGTACAATCTAACAATAATCAAGAACAACAAATTAATGAACAACCACTCCATAATGAAGATGTCAATATTGAACCTCCAATAGCTGAGTCACAAGAAATAGCATTAAGAAGATTTCAAAGAGAAAGGAGGTCGGCTATTTCTGATGACTATATGGTTTATCTACAAGAGTCAGAAATTGACTTAGGAATTGGAAATGATCCAGATTCATTTTTCCAAGCCATGGAATGTGAAGATTCTAATGAATGGTTCAATGCCATGCAAGAAGAGTTAAAATCCATGCATCAAAATCAAATTTGGGATATTATTGAATTGCCTAAAGGATGTAAGAAGGTCGAGTGTAAATGGGTCTTTAAGACCAAGCGCGACTCAAAAGGCAATATTGAACGACATAAAGCCAGACTTGTTGCAAAGGGTTTTACGCAAAAAGAAGGCATTGACTATAAAGAGACATTTTCACAAGTTTCTAAGAAAGACTCACTTAGAATCATTATGGCTTTGGTGGCTCATTATGACTTGGAGTTACACCAAATGGATGTAAAAACCACATTTCTTAATAGGAATTTAGAAGAAGAGGTTTACATTGACCAACTCGAAGGCTTTTCAATTAAAGGAAAGGAACACAAGGTATGTAAATTAAAGAAATCAATATATAGACTTAAACAAGCTTCCCGACAATGGTATCTTAAGTTTAACGATACCATAACTTCATTTGATTTAAGGAAAACACCGTTGATCGGTGTATATATATGAAGATTAGTGGGAGCAAGTTTATTTTTCTAGTTTTGTATGTTGATGATATTTTGTTTGCTGCTAATGATCTTGGTTTGTTACATGAAACTAAGAAATTTCTCTCTAAGAATTTTGAAATGAAGGATATGAGAGAGGCAACGTATGTGATAGGAATAGAAATATTCCGTGATAGATCACAAGGATTATTATGATTTTCTTAGAAAGCCTACATTGATAAAATTTTAGAGAGATTTAATATGAGTAAATGTTTAGCAGGAATAGTTCCAATTCAGAAAGGTGACAAATTTAGCCTTATGCAATGTTCGAAAAGTGAATTGGAACGAGAACAAATGAAGAATATTCCTTATGCATCTGTTGTGGGGAGCTTAATGTATGCACAAACTTGCACTGCACAGACATCGCTTTGCTGTCGAAATGTCTTTTGGGGCGGTGTATCAAAGTAATCCCGGAATGGATCATTGGAAAGCTGCAAAGAAAGTTCTTAGATACCTGCAAGGAACGAAGAATCATATGCTTACTTATAAAAGATCCGATCATCTCGAGGTGATTGGATATTCGGATTTAGACTTAGCTGGATGTGCCGATACAAGAAAATCAACGTTTGGTTACTTGTTTTTTCTGGCTGGAGGGGCAATTTCATGGAAGAGTGCGAAACAGTCAGTTATTGCTGCATCCACTATGGAAGCTGAATTTGTGGCATGCTTTGAGGCCACTATTCATGGATTATGGCTGCGAAATTTTATTTCAGGGCTTGTGGTTGTTGATAGTATTGCCAAGCCGCTGAAAATTTATTGTGATAACTCTACAGCAGTTTTCTTCTCTAAGAACGACAAGTATTCTAAGGGTGCTAAGCATATGGAGATCAAATACTTATCTGTTAAAGAAGAAGTTCAGAAACGAAGAGTGTCAATTGAGCACATTAGCACCAAACTTATGATAGCAGATCCCTTAACAAAAGGACTGCCGCCCAAAACATTTAATGAGCATGTTGAAAAGATGGGCATTATTGGACGTCATTAACGTTTGTATTATGATTGTATTAAGTTTATGTATTTGACACTTTGAGCTCACTTACGTGTTTCTGATATTTCCTGTTTTCTATTTAGTATACATTATGTAAATAGATGAATGTTAAACAGGATAGTTTCTAAGGAAACATTATAGTTTGACTATTACTGTACTTCTCATTTATGAATCATGTTAAGTAAAGTGCTATAGTTGTAGTGCATAGAAGGGACTATGTCGATTAATGACATACAACCGCTATGACTCGCATTAGTTTTCTTTACTTAATTGTGATTATTATGTGATTGCCAATTTAATGAAATTTTTTTATAGCATAATATTATTGTACACATTACAATCTTTGTTAAACCATAAAAGGAATATCATATGGACCAAATGGGAGAATGTAAAAATTATTGTGGCCCACATGATATGATTTATTATATGGTTTAATAATTATTGTTATGCTATAAGAATAATACATATTGGTTTTGAGGAGTTACAACTCTAATAAAACGAAGAGGTACGACTTTTATGAAAGGGTATATCGCTTTGATGGAAGGCACATTTTCAACAAACGTACAAATAGAATTTGGTCCTCTCTCCACCCACAACGAACAACAATAACCTAAAGGATTTTGGTATTCTCTCATCCATCGATAGAATACATCAAGAATAGTGGGTTAAGGGAGAGAAATCGGATTTTTCTTTTGGTTCGAGTTCTTTGGGTTTTCTACAACGATCATCAAGTTCAACGCTATGGATAAAGGTATGTCTTCATCTATTTGTGAAAATCATGAAGATCAAAAGATCACTATTTAGTATGAGTTTCCGCATTACAGATTTAATATGTACTGACTTACAATGTGCTCAAAAGTAAGTTCATTGCTCGGAACCATTGCCATATTTTGTCTTGACCAACTGTTTATGAAGACAATTGTTGGGGCCTCGAAAGATGTAACCACAACTAATCTGAAAAGCACGATAAAATGGAATTTATCAAGACGGTGGCTTTGTTCTTGTACACGAGTTGAAGTGGTTTCTGTTTTGTCTCCATAAGAAGTTTTTTGTCAAAAAGAAATTCAAAGAACTATTGCAAAGGACTAATTAGTTTTCCTTTAGTCTAGTTAGCGGACCAATTAGATTTTTGTGTTCTGAAGTAACTGCTGAGAAAGGGTCTTGAGTTTAGTATGCACATGACGAGTAGAATCAAGCATATAGCATATCATATTACCTTACTTCTTGTCTTGAAGTATGTCAGGCATGTAATTCTGTTGCTAGTCCTCCGTTTGCAAATGAGTTGAAGATAATTTACCTCTGTATTCATGGTGGTAATGTTAGGCAACACTTCTAGAAAACAGCCAAGAGTGCTAATTATCGAGGAAATATAGTTCCTAAAATATCTGGCTTCTCTGAGTTCTTGGTCTTTCTCCGTAGTAATATCACCGAAGTACGTATACAAAATTCAAGAGGATAACTCAGTCTGACATTGGATTCTGAAGACATGCTAAACGGCTATTGTAGAGTTGTGAACATGTGCAAAGTTTGGTTTCCCTTTAATTTTGTTACTTTTAAACAGTGGAATTGTGATTTTCACTTCCGAATTGATAGTGCAATTTTTTCAAGCTTAATCCAAGGGCTTGGTTCTTACATGGGGTATTACTCAAGTGGAGCATGAGTAACTAAATAACTGGGATAATGATACATATAGTCTTTTAATTTTTTGCTCAATGTGTAGTATGATCTTTGAATTTTTCATTTGTTTAATATGGTCCTTAAACTTTAACCTAATGTTTAATGTAGTATATGAATTTTTAATTTGTTCAATGTAGTCTCTAGACTTTTGGTACATATTGAATGAAGTCCTTCAATTATATGACAATGTTTAATGTTGTCCTCGATCTTGAATTAATGGAAAAATAGTATTAAACATTTTCATATAATTCAAGAACTAAAATGAATATCTATAAAAAATTTATAAACTGTGTTAAACAAATTAAAAGTCCAGGATCATATTGCATATTGGACTAATGTTTAAGAACCATTTATATCATTTTCCTTAAATGATTAGCTCAACTCAAGCTTGAGTATGAATTTTGAAACTCTAGCTTGTGTCAAATTTCGAGCATGGATTTTTCTTATTTAGTTGAGAGCTAAAGTGCAGAGTGCTGCTTTGACTCAACTTGATTTATGACCGTGTTCATATTTTCAAACAAATCAATCAGTCACAAGCATTATTAAATTGTTCCTCCTATCATGATTAGTAATAAGCGTATGAACAATGTTGGCATAGAGGTCAAGGCACTATACCAACTCAAATTTATAGATTCTGGTAAATTTGGGAGATTTATGTAGTTAGTTTCCAGACTTTCTGCCAATTCTTCATCCAAATTTGTGGGGAAATGCCGAATCAGAACTTAATTGAATTTGGAGGCTTGTGCAGTGACCACCGATGAAAATTACCCGTGTCATGCAGTATCAATTAGTGCCTTGCTTGTCAGTATTACTCGATCTTATCACAGAAAAGTGACAGAGTGACCTCACAAAAGTACGACTTTTATGAAAGGGTATATCGCTTTGATGGAAGGCACATTTTCAACAAACGTACAAATAGAATTTGGTCCTCTCTCCACCCACAACGAACAACAATAACCTAAAGGATTTTGGTATTCTCTCATCCATCGATAGAATACATCAAGAATAGTGGGTTAAGGGAGAGAAATCGGATTTTTTCTTTTGGTTCGAGTTCTTTGGGTTTTCTACAACGATCATCAAGTTCAACGCTATGGATAAAGGTATGTCTTCATCTATTTGTGAAAATCATGAAGATCAAAAGATCACTATTTAGTATGAGTTTCCGCATTACAGATTTAATATGTACTGACTTACAATGTGCTCAAAAGTAAGTTCATTGCTCGGAACCATTGCCATATTTTGTCTTGACCAACTGTTTATGAAGACAATTGTTGGGGCCTCGAAAGATGTAACCACAACTAATCTGAAAAGCGCGATAAAATGGAATTTATCAAGACGGTGGCTTTGTTCTTGTACACGAGTTGAAGTGGTTTCTGTTTTGTCTCCATAAGAAGTTTTTTGTCAAAAAGAAATTCAAAGAACTATTGCAAAGGACTAATTAGTTTTTCCTTTAGTCTAGTTAGCGGACCAATTAGATTTTTGTGTTCTGAAGTAACTGCTGAGAAAGGGTCTTGAGTTTAGTATGCACATGACGAGTAGAATCAAGCATATAGCATATCATATTACCTTACTTCTTGTCTTGAAGTATGTCAGGCATGTAATTCTGTTGCTAGTCCTCCGTTTGCAAATGAGTTGAAGATAATTTACCTCTGTATTCATGGTGGTAATGTTAGGCAACACTTCTAGAAAACAGCCAAGAGTGCTAATTATCGAGGAAATATAGTTCCTAAAATATCTGGCTTCTCTGAGTTCTTGGTCTTTCTCCGTAGTAATATCACCGAAGTACGTATACAAAATTCAAGAGGATAACTCAGTCTGACATTGGATTCTGAAGACATGCTAAACGGCTATTGTAGAGTTGTGAACATGTGCAAAGTTTGGTTTCCCTTTAATTTTGTTACTTTTAAACAGTGGAATTGTGATTTTCACTTCCGAATTGATAGTGCAATTTTTTTCAAGCTTAATCCAAGGGCTTGGTTCTTACATGGGGTATTACTCAAGTGGAGCATGAGTAACTAAATAACTGGGATAATGATACATATAGTCTTTTAATTTTTTGCTCAATGTGTAGTATGATCTTTGAATTTTTCATTTGTTTAATATGGTCCTTAAACTTTAACCTAATGTTTAATGTAGTATATGAATTTTTAATTTGTTCAATGTAGTCTCTAGACTTTTGGTACATATTGAATGAAGTCCTTCAATTATATGACAATGTTTAATGTTGTCCCTGATCTTGAATTAATGGAAAAATAGTATTAAACATTTTCATATAATTCAAGAACTAAAATGAATATCTATAAAAAATTTATAAACTGTGTTAAACAAATTAAAAGTCCAGGATCATATTGCATATTGACTAATGTTTAAGAACCATTTATATCATTTTCCTTAAATGATTAGCTCAACTCAAGCTTGAGTATGAATTTTGAAACTCTAGCTTGTGTCAAATTTCGAGCATGGATTTTTCTTATTTAGTTGAGAGCTAAAGTGCAGAGTGCTGCTTTGACTCAACTTGATTTATGACCGTGTTCATATTTTCAAACAAATCAATCAGTCACAAGCATTATTAAATTGTTCCTCCTATCATGATTAGTAATAAGCGTATGAACAATGTTGGCATAGAGGTCAAGGCACTATACCAACTCAAATTTATAGATTCTGGTAAATTTGGGAGATTTATGTAGTTAGTTTCCAGACTTTCTGCCAATTCTTCATCCAAATTTGTGGGGAAATGCCGAATCAGAACTTAATTGAATTTGGAGGCTTGTGCAGTGACCACCGATGAAAATTACCCGTGTCATGCAGTATCAATTAGTGCCTTGCTTGTCAGTATTACTCGATCTTATCACAGAAAAGTGACAGAGTGACCTCACAAAAGTGTGTAATGGTTGTTATACTGCAAATTTACCACCTCCCCCCCCACAACAAATTTGGGCGAAGAATTGGCGGTACTGGCTGGCGGTGGCGGCAACATGTTGGGGGCCGCACGGTGAGGCTCATAAAGGAAACTGCGGAGGAGGAATGCTTTCATTCTGTTTAGTACACGATGAAGGGGTTTACGTGCCAAAAAAAAGGGTTATGATTATTTATGCTTGTGTCCTGTCAGCATCTCCGACTCTTTGTTCCTTGTTCCAATTTCTTATGCTTTGTGTTATGTTTTTCATTCTTATGCTTTGTGTTATGTTTTTCATTTTGAGTTATAGACTATGTAGTAGGTGTATCAAAAAAGCCCGCGCTAGCTCAACATCGACTCTAAAATTTGTAGTACTTTGGGGGCTAGGCTTTAGTCTTTTTGGGTAAGGATTTTTCGATGTTGGTATTAATAGGATTGGGGTAGGGTGGGGTTGGGCCACGCTAGCACGGTTTTTTTTTTACACCTGTATAGAGTATTTTTGAATAAATTTCCGATTTTACCCCTTCAAGGGAACCATTTTATGATATTCGGGTCTCAAGTTGGTCAGGTCAGGTATCATGAAAACCTGACCTGGACCAACCTGATTCCTCGACACCCCTATTTATGTACTGTGTTTGCGAACATAAATATGTGGCCCAGCCCAATACAAGATAACTAACATCCACTGTCTCTCTCGCACACATCCTAAGGGTCCATATAATGAGAAATATATCCACACATCGAGATATGTATCCCCCTCTCATAAAATATGGGGTCCATTATATCCGATCATTTTTGTCATATCTGCTACCAAAACCCTCCCTACTTTCGAGCAACTAGAGATGGGACTCACAGACTAGAAGCGGAAGTCGGAAGCAATAAGTAAAAGATACTCTAAATGTGAATATTTTTAGAATTTCAGTTCAGGTTCAAAGCTCCATTTATTTTGCAAAAAGTAAATAATTAGAAAAATATTTTCTTAAAATTAATCTCTTACGTCACTTGAAAAAAAGCAGTCAATAGATAATTTTTGTTATTACCAACAACAATTTATGTGTCAACAAAAATATTTTTTATTCGTTTATTTTTGTAAAAGATATAAGCAATCTTTCTGCTTCCGCAAAACAAATGAAGTGTATTTTCAATTTGCAGGCAATATTCTGAGATTTGGTTTCTCTCTAAGGCTTAAGTTCAAACATCATGCTTGGGATTCTCAAAGAAATATTCCTTGAAGTTTAGGAGGAATATGACGAACGAGTACTGAACTGTACTCTTCAAAAAAACGTACGCTTCAATTAATCCAGTCGCGGCGGCCGGCAAATATGTAACTTTTTTTGGGTCGAAGGTCACACGCAACTTTAATACCTGCCACGGAGAGAAAAAGGAGGACGTCCCTTTGCCGTCAATTGCAGCGTTGATGTCCCGTTCCTTTAATTTCCACGTAAAATGGACGGAGAGGCTAGAACCAAAACTACGTCCCTTTCCGTGCCGACCTTGCAAAACGTAACACTTGCTCAGCTCTTCCCCACGAGAAAATATTAGTTGCATTATATACAAGGCTTTGCTAGTATAATAATTTTTTGGAATATTGTGAGAATAATAATCTATTATAAACAAAAAAATTTTGAAGAAGTGAGTCTCATAATAATTTATAATTATTTGTGATTTGATTTTTTATGATTTAAAATAAATTATTATTCTCATAATATATTAAAAACTGTCACACAATCATTTATTCTAAATATACCCAAGAAGATATGTGTTAAACCGTACAAATCAACACATGGCAAATCAAGCTTACTTGTCAGAAAAAATTTGTTTCTCTCACGCCTCCTGCTCTCCATCTCTACAACAGCAACCCCAGCCTCCCGTCTCTCTCTCTTTCAAACCTTTGGTCATACTCCGACACGCCCTCTTCAATTCATCTCGCCTTCGAGCTCTAGTCCTTCAAGCTCGACTCCGCCATCTCCACCCGCACTCTATCCATGCCTCACCTCCCTAGCTGACCCTTCCCCCTCCTCCTCAGCAGCCGCAACCGGCAACCTTGACGATGGTGAAGAAGCACTCCCAAATCTCGTAGTTGATACAGAAGTTGCTGCAGTCGGTCTTCATGCTGAAGACGGGACTCGTGCATCTTCGGCGAGGACAACGGGTTCTACGTCGTGTATGACAAGTTCAACGTGCTGACCATGATTTCGAAGTCCTCGGAGGTTGAATACCTCGGTAAGTTGTCGCCGGAGATGGATCGGAGACAGTGGCGTGGTTAGTCGGACAAGAGAGAGTAGAGCTAGTCGTGAGTCGAGCATGAGCTAAAGGTTTAAGAGAGAGAGAGAGAGAGAGAGAGTGGGGGTTGGGCGTGGGGTTGTAAAGATGGAGAGTAGAGCGTGTGAGAGAGAGGGGAAGGAGACAAAAAAAAAATTTAACAAGTGATCCCGATTTACCACGTATCAATTTTTGTATGGTTTAATACATATCCCATGTGGTGTATTAAATATAGTAAATATTTTCTCCTTCCCCATTTCGATGTATAATAATTTTCGAGTCTTCAGCATTGTGACAAAAGTAGATATGAACCAAGTTCAAAATTTCAAGTTCCGTTAATTTTAGAAAGTGGAATACCCAAGGACTTGTCATACAGGATGTAGAATTGTAGATTATTATATTAAATGGGTTGCTTGTTTTCTTAGCCAATATATTTCTAGAGAAAGCACGTGTATGGCAGCTCCGTAAGGACATGGCTCAAACATTTCATGATTATTAGATTGAAAAGTATTTTTGGCTTATTTATTGACCCGTGGATATCGGTGCGAGGGGTACTGCAGCACGATTGGATTGCTTTAACATCATGGCATGTCGTGCAATAGAAAAACTGAATTTAACATTTAAAATAAAATATTTCTAACATACACCGTCAATTTACAATGAAATTTTCACAAACTACCTTATCAACCATTAATTTGATGATTAGCGAGAGAATAAGTAGTTAAAACCTTTTAAAAAAAATGAATAAGACCATTTGTATAAAATTATGATGACATATAATCTAATATTTAGGAAAAATATCAATACCATAATTTTTATATGACGTTCACTTCAATGTCATATAAAAAATGTTACCTTGCTAATAAAAAAACATCAATCATTTTAGTAAATAATTTATGTGGCCAAATAATCCGATGTGGCAATATTTTAATATAAACTGTCCGCTGTAACTCATTGACTCACAAAGTGAAGTTAGCAAATATAGTTCTAACAAATGTCATCTATCACATTGTTTGCCCGAAATTGGCAAAATTGGTTATGTTCTTAAAAAAAAATCCTAACCCCAATTCCTCAAATTGGGCCAAAATTACTTCTCGGAATTTGCAATGGAAAGTGGGAGGATATGACGCAGTGAGCGAGAGACAGTTTAAACGGTAAAGCAATTGTTCTCAGGCTATTGTTGACCTCTCTCATAATAATTTCACGGGCACGATTCCGCAATGTCTAGAGAACATCAGCAACAGCCCCTAGTGTTGAATATGCAAGAGAATGGACTTTCTGGCACAATTTCCTTAGCGTTCACTAAAGATGCAGCCCTGAGAAATCTTCACCTTAATGGAAATCAATTTGAAGGGCCGTTGCTACGCTCTCTAATCAATTGGAAGCAACTCGAAGCGCTGGATCTCGGGGGCAACAAGTTGAATGACACTTTCCCCGATTGCTTGGAGACACCTCCCAGCTTGCTAGTCTTGGTCTTGCGATCGAGCAGACTTGGAAGCTGAATTTTCGTTTTCATGGTTGCGCATTCTCGGCCTTTCCTTCAATGATTTCACGGGTCCTTTGTCTAGCGCCTTCTATGCAAACCTGAAAGAAATGATATCAAATGATCAGAATTGATCAGAGTGGCGATACATGGTCCTAGGTTACTACCGGGATTCCATGATTGCAATAGTGAGAGGACGGGACATGCTGATTGCTAGAATCCTAGCAATCTTGACTACCATTGATCTATCAAGCAACAAGTTCCGGGGAAAAATTCCTGATGTGATAGGAGAGTTAAGATTACTCAAGGGGCTTAACCTCTCTCACAACAGTTTTGAAGGCCAGATACCTTTGCCTCTCGGGAACCTTTCCAAGCTTGAATAATTGGATCTCTCTTCAAATGAACTTAGCCGGATGATACCAATCGAGTTGACAAATCTCATGTCTCTAGAGGTCCTAAATGTCTCTTCCAATCAGCTAATAGGATCGATTCCGCAAGGACACCAATTCAACACGTTTCAAGCCGAGTCCTATCATGGAAACCCAGGATTGTGTGGGTTTCCACTGTCCAAAGCTTGTACTAATTACAAGGCTCCGTGGAAACTCCCCGTGCATCCTGAAGGCAGGGTCCATTCATTCCGTGTGGATTTTTGTGGAAATAGGATTAGGATGCGGCATCTTGCTCGGATTGTTCATGAGAATTTTGAAAAACCTTATCTCTATCCCGGCAGGCAAACAAGTATTTTAGGAAGATTGCGAGGAAAGACATTTCTCCGATCGGGCCTTGAAACTGTACACCAGATTATGTGAATCCGTACAGCTGGGGTGTCAAAGATACCCGAACCGAAAATTTCGGGTCTTATTCGGTTCGGGAGACAATTTAAAATGAAGGGGTATACCCGAACCGAAAAGGTACAGTTATCTTCCTCCCTCGGTACTCCTATCTCCTCCCTCACCCCTATCGCTAACATCCCTTCACCTTCACTAGCAGGTCTGGCTCCGTTGCCCTCTTCGCCACCATCCAACGGACCTCCATCGGCGGCGCCTCCTCTAGATTGACCCGAAGTGCTCACCACCGACTCTGCCGGCGCCGTCGTGCATGGTGGTTTTAGCTTTTTTGGCAGTCCAGCTCTGGATTCGTCCATAGACGCCGAGATCTTGATTTTCTGGACTCCATTTCTTTCCTCCGTATATCTCGATTCATGGATCCGTGGGTCTGTCTCACTGTTTTCAAGTTCTGTAAATACACTGTAAATAGCGAAAGTTCAAGGACTCACCT